>JARGCV010000009.1:4217500-4817500 GCA_034064705.1 Bothrops alternatus | reverse complement strand
CAGGTTCTGAGTGTTTTGGTATGGTTAGGAGGACACTGACTTTTCTAGCCCGCTTCATCTATGTTTCCTGATAAAATACATGGAAAAATCCCATTGGCGGAAAATTCCACTTAGGGTTAGTTAGGGTTACATCACCTTGAACTCATAGAGCAAAATGGACATCACCAACAAACTCAGAGTTCCTAGGTATGGTTAGGAGGGCACTGACTTTTCTAGCATGACCTATCTATGTTTCCTGGTAAAATTTATGGGAAAATCCCATTGGAGGAAAATTGAACTAAGATATAGGGTTAGGTGAGGATGAACTCAGTAAGCAAAATGGACATCGCCAACAAACTCTGAGTTCTAGGGCAGGGTTTTCCAAACTTTTCACGGATTGTACCACTTTTAGGACATTACAATATTTGGCAGTAAAAAATCCCGGCAAAACAAATGTACCAGGATGACGAAGGTAGAACCTTGATAATTGAAATCTCCTTGAATAAAAAAAAAGTCGCCATAGTAGGAATTTATGCTCCCAATGAGAAACAAAGACAGTTCTACAAGAAATTACATAAGATTATTGGTAATTTTGAATATTAAAATATTTATTTAATTGGTGACTTTAATGCAATTGTAGATAGAGAATTAGATTATAAAAGCGAGAATGTAAGAAAAGGGACTAGAAGATTACTACCTGATACTTTTTTCAAAATGGCAGAGGAACTTAATATCCAGGGAGGGAGGGAGAGAAACTCAAATGTAGAACAATGTACATATTATTCAGGGTGCCACCAATCATGGTCTAGAATCAACATGGCCGGGACAACGAAAGAATAAATTCAGATGTAGATGAGGTAATGATAGATATTAATACTTGGGCAGACCACAATCCTATTATAATGAAATGGAAAGGTCAGAAGGAAACTAGGAGGTGGACCTTAAAAAAGCAATTTTAAATCAAAAAGAATTTAAGCAAAAAATGGAAGAACAAATGCGGATATTTTTCCAGACAAATAAGAAAGAGGAGACCAATACCCAAAATCTATGGGATACAGCCAAGGCAGTCATGAGAGGAATCGCAATTGCATACATGGCTAATGAAAATAAAAAGAAAAGACCGTATAAAAAAAGCTTAGAGGAAGAACACAAAAAATTAGAAATAGAATTGCAAAAAAACCCACAGTGTAGAGATCTAAAATGACAACTAGACTTAAACAAACACAAATTGAATATTTTAGAAAAAGAAAAATTGGCACAAAAAATAAAAAGTATCAGACAAAATTTTTTTGAACAGGCAAACAAACCTAGGAGATGGTTGGCTTATAGATTAAAAAAACAAAAAGATAAAAGATGGATTAGTAAATTATCCAACGAAGCAGGAGAGATGGTATACCAAACCGAGGAGAAAAAACATGTGACGTACGAATTCTATAAAAACCTTTATAAAAATGACGTAATGATTAGTGAAGCAAGAATACTACAGTATCTTACGAACGCTGAACTGCCAAAGGTCCCAGAAAAATACCAAAATATATTAAATGAAGATATAACACTTCAGGAAATTATGGAAGTGATTAAAAAACAAAAAAGCAATAAAACACCAGGCTCTGACGGATTACCGTTGGAAATATATAAAAACCTTCAAGAACTTCTGGGCCCAACCTTATTGGATGTATTCAACAAAGTACTAAAAGTAGCAAAGACCCCAAATTCATGGAAAGAAGCAATCATTACACTAATACCTAAAGAAAATTCTGATTTAATTCTCATAAAAAACTATAGGCCCATTTCCTTATTAAATACGGATTATAAGATTTTTATGATAATAATAGCAGAAAGATTAAAAAGATACTTAGCTGAATTTATCCATACCGATCAAAACAGTTTTCTGCCCAAAAGGCAAATAAGATATAATGTCAGGATTATATTAGATACGCTAGAATATTATGAATCACACAATGAAAAACAAATGGCACTGATTTTTGTTGATGCGCAAAAAGTATTTGATAATGTTAGATGGGAATTTATGTTGACCCAACTTCAATATATGGAATTTGGGGAAAGATTCATAAACATGTTCCAAGCAATTTATTCTAAACAAGAAGCAAAAGTAATTATGAATGGAGAATTAACAAAAAGTTTTTAGATACAAAAAGGTACAAGACAAGGCTGCCCGCTATCTGCTTTATTATTTGTACTTTCATTAGAAGTTTTAACAAGAATAATTTGAGAAGATAAACTGATTAAAGGTTTAGAAACTAAGAAAGAGATATTCAAATTACAGGCATATGCAGACGACCTAGTATTTATTTTGGAGGAACCTTTAGAGTCTGGTTTAAGATTATTACAGGTCCTGGAAAATTATGGAGATGTAGCAGGGCTGAAGATTAACGAAGAAAAAACAAAAATGTTAGTCAAGAATATGACCAAACCACAAGAGAACGAGCTAGCAGAAAAAAATAACATTCAAATGGCTAAAATACTTAGGGATTCAATTGACAGCAAGATGCATCACACTCAGAGAGAAAATTATGATAAATTAATGGATCAAATCTCTGTAGACTTAGACAGATGGAAAAACCTACAGCTTTCTTTTATGGGGAGAATTGCAACTATTAAAATGAATGTGCTACCCAAACTACTTTTCCTATTCCAATGTATATCGATTAAATTAGGCAAAAATTTCTTTGAAAATTTAAACAAAATTATATCCAAATTTATTTGGCAAGGGAGGAAACCGAGAATTAAATTTAAGTTATTGCAAGAAGAGGACTCAGTCTCCCAAAAATAGGGAAAAATATTACCAGGCAGCAACACTTGCTTGGTTAAAGGAATGGATACATTTAAGGAATAGGAGATTGCTAGCACTAGAACAGTGGTTCTCAACCTATGGGTCGCGACCCCATTTGGGGTCGAACGACCGTTTCGTGGGGGTTGCCGGACACCGCGGTCCGCCATTTTGTTTTTTTATTTTTTTTCTTCGCGCGCGTGCGTGCACAACGGGCCAATCCACGCATGCGCAGCGCGCATGCAACAAAAAAATAAAAAAAAATAAAAAACAAAAAACAAATTGGCAGGCTGCGCCGGCCCAATCCGCACATGCACGGCGCGCGCCGGCCCGAACCACGGACCGCGACAGTCCGATCCGTGCATGCGTGGCGCGCGCATGCACCGGCCTGAACCGCGCATGCGCAGTGTGCGCACGACGAAAAAAAATAAAAAAAAAATAAAAAAAATGGCGGACCGCGGGTCGGGGTCGCGACGCGCATGGGTGGTGCAAGTGGGGTCTCAACCTGAAAAAGGTTGAGAACCACTGCACTAGAAGGTCATGACATGCAGACAGAGTGGCATGCAATACTATGGGATGGGAAATACAAAGCACACCAGTATTTCCAGAAACATAGTAGACGAGCACTACTAGATGTGTGGATTAAAGTTAAAAATATAATTACATGAAAATACCCAATTGGATTTCAACACTGGAGATTCTTTTGCACCCAAAATTTATGAACCTGGGAAAGGTAATTACATATAAAAACATTCTAGATGAGACCGGGGAATTGAAAACAAGAGGAGAACTATTAGAAGATGGCATAAAGTTGGAATTGTGGGCATACTTACAAATACAAGCACGATATAGAAAAGATAAAAAAGAACCTGGGATTAAAAACTAGAATGTACAGAACTAGACAAAATTCTGCTAGGAACTGACGACAAAATGATAAAAAATTTTTTACCAATATTTATTAGAACAAAGTATGCCAGCAGAACAGATGAAAGATACAATGTTAATTTGGAATAAAAACTTCGGCTATAATATCAAGTTAGATTATTGGCAACTACTGTGGAACAGGAATAGGAGATTAACATTAGCTACTACTTACAAAGAAAACTTATACAAGATGTTTTACAGGTGGCACCTCCCCCCTATAAGGCTAGCAAAAATAGACAAAAAATCTTCACCATTATGTTGAAAATGTAGGAAAATACCAGGGACTTACTATCATATGTTGTGGGAATGCTCAGAAGCTCGAAAATTTTGGCACTTGATAAAGAATTGGTTAGAAGAGATAATATCATTAAAAACTGAAGCAAAACCAGAACTCTTTTTATTAGGGATCACTATGGATAAATTCAACGAAAGAGCTTTATATTTAATTCTGCACATTTTAATCGCAGCAAGATTAACATATGCTCAAAACTGAAAAAGAAAAGAACCCCCCGAAGAAGAAATACTAAACAAAATTCTATCCTGCGCGGAAATGGACAGACTGACATTAGAACTCAAAAATAAAACAGAAACAGAGTACTTTGAAATTTGGAATAAAGTGTATAATTGGTTGGATTTAAAGAGGTACGCTGGGACAAAGGCTGATGATTAAGTAGATCACCTAGAAATTCTTACTTTAATATTTGTTATATCAGATAGAACCAAAAGTTATTCAACTAGGATGCACTTTATTGAAAGAATGCGCACTGTATAACGATGTAATAACTTAATGTAAAGTAATATTAAGAGTATCGTTTAAACAGGGAAGTTGTATCATGTTCAATGTGTCTTTTTTGTCTTTAATTGTATTATGTTTAATGTGTCTTTTGTGTTTTTTAATTGTATATTCAATAAAATTTTGTATAAAAAAGGACATTACAATATTTGAGTACCACCAGTGATTAGCATGGTGTCAAAAACTTGATGACTAAAAAAAGTGGGGAAAGGATTTTGGGTTTTACGGATTAGATTCATTTGTTTTTATAGAAATGGCTAGTTTATAATATTATGAAAAAGGAAAAAGTTGAGGTTCAATGTTAATGCTTCCTTCTAATGCAACAGAGGAAGTCTGTTCTTTTTTCCTTCTCCCCCTCACTTTTTCCTCCTTTTTCCTCCCCAGTGTGTCCTACTATTTGCTTTTGTATTTTTGTATTTTATTCTATAATCTAATAAATTATTACAAACTGTAGGAAAAATGGAAAAAAGTACCAGTTTTAATTTCTTCGGTGGCTGTTCCTTTGCTGAATCACTTTCCCTTTGCACTGACAAATGTATGAGGAATTTATTCATGTTTATTAATATGCACCACTACCAGCTAGCTCAGGGGTCTTTAAACTGGGCACTTTTAAGACTTGTGGACTTTCAACTCCCAGAATTCCTCAGTCATCAGGGCTGGTTGCGGAATTCTGGGAGTTGAAGTCCACAGGTCTTAAAGTTGCTAAGTATGTAGACCCCTGAGCTAGCTGGTTGGCCCTTCTTCCTCTTTCCCTTCTCAGCTCTTTCTACAGTGTAGTAAGAATGCACCCCCCCCCAATCCCTTCCCTGTATCCTTAAAGACACAGGAATAAAATGCAAAGCAAGAAAGGCTCACAAAATAAAGAAACATATAAACTCTGGGTTTTTTTCTTTAAGCTGCCTCAGGTGTGTCATGTGTCACAATGTTGCAACTCGAGACTGAAAAGCTCCAGCAATTGTGAAAAGCTTTAGCCTTAAATTAAGACAGACTCAAGATAAGGGGGTAAAACTAATTACACTTGTTTAAAGGGATTCAACCTACGGAAGTCAACACTTTGGACTCATTGCTAGCCTAAAATACAGACTAAAATATTCCAATACCCAAAGCACACAAACCGAGCCTGTGAATTACAAAACGCTGTAAAAACTGTACAAAAATCATTGATAACCCAATCAAGCTGCCAGCTGATCCAGAACTAAATAAACCCACCTCCTTTCCAACATGCTGGCTTTTCATTTCATCAGTGCTGATTGCATTCTCCTGGCTGGAAAAAATGAACCAGGGGACCTTTTCTTCCAGCAACAGCTGCTGCTTCTTCTCTGTCCTTGTGTCCTCCCTGCCTGCTGAGTTCTCCTTCTCTTTCCCTGTTGCCTTTTCCCCCCTTTCCTGCCCAATCACTTCATTTTATAGCCTCTCCTCTCCTCTGTCCCTCTTTTTTTCAGTTCACCTCCAGCTCTGCGCTACTTCCAGAAGTGCCAATCAGCTGGAGCCATGCCGGCCCCTGGGGCTTCTGCTGAGCCCAGATAGCCCTGCAGCTGCAGCTGTCTCTTCCTCAGGCTTGTGTCGCTTGGGCTCATTGCCCTCCCCTGCTACACTTTTGTAGGATGGTCGAGTACCACCTGTCATGTGGCAAAGTACCACAGGTGGTATGCATATCACCGGTTGAAAAGCCCTGTCCTAGAGGTTAATGACCCATAATCAATGAAAAACAGATTTATTTTGTTATTAGTTCTATTATTTTAGCAGTAATTTATCATGCTGAAATATATGTGGTTGATCTTTTCATAGTTGAAGAAGTCTTTTCAGTATCCATCTTAGACTATATGGAATTGTGGGAAGTCACCCCCCCCAGAAAGAAATATTTTTGAGAATATTAAAAGGCAGAATATTATATTTCCACAAGGGATCTTAAAGGCAGAAACCATCCCTCCCTAAAGACTCTCTGCCCCAAACAGAAACCAGATCTCAGAAATGCAGATGTGATAATCTTGTCAGAAAGATTGGAGCCAGGAAGCTTGGATTAGAAAGACAAAGATCCCTAGAATTAACAATCCCTCACACACAAAAAATCCAACACAGGATATAGCCATCAGCCACAGACCTAGGGAAACAGGATATGACCTTTGGGACATAATAGGATTAACCCACCACCATCAGAATACCAGAAAGGCACACTCAGACTCAGGTCAAAGTTCATGCCACAGGAACAACTCCAAAAAAAAGCTCAAGAAGGTATAAAAACCCAACACTCCATACTACATGTGGTCAGTTTTTACAGATCCATCTTTCTGTCTGGCTCTCCTCTTCAATAAACTACAATCTTCTTTCTAAAGCAGTCTCTATTTTGTTTATTCCCAGCTTGGACTGGACCCTGATGAAGAATTTTCTTTCAACAGAATCTACCCATAATTGAACTCAGTGAGGCTATTTCTATGGAAGCACGTGTATACATTTGCCACAATCTTTATTTTACACACACAGCTCTTAATTTCAAATAAACTGTTTCAGGTAATAAACTAGGAATAAAATATTGTCATTAAAGTTACACATTACATTTAATGTGCTGATTCATGAATTTGGCAATCTCTTTACTGGCTTCTATGACCCGGTGGTACAATAATTAGGAAATGAGGAAAAGAAGATGTGATACAATCTAAGCATAAGGCCAGATTATATGTACTGTACTTTATTTTATTTTAATTAAAGCATTTATATAGCTACCCGTTTTCAGAACAAGGGAGGTGGCTCATATATTAGTTTTCCAGTGAGTAGTTTTCTCTTTGGGCCTTACTATTTTTTTTTCCAGAATTTTTCTCTCTTGCACTGTATGCTCACAATAAACTTGTAAGGCAAAGCTAGAGAGTCGACCAAGGCTATCCAGAAGGGCTTGCAAATGCCACAGAAGCTGAAATACAGATAGTCCTAAACTGACAGCAGTTCATTTAGTGACCGTTTGAAGTCAGTCAACACACTGAAAAAAGTGACATATGACTGTTTTTCACATGATGGTTGCAGCATCCCCATGGTCACCTAATCAAAATTGAGATGATTGGCAACTGGTTCACATGATTGCAGTGATCAGCTTATGCGGCCTTCTGACAAGCACAGTCAATGCGGAAACCAGATTCATTTAAGAACCATGTTACTAACTTAACAACTGCAGTGATTTAACAACTGTGGCAAGACTGGTTGGAAAATGGGGCAAAACTCACTTTAAAATGTTTCACTTAGCAACTGAAATTTTAGGGTGACCTGTAGTTGATTTCCTCCTTTTCTTAAATGCAAAGCACAAGTCATCCCTCACTTCAGCTTTACTTACAGGATACACTGAATCCATGCCTAATAGCGTGCAGTGTAGAAACCCAGGAACCTACAAACTCACTAGCCGGGGTGGGTACAAGATACTTGGGTACCAGCAAATCCCATCACTTGAATAAACTTAGTCAGTATCGAGAAGCTAATGAAGGTCAGAGGCCTGGTACATATTTAGATACCAGTAGCCCTTGACTTACAACCACAATTGAGCCCAAAATTATAATTTTTAAGCGAGACAGTTGTTAAGTGAATTTTGCCCAATTTTACAACCTTTCTTGCCACAGTTGTTAAGTGAATCACTGCAGTTGTTAAGTTAGTAACATGGCTATTAAGTGAATTTGGCCTGCCCATTTTGCTTGTCAGGTCGCAAAAGGGGATCACATGACCCAGGGACACAGCAACTGTCGTAAGTATGAACCAGTTGCCAAGCATCTGAATTTTGATGACATGGGGAGAATGCTATGAACGTCATGTGTAAAATGGTCCTAAGTCACTTTTTTCAGTCCCTTTGTAACTTTGAACGGTCACTAAGTGAACTGTTGTAAGTCGAGGACTTCCTGTAAATGGCTGGGAAAAAAGCCTAGGCTTTTAGCCAGAGTGGAAAGTCAAAACAGGTTCAAGGGGAAGGAGTGGCAAAGCTCTTGGACCCAGTCTACGCAACCCAGGCGCAGACCTTGATTAATTGCCCTCAAGTTGGTGCCAACTCTGAGCAGCCGCACCCCCGAGATTCTCTCGAGGAGGCCGGGTCTTCAGCGTTGTTAACAAGCCCGGGAAACGCCGGGCTCTCGTTGCAACTCTTCCTCTTCCAGTCGACCCTCCTCTCCACCTCTCTCGGACTCAGCGGGGGCGAAGAAACTCGGTGGCCCCCTCGCCTCTTGCGCCGCCCCTCTCTTCCTCCCTCCCTCCTTCGCCAGGCGGGGCCACCGAGACGTAAGACGGCTGCGCAGGCGTCACGTGGCGGAGGCGTCGTTCTCTTGCTGCTTGCTCAACAGACCCTCCCCGCTTACGTCGCCGTCCGGGACTCCGCCGCGGCTGCTCGTGCTGGTGTTGGTGCTGCTGCTTCGCTAGCGGCGGGCGCGTCTCCCGGTGCAGGTAAAGGCAGTTCCGGGAGGCAGCCGCGTCCGGTCCAGAAAAGCCTGACGTGGTCCCAGCCGCCCGGGGTCCCGTATTTGCAGTGGGTAAGCGGCCCCTTCGCTTCTCACCTCGCTTTCCCGGGATAGCTGGTCGGGCGGCCGTGGGAAGCAGCGCGCGGGCGAAGGGCCAGCTTGGAAAAGGTGGGGAAATAGCAGTGGCGGGGATTGGGGCCAGCTTACCGGAGTTGCTCGGGAAGGCCTCTTTCTCTCTCTTCCAGCCCGGAGGCGGGAAGAACAGGCTGGGAAGAAACTTAAGGGAGCCGCCGCCGTCTGTGCGCCGTGGTCGTCGGTCGTAATGTTAAGCAGTTGATCCTGGCGAAGTGTAGAGCCAGGGAGCGGTAATGGCTGGAGAGAGCTGGCAAGCCTGCTGGTCTGGAGCAGGGAGGAGGAACAGGACGGGGAGGACCGGAGAAGAGCAAGCCGGAAAGGTTAGGTTAGGATCGCCTGCCCCAAATGGAGATCTTTTTAGAGGTTTGGGACTTGGCTAGCTGGTCTTTTGCCGATGCCCGCTGCTGGGCAATTAAGGGAGTTGCGGGTGGATGGCGCAGAAGGATGGCTTTCCATTGGGCAAAATTGCTCTTGGCCCCGTGAGTTGTTGCGATAGAGAACAAGGGATGCTGAGGCGAAGATGGAGGAGGTCATGTGTGAAATTGTTACGGTAGACATGTGGCTATATATTGTACAACCAAGAAGGCAGTTAAAGTGGTAGGACTCGAGTGATGGAGTTCTGCTAAAGAGCTGTTGAGATTTGCATGGAGGGAAGTCTCATTGATTTTAATAGTGTTTAGGTCACGTGTAAGATTTCCATCCTAAGAAAAGCCACAGAAGTGTGATGGAAGGTGTTTCAGCCAGTAGTTAACTGTATGCCCACAGTTATATGTACATTACATAATATATGAATTGAGAGCTTATTAATAGCAAAACTTCATATACAACATTGCTCATATGGCTTCTGATGCAACATGGCACTAATTCAGCCATCTGCCCTGTCCTGGAGGATATTATGGTAGGCTGAATTTAGGTAAGAAACTTTGCCTGAGAGACAGTAATTTGCTTATGGCTCTCTTGTGAATCATCAGTGGAGCCGGATTTGAAATACCAAAAAAATTACAAACAGTATTGTCTAGTTGTCAAAAAGACTAGGAGAATCCCTCACCCACCTGCCATCTTGTTTGAGGATTGTCAGATATCTTTCTCTGCCCAATATTAACCGCTGTTTTGCTTTGATCACCAATTTTCTATCAGGTGAAATCTTCAAGTTTGTTTGAAGATGTAGTTCAATAAATACAAAAGCTTCAATACTCCCCCCCCAATTGACACATGTGCAGGCCAATGAAGAATATTTTTTTTCCTATTCTTTGCTGGTTCATCAGGTAAACCAATTGCTCATCTTTGTGCAGTGAAAAATATTACCTGTAGCTTTGTTGTCAAGTAGGAGGTGAGATACAACCGATTTGAAGCAACAAAGTTCTAAACCAAGTAATAAAGAAATGTGTATTTCAGGGCAGGACAGGAACTCTTTGCTGTGATTTCTGATGTAGCATTTCCACTGTCAGTTTTCTTGTTTGGCTGTGAGCTGAGACTTGTGCAATTAGGAATATAGCCTGGGATAATACTATTGGCCTTATGTTATTCATATATTGGTATTAAAGTACATCTCTGGATGATACAAACCTAGTTACAAGCGGAATAACTTTCTTTTAGAAAAGTCTGCATTTAATATTTATTGGCATCTCTTCCTGTTGCCAAAAATATTAAATATTATATACTTAAACAGTATAACATCTGAAGGACAAGTTCCTTATCCCGAAACTAGTAAATAACTGTTGATAATAAAATCTTTCAGTGTATCACATGTGCCTGAAGTCATTCAAACTAGTAAAACTGAGGTTGCTTTTAAAGATAAGGCCCCTGGGATTAATGTTGTCTAGAGCTCTAGAGAGCTGCTAATAGTCACTGGTGCTGAAATAGACGGTTTACTGATCTGATTTGGTGGATGAATTGTGTGCTGTGCTGTAGCCATTTGGTGATAAATTAGGAACAGTGGCTGGGTTTATGCATCATGCTAAGCCAAATCAAGCATGCCAAGTCGTGAGGTTTGAATCTAGGTAGAGTAAGATAATTCATTTCTAAGCTTTACAAACTGGCTGACGGGTTTCTATGATTATGAGAACAGAGTTGGCACCTTATCTGGTAGCACCTGTTGAGCTGGCAGCTAGTTGTACAAAGACCCAGTTCAAAGAGTGGTTTAACTGACTATTATAATAGGCAATAAGCACAAGCAATGATTTAAGCTAATTTGGCTACTCAAATTACATGCCTGTTTTTAATATGGGATATTCTCATATGTTGGTAAGTTTATATCCTGTTTACGGTGTCTCATTAGAATTTTCTGTCATAGTCATTTAAGGCTTCCTTAATCATTGTATTTTTAGGTACACGCATATAATGAAAAATAAAGATGTATTTGTGACAGACAGATATTTAAAAATGGGTATATCTACCAAAGTTGAAGTTGACTTATAGCTCCCTAAAGCATAGACATCTAAAATATATAAAACGGCCTTGTAGAATATGGAAAAATGCTGATAGAATCATGCAAAAATATAAGCAGTATAAATTAGCTTTCTTGGGGAAAGTAAAGATGTGTACAATTTTCTCTTTGCCAACTATGCTGAAAATTAATTCTCTTTGGCAACTACTAGAATGATTGCAGTATGTTGAGAATTTGACATCTGTTTTAAACCTTGAACCTTAATTAACCTTAAATTAATGAATTAGAGCCAGTTTGGTCTGGTGGTTAAGGTATCAGGCTAGAAACCAGGAGACTTGAGTTCTAGGAATGAAAGTTGGCTTGGTGACTTTGGGTGTCACTCTCAGCATAACCTACCTCACAGGGTTGTTGTGGTTGGGAAAATAGAAGGAAGAAGAAACATTTGGTATGTTCACTGCCTTGAGTTATATATAAAAATAATAAAGGTGGGAAATAAATAATATTTATTTTGATAAGTTCTTAAACACCCAAAGATTGTTAGGTTGTACTCTTGTGTGCACAAAATGTCTTGTGATCTTTCTGTTGTCCAGCTGTGGCTTTATAAAAGTAAATCAGTTAAAGATTGTGACCTTTAGTTGCTTGGAAGTAGTGATCAAAATACTGTATAAATTTGTCCAAGCAAAGAAGCTCATCAGAATACTTTATATTTCTTAAAAGATAACTCCTGGTAACTTCCAGGTATGTAAAGGATTGTAGCCTGTTCTCTGATTCATGTACATTACCAGACAAATAATCAGCAGTTATTAGTACATTACCTTTGGGGTTGATGATTCAGAGGTCATGGTGAATTGAAGCAAAATTCCTGCATAAGAATCTTGAAAAACAAAGAAAGGGCTAGCATAACAGGAATTGTGATTACAGTTTAACACTATCCATGGATGATCTGGGATTTGGTATGGAAATAAAGTTCAGCGGGGAACAGGGCACAGGATTCCTGAAAATGGCATGCTGTCCTACACCAAACCCCCGTGTTAGACAGGATTGCCAAACCAACTGGTGTCATCAGATTCTGAGTGCTGGTTTTGCAAAGCACATTCCATGTGGTTGAGGCATCCTCAGTTTCATTCAAATGCTATGTCTTCAAGTTTCCATGTAGCATTTAGAAATGTCTGAAATCCTATTCTTATTCTGTATATCTTCTGTTATATGAAGTGCATTTTTGGCCACTCTGCTATTTCACTGCAGCCTGCCTTCCTCCAGGAAATTGACAGTTTATACCCATGAGATTTTCAGTGGAGGATATTCCTTTTTTGATTCTGCTTTTAGCACTTAAATAAAATGGACACTCTCTTGATTTCATATTGTTTGATTGCAATGTAGCTTAGAAATGAGATTAATCAAGCTTAAGCAGGAATGAAAATCCTGTGGAAATTGCTAATTAATATATGGTGAAATTCAATGTTAAATTCTTCTTCTGTCTTCTAGTCATTTCCTATTAGGCTCTGCGTTTTTGAATATTTCTTTCAAGCTTAGTATTGGTCTCTTTAGCTTTATTAATTACTCTGCTTATTTTTCCTGTAAAGCTATTGCTTTTTCTTTTCCAGTTGACTCAAGCTCCATCTAAATTAATTCACATATGTTTTGTTTATTGAGTAAATGACAGCAGCTGGATTTACACAACACAATAAACTATATTTTGAATAATTAGGCCCATTGCATCTGGCAGATTGTATCCTTCACAAAAGTTTAAATAATAAAGTTATAATTTGATTACAGATGTAACTTCTGGTTAAGCAGTAAGTCTCTATTTCTTACATCATGGTGCCCTCCTATAGAGTTTCTCATGTATTACCATTTGTGAATACTTATCCATATGGTTTCCCATCAGTGCTGGCATTAAGTTATTTCTGAAGGAAAAAATATGATTTCTGGCTTATTTTCTCTTAGGAAGGGAGAATGTTGCTGAATATAACTTATATCTGCCCATATATTCTGGCCAAATGAAAGTGATAGTGGAAATTCTAAGTCAACAACATATGACAGTTAACAATTGACATAAGACAGACCTCGTAGAAAAAGAGTTTTGTAAATACATTAATTTTTGGTTCTACAAGAAATAGTTTTGCATTAAATTGCTTATTTAGTTCAAGCTATGGCTTATTGCATAGGGCAATGATGGAGAACCTTTTAGACACCGAGTGCCCAAACTGTAACCCCAAACCCACTTATGTATCATCAGGTGCCGGGTGGGTGAGGCCCATTGGGTAGGCGTGGTTTCGATGATAATGGCAGACTGGGTGGGACTTAAAAGTTCAATCAATCAATTCCAACTTTGCGAGATCTTTTTTTTCCCGTGAGAAGTTGAAATTGATTGATTGAACCTTTTTTTTTTTTTGCAGACGGCGCCGGAGGCCTAAAGTGAAAAGGTTTTATAAAACCCACCTGAAGGCCTAGGACTGGGGCGATGGTGTGCATGCCCACAGAGAGGGCTCTGCGTGCCACCTGTGGCATAAGTGCCATAGGTTCGCCACCACGGGCATAGGGTCACTAATTTCTATCTTAATTTACAGTACGTAGCATGGATGTAATGGCCTATTCATATTGTGACACTGCTACCAGTATTAGCAAGTCTACCTATAAACTAATTTTAAAATTATTGTATGATCAGGCCCTTTAAAAAGACTGTTACTGATGCTGGCTAAGCATTAGCCCTGAATTTTATTCAAAGTTCTCAGATTTCCTTCAGAGTTTATAACATGCGCTACTTGTAACAGGCTTCCATGTTTACAGTTCTGGCCTCTGGAAGACAGCATCTATCATGTATCATTCCTATTGAAAATTGTTTATTAAGATATCCACAGAATGCTTCTGTAATTCACTTTGACCTTCTGCTATTGACTTGGCACACTGAGCAGACTCCTGGCACTGCCTTTCCTTTACTTTCAAATAAAAACTCATCATACTATAGAAGTTTCTTTTGTTCTGCCAAATTGGGGGAAGACCTATTCATATAACAGACCATATAGAAATATACTACAAATACCAGGCACTGAAATTGAGGATTTTTCTTTGCATTAAATGTTAACTTTGCATATGTTTAATGATATTTTGATAATATTATCAAATGTATTATTATCAGATGCAAGCCATTTGATACGCAAGAAATGCAAGCCAAGAGTTAAAGTAGCCTGCAGTTTCTAAAGTTAGAAGGTAACCTCTTTCTAATGGGCACCTCTCTCCAAACCATTAAGAGTTTTGTTCATCTTTCTTTTGAGGCTGAAGTTCAGTTCCAGAAAGGGGTTACCAAAAAACCCCCAAACAGACCAGAGCAGAAATGGTCAGAACTCTGAGGAGCTTGGAGAATCTTTTTTTTTTAATAAAATTTTATTAATTTTTATAATTATAAATAACAAAAGAGGAAAAAAAATTACATTAAAGCAACTCAACTGAATAAAAACATTTACAACTTTTTCAATCACAAAAACAAAACATAAAAACTTAACTGAAATAGTTAAGTTAACTACGGGTATTGCTCTGCGGCACCCCCCAACCACATCCCCCTCCACCTTTCTCCCTACCTCTACCTCTATCCACCCACCATCTCTAGCCCCACTCTCTCCTCCCCCTCATGCCACCTCCCTACTTCCCTCAACCTTCACTCCTCAGTCTCAAGTCCCCTCCAGATGTGGTACAAGGTGCCGCAGAGCAACCCATCCTTTATCAAATATCATGTTACAGTTGAGAAGATTATAGAAACCCCTCCTCCCCCCCGACTTCCCAAAGTGAATACAGGGTAAAAAAAAAAAAACACAAGAAAACCCACTAAACTACACCAAGATCTTATATAAATCCTATTAAAAATTTAACTACATTTTTCAATCCAACATATAAATATTTAACTATATACTAAATACAATTTCTTAAATTGATATTTCCTTTGTATATAATCTATCCATTTTTTCCAGTCCAACATATATTTTTCATTTGAATGATCGTTCAAATATGCGGATATTTTAGCCATTTCTGCCAAGTTAATAACTTTTAAAATCCATTCTTCAATAGATGGTACTTCTGGCGTCTTCCAATATTGTCCCACCAACAATCTTGCCGCTGTAATCAAGTTCAAAATTAAATTCATCTCTATGGTGGTACAGTCTTTTATAATACCTAACAAAAACAACTGTGGTAAAAATTCGATACGCTTTTTCAATATATTTTGAAGTACCCACCATATTTTTATCCAAAAAGCCTTAATTTTTCTACAAGTCCACCATACATGAAAATAAGTAGCGTCCATAGATTCACATCTCCAACATTTAGGTTGTATATCCGGATACATAGATGATAATTTTTTCGGGTCTAAATGCCATCTATAAAACATTTTATAAAAATTTTCTCTTAAATGTTGCGCTTGTGTAAATCTTACATTTTTAACCCAGATCCTCTCCCATGTTTCCATCATAATTGGTTGTCCAAAATTATGTTCCCACTTAATCATACAGTCTTTAACTAATTCAGTTTCAGAGTCAATTTCAATTAATGCATTATATAGTCTTTTAATAGGAGCTTGGAGAATCTTGAAGTAATGTTGTCTTCTCTTGTCTTTACCTAAAAACAAATCTGAATTATGGCTTCTTGGTATTTGAAACAATGAATCAAAAGCAAATATATGATTTATCACTGGCATGAGGGACATTGTGATTCCCATCCAGTTATGTTATCTGCCCTAAGAGGGGTCACATAGTAGATCCTGTTCTTTGCTCAACATTTTTGCATAAATGTTGTGACAAGCTGGTTCTGCATGATTGGTTGGCATGTAAAACTTGTTCTGCAAGGTGTTAATAACTTACTATTTCTCTGCTACCTCCAAGATATTAAAAGCAAAGTGGAATAATTACACTTATAATATATACCTTCAGTTTGTACTCATTGTAGAAATCCTGGCAATATTAATAGAAAAATTAGTATGTGGAATGAGAGCTCTGTTCCCCAAAGCTATTTTAGTATTAAATCTTTTAATCTGTTGTTTAGCAGGTAGAAGTAATGTGAGCTAAGGAGGAAAATACCATTGAGACAAAATTGCATGTTTGTGTTTGGAGTGTGTCTTCAGAAATTTCAGCCTTTATCTTTGTTGGATGTGTGACTGTTAATTTTGCCACATTGTGTAAGGTGACTAATTTCTTCTGCCACTCCTAATACTATTAGTGGCAAAGAAGAGATAATTCCAAGTATTTGGGAAAGCTAGACCAAATGTTGAAAAATGAGGAGTTGAAAATGCAATGCAAATATACACTGGCAACCTTCTTATCAACATTATTGTATCTACTTTTACAAGAGAACTTAACATCAAAATATAAAATGGATTTCTAACAATAGTACAAGTCCCTGCTATTAAATTTGGTTCAGAATATCTGTCATACTTTTTCCCCAAAGAACAAAAAACAAGGCTTTAAAAAAGTAGAATTAAAAATAAAATAAACCAATGATACAATACAATCAATAAT
Source organism: Bothrops alternatus (assembly GCA_034064705.1). Lineage (NCBI taxonomy): Eukaryota > Metazoa > Chordata > Lepidosauria > Squamata > Viperidae > Bothrops > Bothrops alternatus. The sequence goes on along the minus strand of JARGCV010000009.1, from coordinate 4,800,567 downwards.
ACAAAGTTAAATCCCTACAGTTCTTTTTTAAACCCAAATTTATTGCCTCAATAATGTTAATTTAATAATTTCTAACTTGGCTCCCAGGGAGAAGCATTTTAAGGTACTTGCTCTTTTGGGATGGAGTGAAGCTCTAGGAAGTCAGATCACTTTCAAGCATTAACTTGGACCAAGTATTCAAGCTATAGTAGCTTTGCTTCCTAGTAAGAGGTAGAAGATTTTTCTTAAGGTTCAACAGACTGCATAAGAACCCAAGAAAGTGATGTTTGGCCTGCCGATCTGAGCTTCCAACAACTTGTAACTTAAATATATAATATTGTACTATTCAATAGATTCATGAAATTTATGTGATCATTCTATTTATTTATTTTTTAAGCTGGATTGTAAAAGATGAAAGCCTTTCCAAGGCAACATATAAAGGTAGTCTGTGACTTACAACCATTCATTTAGTGGTTGTTTCAAGTTACAAACAGCACTGAAAAAAATGATTTACAATTTTTCACATTTATGGCCATTGCAGCATCCCAATGATCACATGATCAAAATGCGGATGCTTGATAGGGTTCATATTTATGACGGCTACAGTGTCTTGGATTCATATGATCACATTTTGCAAACTTCTGACAAGCAAAGTCAATAAGGAAATCAGATTCACTAACAACTATGTTACTAAAGAACTGCAGTGATATATTTAACAACTGTGTAAAATGGGGCAAAATTCACTTAACAATAGACATTTTGGGCTCAGTTGTGGTTGTAAGTCAAGGACTACGTATATAAAAAAGTCCCAGGCCCATCAGAAGTAAGCAGTGCTCAACACTTCTCTCAAGTAAGTGAACACAGGATTGCAACCTACAAAATGTAAATTTTTGTAAAAGGGTGCAATCTGAAAAATTGCTGGTACCTGAAAAGTAAGAAAAAATAAATAATAAATTTCTCATACTTGCTAATATACATTTATTCAGATAGAAAGGCGGTTGTCATAATACTAAAAAGGAATAGCAAACATAGATAATAATTAAGATTACATTGGACAGGAGGTATTCTGCACAAGTTACACTTTTGACGAGAGCAGTTTCTTTCGTTATCAGTGGCACTTTCAGCTTTCTGAGTCAAGATATGGGTCCCCTACTCAGAAGTGGTTGTAGCCTAAATAAAAAGGTTATGGAGCCCAAATCAGCTCTGCCAACTTCGGTAAGTTACTCAGACCAAATATACATTTGTTTCATAATGGTTCATCAACATTATGCCTGTTTCACTATCCCCGTTGTTCATTAATACAATCATTGTTATTATCATTATTTTTCCTACAAAGTTAATTAAGTTATGCCTTAGAAAAGTTTTCTTTGTGTCAGCCTGACAGTTACAGTTCTGTTTTTTTTCAAGCTGCAGTGTGCTGTGTCTGGCAGCCATAGAAACTGCAGCTTCCAAGAACCAGAGTGTCACTGGAGGACATTCATCTGTCTTTTTCAGATGGTAAGGCACAGGAAGAAGAGAGCAATGCATCACTTTTGATTGTGTGTTGCAAACATCTTACTATCAAATGGAGGACAAAAATTGGGTTTATAAACTATGGAGGCTTGCAAAGTCTGTAGCTCCATTGGGAAGACATACATTTATCGTGGTAGTTTGTTGTTAGAACTAAGATATAATTCTAGCTGGGCAAGGATTTGGGAAACTGAGGAAGCCTAATGGACACGTGGACTGATTTTCGATAGAAAATCTGCATGAATTTGCACAATGGCTCCAGTTTCTGCCTAAAGGATAGATTTTTCTTGAAAAGGTGTACTTGCATAGTCAGTAACCGGGCATGGTTGGGGGAGATCCAGGGGGTCTCTGGCAGGTGGGATGGTGGGCAGGAGGCTCGTCCTGCGGGGCGAGGCAGGGGTCAGGGCAGGGGTGCCATTTCCATTCAGCATTTCTTGCAGACGTCTCATGACCCAAACTAGGTAACATCAGCAGTGCCCGAAGAGAATGGGGTTTGTGGAGTGGAGGGGAAGAGGAGGAGGAGGGTGGTTGTGGGTTCCTTGGACCTCTCTGAGCTTTGTGGTTTTCTTGTAGATGTCTCATGACCCAAACTAGGTAACAACAACAACAACAATAATAGTAATAATAAAGTTGGGACCTTGGAGGTCATCTAGTCCAACCCCTTGCTCAGGCAGGAAACCCTATTCCAGTGATGGCGGACCTTTTAGAGACTGAGTGCCCAAACTGCAACCCAAAACCCACTTAGGTATCGTTGGGTGCCGGGTGGGCGTGGCCCACTGGGTGGGCATGGCTGCGGTAGTAACAGCAGACTGGGTGGGATTAAAAAGTTCAATCAACTAATTCCAACTTTGCGAGATCTTTTTTTCCCCGCGAGAAGTTGAAACTGATTGATTGATAGAACCCGGTGGCGGAGGCCTAAAACGAAAAGGTTTTATAAAACCCAGCTGAAGGCCTAGGACTGGGGCGACGGCGCGTGCCCACAGAGAGGGCTCTGCGTGCCACCTGTGGCACACGTGGCATAGGTTCACCACCACGGCCCTATACCTTTCTCCAGCATGGTGGATGTAGAATCCACTGATTGGGTTATTTCAGCCTTCCTGCTCAGAGAGACTAAGACAGAGCTTTAGCCACGCCTCCCTTTGGGTGTGTCTCCCCAGTTTTGTCTTAGTCTCGGCTCAGCAGCAGACTGTTTTTATGGCTCCATTGGAACTTTTGATTTGAACTTTTTAATTCGATTCTATTTTTTCCAAATTATTTCTAAATTGACAAATTCATTGCCCTTTTAGCCTTGACTCATTGATTAAGGACTCTGTCCTTCCCAGAGCCCGAGCCTCTTGGCTCTAGCAGGGATTCTATCCTCCCCTCTGGGCTCCAGGCCTTACCCACGCAGGCTTTTCGGGCAGGTTTTACCTGCCTTTCAGGCACTCCTGCAGGGCAAGCGGTCACACAGCGGATGCTCTTCTGGCATCGGATCCAGGCGAACGGGGCTCCGTCGTCGGTGGAATCGCAGACTTGCCGTTTTCGGCTCAATCGCAAGTGCCCGGTCGGAGGGGGAGGGTAGCGGGGAGCGTGGCTTCGCTCCGTACTTGTTTTTCTGGCTTTTGGCTTTTCGAGTTGTTTTTTCCCTCGCAAAGGGCTAGAGAAGTTGCGGCCGCCATTTTGACCGCATGGTCGCCAGGCGGCCGCCTTCTGCATACTTTGCTGATGGCCTCCATTCTCCTGCATGGGTGGATTCCGAATCCACCAATGGGTATTCACTGTCTACCACCCAATCAGAAGACTAGGTCCGAAATTTAGCTCCGCCTCCTGGCTTCCTTCCCCAGTTTTTTCCTAGTCTGAAGCCCAAAAACAGCTCTTCTCGGTAGCTCCGCAGAAAGTAAGGTTTTTTTGCTTAAATAGGACTGGTAAAGTAATTTTTCCTACAACAATTTTTAGTACAGCAATTGGATAGACGAAATTTAGGGAAGATAATTTAAAACTACCCATTTTTCGGACTTCCGTCGGTCCACTCCTTCCTCCTCTCCGTCCGGATTGTGAGGGAGACTTCCCAAGGCCCTGGGCCTTGGGAGAGAGAGAGGGAGCTGCAGGGGGAAACATCCCTGAACTCCCGGCTGAGCCCGCAAAACAAACAGGAACCCCACCGGATCGCGAGCTTCAAAGGAGGACGTCGCCGGAGGTCGTCGACCAGATCGTCGCAGAAAATAGCGGAGGACCGCTATGACTAACCGCAAGTGGGGTATTTGGAAGCGGGGAAGAGGCCGCTAGGCCACCGGGCCGGTGGGAAGAGGCGGGAGCCGACCGTAGTCGAACGGGTAGATCGGGGCCTGTAGAGATCAGGCACTGCGTGGTCGGGAGCACTGAGCTCCGACCAAAAAATTGGCGCGGTGGCCATTTTGAAAAGGGGGAGGTCCCGGCTACTGGCGCGAATCGCCATTTTGCAAGGGGGGCGTTACCCAACCGTCCGCACCTTCTGATTGGTGTTCGTTGCTAGGGCGCGAAAAATCCCTTAAGAGAAGAGGGCGTACAAACTTCTTTGTTTCCTCCCATCGGGCCTGGGCCTAGGGAGACAGGCGGCCACCGGCTGGCAGAGGCGAAAAGATTCACCGGCCTATGAGATAACCGAGTAGTTTTGGGAGCCGGTGGTCGGAGAGAGTGTGCGTCCAGAGGGACTCGCGGGAGGAGGACCTACGGGCCGCTTCCACACTACGGTCGAGCAAGAGTAGGGATACACTCCCTCTAGCGCTGCCGACCCCAGCCGGGCCTGCCAGCTACTGGGACAGGGCCCTAGTCAGAGCATGGCCATGGCAGATGGCACCTCGGCCCAAGGCTCAGCGCCTCCCCCGTCGCCTCCTCGCAGAATGGAAGAACCGGGGGGGGCAAGAAGAAGGCCAAGACGAAACACCTAACTGAGCCTTCAAAGGCAGCTGAGCGTCAGGCCATAAGGAGGCACCAGGCCTTGGAGAAGGAGTTTGCCAAGGCCCAGAGGAGCAGAGCCAGCGGAACAGAGAGAACAGATCTGGCTCTTATGGAGACTCCAAGTGCCCTTGGCCCCTCGGGATCCACCGGACAGGGACCCAGGGAATGGCTTCCCAGGGGGGAGACGGAAGGAGAGTTGTCCCCCATCTCGGTGCCGTCATCACCAGCACACTCGGAACCCACAACCAGCCAGGAGACTGGACGTAGAGGTAGGAAGCGAACGAGGTCTGGTAAGTGGTCATCCCAGCTTCATTCCATTTTACAGGAAGCCCTGGAACATCTCCGGCCCTCGAGGAGTGAGTCGCCTCCTCAGAGGGCTCACACACCAAGGAGACATGCCCCCCGGGGGGGAAGAGGTAGTGTTCCATGACTCTGACGTATCTGAAGCTTCTTCACAGGTGGCAGACGAGGAGCTGGAGGAATGGGAAGAAGAGGGAGCCCCTCTGTCAGAGAATGAGGAGACAGAGCAGCAAACGACTCAGGTTTCAGGTCTCTTTGACCACACCCTTTTAAACTCCCTCTTACTAAAAGTATGCTCCGCACTCGATCTGCCAGCTAAGACAAGAGAGGCCAGACCACCGTCCTCAGAGGAGGAGGACGCTTAGGACCCCCTGATGTCCTCACCAGTGTCGGAGGTCATACAGGTTCCTTGTACAAAGGTCTTTAGGTCATCGGTAAGGTTCCAGTGGACAAACGTGGGTGCTATCCCTTCACCAAATGGCATTGAGAAGAAGATGTTCAATGTATGCAGCCCTCTGGCATCTCTTATAAAAGTGCCACAGGTGGACGCACCACTAATTTCTCTCTTTTCTTCCTCAGCCATTCCAGGTGACATGTCAGAGGCAATGAGGGCGGAGGAGAAGAAGGTAGAACTCTCCCTCCGCAGAGTACACCACTCATCGGCCTGGGCCATTAGGGCCTCGTCCACGGCATCTGTTTTTTCCAGGGCTGCAATTAGGTGGCTGCGGGAACTCCAGGCAAGCGTCCCTGCGGAACAGGTACGCATACAGCAGACGCTGACCAAGCTGCGCATGACAGCGGAGTTCACGGCGGACGCAACAATGTTTGCTTCACGATACGCGGCCAGAGCCATCGCAGGTACAGTAGCAGTCAGGAGACTCACATGGCTTAAAAATTGGAAGACAGACCTGAAGTCAAAATGGCGACTGGCCACATCTAAGTATTCAGGATCGAAGCTATTTGGAGCGATCCTGGATCCTTACGTGATTGAGGACAAGACCAAAAGAAAGGTGTTAGCACACCCCTCAAAAAAGACAGATAGGGCAGGCCAGGAGTTCCGTAGACAGACTCCCCGGCAGAACGGGAGCGGGGAATGGAGACAGCCCTTTCAGGGGGGACGGTCCTGGGAGGGGCCCAGAACTCCGCGTACCTTCTCATACAGACAGGAACGCGGCCAGGACCGTCCAGCCTCTGGCAGGGGCCAACCTTCCAAACGCCCCTTTAAAGGGGGGGGGGAAGCCGGCCCTACAGACGCTTCAAGTGACGCCTGGGGCAGTCCCATCGGGGGCCGTCTGGCGTTGTTCAGCGAAGCATGGCAAACGACCACGACGGATGCCTGGGTCAGGGAGACAGTGGCCCAGGGCCTAGCGATAGAATTCTACTCCACTCCACCAGATTACTTCATAAGGTGCCCGTTGTCACGCAACAGGGCCAAGGTGGGCCTTCTAGATCAGGCCATAAAGCACCTGGAGGAAATAAGGGCGATAGAGCCGGTTCATCCAGAGCAGGAGGGACGGGGGTTTTACTCCATCCTCTTCCTGGTACCAAAGTCATCCGGGGATTGGAGGGCCATTCTCGATCTCAAACGTCTCAATCACTATGTAGTGTACAGGAAGTTCAAGATGCAGTCCCTCAGGTCCATCCTGGCCCGCATTCGAAGAGGGGACCTGCTGTCATCCATAGACCTCACAGAGGCCTACCTATACATCCCGATAAGGTTGGAACACAGAAGGTTCCTCAGATTCTGTTACAGGGAACGACACTACCAGTACAGGGCCCTACCGTTCGGCCTGTCCTCGGCACCCCGAGTGTTCACGAAGATCCTGGCAGCATTGGGAGCGCATCTACGCATGATACCGGTAAGAGTCCAATGCTATTTGGACGACATCTTGATACTGTCGGGCTCTCACCAGGCAGCCCTGACAGACATTCGGATCACCACAGACACCCTCCATACTCATGCCTTCTCAGTAAACCACAAGAAAAGCCAGCTCACACCATCAAGGAGGCTCCTACACCTGGGGGCCATCATAGATTCAGAACAGGGCATGGTTTATCTTTCACAGGAGCGGCGGGAGAGTCTGAGGAAGCTAGCGCTTCTGGTAACACAGAGAAGGATGGTCTCCATAGTACAGCTCTCTCAGCTCCTGGGAAAGATGATTTCATGCCTGGGAATTGTTCCGTGGGCAAGGCTACACTCCAGAAGTCTCCAATGGCTCCTGCTCCCCTACCAAAGACAGAACCAGAGTGCTTCGCTCAAGAGAGTCAGGGTACCACCCTAGGTCATAGCATCCCTCAGATGGTGGAGGTCAGGCGCCCTAAGAAGGGGCACCCCGCTCAGGGAACCCGACAGGATCACAGTCACGACCGATGCAAGCCTGTTCGGGTGGGGGGCCCACTCCATGGACAAGATAGCCCAGGGGAGGTGGAGCACAGAGGACCTACGTCACAGGATCAATTGGCTCGAGCTGAGGGCCATACACTTGGCCCTGCGCAAGTTCTCACCCCACTTGTCAGGGAGTCACGTGCTAGTCCTGACGGACAACGTAACAGCAAAAGCGCACGTAAACAAGCAGGGCGGGACCAGGTCAGTGGCTCTCATGCGGGAGGTCAGGGAGCTGGGCCTTTGGGCAGAACAGCATCTGGCCTCGCTCAAGGCAGAACACATATCGGGGGAGGCAAACCAGCAGGCGGACTCCCTCAGCAGAACCACGGTAGACCACGCGGAGTGGAGGCTAGCCCCGGAACTGTTCGAGGCAATCTCGGACAGGTTCGGCCGGCCTTGCCTGGACCTCTTCGCATCTCCAGCAAACACTCAAACGCAATGTTTCTTTTCCAGGTTCCAGACCCGGGGAGCGGAGGGGACGGACGCACTCAGATGCAGGTGGCCCCAGGGGCTACTGTACGCCTTCCCTTCTCCGCCCCTAATACAAGCAACAATCCGCAAACTGATTCTGGAACAGGAGGAGGTGATACTAATTGCTCCATACTGGCCGAGACGTCCATGGTTCGCAGACTTGGTAGACCTATCACTCTCGCCAGTGTGGAGACTCCCTCCGAGCCAGGTATCTCTGAGCCAAGGGAAACTCCAGCACCCAGATCCACAATGGCTCCAACTAGCCGCCTGGCACTTGAGCGGGAGGGTCTGAGTAGGCAGGCCTTCTCAGAGGAGGTCATTTCGGTCATCTAGGACGCCCGCCGACCCTCCACCAATAGGATCTATGACGCCACCTGGAGGAATTTCTCCTCCTGGTGCAGCAGGCAGGGGTTAAACCCCCTGTCTGTCACCATCCCCAACATCCTCCAGTATCTGTGGGAGGGCATGAGTAGGGGTCTAGCGACCAACACCATCCGTAGACAGGTAGCAGCCCTACAGACGGTCCTGGTCTGTGAGGACCGGGGAAACCTGTCACAACATCCAGTGGTGACTGCCTTCCTAAAAGGAGCCGCTACGAGACGGCCTCCTGTAGTCCACCGTTTCCCGTCCTGGGACTTACACAAGGTACTACAGGCGCTAACTGAGGCCCCCTTCGAACCACTGGGAACCAGCTCACTCCGTTTCCTGACGCTGAAGGTGGCCTTCCTTGTGGCGATCACCTCGGCAAGACGGATTTCGGAGTTGGGGGCTCTTTCGCTCCGCCCGGACCTGCTCACATTCGCAGAGGGCAGGGTGACTCTGCGGCTGGACCCAACCTTCATACCTAAGATCAACACATGGTTCCACAGGTCCCAGGATCTGGTTCTCCCGGACTTCTGTCCAAATCCCACGCACCGTCTGGAGAGACATTGGCACACATTGGACGTGCGCAGGGCTCTGCGTCACTACGTTAATAGAACAGCAACCTTCAGGAGATCTGAGGCCCTATTCGTTTCCTATCATCCTTCTTCCAAGGGTCTGAAGGTATCTTCCTCGACCATTGGGAGGTGGATCAGGGCATGCATAGCTAAGGCCTATGAATCATTGGACCTGCAGGTACCAACCAACATCACGGCTCACTCCACAAGGAGCGCGGCCACATCGGCAGCTTGGCGCACTCAGGCGCCACTGGAGGAAATTTGCAGAGCGGCCACGTGGGCCTCTCCGTCCTCCTTTGTTAGAAATTACAAGATTGATCAATTTGCTGCAGCTGAGGGTTCGTTTGGCAGAAGGGCCCTGCAGCAGATAGTTGAGTCCTAGTAAGAGATAGCCTAGACTCCCACCCAAAGGGACTCATGAGGGCTTGGGTACGTCCCATTGGTGGATTCGGAATCCACCCATGCAGGAGAAGAAGCGTTGACTTACCTGAACGCCTTTTCTCTGCATGGGGGGATGGAGAATCCACACCCTCCTCTAGCTAGTCTAGGCAGGAGTTCTCTTACAGGACACTGAAATGGAGCTACACGGTCCGACCTGATGAAGAGCTTCGCCTGTCAAAAACTGGGGAAGGAAGCCAGGAGGCGGAGCTAAATTTCGGACCTAGTCTTCTGATTGGGCGGTAGACAGTGAATACCCATTGGTGGATTCTTCTTTTGGATTGGGCCTACTAGGCCGCTTTTGGGAACTGTTTTTGTCTTGGCCTGGGCTGCCAGGTCTGAACGAGGGACAGCCTTTCGGAGCGTTTCTTAGTGCTCAGAGGCTCTTTGGCGGCCGCTATTTCACATTCCTGACCGCGTTCTGCTGGCTCAGCCGGGCCTTAAGCCTTCCTTTGGGGCCGCGTGGCAGGCCATAAGGAGGCACTTTTTGGTATCTAGGGGGTTTGTCCTTGGTTCCTGTATTACCTGTCTTCGACCAAATTGTCATTGTAACTCTGGTGTAGGAGGTGGCTCCAGGGGAAAGAATATTTCACTCTGTGGGCCCCGGTTAACCTAGGCCCTGTCCGGAGTGAGAGTTTACCTGGCCGCCTGTTACTGTTAACCGTGGCCTTTAGCCACTGGGCTATCGGACAGGCTTACATCCTGTCTGGCTGTTCTGTCCTTGATTGTCTGTAGTTCAGTGTGAGGAACGGCTATGTTCCATCTCTGACTACTGATCTGCGTCCTTAGTTCCCATTTTTTTCTCACTAGTTATCCTATTGCAGGCTCTGTCTAGTGGCAATGGCAGACAGTTCCTCGCCGCCGGCTTCACAGGTCTCCAGTGCGCCCCCTGTGCAATCAAAGCGCAGATCAACAGAATTGGAAGCAGGGGGTAAGAAAAAGGCTAAAACAAAGCATCTGACTTCCAAGGAGACCTCTAAGTCAGCTGAGCGAGAGGCCTCGAGGAGGCACCAGGCACTGGAGAGGGAATTCTCCAAAACACAGTGGCTCCTATCCAGTGAGGCTGATCCGGTTCCCCTCGCCCCACTGGATACTGATACCTTGGAGCCACCTCTGGCACCTGTGCATGAAGTCACTGGATCAGTTCTCCTCTGGGGGCAACTGAACAGGCAGGTCCCTCTCACTCCTCTCCTCCTCTCCAGCAAGGTTCCCAAGTGGTTCATGCTCCAGCATGTTGGGGCTGCCCTTGGGGGCCAGGGGGCTGCGTGGTCCCAGGCATTCATGCACCACGCTTTTGTTCAATTTATGTCCTCTAAGAGCCCGCAGGTTTCCTCTCAGGTCCCACATCCTCCCACTAGCCCTTCCTCTCTGCAGGGTTGTACCACGACACCTGGTTCAGATGTCTCTGAATCTTCCTCTCAGGTGGGAGCAGGGGAGTCTGTGGATTTGGACGTAGCTGACACCCCCATGTCAGAGGATGAGGAGACAGTGCCCGATCAGGCTTCTGCCTCGTGTCTGTTTGACTCCTCTGTCTTCACGTCTCTTCTGTTGAAGGCCTGTGCCACTACCAATTTGACCTCTGTTCAGGAGGAAAAACCTTCTACTTTGAAAGATAAGTAGTCTAACCCTTTATTTGCTGTGAAGGTCGTAGACCACAAACAAATACCCTGTCCCTTCGTGTTTCGGGATGTGGTCGAGGCCCAGTGGTCTTCCCTGTCCACTACCAAGGAGAGCAGTATGGAGAAGAAGCTGTATAACGTCTCTCCGTCTTTTGCTTCCTTGTTAGACGTCCCTACTGTTGATTCTCCTTTAATTTCCCTATTTTCTAATTCCGCCGTCTCAGGTGACATGGCAGAGGTCTTGACAGCGGAGGACAAGAAATTTGAGTTCACCTACAGAAGAGCTCACCAGGCTTCTGGACAGGCCATTAAGGCTGCTTCCTTCTTCGCCAGGGCGTCCATCATGTGGCTCTGTGAGCTTCAAACATTGGTTCCCCCTGATCAGGTCAGAGGGCACCAGACACTTATCAAGCTGGTGGGGGCCTCACAATATATGGCAGACGCCTCCCTTCACTCGGCTAAGTGTTCGGCCCGTTCCATCGGTGCCACGGTGCCCCGCCGCAGGCTCCTGTGGTTAAAACAGTGGAGAGCAGATTTAAAGGCCAAATGGCGTCTCTCCACGTCCAAGTACGTAGGCACGGATCTGTTTGACTCTATCCTTGACCCTCATGTGATCGAGGGTAAGGACAAGCACAAGGTCATAGTACATCTCCAAGAAATCTAACAGGCAGCCGCAACAGGACTCCCGCAGACAGTCTTTCCGTCCCTCGGGCTCTTGGGAGTGGCGGCAGCCCTTTCGGGCAGGGCAGTCCTGGGATTGGCCCAGAGGTTCACGTTCCTTCCCGCAGAGGCAGGATCGTCAGCAGGACCGCCCAAATACCGGATCCAGGGGTCAGTCTCAGGCAAAACGTCCCTTCAGGGGTTCAGGGGGTCATCCCTACCAGCGCTCTAAGTGATGCCATCGGGGATGTCCCAATAGGAGGGCACCTGGAATGGTTTTATCAGGTCTGGGAGCAGACCACCACCGACTCTTGGGTCAGGGACACTGTCAGACGTGGCCTGGCACTCGAGTTTTATGCGATCCCGCACGATCGCTTCCTTCAGTGCCCGGTGTCATGAAATCCCTCAAAGGCACGTCTTGTATCCACTGCCATCAAACATCTCCTGGACATCAGGGCCATAGAGCCTGTACCAAGGGATCAAGATGGAACAGGTTTTTACTCCATCCTGTTCGTGGTCCCCAAGGCATCAGGAGGTTGGAGGGCGATACTGGACTTAAAGGGTCTGAACCGTTTCTTAGTGTACCGACGGTTCAAGATGCAGACCCTAAAGTCAATTCTGGCCGGTATCAAAAAGGGGGATTTTCTCTCTTCCATAGACCTCACAGAGGCTTATCTCCACATTCCAATCTCCCAGGAGCACCGCAGGTTCCTACGTTTCTGTTACGCACGCCGGCATTATCAGTACCGGGCCCTTCCGTTCGACCTATCTTTGGCTCCAAGGGTCTTCACGAAGGTCTTAGCGGTATTGGCCGCCCACCTTCGGATGATGCCGGTGCGCGTGCAGTGCTACCTGGACGACATTCTCGTCCAGTCCAGATCCCTGCGGTCAGCAAAATCAGACCTGCTGACCACCATTCAGATACTTCAGACCCACGGGTTCTCAGTGAATTTCGGGAAAATCCTCGAGGATCGACTACTGCAACGCTCTCTACATGGGGCTACCCTTGAAGAGTGTTCGGAGACTACAATTAGTGCAAAATGCAGCTGCGCGAGCAATTGTGGTCCTTCCACGTTGTGCCCACATTTCGTCAACTCTCCGCATGCTGCATTGGTTGCCTATTGGTGTCCGAGCGCAATTCAAAGTGTTGGTTATTACCTATAAAGCCCTTCATGGCACTGGACCAGGATACGTATGGGACCGTCTTCTGCCACATACTTCCCTTCGACCGGTGAGAGCGCACAGGGTCGGCCTCCTCCGGGTCCCGTCAGCGAAATAATGCCGTCTGGCGGGGCCTAGGGGGAGGGCCTTCTCTGTTGTGGCGCCCACCCTCTGGAACCAACTGCCCCGAAGTCCGCGTTTCCCCCACTCTACCGGCCTTCCGGAAGAATCTAAAAACCTATTTATGCGGGCAGGCCTGGGGATGACTGTGATTGTGTGTGAATGATGAATGTGTTTGGGGTCTTTTTAAACGCTTTTTAGCTTTGGTTTTAGTTTTGAAATGTTGAAATGTTGTTTTATTTATGCTGTTAGCCGCTCCGAGTCTTCGGAGAGGAGCGGCATAAAATTTAATTAATAAATAAATAATAATAATAAATAAAAGCCATACATCCCCACAAAACGTCTACTTCATCTGGGGGCCCTGATAGACTCAGAACTTTGCAGGGTCTATCTATCCCAGGAGCGACGGTTGAGCATCCGGAAATTGGTATCCCAGATTCGGGGTGCGAGGAGGGTTCCCCTGGTGCAGTTGTCCCAGCTCCTGGGAAAGATGGTATCTTGCATGGGGATAGTCCCTTGGGCGAGGCTTCACTCGAGGACCCTCCAGTGGTCCTCCTCCCCTTTCAGAAGCAGAACCTCAGCGCCTCCTCCCAGAAGGTCCAGGTTCCATTTCACGTCCTCTCATCCCTTTAGTGGTAGTCTTCTGTGGCCATGTCCAAAGGGACCGTATTCAAGGAACCCCTCAGGATCGTCCTGACCACAGACGCCAGTCTGCTCGGTTGGGGTGCTCACCTCCAGACCCAGTTGGCCCAGGGGCGTTGGTCCAGGGCGGACCCCAGGCAAAACATAAATTGTTTGAAGTTCAGGGCGATTCATCTGGCCCTCCGTCATTTCTCTTTCTTAGTGTCGGGCAAGCATGTCCTAGTTCTGATGGACAACGTGGCGGCCAAGGCTCACGTCAACAAGCAGGGGGGAACACATTCCTGGCCCCTTCTCTAGGAAGCCATGGAGCTGGGGCTGTGGGCGGAGACACACTTGAGTTCAATCAGGGCGGAACACATTTCGGGGGAGGCAAACCGACAGGCAGACTCCCTGAGCAGGGTGACTGTGGACCACTCTGAGTGGCGGCTGGACACGAGAATATTCGATTTGATAGCGAACAGGTTCGGCAGGCCATGCCTGGATCTCTTTGCCTCCCCGTCCAATGCCCAACTCCCCAGGTTTTTCACCAGGTTTCCAACCAGGGGGGCCGAGGGGATAGACGCCCTCCGGTGCAGGTGGGCTGCTGTATGCTTTCCCTCCCCTTCTGCTGATCCAGGCTACCATCCGCAAGCTGTTACTGGAGCAAGCGGAAGTAATGGTTGCATCTGTCCCAGTCTCCACCGTGGAGGCTCCCTCCGAACCAAGTGGCTCTCACTCAGGGGGAGCTCCGCCATCCAGACCCTCAGTGGCTGCAATTAGCCGCTTGGCACTTGAACGGGAGTGTCTAGCTAGGCAAGCTTATTACTCAGAGGTGATCTCTATGATCCAGGCCTCTAGACGTCCCTCAACAAATCGGATTTACGATGCAACTTGGAAAAATTTCTGTCAGTGGTGCACTTCACGTAATTTGGATCCTCTTTCAATAACTGTCCCTAACATCCTAGATTATCTGCTAGACGGCATTTCCAAGGGTTTGTCCACTAACACCATCCGCAGACAGGTCTACCGGCCTTGTCTACGGTTCTCACCTGTGATAATTTGGGTCCCCTTTCTCATCACCCAGCGATCTCTGCTTTCCTTAAAGGGGCGGCAAATTCCAGTCTTCCTATGGTACATAGATACCCATCTTGGAACTTGCCTACAGTATTGCAGGCCTTGACCATAGCTCCCTTCGAGCCCCTCCAATCTTGTTCTCTACATTTCCTCTCCTTGAAGGTGGCCTTCTTGATTGCTATTACTTCGGCCAGGAGGATTTCGGAGTTGGCCGCTCTCTCAGTCAGGGAAGATCTCTGTATCTTCCATCAGGACAGAGTGGTCCTTAGATTAGACCCCTCATTTATCCCCAAAGTTAACACCAGTTTTCACAGATCTTTGGATCTCGTCTTACCTAGTTTCTGCCCTACTCCTTCTCACAGGTTAGAACGCCAGTGGCACAAGCTGGACATGCACAGGGCCCTACGCATTTATATAAAGCGCACTGGGTCTTTTCGCAAGTCGGAGGCATTGTTTGTCTCCTTCCAGTCATCTGTCATGGGCCGGAAGGTATCCTCTTCCACCATTGGCAGGTGGATCAGGGCTTGCATTGCTAGGGCTTATGCCTCCCAATCGCTTCCTGTCCCAGCCCGTATCACGGCTCACTCCACGCGTAGTGCAGCGACCTCTGCGGCCTGGTCTATCCAGGCCTCTGTAGAGGAGATTTGTAGGGCAGCGTCCTGGTCATCCCCGTCTTCATTCATTACACATTACAAAATTGATAGGTTTGCCGCGGCGGATGCCGCATTCGGCAGACGGGTTCTTCAACAGGTTGTTTCCTCTAGGGAGACGCCAGCCTAGACCTTTCCCACCCTAAGGGACATGGGGGGTTTTGGTATGTCCCAATCAGTGGATTCTACATCCACCATGCTGGAGAAGGGGCGTTGTCTTACCTGAACGCCTTTTCTCAGCATGGTGGTGTAGAATCCACACCCTCCCTTGAATAGGTGTCTAGGCTTGTGTGTTGTCATTGTTTTGGGTTTTTTTTTTGGAGTCATTGTGTCAGAGCTTTTAAGGATCCTTCGCCTCGTAAAAACTGGGAAGACACACCCAAAGGGAGGCGTGGCTAAAGTTCTGTCTTAGTCTCTCTGACCATGCTGAGAAAAGGCGTTCAGGTAAGACAACGCCCCTTTTGGACAAATGGCTGTCCAGTCTCTTCTTAAAAACTTCCAATGTTGGAGCATTCACCACTTCTGGAGGCAGGTTGTTCCACTGGTTAATTGTTCTAACTGTCAGGAAGTTTATCCTTAGTTCTAGGTTGCTTCTCTCCTTGATTAGTTTCCATTTGTTGCTTCTTGTCCTGCCTTCAGGTGCTTTGGAGAATAGCTTGACTCCCTCTTCTTTGTGGCAGCCCCTGAGATACTGGAACACTGCTATCATGTCCCCCCTCATCCTTCTCTTCATTAAACTAGACCAGGGGTCAGCAACCTAAAATGGTGAAAGAGCCACTTGGACCTGTTTCCCTAAAAAAAAAACCTGGGAGCCGCAAAATGTGCGCATGCGCACACGCATGCATATACACATACCGGAGCTTGATTGAAGAGTGGAGCCTAAGGCGACACATGCACTGGCCCTGCCCGCGTCCAGCTCTGCCTGGCTTCTCCTCCCCTCGGAAAAGACTGGTCTCTCCCCTTTGCTGAAGCAGTGAGTGGGGGGGGGCTTGCCTTGGGCACGGCAGGGCTGCTGGAGGCTAAGGCCCCCAAAGGCGTGGACCAGGCTATCTTCCATAGCGGGGGAAGGCGGCCGTGGGAGCAACAGCCTGCTCATCTCCCCCGGCGGTGGCGGCGGCAACTGCGGAGCCATCTGGTGGTGTTTACATGGCTCTCCACGTGACTGAGATAGGCAGCGCTGCCCCGCTCCGCCCCGCCCCGCCCTAGTTTCCCCAGAGCAGAATTGGGGCCGCGCCAAAGAAGCCGGCTGAAAGTGGTGCCTTGGACTACCTCTCCGAGGACGGCGCTTTGGAGGAAGGCCAGAGCGCGGCACCCTTGCCAGAGAACTAGTCAGCCCCACTAACTAACATGTGAACCCCACACTAAGAACGGCCCTGCCTAAACTAAGCTCAATTGGACAGGAAAGTTCCAATCCAATCGAGGCCCCTGCAAAGTCAGCTTGGTCATTGGGATCACGCAGTTCAGTGGGCTTCCCCCCCCAAGCTATTAATTCAGAACCAGGCAGTGCTTGGCTTGCAATCGGTTGCACAAAACAGGTCGATAGGATTGCAGCCAACGATAGGATGTTAGAGCCGCCAACTCTGGTCTCCACCCGGGCGGGCGAGCGAAAACCTGAAACCTTTTGCGTTCCTTTACAAAGAAAAGATGCCGGTGGTGCATGTCCCGGAGGGGGGGGGAGACAGCTCTGGAGGGAGGCAGCCATGCAGCCAGAAGCCGGCGGTCCCAGCAGAGCGGCACGGGACCTGCTGGTTGGTGTGGGAGGCTCCAGTGTTGCCGGTGAGCAAGGCCTGGCGTCTGCAGCCCAGTTCCACACCCTGACGACCAGCTGGACCGGTTTTCACTTCTTCTTTACAAACGTTTTGGGGTTTTGCTCGCTGCTTCAGGGAAGGAGCACGGAGGCCTGCAAGCAGGCAGGCAGGCAGACGCTGGGCAGCACAAACTAAGCGGCGAGCAAAACCCCGAAACGTTTGTAAAGAAGTGACGCAAAGAAGAAGTGAAAGCCGGTCCAGGTGGTCATCGGGGTGCGGAACCGGCAAGCCTTACTGGCAATGCTGAAGCTTCCCACGCCGACCGGTAGGTCTTCCGTGCTGCTCCGCTCGGACCGCCGGCTTCTTGCTACAGAGCTGACTCCCTCCGGAGCTGTCTTTCCCCCCTCTCCTGTCTATGTCGAGCCCATGGCGAACAGTGTCCCACAAACCAAAGAAGTTGAACCAATCAATTCAAACTTCTTTCGTGAGAAGTTTGAATTGATTGGTTCAACTTTTTTAGTCCTATTTTTTTTGGCACTGCATGTGGCTGGGAGCCGCAGGAGACGGCTGAAAGAGCCGCATGCGGCTCCGGAGCCGCGGGTTGCTGATCTGTGAACTAGACATACCCAATTCCAGCAACCTTTCCTTATATGTTTTAGCCACCAGTCCCCTAATCATCTTTGTTGCTCTTCTTTGTACTCTTTCTAGAGTCTCAACATCTTTTTTACATCGTGGTGACGTATTCCAAGTGTGGCCTTACCAAGGCATTGTAAAGTGATATTAATACTTCACATGATCTTGATTGTATCCCTCTGTTAATGCAGCCCAGCATTGTGTTGGCTTTTTTGGCAGCTGCAGCACACTGCTGGCTCATATTTAAGTGATTGTCCACGAGGACTCCGAGATCCCTCTCACAGTTACTACTATTGAGCAAGGTACCCACTATACTATACCTGTACATTTGAGTTTTCTTGCCTAAATGTAGAACCTTACTTTTTTCACCATTGAATTTCATATTGTTAGATAGCGCCCAGTGTTCAAGTCTGTCCAGATCCTCCTGTATCTTAAGCTTGTCTTCTGGAGTGTTGGTTATTCCTACCACCTTGGTGTCATCTGCAAATTTAATGATTTCCCCATCTATCCCCTCGTCCAAATCGTTGATGAAGATGTTGAAGAGCACTGGGCCCAGAACAGAGCCCTGGGGCACCCCACTACACACTTCCCTCCATGTAGATGCGGTTCCATTGAGGACCACACGCTGAGTACGGCGGTCAGCCAGCTACGAATCCATCTGGTGATGATGCTGTCTAACCCACATTTTTCTATCTTATCAAGTAGTAGGTTGTGATCTACTTTATCAAATGTCTTACTGAAGTCCAAGTAAATTATATCCACAGCATTCCTCTGGTCCACTAATTTTGTTACTTGGTCAAAGAATGCAATAAGATTTATCTGGCATGATCTGTTTTTGACAAACCCATGTTGGCTTTTAGTAATGACTTTGTTTGCCTCTAGGTGTTCGCTGAGTCGTTGTTTGATTATCTTTTCCAGAATCTTCCCAGGTATTGAGGTCAAGCTGATAGGTCTATAATTTCCTGGATCCATTTTTTTCCTTTTTTGAAGATGGGAACTACATCAGCTCTTTTCCAGTCCTCTGGTAGTTCCCCAATGCTCCAGGATCTTTGAAAAATATAGTTCAGTGGTTCTGAGATCACATCTGCCAGTTCCTTGAGAACCTTGGGGTGTAATTTATCTGGTCCTGGTGATTTGAACTCGTCTAGGCTGGACAAGTGCTCACTTACCATTTTCTTGACTATCTTAACTTGTGTTTCTATTCTGTTTTTTATTTCACTATTTTTGATAGGTTGGTCTGTTTTTTCCCTTTGTGTAAAGACAGATGCAAAAAATGAGTTAAATAGTTCTGCTTTTTCCCTGTTGTTTGTCACCTTTTTTGCCACTTTCCCCCACTAATGGACCAATCATTTCCTTCACTTTTTTCTTGTTTTTTACATGTTGAAAGAAGCTTTTTTTTTTTGTTATTTTTGACTTTGGTCGCAAGCCTTAGTTCACTTCATCTTTGCAGGCTCAGGCTATGCTGATATTCTGCCTTAGTTATGTACCCCTCTTTCCATTTTCTATACTTGTCCTTTTTATCTTTCAATTTATCAGAGAGTTCTTTATGCAGCCATGCTGGTTTCTTTTGAGAGCTGTCATTTTTCTTCTTTGTTGGTATTGTGCTAGACTGGGCTTTTATTATTTCACTTTTCAAAATTACCCAAGCTTCTTGAGTTATTTTCCCCTTGAGGATTCTCATCTATGGAATCCTTCCCAAGCCCTCTCTACGTTTATTGAAATTAGCTCTCTTAAAGTCCAAGACTCTAGTTTGATTGTGTTCTATTGCTTGTGCTTCCATAATGTTGAATTCCAATATTGCATGATCACTTCCTCCCAAGGTTCCTGTGGCTACAACACGTTCTATCATTTCATCTCTTAGTGAGGATTAGATCCAATATGGCTAATCCCCTAGTTCCCTTCTCTACTTTTTGGGAGACAAAGTTGTCTGCTAGGTTTGTCAGGAATCTGTTTGATCTTCCACTTGGTGCAGAGTTTGTCTACCAGTTGATGTCAAGGTAGTTAAAGTCTCCCATTTCTATTGTGATGTGCTTCCTACATACCTTAGTTAGCTGACTAGCAAAAAGTTCATCTATTTCCTCTGTTTGGTTGGGTGTCCTTAGTATACACCTATGGCAATGTCATTTCCCCCCCCCCTTTTATATTGACCCAAATGCATTCAGGACAGTTTTCATTATTGTTGTGCTCTATTTCTGTAGAGATATAGTTATTTCTTATCTAGAGAGCAACTCCACCTCCTCTTTTGTTTGGTCTGTTTCTTTTAAATAATTTAAATTCCTCTAGCTGTGTGTTCCATTTGTGGGTTTCATCCTACCATGTTTCCGTAACGGCAACAATATCATATCTGCCCTCATTAACCTGAATTTCTAGTTCACCCTGTTTGCTGTTCATACTCTGTGGATTGGTGTATAGACATTTGAGTCCTTTATGACTGACCCTGTGTTTACTTTCTACATAACCTATGTGTGGCACTCACTATTAAAAGCTTGATTTTGCTTGACAGCAAGGTTGATATTCTTGTCCACACACACACATCTATGTTACATGTACTGATAGCCCTATAATTTTAGATTGCTGGGGACAGGGATGTTCTGTATCAATTAACTCACTGTCCCTGCTGTTTAGTTTAAATATTGCTCTAGAAAATCTGTGAATTTATTGCCGAGTAACTCAGTCCCTTTCTTTGATGGATGCAAACCATCTCTTTTGTACATTTTTTCATTGGACCAGCTACAGACATTGTGACTAATATAACCAGAGCCTTCCCCTTTACACCACTCCTTTAGCCACATATTGAATTCTGCTATACGCTGGCCTTTTCCATTTTGCTCCTTATACACTGGTAAAACCTCTGAAAAAGTAAGCCTACAGCCTATTCTGCTAAGTTCCTGTCCTAAGCTCTGGAAATCATTCTGCACAGAGAGTACATCTTTTTGGGACAAATCGTTAGTGCCAAGATGTACAATAGCCTCCACATCACAGTCCTTGCTGGAATTCTTGATTATTTTAGAAATATGCTTCTTGTCCCTACTGGCAGTAGCACTTGGAAGACATCTGATCTCTTTCAAAATCTCTGTGTCCTTTCCTAAATTTACATCCCTTATAATTGAATCACCAACCAGAAAGTGGCTTCTCTTTTTGGATGCCTTTCTATTCTTGCATGACTGATGTGTAATATCTGATTCACCCTTCTCCCTGTCGAAAACAAGTTCTTCATCTTGAACCACGATCCCCTGCTCATTTGAGTTATCATCACAAATACATTTACCTGTCTCCTTAATGTCCCTTTTAAGGTCAGCAAGGGCACTGTATCTGTTGTGCAGGGACACAGCGAAAGCTTTGCGTTTATGGTTCACAGCTCTCACCCTGCCAGATCCCACAGTTGTCCACACTGCCCTTGTCCTGCAGGATCTTTGTGGTAGAGGGGGCTGATAGCGCGGAAGCTTGATAGAGTAGAAGGGCTGAATTTCAGATAACAGACCCTAGAAAAATAATCTGTCCTTGTAGACTAGTGATTTGTTTACAGATAAAAAGACAGCTGCAAAACAAGTGTTGCACTGAACTAAGCCAGACATTCTGAGATACAAGGAATTTCAGACACACTTGCCCTGAATGTACCCCTGCTGTTTTTGATTTTTAGTTATAAAACTAAAAACTACTTTCTTGCTCCACCCTCCTGCATTTTAACTTACAGTTTGTAGCACTCCCCAGCAAGGCCTGGGCAGTTTAAATGCAATGGAGGTCCAATCATCAGGGCCTCAGCTACTTTCCTGCTCCACCATCCTTCTTTTTAACTTACGGTTTGTAGGTAACATCATTAGTTCACTTATTATCTTACTTTGGGTCCTGAAATTTCTGCAAGAAAACAACTATCCTCAGAGACACCCCCCACCAAGGACCCTTCATTTCAACTCTGAGACAGAAATATTCTCCTTGATTGGCATTCCGGACTGCCTCAGGGCAGAAGAACTTGCCTGGCAGGACTTCATTCCTCTTTCCCATGGGGCACATCTCAGTGCCCCCATCCTTCCTCCACCATTTCCTGGACCCTAAAGACCAATGAAGTTTCTCTCAAACACCAGCACCGGCACTCCCGGTTCCTCCAAGCTGCTCCACCACCTCCAGCTTTGCCTACCTCTTGGGGGTTCACCTGGATGCGACACCACCACCACTGTTCATAGATCGGGATGCTCCTCCAAAGCCAATCGCATCCTCCCTCCCAGCGGCTCTCCTGACCTTTCATTGCCTCAGCTTCACACAACCCATCACAACCCCGAAATAACTTTCCAGGAACAAATTCTCCTCACCTGAACCACCCCTTACAAATACCTCGCCCTTTGCCCGCTCCCCTCAGACCCATAAATGGCGCCCCACTCCAGCAGCCGCACTCCAACTGCCATTGGGGCTGGGTCCCTTGGCGATGGTGAGGGTGATGTTGAGGGCCAGCGGCACCAGTTTCCTTTTGGCTGGCATGGTGGCAGCGGCAGCAGTGGTGGAGGCTGGGGCTCGTGTTCTGTAGCGCCTAGCGAGGGACCCGCCTCAGAAGCAGCAGCAGCAGTGGCATCGTCTTCACCAGGCTTGGCTGCCCTAAGTGAGGCTGAGGCTGCAAGCGAGGCCTAAACCTCTCAGCCTGGCCCTGAGGTAAAAACATGAATAGACGAGAGGAGATAGGAAGGGGGGGTGGCCAAAGCGCAAGCGCACTCTTGGGCACACGAGGGAGAAACTGGGAAAAAACATCTCCCACCAATTTGCCGTCACACCACTGGCTGGGGGTCTTGCAACCATCCACCCACTCCTCGCGATTGGATGGCTTGCCTGGGAGGTTGAGGCAGGCCAGATAAAAAGACAGGTCACGACATAATTTGAGGACCCCTGTCAGAGAAGAGAACTTTGCAGCTCTACCTACAGAGCCACCAAAGCAGCACATGGAGCACTGGAGGCTCAGGGAGGGAGGGTACTGAAGTGGGTAATCGGGCCATTAGCAAGAGCAACACGTCAATGGAAAGCAGCCTCAGAACAAGTGGGGCAGGTAAGGAAAGAAATCCTCGCTCCCCCAGAAATTGCCTTTCTTTCCTTACCTGACTCCTAGCCCTGTGCCGTTTCTTCTTTGTGATCCGCTGGCGCTGCTGTGTGCAAGGAAACGAAGGTTTTTTTGGGGAAAAAAAGGTCAGTCAATCAATTCCAACTTCGCGATCTTTCACGAGCAGTTGGAATTGATTGACTGACCCTTCCCCCCCCAAAAAAACTTCATTTGTTTCCTTGCACATGGCAGTGGCAGCGGATTGCGAAGGAGAAACAGCATGGGGGTGGGAGTCAAGTAAGGAAAGAAAGGCAGTTTCTGGGGTGAGTGAGGATTTCTTTCTTTACTTGCCCCACTTGTTCCGAGGTCACTTTTCGCTCAGATGCGTTGCTCTTGCCAATGGCCCGACCGCCCACTTCAGTGCCCTCCCTCCCCGAGCCTCTGTGTTCCACTGCTGCTTTGATGGCCTGTCAGCCCCCACCTCAACGTCCTGGCCACTGTGGCCCAGCACGGCCGCCTCAGGGCTGCAGGGGCTGGCCTGGCACAGGAAGGGCATGTTCCCCACCCTCCCGCCACCATGCAGGTAAGGTTACCATGCCTGCCTCTGCCCAGATGCCCTCACCTCGCCCAAGCGGTTTTTTTTACTAACCTGTCTTTCAGCTGCATTCCGTTTCTCTGTTTGCTTCTCAGCCTTTGCCACGTGTTTGTGGGACTATCAATAAAAAAAAAGTTCCATCAGACTTTTTAACTTCTCGCAAGATCTGAAGAAGTTAGGAAGTCTGTTGGAACTTTTTTTTTTTATCGATAGTCCCACAAACACGCGGCGGAGGCTAAGAAGCGAACGGAGAAACAGAATGCAGCTGAAAGACAGGTTAGTAAAAAAATGCTTGGGGAGGTGGGGGTTGGCGTGGCAACCTTACCTTGCACAGGTATTGATGCAGGTTGATCATGGACGGGACTGAAAGCCTAGGATTGGGGCGACGATGCACGTGCCCACAGAGAAGGCTCTGTGTGCCACCTGTGGCACGCATGCCATAGGTTCGCCACCACAGGTCTAGTAGATAAGGTTCCAGGCTAGAAAGCTGGAAAATTCTAGTCCTGCCTTAGCCATGAAAGCCAGCTGAATGATCTTAGGCCCGTCACTCTTTCTCAGCCCAACTCAACTCACAGGGTAGTTGTTGAGGAGAAAATAAGAGTAGAAAGTTGTATTGGATATGTTCACAGTCTTGAAATATTTGCAAAAATAATAAAGGTGGGACACAAATATTTATAAAATGATCCTGTACAAAAATTATTAAGTTGTCATATTGGAATACTGCTATTACTTCAAATATTATGCATAAGTGCTAATATGAGAACTAATCAGTTATTTTATCAGTGGCAGTGTAAAATCTGGGAATCTTGCAGTAATTCATAAATGGGGAAATAGAAAGAAGAAAAAATCTTAATAGTTTCAGTTTTATTTTTGTATCTCAATAAAATTAGCTGGGAAAAAAGTTTTTAAATATAACATGATCCTGTGTTTCAAATTTGAAAAGTAAGAATTTTTATCTTCAGCATTATTTCCAAAGTCTGCTATGACAGTTGCTTATTTTTTTTCCTGATTGTATCTAGATGAGAAATGTGTCTTATATTGGCAATTAAGAATACATTATTTGGGCATTTAGTTATTGAATACTTTCAGTAATATTTGTACCATCCTGGCTAAGAGTTTGTTAATTCAAAGAAATGCACAAGTTATTTTCATCCTTTTCAGTAGGATGAAGTTTCTGTTTACTTAACATAGTATGTTCTTGATTTTTAATTTAATTATTTCAGTCAATATTCCTAATACTGACATTGACTAATAAGGTAAAAAGGCATCTTTCTGAATCATAACATAAAATAAAAATAAAATACTTTTAGAAGAATTTTAGCTTAGCATATCTGCAGAAAGCTTAATAAAACC
Source organism: Bothrops alternatus (assembly GCA_034064705.1). NCBI lineage: Eukaryota > Metazoa > Chordata > Lepidosauria > Squamata > Viperidae > Bothrops > Bothrops alternatus. The sequence goes on along the minus strand of JARGCV010000009.1, from coordinate 4,776,376 downwards.
TCAATCACTTTTTATTCCAAGGCTTAAAGAGCTTGCCAATTTCTCCACTTATGTTCAATACTAACAATAGAATGCATTCTCTTCTCTTGGTAACCACAGAGACCAGAACCCTGTAAATTAAAACTTTGTTCTTTTTTATTTTTTTCTACTGTAATATACTAGGAATATTTTTATCAGTTAATTAATGTGTTTTCAGTGTGCTGAACATGTAACTGAGTGTGAGTGCCACATTTCTGTTCTAGTAAATGAAATGGGTTGGCAGCTATTCCTAGTTTTGATTACTCTCACAGCATTCTTACAAAGAAATATATTGCTGGAATAGAAAGGTTGGGTTAGATGGTTGAAATTACATAGATGCTGTACATATGAACTTTAGGGTATCGTAGCCTATAAATAAAAGTTTCCTCACTTTTAATGGCAACATATAGTCATGTTAGCGTAAGTACTGTGCTGCTAGCAGCTACACAGAAAATTATTTTGACGATGGATTGTAAGTATAATGTCAGGCCTTCTGGATAAATCAGACAGGAAATATGACTAGATGATCTAATTCTATTTTATCACAAAGGCTACATTAACAGAATCTTGCAAGTCTGAAGGTACAAACTTCCTGCCATTACTTTTAATCGTCTGATTAATTAGGGTAGGTCCTTCCTAAGTTTCTTCCTCTGAACGATAAGTCCCCGGGGGCTTCCCCTTCTCTTAACTGATTGTTTTGTAAGTATATATGCTATTTGTATTCTTCAGAGGTCTTTGGTTACCTTTGGAACTATTTAGATTATTTATTTACTGGAATTTTTATTTTTTTAATCTATGAATGATTTATTTAAATAAAATTATGCCCCACTTTTTTAAGGCATATGGACAATGAGGAATTTGGTCATCTGGTAGAAGGGAAAACTATACTAAATAGCATATTCAGGAAAAAGGTGCATGGCCTGTGGAAAAATGCCTTTTTAAATAGGAAAGTCTTAAACCAGTTGATAAAGGCTGCTATGAAGGGTGTCTACCGGTAGATGGTTTTCTAAGACCTCAGTCCAGATGTGACTGTTGAGTTCTTTTCTTTTGTTTCCAGGAATTGTCTGTGGAGAAACTCAATCATCCAGGTCATGATCCTCCCAAGGTGCTTTTTCCAAAAGGCAACTGGGTTTTCTTGGTTCTTCTCCAGCATGAGAAGACGTATAATCCACTCGTGGGTTGCTTTAGCCAATCAGCTTGAGACTAGGACATCCAAATCTTTAGCCCCGCCTCTTCCAGTATTACCTTCCTGTTCCCAGTTTTGTCCTAGTCTCCAGCTTGAGAGCATCTCATTGGGGGTAGCTCTGTAGCTGAAGCTACCCTTGGACAAAGATTAGCAGAAAAAGTCAGATTTTTCTTTTGTTTTTTCACCAATTGGATACTCGAAATTCTCTTAGCTTGTTTCTAATTATTGAGGACTTCGAAAGAGAGTAGGCGGCCGGGAGAGGGCTTAGTCGAGCCTCGTGGCTGGGGCCACTGGAACTTCAAGGGGAGACTCCCCGGGTTTCCAGTCGCATACAAACCAGTCTCCCTTCTTCGCTTCTCATCCGGAGCGGTTTATTCCGCCTTGCGGGAATTCTTCCATCGACCTCCCAGGCGCAGAGCGGCTTCCCTGGACGGCGTCGAAGATCCGGCTAAACCGCAAGTTTGGGGGAGCGGCCTGGGGGGGCGCGATCCGGCGCACGGGGGGCCCTCGTTTGAATCGAAGCGGTGTGTATGCGTGTAGTCGCGGCCGTTTTTGGGGGCCGCATGACGGAGGACTAGAGTTTCGGCGCGAATCACCATCTTTGGGGAAGGCGCCTGGAACACGTTGTACACAGCGGCCATTTTGGGAAGGTCGGCCGGGCCTTCTAGTAGGTGCGGCCGCCATCTTGAGCGGGGCGTCTTCTTGCAGAGGGCGGTGGCCATTTTAAGTGTGGCTTGGGCCCTTCCGGAAAGACCCGGTGGCCATTTTGGGAAGTGGGGCCTAGGCCTTCCTTCGCAAGGAGCCTCTTGATTGCAAGTACTTGGTACGATTTATCCACCGTTGTAGCATCTGCCCAGCCCAGGCAGCTGATCGACCGGAGCACACAGGAACCGGCCGGCCTTGCAGACGCAGAATTGAGACGGTCGGAGGGGGCGACCGTAGCTCCGGTGTAGGGAAAGGAGGTGAACTCCTTAACTGCCTGTACGTTGAGTCCTTGGGAGCTTCATCTCCCAAAGGCTTGGAATACCCTGATTGAGGCTAATGCAAGCAGCAATGACAGAGAATACTCCACCTCAGGGGTACCAAGGCTCAGGGGCCCTTCCTCCCCCACCAACCTCGCAAAAGCGCAGGCCGGTTGATGTGGTTGATGTGGATCCGGGGGAGGCAAAAAGAAGGCCAAGACGAAGCACCTGGAAAGGGAGCCGACAAAGGCAGCCAAAAGGCAGGCCTCGAGGAGGCATCAGGCTCTCAAAAGAGAGTTTGCCAAGGCCCAGAGGCTCAGATCCAGTGAGGCGGAGGGGGCTATGCTCACCCCATTGGACACCCCTATTCCATTCGAGCCTTCTCCGGATTCTGGGCAGCAACCTCAACAATGGCCTTCTCCGGGAGAGACAGAACAGGTTAGTTCTCCCCAGTCCAGTGCATCCTCACCGGAACAACAAGCTTCTGCAGCCAGTCAGGCCCAGGCCGGGCCTAGCACCAGGGCTCAGCGAGGTCAGTGGCCTGACCAGATCTATTCTGTGGTAAGACAGGCTCTGGAGCATTACTTATCTTCTCCCAGGGATTCTTCTCACCCTCTAGGTTCATCATCGGAAGCTGCGTTACCATCCCGGTGGGAGTGGACAACGACCCTGGCTTCAGGGGTTTCGGAAACTTCTTCGCAGGTAGCAGAGGAAGATCCAGAGGACCCGGAGGCCACGGGGTACCCGATGTCAGAGGATGAGGAGGCGGCACCCGAACAGCATTCATCCAAAGGTTTATTCGACTCCGCCTCGTATCGTTCCATTCTGCTCAAGGCCTGCTCTGCCTTGAACCGGTCGGCCAAGGCTAAGGTAGTCAAGTCCGATTCCTCCGATGAGGAGGAGGACTCTAACCCGCTTCTTGGCTCTCCAGTGTCGGAGGAGGTGCGGATGCCATGCCCCAAAGTTTTTCGCACCACGGTGCAGTCCCAATGGGCATCCCTGGCAACTGTCCCTTCTCCAAACAATTTGGAGAAAACACTGTTCAACGTTGCTTCGGCCTTTGTCTCTCTTTTGGAGGTTCCACCTGTGGACGAACCTCTGATTTTCCTATTCTCAAATTCTGCCATACCAGGAGACATGGCCGAAGCCATGAGGGCGGAGGAAAGAAAGTTTGAGTTCTCGTTCCGGCGGGCTCATCAAGCCTCGGCCTGGGCCATAAGAGCGGCTTCCTCAGCTTCCATTTTCACCAGGGCCTGCATTGTGTGGCTCCGGGAACTGCAGGCGAGTGTCCCTTCAGACCAGGTACGTATTCAACAGACCTTATCGAAATTGCTGACAGCTACAGAGTTCGTGGCCGATTCCACCTTGTTCGCAATGCGTTATTCGGCCAGAGCGATTGGCGCAACCGTAGCCTCTCGAAGACTCCTGTGGCTCAAGCAGTGGAGGACGGACCTGAGAGCCAAGTGGCAACTGGCCACCTCCAAGTATGAAGGTAAGAAGTTGTTTGGTCCAATCCTGGACCCGTACATCATAGAGGACAAGAACAAGAGGAAGGTCCTGGTCCACCCCTCCAAAAGGTAGGAAAATCGGCCTCAGAAACAAGGGGCACGACAGGGCGGCTCCTGGGAAGGGAGGCAGCCCTTTCGGGGGGGGCAGTCCTGGGATTGGCCCAGAAGCGCGCGTCCCGCTCATTCCGGGCAGGAGCGCTTCCAGGACTGCCCTTCCTCCAGCAGGGGCCAGTTTACCTCAAAACGTCCCTATAGGGGGTCGGGGGCCCGGCCCTACAGAAGGTCAAAGTGACGCCATGGACAGTCCCATAGGCGGTCGGTTGGCACTGTTCAGCAGTGTGTGGCAGGAGACCACAACCGACGCCTGGGTCAGAGAGACGGTAGCCCACGGGTTATCGCTAGAGTTCTATTCCACCCCACCAAGTCAGTTCATAAAGTGCCCCATCTCGCGCTGCACATCAAAAGCGCATCTGATAGGGCAAGCCATAGACCATCTCTTAGAGATAAAGGCCATAGAACCGGTCCCTCCAGGCCAGGAGAGACAGGGGTTTTACTCCATTCTGTTTGTAGTTCCCAAGGCATCGGGAGGTTGGAGAGCAATCCTCGACCTCAAACGTCTAAATCACTTCATAGTGTACAGACAGTTCAAAATGCAGTCCCTCAGATCCATTCTGGCCAGCGTCTAAAAAGGGGACCTGCTCTCGTCAGTAGATCTGACGGAGGCTTACCTGCACATCCCTATCAGGCAGGAGCATCGAAGGTTCCTCCGGTTCTGTCATGCAGAACGGCATTTCCAGTACAGGGCACTTCCGTTCGGCCTGTCATCGGCTCCTCGGGTATTCACAAAGGTGCTCGCGGTACTAGGCGCGCACCTTTGCATGGTACCAGTGCGCGTCCAGTTTTAACTGGACGACATCCTGATACTGTCAAACTCCCGTCAGTCCGCCCAAGCAGACATAGAGGTAACATTACACACTCTTCAGGCTCATGGCTTTTCAGTCAATCACAAGAAAAGCCATCTGACTCCCTCATCACGACTTCTACACCTAGGATCAATCATAGATTCAGACAAGTGCATGGTCTATCTTTCCCAGGAACGGAGGTCGAGCATTCAAAAGCTCACGCGTCTCATTCACAGACAAAGGTTGGTCACGCTAGCTCAACTATCCCAACTCCTGGGGAAGATGGTCTCGTGCATGGGGATCGTTCCCTGGGCCAGGCTCCATTCAAGGAACCTCCAATGGTTCCTCCTTCCTTTCCAAAGGCTCAACCAGAGTGCCTCGCTAAGGAAGGTCAAGGTACCGCAGCAGGTACTTGCATCCCTCCGGTGGTGGGCCTCGCCTGCTATGGCCAGGGGAACACTCTTCAGAGAGTTATTGCAATCATCCAGGCCTCACATCGCCCTTCCACCAATAGGATATACGATGCTACGTGGAAGAGCTTTTCCACGTGGTGCAGCAAGCACAAGTTAGATCCCCTTTCGGTTACTATTCCAAATGTACTAGAGTACCTGTTGGAAGGCATGAATAAAGGTCTAGCGCTCAGTACTATTCGCAGGCAGGTGACAGCTCTGCAGACCGTCCTCTCGTGCGATAACCTGGCTCCCTTGTCACAACATCCGGCTGTGTGTGCCTTCCTGAAGGGAGCGGTTTCAATAAGGCCTTCGGTCATTCACTGCCACCGCCACCTCTCACTGAAGGTAGCCTTCTTGGTGGCTATTACCTCTGCGAGACGAATCTCGGAGCTGGCAGCCCTTTCGGTCCGAAAGGACCTAATCACCTTTTCTGACGATAGGGTTACTCTACGTTTGGATCCATCCTTTGTGCCAAAAGTGGATTCCCATTTTCATAGGTCGCAGGAGCTGGTACTGCTGGATTTTTGCCCGCGACCCTCACACCGCCTTGAGAGAAGTTGGCATACCTTGGACGTTCGCAGGGCTCTACTGCATTACGTCAAACGGACTTCGGCTATCCGTAAATCTGAGGCATTGTTCGTCTCTTTTCAGCCGTCGTCCATGGGTCAGAAGGTGTCTTCTGCGACAATTGGTAGATGGATCAGGGCATGCATAGCCAAGGCTTATGACTCATTGTCGCTTCCGGTCCCGCCACATATTACAGCCCACTCCACTCGAAGTGCGGCTACCTCGGCGGCCTGGCTTACTCAGGCGTCGGTGGAGGAAATATGTAGGGCGGCGACCTGGTCTTCTCCTTCTTCCTTTGTTAGACACTACAAGATTGACAAGTTTGCTGCATCGGAGGCCTCCTTTGGTAGGAGGGTACTGCAGCAGGTTGTTACCACTTCAGAGTCACTAGCCTAGACTCCCACCTGTAGGGACATGAGGGGCTTTGGTATGTCCCACGAGTGGATTATACGTCTTCTCATGCTGGGGAAGGGGCGTTGGTCTTACCTGAACGCCTTTTCTCAGCATGAAGATGTATAAGCCACACCCTCCTCTATCCAGTCTAGGCAGGATTGTGTTTTAGAAAAGATAACTATTGTTGTTTGAAATTGAGTCAGACTTTCGTCATGGAAGCTTCACCTCGGTCAAAACTGGGAACAGGAAGGTAATACCGGAAGAGGCGGGGCTAAAGATTTGGATGTCCTAGTCTCAAGCTGATTGGCTAAAGCAACCCACGAGTGGATTATACGTCTTCATGCTGAGAAAAGGCGTTCAGGTAACACCAACGCCCCTTTTCTTTGAAAACCTTTCACTTCTCATGTAAGAAGCTTTTTCAGTTCGGAAAAAGAAGAGAACTGAAGAAAATCCTTGGATGAGAAGTGAAACGTTTTCAAAGAAAAAAAAAGCCCAAGGAAGCCCAGTTTGCCTTTTAGAAAAAGCACCTTGGGTTTCCAGGAGTTGTGCCCTACCACTGATGGGACATCACAAAGGGTCTCTCCATCAGATCTCAAGGGGTTGGCAGGCAGGTAAGTGAGGAGACAATTTTAAAGATGTTTGGTCATTGGTTTTGGTTTCTAGGTCTGAAAACACATTGTCTCATTCCATACCAACCATTAGGAACACAAGTAAATTGCTCTGTTTCTTCTTATAGAGAGCAGTTTGGTCTGGTGGCTAAGGCTCCAGGCTAAAACCCATGATACTTTGAGTTCCAGTCTATCTTAGGCAGGAAAAACTGACTGGGTGACTTATTGCCTGTCACTCTCTCTCAGCCTGACTCACTTCACAAGATTGTTGTAACGGGGAAAATAGGAGGAGAAAATAGTGTTGGATATATTTGCTGCCTTGAGTTATTTATAAAAATAATAAAGGGAGAATTAAAAAAAATCTTAAAATATCTAGATTAAAATGACACAACTCAAATTTAAGGAAGCATGTTATATTTATCACTGTCACTTCTCCTTGAGGACATTCTGTTTTTTTAGCTTCCTTAAAAATAACCAAGCCCTTATTTAACAGTTAAAGAAGTTATTTTCTGTTGAATTATAATACCTGGAATAGTAAAGACTAAGGGTTAATGCTATTTAAAGGGGATGGTAAAGCAGAACTTCTTCTGTTTGCATATATGATTCTTCAACATCTGCCACAGGAGTTAAATTATCTGTCTATTGTCATTTTGAAATAATGACTAGTAGCCTTTGAAAGTTGTAGCTCCAATCATAGAAGAAAAAAATAATCATGAAAGAAATGACAGCCTGTTTCTAACATTAATTTTTCAAAAATGAGAAAAAAGAGAATAAGAAAATGATCCTGTGCCCTCTTTAAATCCAAATATTCAAGTTCAAGAGCAAATCAAAATAAATAACTTAAGTATTAGGAACTAGGAATCCCTGCGGATTTTAATTCACTAGTCATTGCCCACTATATGGGGAAATTTCAAGGCCATTGAGTCAGTGCTGTCCAAAGACATTTCCATGGTCATGTAGCACTGTTATCTTCCCACTGAAATGGTATATGTTTATGTATTCACATTTGTATGCTTTTGAACTGCTAGTTGGCAGGAGCTGGGGCAAGGACAGGAGCTCATCCCAACACACCGCCATGCTGCCCATCTAGGTATTAGAAAAGCCCATCTATTAGAAAAGCCTAATTCAAAACTAAAATAATTAAACTATCTGGATAGACCTTTAGCCTACGCAGGCTCGCTGTTTCTAAGATTGCGGGTTGTGAGTTGCTCCTTGTGAAGTTGGACCTAGGGGTTCAGGTGGGCTTGTTGCTCGCGTACCTGCCTCCCAGCTGCGTGTCAACAGCCCTGCCTGCACTACTTGAGGAGGTTGCTGGGCTGGCGGTTGAGTTCCCCAGGCTTATTGTCTTGGGGGACTTAAACGTGCCGTCACTCGGCGAATCCTCTGGGTTGGCGCAGGAGTTCATGGCCACCATGGCAACCATGAACCTGACTCAAGTAGTTCAGGGTCCGACTCACGAGAGGGGACACACTCCCAACATGGTATTCCTCTCAGAACAGTTGAGCAATGATCTGAATTTAAGGGGCTTAGATATCTTGCCTGTGTCATGGTCAGACCATTTTCTGGTACGCCTTGTTTTTAAGGCTCCAATCCTCCCCTGCAGGGAGGCGGAACCAATTAGGTGGTTCCGCCCCAGACGTCTGATGGACCCAGAAAGTTTTCAGAGGACGCTTGGGGAAATACTGGATTCTCTCATTTACAGTTCAGCAGAGTCCTTGGTTACGGCCTGGAATATGGCTGTGAAGGGGGCTCTTGACCGGATTGCGCTGCTGCGACCTCTCTGTGGTAGCAGACCCAGGAGATCTCCTTGGTTTACTGAGGAACTCAGGGGGATGAAGCACCAGAAGAGATGCCTAGAGAAGCGATGGAGGAAAAGTAAATCTGAATCTGACTGAACACTATTAAGATCTTATATTAAGACTTATCAGGTGGCGCTCAAGACGGCAAGATGCGCGTATCATTCCGCCTTGATTGCATCCACAGAATCCCGCCCAGCCGCTCTGTTTAGGGTGACTCGCTCCCTCCTTAATCGGGGGGGGGTTGATGAACCCTTACAGGGTAGTGCTGAGGATTTTAATAAGTTTTTTGCGGATAAAATCGCCCAGATTCGGATGGACCTTGACTCCAATTGGAATGCAGTGTCGGTTGACAGTGAGTCAGTCGAGATGACAGGGACTCGTCTTGATCCTGTTGTGTGGGAGGAGTTTGACCTGGTAGCACCCAATGAAGTGGACAAGGCCATGGGAGCTGTGAGTTCCGCCACCTGTCTATTGGACCCGTGCCCCTCCTGGCTGGTTTCGGCCAGCAGGGAGGTGACGCGGGGCTGGGTTCAGGAGATTGTCAACGCTTCTTTGAGGGAGGGGTCCTTTCCGGCTCCCTGCAAGGAGGCAATTGTGCGCCCCCTCCTCAAGAAGCCTTCCCTGGACCCAGCTGTGTTAAACAACTATCGCCCTGTCTCCAATCTTCCCTTCATAGGGAAGGTTGTTGAGAAGGTGGTGTCATTCCAGCTCCAACGGTCCTTGGATGAGGCCGATTATCTGGGCCCTCAGCAGTCAGGATTCAGGCCCGGCTACTCCACGGAAACTTCTTTGGTCACGCTGACGGATGATCTCTGGCGGGCCCGGGATAGGGGACATTCCACTATCCTGGTGCTACTTGACCTCTCAGCGGCTTTCGATACCATTGACCATGGTATCCTTATGCGCCGGCTGGAGGGGTTGGGAGTTGGGGGCACTGTTTTCCAGTGGTTCACCTACCTCACTGGTCGGTCGCAGTCGGTGTTGGCAGGGGGTCAGAGGTCGACCCCTAGGTTCCTCCCTTGTGGGGTCCCTCAGGGATCGGTCCTCTCCCCTCTGCTGTTTAATATTTACATGAAACCGCTGGGTGAGATCCTCCGACGACACGGGGTGAGTTATTATCAGTATGCTGATGATACTCAGCTTTACATCTCCACCCCGTGTCATTTCAGTGAAGCAGTGGAGGTGATGTGCCGGGGTCTGGAGGCTGTTAGGGTTTGGATGGGTGCCAACAGGCTCAAACTCAACCCCGACAAGACGGAGTGGCTATGGGTTCTGCCTCCCAAAGATAGTGCAATCTGTCCGTCCATTACCCTGGGGGGGGGAGTTTCTGACCCCCTCAGAGAGGGTCCGCAACTTGGGTGTCCTCTTCGATCCACAGCTAAATCTGGAACATCATCTTTCGGCTGTGGCGAAGAGGACATTTGCCCCGGTTCGCCTGGTGCACCAGCTGCGGCCCTAAAACGCTCGGAGACTTCAGGTAATGCAAAATGCAGCCGCGCGAGCAGTATTGTGCCTGCCTAGAAATGCCCACATCTCGGCATCACTCCGCGAGCTGCATTGGCTGCCAATTGGTCTCCGAACGCAATTCAAAGTGTTGGTTATGACCTATAAAGCCCTACATGGCATCAGACCAGGTTACTTATGGGACCGTCTGCTGCCTCATGAAACCCAGCGACCCGTTAGGGCCCACAGAGTTGGCCTTCTCCAGGTCCCGTCAGCTAGACAGTGTTGCCTGGCGGGGCCTAGGGGAAGAGCCTTCTCTGTTGCGGCCCCGGCCCTCTGGAATCAACTCCCCCCGGAGATCCGTATTGCCCCCACCCTCTCCGCCTTTCGCAAATTACTGAAGACACATCTTTGCCGATAGGCCTGGGGCAGTTAACACCTTGCCCCAGCCAGTGTATGTTTGTTGCATGTCTGTTTGGATGATTGGTTTTTGATTGAGGGGTTTTTATAATGTGTTTTAATGTTAGATTTCTATCCATGTTGTGAGCTGCCCTGAGTTTCTGGGTAACCAGGTAATCCAGAATCAAGTAGTATGATAAATTTGGAATACTGCCAAACCATAAAAGAAGTAAAATAATTCCAAGAATTTATAATGAACGAAGATACAGGATAATAAGAATGAAATATTTGGGACTTCCGGTTCTGCGCACAGCGAAGCAGTTGAGGGGTTTGGAACTCCGTGCCCTCCAGGTGAGTTTCTTCCCGTTAGGGGACCCTAAATGGGCCAGAAGCCGCCCCGGAGAAGTGGCAGTGAAGGAAGAAAATCCCAGGAACCTTGGAGAGATGGTGGTCAACCCGATCGGTCCAGGAGAAGCCTTCCAGAAACCAACAGGAGAAAAGCTAGCCTAACTCCAGAGTCTAGCCCAAACTGTGAGCAACTGAAGTCAAAAGCACTATTTTAAGCTGATCGTAAACAGTGTGCTTGAATCTAGGTAAGAACATTGATTTTCTCTATCCTACCTATCAACTTTCCTGAAGGGGAGAAATTCCCAAGAAGAAAAAAAAATAAAAATAAAAAATCTCCGAGTGAAGGACGGGTTTATTTGCCCCACCCTTTTGCTAATGGAAGTGGTGAATTGAACCTTTCATGGAGGAATTAAAATCTGAAAAATGAACCAGTGCTGACACCTACTGGTGGATGAGGATTATGACAGTCATGGTAAAATCTGGGGAAAAAACTAATCTCTACTTGTGACCTTCAAAGCTTTAACAAAGAGAACAGCTGTGTAGATAAAGTGAGACTTAGAAACCTGAGGCAACAAAAAAAAACTTTTTTGAACTCTCTGGGCTATAAGTATTTATTCAACTCTGAATCCAAAGCTATTTCCAGAGGGGGGGGGAAATCTGGACTTTTGGTCATCATGGAAATTTAGAGATTCATAGGAAATATTTATCAAGAAAAAATGAATATTTTTCAAAAGGAGATATATAATATGTTGCAACTAATTCAAATATCAATGATCTCAAATCACAAAGAAAGCCAGAATAATTTTGAAAATATAAACTCATCTCCAATTCAATTTTATACCAAAACTGGAAAATACAGCAGAGAAGTAACAGACAAAACAGATGACTGAACATAAATTTGAGGATTGAGACTTAAAGATGGAATTCTACAAAACAAAGGAGTATGACTTAATCCAAGTGGGAAAAAATTTACAAGAAATACTAGATTTGGAAAAAACAACATATTTCAACACTACAAAAGAAACTTGAGTACAAGAAAAAAGACTGGATAAAACGTACTTCAGAGATACCAGGAAAAACACTAGAAGTGGAGAGACAAAAAGTGACAAGAGAAGCAGAGAGAAAAAGAAGGAAAAAGATTCGCAATAAAAATAAGTGGGCAAATGCCCTTAATAAAGATTGATTTACTTTTTATACCTATAGCAACATTTACGAACATACGGAAAAACCTTTTGATTCAGCAAAATACATCGATCAAAAAAGATACTGGGCAAAGGAAAAAGACTAAGGTGGAAATCAAGAAAATAGATGATGGGGCTTATAAGAGTGAATACTTAAAAAAGAAACATTTGTTTGACTATGGTTAAAAAATAGAAAATTTTTGGAACATATATGCTATTCTAAGAGGGATGAATTCTCTAAATAATGTATGCTTTTCTCTTTTTTTCTTGATATGAGTAATAAAAAAAGTTGAAATGATTTAAATAAAGGAAATGTTTTAGATACTTAAATCGTGACTGAATTTAAGAAAATTATGCAAAAATGTTTTGAATAAGAGTTAAAGGACTAGATGATTAGAGGTATTGAATGGAATGTTTAAAGATTAAAGATATTCTTAATTATGGTTAAAAAGAATAAGAAATTGAGGAAATAAATATATATTAGCCTAGGAGGGATATATATTTTAAGTAGTATGTTATTTCTTATGTTTCTTTACTCTTACTCTCCTTTCTTTTTCTTTTCATCGTTTTATCTATTTCTTAAGAAATGTAAAAGTGTGAGATAGCTTATATGGAAAAAATAGAGTTAAATTTGTAAATGTAAATGTAATTAATTTTTGAGAAAATCTTCACCAGTAAGAATATCTAGAACAGTGGTTCTCAACCCTTTTAATGCCGCGACCCCCAACTGGTCGTAAGTCGAGGACTACCTGTATTTCCTTGCCCGGGAGTGCCACGCATGCAAGGTGCCGCCCCCTGCGCTGGCCGAGGCGTAGCTAGCAAGGGGCAGCAATGGCGCAGGGCGACCACCGGCTGGGCCACCAGCTGGCCCAGCCCAAGGGAGGTAAGGCACCCGCCGGGCCCCACACGCACCAGCAACAGTCACTCATGCCCTTATCACCTCGAGGTTCGACTACTGCAATGCTCTCTACATGGGGCTACCTTTGAAAAATGTTCGGAGACTTCAGGTAATGCAGAATGCAGCCGCGCGAGCAGTGTTGGGCTTGCCTAGAAATGCCCACATTTCGGCATCACTCCGCGAGTTGCATTGGCTGCCAATTGGTCTCCGAACCCAATTCAAAGTGTTGGTTATGACCTATAAAGCCCTACATGGCATCGGACCAGGTTATTTACGGGACCGTCTGCTGCCTCATGAATCCCAGCGGCCGGTTAGGGCCCACAGAGTGGGCCTTCTCCAGGTCCCGTCAGCCAGACAGTGTCGCCTGGCGGGGCCTAGGGGAAGAGCCTTCTCTGTTGCGGCCCCGGCCCTCTGGAACCAACTTCCCCCGGAGATCCGTGTCGCCCCCACCCTCTCCGCCTTTCGTTAAAACATACTTTTGCCGGCAGGCCTGGGGCAGCTAACACCTTGCCCCTAGCCAGTGTATGTTTGTGGAATGATTGGTTTCTTTTTTAACTTAAGGGTTTTTATATTTATGTATTTTATTGTAATTTCTATCATGTTGTAAGCCACACTGAGTTCTCCGGAATAGGGCGGCGTAAAAACTAACTAACTAACTAACTAACTAACTAACTAACTAACTAACTAACTAACTAACTAACTATAATAATAATAATAATAATAATAATAATAATAATAATAATAATAATAATAATAATAATAATAATAACCCTCCCTGTGCCCGCCGACCTCCCACCCCTGGCCCTCTTTTACTTACATTTTTAGTAGTTGCTCAGCAGGAAGGGGTGGAAACTTCCAGACAGCTCGCGTTCACTGCAGATAACTTGCAGCACCGTTTGCAGACTGGGACTTTTGGCGGGCTCAGCAGGGCAGAGACAGCCTGGACAATTCCTATTGGCTTTTGAAAGCCAATAGAATTAGACTCTATTCAAGAGAGTCTATTCTATTGGCTTTCAAAAGCCAATAGAATAAGAGGGAGTAGCACAGCTAAGGAAAAGGGGAAAAAATGGCGGACTGCGTTGTTTGGCGACCCCCGTGAAATGGTCATTTGACCCCAAATGGGGTCATGACCCACAGGTTGAGAACCGCTGATCTAGAATTTGGTGGGAGAAATAAACTAAAATAAGGATTGTAACAGGATTTGTGATAATGCAACTAGAATGACTGAATAGAAAAGAAATATTATACTAATATGATTATTATTTTTAGGAATATTGAAAAAAATATATGTTCAATTGTTATTTATCAAAATAATAAGAATTGTATTAATTCAATGTTTGCAAAAGACGATATTTTGGGGAAAGAGGAAATCAACTAAAATTATTATGTGGAATATGGATTATAGAAATTAATTGTTAACGATTGTTTTACAGATGTAACCCAGACAATACACTGTTCACCAATTATTAAGTGATTTATGTTTTTTAAAAAATTCAATAAAATATATTACAAAAAAGAGAAGAAATATTTGACTTCAAAATGAAGCTGAACAATGAAAACTACTAATTACATTTTGGGACCCTCTTTAATAGAATTACATGCTAAAGAAAATATATTATGAATTATAATTCACATTAATAAACTAAATTTGCTAGTGTGCTAGAAGGATTATATTCCTAGAGATGCTGAATAATCAGCACAGATATATAAAAATAGGATTAAATTCTATTTGAACTATTTTTGATGTCTCAATCTTCATGTCCTGAACTAATAGCCTTCCAGATTTTGCTGAATTATAGTTTACTATGGTATTATACATTGGGGGTGAGGCTTTAAGGGAGTTATTTTTAGCAACATCTGGAGAACATTATAATATATAATATAATAAAAAAATAATTGTCATACATAATTAGTTACTAATTGGTCTATACTTCCCCTATTGGATTTTAACAAAGGATTGCTGTGAAAAATTCTTATCATATTATTGGCTTTTATGCTGGTTTTCTCAAAGAAAGAAATACCAAACTTGAAAAGGTGTGATGAATTGTAATATTCTACTCTCCAGTGGTAAATAAAGTTATATAAGGGAAGTTAAACCACCAGAATGGTGATGGGGAAAAGTGACTTGAACAATTATATAGTATTGAGTATACAGTGGGGCAAAAAAGTATTGAGTCAGCCACCAATTGTGCAAGTTCTCCCACTTAAAAAGATGAGAGAGGCCTGTAATTGTCATCATAGGTAGACCTCACCTATGAGAGACAAAATGAGAAAACAAATCCAGACAATCACATTGTCTGATTTGGAAAGAATTTATTTGCAAATTATGGTGGAAAATAAGTATGTGGTCACCTACAAACAAGCAAGATTTCTGGCTCTCACAGACCTGTAACTTCTTCTTTAAGAGGCTCCTCTGTCCACCGCTCATTACCTGTATTAATGGCACCTGTTTGAACTTGTTATCAGTATAAAAGACACCTGTCCACAACCTCAAACAGTCACACTCCAAACTCCACTATGGTGAAGACTAAAGAGCTGTCGAAGGACACAGAAACAAAATTGTAGACCTGCACCAGGCTGGGAAGACCGAATCTGCAATAGGCAAGCAGCTTGGTGTGAAGAAATCAACTGTGGGAGCAATAATTAGAAAATGGAAGACATACAAGACCACTGATAATCTCCCTCGATCTGGGGCACCACGCAAGATCTCACCCCGTGGGGTCAACATGATCACAAGAACGATGAGCAAAAATCCCAGAACCACACGGGGGGACCTAGTGAATGACCTGCAGAGAGCTGGGACCAACGTAACAAAGGCAACCATCAGTAACACACTATGCCGCCAGGAACTCAGATCCTGCAGTGCCAGACGTGTCCCCCTGCTTAAGCCAGTACATGTCCGGGCCTGTCTGAAGTTTGCTAGAGAGCATTTGGATGATCCAGGAGAGGATTGGGAGAATGTCATATGGTCAGCTGAAACCAAAGTAGAACTGTTTGGTAGAAACACAACTCGTCGTGTTTGGAGGAGAGAGAATGCTGAGTTGCAGCCAAAGAACACCATACCTACTGTAAAGCATGGGGGTGGCAACATCATGCTTTGGGGCTGTTTCTCTGTAAAGGGACCAGGACGACTGATCCGTGTACAGGAAAGAATGAATGGGGCCATGTATTGTGAGATTTTGAGTGCAAACCTCCTTCCATCAGCAAGGGCATTAAAGATGAAATGTGCCTGGTCTTTCAGCATGACAATGATCCCAAACACACTGCCCGGGCAATGAAGGAGTGGCTTTGTAAGAAGCATTTCAAGGTCCTGGAGTGGCCTAGCCAGTCTCCAGATCTCAACCCCATAGAAAACCTTGTGGGGGAGTTGAAAGTCCGTGTTGCCCAGCAACAGCCCCAAAACATCACTGCTCTAGCGGAGATGTGCATGGAGGAATGGGCCAACATACCAGCAACCGTGTGTGCCAACCTTGTGAAGACTTACAGAAAACATTTGACCTCTGTCATTGCCAACAAAGGATATATAACAAAGTATTGAGAGGAAACCTTTGATATTGACCACATACTTATTTTCCACCATAATTTGCAAATAAATTCTTTCCAAATCAGACAATGTGATTGTCTGGATTTGTTTTCTCATTTTGTCTTTCATAGGTGAGGTCTACCTATGATGACAATTACAGACCTCTCTCATCTTTTTAAGTGGGAGATCTTGCACAATTGGTGGCTGACTCAATACTTTTTTGCCCCACTGTATAAGGAAGAATAAAGAATAAAGCACAGTATTGCCAACATCAACCTACCTTTAGGGAAAAGCTGTTAAAGTTTATTGATTTTTAAAAATTATACTAAGACTGAAAGAGTAAATAAACCATATAAAGTGTGTCACGTAATATGTTAGAGAATTTTAATTTCTCTGTTGGTGAAAAAATAAATCAGAAGCTCTCACAGTTGACTGCATTTAGCTGATTCAAAATAATTTCTTTATATTTATATCATAATATTTACAATACCATACATTCTTCTTTACAGCAACATAACACAAATGAAGACTTCTTACAGAGAAATACAGAGACAAACCTGAGACTGGAAATCCAGCTCCTAACTCAATACCTTTTGCACAGACTCAGTAGCACTTTCTTCACATTGGCTGACTGAGTTACCACATGACTCTTCCTGCTCATGAATATTCCAACACTCCTCCCTTCATGACAGGAAGAGACATCAGACCTATTGACTTAATACATTCTCCATAGTGAACACTACCCAATGGTTTAGTCATCATGTCTGCCAAATTATCCTCAGAAGAACAATGATGTAAACTAATCAATTTTCCTTTTACAGTTTCCCTGACATTACAATACTTACTTAATGTCTACATGTTTACTTCTGTTCTTCACCCTGTCACCAGTTGCCATTTTTATACAGGCAGCATTGTCTTCAAATACCTTTACAGATTATTTTACATTAATATCTAAATCTTGCAACAACTGTACATACCGTGTTACTTCAGAACACAATTCAGATAAAGCAATAAATTCTGCTTCCGCTGTTGAAATAGCAACAGTTGTTTAGTTTTCTGGACTTCCATCCAATCAGAGTCCCTCCAAACAATATTATAATCCCAGAATTTGATTTCCTTGTGTTTATTTGCATAGTCACTATCGACATAACACTTTAATTTCAATTCCTCAGTAATCTGTATTTGAAGACCCAAATTTATAGTTCCCTTTAAATATCTGAGAACCCTTTTTACACCCATCCAATGTAAATTTGTAGGTGCAGCAGTAAAATGCCTCAAAATGCTTACTGCGCAAGCTATGTCTGGTTTGGACCACTGTGATAGATATAACAAACTCCCTATTGCTGAGTGATATATCTCTTGATCACAGGTTTCACCTTTGTCCACACTTAAAACTATTATAAAAATCCGTACTCATGGGTGTGGGAGCAGTATTGCAATCTTTCATATTATATTTTTCCAATAACTGCTCAATTTTTCTCCTTTGACTGAGAATATAACCACCTTTTCCATTTTTCTGTATCTCTACACTGAGATAATTTTTTATTTCTCCCAAATTCTTGAATTGTGAAAAACCTTGTGCCACTAACCTGGCCTTATACTGTACATCATTATTTGGCAATACCTTTTTCTTATATACCCACTTACAACCCACAGCTTTGGTTCCCTGTGGCAAAGTCACTGATTTAAATATTTCATGGTCTCCCATGGATTTCATCTCTTTATCCATGGCCTCCTTCCGTCTTTCTTGTTCAGCTTTTGGTAATGCCAACACCTCTTTATAACTTCTTGGCTCATACCACACATTGCAAACCTTTACCTTGCTGGCAGAATACATGTCAGGCAGAATTCCTTTGTTACATCGCTCTGACCTAACGTGGTATTAACTGCTCCTGTGTCTCAAGTCTTTCTGGTTTCATGTCTTGTTCAGCCTCTCCTCCCTGAACATTGACATCTTCAGTAATCATTTTTCCATCATTAGATGAGTTATTGTTATTAAATAGATCACCGTCATTAAGTGAGACATACCCAGAATTTGCATTAATTCTGTCCCAATTTTGTTCTGCAAAATTAGCAGACCTTGAAATTACAATTCTTTTACTTCCATCGCTAAAGCGATATCCTTTTGACCTTGGCTCATAGCCCACAAACCTGAGCTTTCTTGCCTTTTGCTGTCCCTTCTGATTGCTTTCGGAATATGTACCCATGCAGTACTTCCAAAAATTCTCAAATGTGCCAGTGATGGCTTTTTTCCATATAGAATGGCATATGGAGTATTATTAATGGAGGAACTCCACAGCCTGATAACTATATAATTGGCAGTCAATATGGCTTCTCCCCAATATGACCCTGCTCATACCAGAATCCTCTAATAATGAATCTTTCATTGTTTGCAAAACACCATTCCTTCTTTCAGCTACATCGTTCTCTGCTGCTGTGTAAGGATTTTTACGTCTGTGTCTTATCCCCAACTGCCCCAACCATTGTTGGAATTTAGTTGACATAAATTCAGTACCTCTGTCAGTTTGCAACTGACACACTTGTTGTCTGTACCTTCTCTCTACAAAACTTAACCACTGTTTGAATTGTTGTAGCACTTCTGTCTTTCCTCTAAGCAAGTACGGTAGCAAAAACTGTACATGCTATAATCATCAACAATTACCAATGCATCTTTTGCTCCTCCCAAACTGGCTTGCGTAGGTCCCACCAGATCTGCATGGACCAGCTCTAGAGCTCTTTATGTTTGTCATGTGCTGTATTTACTAACTGGGAATGCCTTTGACTTCGATGCTTTGCATATTGCACAGTCCAAATATGTTTTGCATCCCTTCAAATTTAGCCCTTCTGTAAACTCTTGCATTTGCTGCAAAATATTAAAGCTTGCATGGTCAAGTCTTCTATGTAGAAGATGAACGCACGAATCATGCTCTGCAACATTCTTAAATATATGGGAACATTGAACCTTTTGTCCCTGCAATACATATAGATTATCTTCCTTTATGCCTTCTGCATAAATATTCCCATTCCTTTTGATGAGACACTTCCCATTTACAAAAATGGTCTCAAAACCTTGTTTGTCTAAATTAGACACATTTAACAAATTGTGTTCCATCTCAGGTACACAAAGCACATTGGTAAACTTTGATTCCAAATATGGAATTTTTACATCGCCTCTACCGATGACTTTTGCTTTCTGGCCATTTGCCAAAGCCACAGCTTCTTGTGCTACTGGAACAAACCTGCAAAATAATTCAGAGTCATTAACAATTGTTTGACTTGCCCCACTATCTATTAGCCACTTGTCTCTGTTGTTGCTATAACAAACTTTTGCAACACCAAAATATTCCTTTTGCAAATCAGTCTTTTTTGCTTGCACAAATGTCCTTCACTGCAAATTGTTCCTCTGCAAACAGTTCCTTTTCAGATGTGTGTTTGCTCCACAAATGTAGCAATTCTTTTCTTGTTGAGCTCTCTGCTTGCAAAATCTCTCTTTTGATGCAACTTGGTCCCATCTGCTCCTTGTTTCTTCTCCGGAGACTTGCAGTCTGGACCCCCTCCTCAGGAATTTCTCCTCCTCTTGGCTGTTCCTAAAATGTTGCTCTTCTTTACACTCAAATATGCAGAAACTGTGTCCCAGGTTTTATCTAAACTGTTCAACATCAATAAAACCTTCTGGGACTCAGGGAATTTAATCCCACGTTGTTCTAAGTCCAAAAATAAACTTTGCATTTTATTTAAATGCTGTTCCACAGATTCACCTGGTTGCAAACAGGCCCTGTAAAGTTTTCTTGACAATTGCACTATATTGCATGCAGAAACATTCACGTGCACAGCTCTCAACTTCAACCAAATCTCCTTTGCAGTCTTTAAATTTGCAACATTTAGAAATTGTTCATCATCTAAATTCAAGATGAGATAAGCCATTGCTTGATCATGACTTTTCTGATCAGCAGCTACAAACACTTGTGGTGGATTTTCTACGATATACCACAACTCTTTTGCTTTGAGCAAACATTCCATTTTAGCAGCCCACACAATGTAATTCTTCTGGCCTAAACGAGGCACAGAGCTTTCCTTAAATTCCATTGCAGCTATTCTGCTAATTCTGCCTTGTTCTTATACTTTCTAAACACAGGCAATTTCTTCCAGGTTTAAATTACAATGCAGTCCTTAGTAAGCTCTGGGCCCATAACCTGTTAGAGAATTTTAATTTCTCTGTTTGTGAAAAAATAAATCAGAAGCTCTCACAGTTGACTGCATTTAGCTGATTCAAAATAACTTCTTTATATTCCAAAATATTTACAATACCATACATTCTTCTTTACAGCAACATAGCTTAATGAAGACTTCTTACAGAGAGATACAGAGACAAACCTGAGACTGAAAATTCAGCTTCTAACTCAATACCTTTTGCACAGACTCAGTAGTGTTGGTAGAAATTCTGGTTTCGTCATGCAGCTGCCATGGACGGCTGTGAGATCTGCTCTTTCTCCCCCATTCAGTTTTGCATTGCTGGGGGGCCCTGAAAAGGGCCGAAAATTGCCCTGGAAAGGCGACCAGCAAGGAGGGGCTTTTGCTGGATCGCAGGAGAGCAGCAAATTTCCTGAAGACCTGGCATTTCCTCCAAACCAGCAGACAAAAGGACCGGACATAGAAATATGGCTCGTCCCTAGGCTGCTAACAGCTGAAGTCACATTAACATCTGGCAACCTCAAAGCAGCGTGGAAAGGATTGGTTGAGATCTGCCTCTCTTACATCCTAATTACTTAATTACCTGCATAAGCTGCTAAAGTACTTTCCCCCCTGTGCTGAGGGAAGGGGGATTTTAGCCCTCCCTCCAGAAACAGCGGCTATCAACCACTTGGGATTTAAAACGTTGGGAAAAATACTGGGATCCTAATTGGAATTCTATTTTTTAAAACTGGGGGATTATAAGACTTGTAACTTTATGTTCTTTATTTTTTCTTCTTCTCTGATTTCTACTCTAACTATTATTGACGATTTGGGTTCTTTTTCTCCCCCTTACAATAGAGGGGGAAAAGAAAACTGAAAGATCTAACTAACTCTGAGATGACATTTGCTGACTAAATTTGAGACTGTAACCTGCTATTCTTTAAGAAAGACTTGTTGATTGCCTTAAAAACAGATAAGATACAAAGTAACCTTGAAGCACCATCTGCAAGAAACTCAGCTCAGCTTTTTACTTGGTGGACTTTCTGATTGTAAGTTTTTTGTTTAGTTTAATATATGACAATGGAAGAAGAACAGGAATGGATTTCTCCTACAGAGGAAGTAGAGGAACAAATTCTTTATATGTTAAAAGCAATTATCCAAACTCTCCGTATGCAAGCTCAAACTATGACCTCAACTAAAGAATCATCTATACAGAATTCTATGGAGAAGGGGAAACAACCAAATGTTATGACAGAAGACTTAGATACTCAAGAAATACAAATTGTGGAAAACATGGGAAGGAAACTGATAATAGAGAACAAGGAAAGGACTTTTCTTATAAACCAGAAGACAAAAAAGAAAAACAGATGAAAGACAAGATAAATACTTCGAGACAACTGCATCGAACTGGGAAAATAAAGAGACTACCTGTCAAACCAGCTAGTCCTCTTAAGAAAACAGCAACTGAACGCCTTTATCAATATCAAACAATAGTTACAACAATACAAGGAGATCTTTTTGATGATTTAAAAGCGAAGATATGAAAGATGATTTGGCAGAGGAAAAAAGCTAGAATTAGACTGAAAGGGATTGGGGTTTTGATTTATATATGAGATCTAAAATAGAATATATTTAAATGGATAGAATATGTATTTTGAATATAAGATATTATAATGATTTGAGATAAAAAATGGTTTTATAAAATCTAGAAATATAAATATCGAAATAAGAATATTATATTGTCCTATTAATTTGTTAAGATATATTATAAATTTTACATATAAGGTCTGTATTTTAAATATTAGATCATATGTGGAATTTGACAAAGGAATCGTGTTTAATTAAAATTTGGAAAAAAGATAAATATTAAATGTTAAATTAAAATATTAAGGGAAAACCAATTACCAGGTTACTGATTTGCTAAAAGTTTGAATGTTTATAGATAACTAAGACTTGAATTTAAGATATTGTCATGAGTTGAGACACAGGTTAAATGAAACTTAGAAGTATAAATACTAATAATTAAATTCGGATATTGTTGTGGGTGTCTCTAGACCGGCTGGGGACATATCAGAGGATGACGAAGCACAACCAGGCCCCTCTGGGTATTTTCCCCTCCCGGCAGCTGAGCCAGACAGTGAGGAGATTTGTATGCAGTCTGAGTCAGACTCTCAAAGTGATGAGTCAGATTTGGAACAGGACAATATATGGCTTGATCCGAGATTCCGAAGGTTTGATAGGCGGAGGTGTCAGTTACGTGGAAAAAGGAAGTAATGGGGGAAGTGACGTATCGGAAACTATATTAGAAGGTGACGAAGGGACTAATTCTTTGTCACGAGCAACGTTAATCAAGGAGTAGCCTGATACCTTGAGCAGTTCGTTTGAACTCAGTTTTCTGGTGTTTTTGGAATGTACGGAAGATTAATGAGATCTTGGACAACCTGAGAGATAAAGAGTGAGTTAATTGGAAGGGGGAAGAGCATGTTTAATCTGAATGTAAATAAATCAGACTTGGCCGTTCCGGCCAACAAAATGCCAGCAGCTTGCTTTGAAGTGAATCTCTTGAAATGTGTTAAATAAAACTCTTAAAGAAATATTTATGTGGAGTTTACTGAGCTGAGAAGGGCCAGATACAACAGATATTAGCTTGTGGTATAAATGCCGATGGTTTATTTAATTATTTTTCTCTTTTTCTGGAAAGGAAGAAAGGAAAGAAGTAGAAAAAAGGAAAAGAAAAGAAAAATTATTAGCCCTAAATATGAGATAGGAGACTGAGAAACTGGGATCATTTAAAATCTGGAAATGATAAAGATTAAACGTTAAATTTAAATATTAATGCAAAATTAAAGTTAAGAAAAACTTATTAGGTTATTGTCTAAAAGATGGAATGTCAAATTAATTAAGATATATATAGACTGAAGACTATTAATGAATATTAGAAAGGTATTTTTTGTTTGATTGATAGAATAAGAACTTTATTGATCTGTATATGATAGTAGATCTTATGGGGGAAAGAGAGGAAATTTGTTGTTGTAATACTTTGAGATTTGTACTGATGATATTTAAATGTAATGGAATCACAATGCTCAACCGCCACGCTACTTTTCAAATATGTAAATGCAATATTGGAAAATTAATAAAAAACTTGGATATATATATAAAAAAAGAAATTCTAACCCACTGAATAACACCAAACAGCAAGTTGAAATTAGACAGAGATTTATTGGCTACAACTGTTTGCAAAGCGTGGTGGACTCAAAATAAATATTTGAGCCACATCTAGTCACAGCGAAAACACACATTATATACATTCTATCCCGACGTCTTGGCCCCTCCTCTGAGGTTACAATCTTATCAGAATCGCCTAAACAAAATACATTATCCCTGCCCCTTACTATTTTGCTTCACCTATTCCCTTATATGTACTTTATCATGAAATTCTACAGTTCAGTGTGGAAATCCTATAGCCTACATGCAGAACTCTTATAAGATATGTGTACATGTAGAAATTGTGTAGAAATCTTACAGTCTACGTGTAGAAATTTTACAGAGTACGTGTCACTTTACTTTTTATTCTAAAATTTTATTCCTAACAGATCTCCCTTTTTCTTTTCATACTTAATTAAATTTTAGAATCTTCTTAAATTTATTTCAATTTCTTCTTTGTTTTTATTCTCTATTATGTCTACTTTGTCTTTAATTTCCTTAAAAGCTAACAGTGTCTGTATCTTCTCCTCCCGTTTGATGCCATCCATTATACTGGCTACAGTTGTATGGACTAAATTTTTAATCATAGGAATTAGGCAGGGCAAACACATTAGTCCTACTAATATTATGCCCACCATGAATAATGCTTGTTTCCAATTGCGAAAGATTCCTCCCAAAAATCCTCCTTCATCTAAAAGACCAGTCCAAGTCTGGACTGGAACATGTACAAGTTGTCTCATTTCAGTGGTTAATTGCTTCACCTCTGCATCTTTTTCATCTATTTGTAAGCAACAATTCGTTAAATTAAACTTCCCACATACCCCTCCTTCCTTAGCTAATATATCTTTTCTTTCTTTATAGTGATATAAGTTGATGGGTCTGTTCCTGTTCCGTCTATCCCAAATCCATAACTTACTATATCAGGATGGTTCTTAGTGATTTCCAACTCCATCATATTAGTTCCATATATTCTTTTAAATTGGGTAATACCATTACATCCTGGATAACCTTCTCCAGTGTAATCACACACACAACTCCACCCTGAACATTTAGTAGATCCTGCACAAGGTAACCATTGATTGGGGTTCCCATGTGCAAAGTTCAAATTAGTGGAACATATATATTTATGATTTTGTTTATATGCTGTGATCCAACTAGAGTCCCCACACTTTGTGGCGAGATAAGATAGACTGTGCATGCATCAAATTGTATCAAAGCCTTTTCTGTCCTTTTTCTAATATTTTAGTAGAATTAACGTATATTAATCTTTCTTCACCTTCAGGTCTCTGTCTCACTCCTACTTTAGCTAAACCCACATATATACTTAAATTCAAATATGTTGGTATCGATGGATCATAGCACTGTATCTTTTTGTCTCTTCCCTTACAAACTGAATATTGTGTTTTATTTAATTGACATATAGATTGAAATATACACCCCTTTGGTTGCATTGGTAATGCAGGCTTCACATCCTTCTGCTTCTGTTGCTCTTCTATATCACTCCCTAGAGAGGGAGAGGTATACAGCTAGGGACAAATATACAGCACTAGGGATTCGCATTTTATATTATTATTATTATTATTATTATTATTATTATTATTATTATTATTATTATTATTATTATTATTATTATTATTATTATTATTATTATTATTTCGATTTCTATGCCGCCCTATTCCAAAAAACTCATTTCATATTAATCTTCTTCCAAACTGTGATATTTTATGAAGGCTTCTCGTTGTTCTTCCTGGACTAATTGGATTGAAGGAGTATCTTTTAGAGTATATCTTACAACTCCAGTCAATATCTCAGTATATTCCTCAAAAGGTTTCAATTTCTTCTTGATGAATACTATATCACATGGTCTAAAGTTTTCTTCACATCCAGTACATCTTACACAGTCAATACAATGGAAACAACAACAACAATCAACATGGCATTTACAGTCACAGTACCAACACATTTAAACAGGAATTTTACGAATTGTTAGTTTAAGCGAGTTGTCACCCGGAACACAGGTCCACTGTCCTTTTGGTTCAGCTACTGGTCCCTTTACTCATGTATAATGAGTCCACCCTTTTTCTTTCGTGTGAACTGCAGTTTCAGAGGTCAGCAACACCTGGAATGGTTCTTCCCACTTAGGTTGCAATTTCTCCTCCTTCCACATTCGGATAAGGATCCACTGTCCCACCTCAAACTTGTGGACAGAAAATTCCAAAGGGGGTGTTTGGATCAACAAGCCTTGTTTCCTGCAATGATCAAGATACTGCGACAGTTTATGTACATAATGTCTTATTACTTTATCCCTTGTTACTAAAGTGTCCGTGGAAATGTTTCCAGGTATAAATGACACACCATACAACAATTCATAAGGAGACAATCCTAAATCTTTCCCTGGTTGTGTTCTTATTTGCAACAATACTAAAGGTAAACATTTTATCCAAGTCATTTGAGTTTCATATTGTGGAATTTCCCACTTGAGGTAATTTAAAATCAACATGAATGCATTGAAATAGCCTCACCATTAGATGTTATAGAGCATTTTATGTATTTGTCTACATACCATACTTAACGGATAACCAACCATATATTAACCATAGAAAAGTATCAATTATCCTTCCCCTAGCCATGCCTTTGTCTGTATGTATTTACAAACAAATTGCTTAGTAAAGAGCCAACAAAGGAGCGCTCACCAAACTCTGCTTGAGTTCGTTTGCATACAAATCTTTATTCAAAACAACATAGCTCATTTATAATCCAAAATTTTTTTCTCAACTCCTTCATTTTAAACAAGGGTTGAATTACAATCCCTTCAATTCTCTTAGGTATTATTATTATTATTTTTTATCAGTGTGTCCTGCACAGACATAAAAACATAAAAAAAGCAACTCCACAAAATAAATAAATAAACAAGCTTAATAAGATATTCTGAGTTACTGAAATAGTTTTGTATCAAACTCTAGTATCAACTCTTTGATTTTAATATAAAGTTAGTCAAATTCCAATTTAATCAGATTCCATTCAAATGGAAACAAATTTTCATTAAATAGGTTAAATCATTTATAAATCTAAACAAATCAATTCAAAGTCATTTCCATTGATTAATGGTTATATAGATGTATTCCA
This sequence comes from Bothrops alternatus, assembly GCA_034064705.1. NCBI lineage: Eukaryota > Metazoa > Chordata > Lepidosauria > Squamata > Viperidae > Bothrops > Bothrops alternatus. The sequence continues at coordinate 4,749,683 of JARGCV010000009.1, read as the reverse complement.
GTTCTTCTCATACTTCATTTATTTTTAAAAAAGTAACCTTATTTCTTACTGCAAGAATGGATATTACATTTCACATCCACCCCACCTTTCTCAAATCAGAATTCTAAGCAGAAAAAAAGTTAAAAAGATCAGACCCCCTCTTTTCTTTTCTGTCTCTCTCGCTCTTAAAGCAACACAGCCAGCTGGGGGTGGGGGGAAAGCGACAGGAAAAGAAGAAGAAATTACACAACAATTTCGCCACTAACAAAATAGTTCTCTCTTCACATGCATTTTCCATTTCACTTTTACAGCAACAACAAAAAAATCTGCAGTTTACTGCTTCTTTCACAGTCTGGGATGGGGGAGAAATTCACACACACACACACACACACACACACACACACAGGATCAGCATATCCACACATTCACTTCTATTCAAATTGCTTGTATAAACAGTTTCACATACAGATATTTCATTTCATACTTTCTCCTGACAAACAAATAACTATTATTATAATTTCAAGGAACTGTTCAAAAGCCAATGAGCTCCTTTCCTCTCCCAATTTCCTTTGCTCTTAGAGCTTGCCTATTAACTTTTTTGCAAATGAGACATCCGGCAGTTATTTGTTTCACAACAGTGAAAACTCTCCTGTAGCCATACCTTTCAGAAACACGTCTTCTAAAACCCTCATGGAGTGTTTGAATTACTTCATGTGTTATGGCTTTATTCAACACCTGCTATCCATCAGGTAATATCCATTTTCCTTCTGTATTCTTTTCCTTTTGTTTTATTACTTGGTTTATTATGGCAACCATCATTTTATTCTGTTGCCTAAATTTCTCTACATCCCTTTGCACATCCCTTGTGCCTCCTTCAACAAGTCATCTATACTTTTCCCTGTCCATCCCTCCAATTTTTGTAGTTTTTTGCTTATATCCAGTCAGGATTTTATCACAAATTGTATTTTTACTAGAAGAGTATTTGCTGGGTCATCTGGATTAGTTCCAGAATACTTCCTCATTTCATCTTTCAGTCTTTGGAGGAATGTAGCTGAGATTTTTCTTTTTCTTGTTCTATCATTAAAGCTTTACTCATGTTCTGTGCTTTTGGAACAGCTACGCTTATTCCTCTTATCAATGATACTCTCATATCTTCCATGTTTTGTCTATCTGCAGCATTATTATTATCCCAATTTGGTCTTACTACAGGAAACTTTACATCTGCTAAAATTGCCCCCTGTGCTTGGGGATTATGTTCCCTAGTCCAGACCAAATGAGCTGCTCTTTGAATTAACTGTCTTTCTTCTGCTGTAAATAACGTGCTCTGTATCACTCCTAATTCATCCCATGTGTATATGTTTGCTCCTAACAACAGATCCAGTTGCTCTGCTACCCCTATTGGATCTTCTATCATGCTTTTCATTTCTTAAAGGCGCGTAATTCTGATGCCTTTAAAGGCTCATTTACAAAACTGATATGGGCCTGTCCTTGGCCATCTACTGCACTGGGTACTTCTCTTAAAGGAAAAGCCTGTAGTGGTTTATCCTTAAAGGGAAAATTCTTTATATCTTTCTTCAATTGTTCCAATTCTTTTACTAATACCTTATAGGGTCCACCTCTCACAGCTCCCTGGGCTTGTGTTACAGGAGCTGGTAGGGGTGGTAGAATAGATATCTGTACATTGGTTGGTTGAGGTGGATTAGGATTATAAGGTGGGGGTAAATATTTCATGGATTTTTCATCTTCTTCCTCTATTTCATTCTTCTCTTCTTGTAAATATATTGAAGTTAGTTTATGAGGGCTAAGGCCACTCATAGTCAAGGTGACCCATTTATCTGGGTTCCAAATTAAAGCATAGTCTAATTCATTGACTAATGATCTACATGTTTTCCTTGACACATACTCATATAAATTTTGACAAGCAAAATAGTCATTTGTTCCTAATCTAGGCCACTCTACTTTTTCATCTTCCCACCAGACATAACAACACAAATTAACCATAGCTTCCATGGTTATGTCTAGTTTAGTAATTATTTCATTATACGGAGGTTTTTCCCAATTGCTCAATAAAATCCCTAATGGACTTCCTTTATATTTAATTTGGGGTTCCTCCTTATTTTTCTCAAACACTTCTTTCCTGGAGTACTCCCTGTGTTGCCAATACTGGTTTACCATCCTGTGTATTTTAATTGAGACTTCATGTAAATTCCTTAATTCACTTCCCCCTGATCCCCCTAGATATGCACTCGCATATCAGAGGTCCACTTTCGCTAAGCGGATACTTGGGATGTCACACACACACTGTCTCAAATTCACACAGGCCTACCCAGTCTTCCCACTGACTGCCTAGGCGGTGTATACTGGCCATCCCAGAACACTTACTTAGGTCCATGCACGGAGTTGCCCAGTTCCCGGAAGCCAGCAACACACACACCGGTTAAATTCATATCTCTGTCTAATATCAACTCTACGGGTTCGCCGAGGAAAGCGTTGCTGCTCCTTTACCAACAAGATGAAATAGACTGTCAAAATCGACAGGGCATGCCTTCCACGTCACCTTCTGGATCTGGTGCAGACAAATGATCCCGGTCTCGAGCCCCACGTTGGGCGCCAAAATTGTTGGTATAAATTCTAGCCCACTGAATAACACTAAACAGCAAGTTGAAATTAGACAGATTTATTGGCTACAACGATTTGCAAAGCGTGGTGGACTCCAAATAAATATTTGAGCCACACCTAGTCACAGCAAAAAAACACATTATATACATTCTATCCCGACGCCTTGGCCCCTCCTCTGATGTTACAATCTTATCAGAATCGCCTAAAAAATACATTATCCCTGCCCCTTACTATTTTGCTTCACCTATTCCCTTATATGTACTTTATCATGAAATCCTACAGCTCAGTGTGGAAATCCTATAGCCTACATGCAGAACTCTTATAAGATACGTGTACATGTAGAAATTGTGTAGAAATCTTGCAGTCTACGTGTAGAATTTTGTGTAGAAATCTTACAGTCTACGTGTAGAAATTTTACAGAGTACGTGTCACTTAACTTTACTTTTTATTCTAAAATTTTATTCCTAACAGTAGCACTTTCTTCATGTTGGCTGATTGAGTTACTACATGACTCTTCCTGCTCATGAATATTCCAACATAATATAACTGCTGTTTTGTTAAATGTTAATTGTTTTTGAGTTTGTTAAGTAAAACTTTAAAAATGAAGAAATGAATAATGATAGTGTAATATGTGTATGCAATTGCCACACAATATGCCAAATATGCCTTCCCTGGATCCAGCAATTTTGACCAACTATCGTCCGGTCTCTAACCTCCCCTTTGTGGGGAAGGTTATTGAGAAGGTGGTGGCACTTCAGCTCCAGTGGTCTCTGGAGGAAGCCGATTATCTGGGCCCTCTGCATTCTGGGTTCAGGCCCGGCTACAGCACCGAAACTGCTTTGGTCGCTCTGATGGATGATCTCTGGCGGGCCTGGGATAGAGGCCAGTCCTCTGTCCTGGTGCTTCTTGACCTCTCAGCGGCGTTCGATACCATCGACCATGGTATCCTTCTGCGCCGGCTGGAGGGATTGGGAGTGGGGGGCACCGTGTTACGGTGGTTCTCCTCCTATCTCTCTGGTCGGTCGCAGTCGGTGTTAGTGGGGGGTCAGAGGTCCACCTCTAGGTTACTCCCATGTGGGGTGCCTCGGTTCGGTTTTCTTCCCCCTACTTTTCAACATCTACATGAAGCCACTGGGAGAGATCATCCACCGGCATGGAGTGAGATACCATCAGTATGCTGATGATACCCAGCTGTACATTTCCACTCCTGGCCAAATCAGTGAAGCGGTTGAGGTGATGTGCCGGTGTCTGGAGGCTGTGAGGGTCTGGATGGGCGTTAACAGATTGAGGCTCAACCCTGACAAGACAAGAGTGGCTGTGGGTGATGCCTCCCAAGGACATTTCAATCTGTCCTTCCATTACCCTGGGGGGTAAAGTTATAAACCCCTCGGAGAAGGTGCGCAACTTGGGAGTCCTCCTCGATCCACGGCTGACATTGGAACATCATTTGTCGGCTGTGGCGAGGGGGGCATTTGCCCAGGTTCGCCTGGTACACCAGTTGTGCCCTTATTTGGATCGGGAGTCTCTACTCACAGTCACACATGCCCTTGTCACCTTGAGGATCGACTACTGCAATGCTCTCTACATGGGGCTACCCTTGAAGAGTGTTTGGAGACTACAATTAGTGCAAAATGCTGCTGCGCGAGCAATTGTGGGCCTTCCACGTTGTGCCCACATTTCGCCAACTCTCCGCATGCTGCATTGATTGCCTATCGGTCTCCGAGCGCAATTCAAAGTGTTGGTTATTACCTATAAAGCCCTTCATGGCACTGGACCAGGATACTTACGGGACCATCTTCTGCCACATACTTCCCTTCGACCGGTGAGAGCGCACAGGGTCGGCCTCCTCCGGGTCCCGTCAGCGAAACAATGCCGTCTGGTGGGTCCTAGGGGGAGGGCCTTCTCTGTTGTGGCGCCCACCCTCTGGAACCAATGCCCCCTGAAGTCCGCGCTTCCCCCACTCTCCTGGCTTTCCGAAGGAATCTTAAAACCTATCTTTGCCGGCAGGCCTGGGGTTGACTATGGATCGTTGAATGAATGATGAATGTGTCCGGGGTTTTATTAATGTTTTTTAGATTTGGACTTAGTTTTTGAAATATTGTTTTATTTATGTTGTGAGCCGCTCCGAGTCTTCGGAGAGGAGCGGCATATAAGCCCGAAAAATAAATAAATAAATAAATAAATTTTCTTCTCTTGAGACAACTCCCCATGGAAACATTTCTGATCACCTTTGGGGTTCCCAGTGTAATTTCTGAAGTAGGTTGAAAACAAGCTTGCACTTAGTCACTAGAATTGGCTGATAGAAACATGGTGTTATTAGCTGTTTGCTTTCTGATATCACTGAACACACTGAAAAGTTAGACTGAGTTGTTTTTAATGGAATTCTGGTTATGACCTTGGCTAATCCAAATATGCAACTTTGAACAGTCATTGAACAAATGATTGTTGAACAAGGACTACTTATATATGACTGAACAATTCAACAATCCTATAAAGAAATAGAAGACACCTCTCTCTTTGTGTGTGTGTGTGTGTGTGTGTGTGTGCGCGCGCGTATGTGTATGCATGTCTTTCTTTACAATAAAACAGCCCCCACATAATATTGGATTTCATTAAACGACAGGCAACTTAGCCCATCAACTTAGCCTCCCAACTAGTGCCCTATTTCCTGTAAGATTGATAATAATAAAACACGTCTACATCCATAAGTTTTTACATGCTTAAAAAATTCAGCAATCCAAAACTACTTAGAAACCCCTATCCTGGCTTCTGTCTTTTTGTTTCTAAGCAAACTTATTTGGTGTTTTTTTTTTAGCTAAAATCCTGAATTTCTATGTTTTGCTTTAAAATTGTGTTGTTCTGCAGTAGGTCAGTTAAAAAATGTCACTATGCAAGATGAAGGATGAGATTGCAAACTGTAACAACGTCTTCGACTAGATATAAACTTCCACCAGGTTTGACCAAGTTAAGCTAGTTTCTTATCAAACCAGTGAGTTCAACTTTTAAACAATAAAACCTGGAAGTCTGCAAATTATGGTTTATTAGGGCAGGAAAGATCCATCCATTTTTCCCTTGTGCCAAATGCCAATAAATGAATGACTAAAAGTACACAGAGTATCAGAGTTGGAAAGGACCTTGAAGGTCTTCTAGTCCAACTAGCTCAAGGAGGAAACCCTATATACCAGAGGTCTCCAACCTTGGTAATTTTAAGACTTGTGGACTTCAACTCCCAGAATTCCTCAGCCAAGCAAAGCTGGCTGAGGAATTCTGGGAGTTGAAGTCCACAAGTCTTAAAGTTGCCAAGGTTAGAGATCCCTGCTATATACCATTTCAGACAAATGGAAAGAAGCAACACTGACTAAAAATAGTGTTGATAGCCCTTGGAACCTATTATTTTCAGCCCAAATATTGAATGCAGACCTGGATGTATCTAAGGGTTATGGGGACAAGAATTAAGGGTTTTAAACTTTCAAAGCAACTGTGAATTATTTGTCTCATTCACAGATCAGAACATAAAAAAATAGTTCTTTCCATGAAATTTTAATACACTGAATTGGTAGAATTGGCAATAGTCAAGATTCTCCTCTTTTCGCTCTCTTCCTTTATAAAATAGGAAAGGAATAAGGATTTTTAAAATAAGTATTGGACATGTTAATTCGTTTTAATTAAATTAATTGATTCAAAATGTCTGGGAAGACTCGTGGTCAATAATATAACAGTTTATTACAGTTATGGCAACAGATAATTACTATGGCCACATAAATAGCATCTCCTGGATTAGATCCAGCCCAGTACAGGGCAATATCTTTTCCCAACAAGCTGATTAAACTGTTCTCCAGCATGAGAAGATGTATAATCCACCGGTGGGTTGTGACAGCCAATCAGCTGGACAGACTAGGTCAGAAACTTTAGCCACGCCTCTTCCGGTAGTACCTTCTAGCCCCAGTTTTTGACCTAGTCTTCAAGCTTGGCAGATCCTGTTTTGGTAGCTCCGTAGTTTAAGCTAGTTTTGGTGAATTTCTTTGTTTCTTTTTGCTGAGAAATCTTAAATTCGTAATCCTAATTGGATACTTCAAATTTACATTCCAAATTCGTCAGAATTGACTGGTAGGAAGGTAGGCTGCAGAGAGTAGGCTTGGTATTCAAGCCTCGAGGCTCGGGCCGCTGGAGCTTCAGGGGGCGACTTCCCTGGCTCCTTGTTGCGGCCGGGCTTATTTTCTCCTACGCTCCCTCCTCCGGAGCGTTTTTCCTTCTGGCTTTCTCCCCACTGGCTTCCCAGGAACGGAGCGGCCTCCCTGGATAGCGATTTCAACAGATCGACTTAAACCACAAGTTTTGGGTCGGGAAGGCGAGCGTTGGGTAGTCGTCTGGGTGGGGGTGATCCGGTGCGTGGGTGCCTTCACTTCAGCTAGCCATTTCAGGCGTGCGAGGGATTGCGGCCGTTTGGAAGCCGCGTGGCTGCATTTTGGATAGTGCGGCCTAGGCCTTCACAAGGCGGGGTTGCCGTTACTGAATCAGAGTGTGGCAAGAGCTACAAGCCGGTGAAGGCCTTATTAGTATTGCAATTGGTTCCGATTTATTTGCCGCCGTTGTGCCTGCTAAATTCAGGCCTCACCGGGGGAGTAACGAGCTCGTCCGGTTTGCATCCGGAGCGTGGAGATTTTTGTGAGTGTTGATTGTTACCTTTCTTAGAACTTTAGCCGGAGTTAGTTTTAGGGCCTTGTCCTCAGGAGTTTTATGCCACCTGTTCATTCCTAGTTGTGACCTTTAGTCACCCGGCCTTGCAGACGCAATCTAGTGATTGGTCTGACTGCGACTGCCGTTGCATCTGTGCAGAAAAAGGGGCTTATCCCTTCTCTGCCTGTGATCTGCGTCCTTGGAATTTTTCTCCCTGTTTGTTTGGATACCTCTATTGGACTTTTCCAGACAGCAATGGCAGACAGTGCTCCGTCTGAGGTGTACCAAGGCTCAGGGCCCCCCCTCCTCCTTCGCAAAAACACAGATCTATTGATTTGGAACGGGGGGGCAAGAAGATGGCTAAAACAAAGCATTTGGAAAAGGAGCCGACGAAGGCAGCCGAGCGACAGGCCACGAGGAGGCATCAGGCGCTCGAAAGAGAATTTGCTAAGGCCCAGAGACTCAGAGCCAGTGGGGCTGAAGTGGTTTCCCCCGCCCCATTGGACACTCCTATCCCCTTTGAGCCTCCTTCGGAAACTGGGCAGCGACCTGGGCAATGGTCTCCTCCGGGGGAAACTGAACAGGTTGGTTCTCCTCAATCCAGTTCATCCTCTCCTGAACACCTGGCTTCTGCAGCCACCCAAGCACAGGCAGGGCCTAGCACCAGGGCTCAGCGCAGGCAGTGGCCTGACCAGTTTCAGTCTTTCATGAGACAGGCGCTGGATCAATTTTTATCTCCCTCCAGGGATCCTTTCCCCCCTCAAGGTTCATTGCCTGGAGCTACGTTCCCTCCCCGCTCGGAGCGGGCAGCTGCCCTGGCTTCGGGGGTCTTGGAGACTTCTTCACAGGTGGCAGAGGAGGGATCTGAGGACCTGGAGGCTACTGGATACCCGATGTCAGAGGATGAGGACGCTGCTCCGGAGCAGGCATCGACCACAGGTTTATTTGACCCTGCTTCCTATCGTTCTCTCCTTCTCAAGGCCTGTGCTGCATTGAACCAATCGGCTAAAACTAAGGTAGTCAAGTCTGCCTCCTCTGAGGAGGAGGATAACTCTAACCCTCTTCTTCTTCCTCCAGTGTCGGAGGAGGTGCAGATGCCATGTCCCAAGGTTTTTCACACCACGGTGCAGTCTCAGTGGGCGTCCCTGGCAACTGTCCCTTCTCCAAACAGTTTGGAGAAGAAGCTGTTCAATGTTTCCTCTACCTTCGTCTCTCTCTTGGAGGTTCCGTCGGTGGATGAGCCTCTGATATCACTTTTCTCCACCTCTGCCATTCCAGGGGACATGGCTGAAGCCATGAAGGCGGAGGACAAGAAATTTGAGTTCTCGCTTCGGCGGGCTCATCAAGCCTCGGCCTGGTCCATCAGGGCGGCTTCCTCAGCTTCCTTTTTTGCCAGGGCTTCCATCATGTGGCTCCGGGAACTGCAGGCGAGTGTCCCTCCGGACCAGGTACGCACTCACCAGACCTTAACCATATTGCTTGCAGCAGCGGAGTTCATGGCAGATTCCTCCTTGTTTGCAACGCGTTATTCAGCCAGATCGATTGGAGCAACCGTAGCCTCTCAGAGGCTCCTATGGCTCAAGCAGTGGAGGACAGATTTGAAGGCTAAGTGGCGGCTGTCCACCTCTAAGTATGAAGGTAAAAAGTTGTTTGGTACAATTCTGGAACCGTACATTATAGAGGACAAGAATAAGAGGAAGATATTGGCCCACCCTTCTAAAAGGTCGGAAAATTCCTGGGAATGGAGGCAGCCCTTTCGGGGGGGGCAGTCCTGGGATTGGCCCAGAGGCTTGCGATCCCTTCCCTCTAGGCAGGATCGCTACCAGGACCACCCTTCCCCCGGCAGGGGCCAGTTCTCATCAAGGCATCCCTTTAGAGGGTCGGGGGCAGGCCCTACAGGAGGTTCAAGTGACGCCACGGACAGTCCCATCGGCGGTCGCCTGGCCCTGTTCAGCATTCTCACTTAACTCAAGTTGTTGGACATTCACCTTTGGTGGGAAATTTGCTTTTTTATATTTTGTCCGGGATTGAGAATCAAAGGCTTTCTTCATATCATCCAATGTAACCCAGTTTCAGTTTCCATACGCTAAATAAGTAAATAAAACCAGCTTCAGTCTTACCATCATCCATCTTCCTAAATCCAAAGCTTGTAATCTTTCCTTATACGAATAAGTGCTCTAACTGATGGGATCTTTAATCACCCAATTTCTTACGTTTGCCATCTGTGTAATGTACCTTTTGAGATGTAGTCATGGGAACAATAAAGCAATTAAATTTAATTGTAATGAGTTAATTGGGGGAAGGGGGTATCTGTTATTCATGAACTTCTGCTAGGAAAGTACAATATCATGGTAGTCTGTGGCAATAGTGATGATACGGGTAGTCCTCGACTTATGACCACAATTGACTCTCAAATTTTTGTTGCTACGAGATATTTGTCAAGTAGTTTTGCCCCATTTTATGACTTTTCGCTGCCACAGTTGTTAAGTGAATCACCGCAATTGTTAAATTAATATCACGGTTGTTAAGTGAATCCGTCTTCCCCATTGACTTTGCTTGTCAGAAGATCGCAAAAGGTGATCACATGACTCTTACAACTGTCATAAATATGAGCCAGTTGCCAAGCATCTGAACTTTGAACACATGACCATGGTGATGATGCAGCAATTGTGTGGAAAATAGTCATAAGTCACCTTTTTCAGTGCAGTTGTAACTTCAAACGGTCATTAAACGAACTGTTGTAAGTCAAGGACTACGTATTTGGTTGGTTACGTGCAGTCAGTAGTACTGAAGCATAGTATGATTTTGTTACATGATTTCAAGGATAAAATCCCAAAGTGGAATAGACACAGACAGAAGAGAGTTTGACCCTCTAAAAATCGTTATGGAGGTTGGGATTCCCTTGCCATTTAAATTTAGGAAGAGGAAATGTGTTTATTGCAATGTACAGTCAGAAGCTTGCTTACTATGGATTTATCGTAGACTTATTAAAAGGTACAATACAAAAAGTATTATTTTTGGTCTACTTCCAAAAACCACATGGATGGTATTTGCTATTTTCATAGTTGCCAAATTCTTCATTGAGCTTTTTGCTATCATGAAAAATCTCTTTCCTGATTAGTCCTGTTCCGACTTCATTGGTTCTGTGTGAAATTAGAATATTTTGGTCAAATAAGTATATACTTGCCTGCGTTGGCCTGTATTTGCCTATTCAGTTTAGAAGGAATTCTGTGAAACTATTATTCTTCCTGCTTCTAAAGTGCATACAGTAATTTTACATTGTTTGTTTTCTTTTGTTTTCTTTTTAAAAAAAAACGATGTATAAGGGATAAAAACTTCTGTGTGTTCAGTGTGGAATCTTATGTATAGCTTCTGAGTCTTTGCAGACACCATCCTCAAATTTGTCAAAGTTAGCCTATCTTCGATGTGCAGAGCCAACCATGGAATTCCTGCCACCACAAAATGCTCTGGGCTTCCTTAATTGTGCTTATTCATCATAGGCCCATTTGATAGTGGTTTTTTCCTGGTCTGTGGTACAAGATCTTATTAGGATTGTAGGGAATTAGACTGGAAAGAGACTCAGATGTCATAGTAAGTATTCCATGTTTGAAAACTCCCAAAACTAATATATATTGAAGGAAAAACTTATTTGACCCCCTGCTGATTTTGTACGTTTGCCCACTGACAAAGAAGTGATCAGTCTATAATTTTAATGGTAGGTTTATTTTAACAGTGAGAGAAAAAACTCCAGAAAAATACATTTCAAAAAAGTTATAAATTGATTTGCATTTTAATGAGTGAAATAAGTATTTGATCCCCTATCAGCCAGATTTCTGGCTCCCAGGTATCTTTTATACAGATAACGAGCTGAGATTAGGAGCACTCTCTTAAAGGGAGTGCTCCTAATCTCAGCTTGTTACCTGTGTAAAAGGCACCTGTCTACAGAAGCAATCAATCAGTCAGATTGTGAGGGACAAGATTGTAGACCTACACAAGGCTACAAGACTATCGCAAAGTAGCTTGATGAGAAGGTGACAACAGTTGGTGCGATTATTCGCAAATGGAAGAAACACAAAATAACTGTCAATCTCCCTCGGTCTGGGGCTCTTTGCAAGATCTCACCTCGTGGAGTTTCAATGATCATAAGAACGGTGAGGAATCAGCCCAGAACTACAGGAGGATCTTGTCAATGATCTCAAGGCAGCTGGGACCATAGTCACCAAGAAAATAATTGGTAACACACTAAGCCGTGAAGGACTGAAATCCTGCAATGCCTGTAAGGTTCCCCTGCTCAAGAAAACACATATACAGGCCCGTATGAAGTTTGCCAATCAACATCTGAATGATTCAGAGGAGAACTGGGTGAAAGTGTTGTGGTCAGATGAGACCAAAATTGAGTTCTTTGGCATCCTCAACTTGCCGTGTTTGGAGGAGGAGGAATGTTGCCTATGACCTCAAGAACACCATCCCCACTGTCAAATTTGGAGGTGGAAATATTATGCTTTGGGGTTATTTTTCTGCTAAGGGGACAGGACAACTTCACTGCATCAAAGGAATGATGGACGGGCCATGTACCATCAAATCTTGGGTGAGTACCTCCTTCCCTCAGCCAGGGCATTGAAAATGGGTCATGGATGGGTATTCCAGCATGGCAATGACCCAAAACACACAGCCAAGGCAACAAAGGAGTGGCTCAAGAAGAAGCACATTAAGGTGCTGGAATGGCCCAGCCAGTCTCCAGACCTTAATCTCTCATAGAAAATCTGTGGAAGGAGCTGAAGATTCAAACTGCCAAATGTCAGCCTTGAAACCTTAATGGCTTGGAGAGGATGTGCAAAGAGGAGTGGGACAAAATCCCTCCTGAGATGTGTGCAAACCTGGTGGCCAACTACAAGAAACATCTGTCCTCTGTGATTGCCAACAAGGGTTTTGCCACCAAGTACAAAGTCATGTTTTGCGAAGGGGTCAAATACTTATTTCGCTCATTAAAATGCAAATCAATTTATAACTTTATTTTTTTTGTTGTCATTCTGTCTTCACTGTTAAAATAAATCTTCCATTAAACTATAGATTGATCATATTTTGGTCAGTGGGCAAACGTACAAAATCAGCAGGGGATCAAATAATTTTCCCCCTCACCATATAAACCTCAATGCCCCCTAAAGGGAATAAAGCAACTGCCTGCATTGTTATGGTAACATCTAAGAGCTAAAATCTTTTCTAATATTTGCCAAAAGGAATTATACTTATTCAGAGTAAATCTATAGAGGGGCTTTTAAGCAGGGTCCCAAAGTAAGCATAACACAGTCTATCCCAATGGAAATGGCACATGGAATTTTCTCGAAGTATTCATTGTGGAGGTAAGATGCTTTATTTTACTGAACCCCTTCTCAACTTCTTTAATGTTATTGTTCAGTAGGCTTGCATGATCAGATATCTTCCATAGAGGATTCTTTCTTATAATCATACTTTCATCTTTTTATAGAGTGCTGCATTTCAGCAAGAGACATAAAGTTGTCTTTATTTGAACTTGATGGATTTCCCTGTGACAACACTGAATCAATGCATATATTTTTTGAGATTTTTTTTAAATCCCACTTTTACTATTTTTATAAATAACTCAGCGTGCCTGGCTGAGAAATTCTGGGAGTTGAAGTCCACAAGTCATAAAAGGGCCAAGTTTGAAGACCCTTGCACTAGACCAAACTGATTATCATTCTTAGTTGTTATTCTTACTTCTTGCGAAATGTCTTTTGCAGAAGAGCTTATATTGAAAATATTGAGAAGTGAAGCTTCTGGTAGACAAATCCTGTGACTAATGGTGGACTGTATTGATTTTGTGTGAACATCACTCTAATTTGGTTTGAATTTGGGCAGAAAAGTGTGCATAAAAATGTCTAGCTATATTTTTTAATGGCCTTTTAAACTTGGTATTTGGCTGTTTTGAGGAAGTTTAATATAGAAATCACCCTCAAGCTTTTAAAGCGAAGAAATTATCCTAACTCTTATATGGAGTATAATTAAACCAAGGTATTAACCATCAGATTCTCCAGCATGGGTGGATTTCAGAATCCACGACTGGGTTATCACTGTCAACCGCCCAATAGAAGACTAGGTCCGAAATTTAGCTCCGCCTCCTGGCTTCCTTCCCCAGTTTTTGCCTAGTCTTAAGCCCAAGAACAGCTCTTCGCGGTAGCTCCGTAGAGAGAAGGTTTTTAATCAAATTAGGATTGGTATAGTATTATCTTTTCTATCCTTTTGTAGAACTTAATTGGAAAGATGAAATTTAGGAAAAAAATTTTAAGTTAGAAATTTTTTTTTTTCGACCTTCGGACCCTTTTCGGTCCGATCCTTCCGCCTACCCGTCGGAAGCCCGAGGGCGACCGCCCAAGGCCCTGGGCATTGGGGGGGACAGGACGGGGAGTCGCCGAAGACATCCAGTCTCCCGAAGGAGCCCAGACGGCGGACGGAAACCTCACCAGATCGCAGGCGTCGAGGACGTCGCGGAGGCTGTCGACCAGAGCGTCGCTGAATAGCGGGGATCCGCTACAACAAACCGCAAGTGGGGTTTCTTGTGTAGGCGGGGAGGAGGCCGCCAGTCCACCGGGCCCGGTGGACGGAGGCAGGAGTCATTTCTGACCCAAGGGGGTAGACCGGGGCCGCCAGGAACAACCTCCGCGTGGCCGGCTGCACAGAGCTCCAACCAAAAAATTGGCGCGGCGGCCATTTTGGAAAGGGGGAGGTCCTGGCCACTGGCGCGAATCGCCATCTTGTAAAAGGGGCGTCGCCGCAAGGTTCAGGTTGCCTGATTGGCCTTCGCTGCTGTGGCGCGAAAAAATTTCACACAAAGAGGCAGGTAAGCCTCTTTGTTCCCTGCTGCCGGGTCTGGGCCCAGGAAAACAGGCGGAAAGCTCCGGCAGAGGCCTTGGGATCCATCGGCCCAGCAACAAGAGTTGGAGGGCCGGCGGTCGGCAGGAGGGGTGCTCGACGGTGTGTGTGTGCGCGCATTGTAATTTATCTACAGCCTGAAAGGAGACGGCTTAGTCAACGGCCTGGGAAGACCCAGGGGCTGCGCCACACCACGGTCGAGCAAGAGTAGGGAGTCTCTCCCTCTAGCGTTGCCGACCCCTGCCAGTACCGCCAAACGACCGGGGCAAAGCCCAAGTCAGAGCGAGGCCATGGCAGAAGGCATCCAGGGCCAAGACTCAGCGCCTCCCCCGTCGCCCCCTCGCAGACCAGAGGATCGGGGGGGGCAAGAAGAAGGCCAAGACAAAGCATCTAAACGAGCCTTCCAAGACTGCTGAGCGCCAGGCCATGAGGAGGCACCAGGCCTTGGAGAAGGAGTTTGCCAAGGCCCAGAGGAGCAGAGCGGGCGGAACAGAGAGGACAGAGTTGACTCTCTTGGAAACTCAAAGCGCCCTTGGTTCCTTGGAACCCAACCCCAGGGAGTGGATCCCCAGGGAGGAAATTAATGTTTAGTGTTGCTCTGCAGGTGGAAGCCGGGTTTACAAAAGTCAAAACAAGGGCAACGTGACTTCTGGTTTGCCATTGCAGCCGCCGCGGCCGCTGGAAGGTGAGCTCCGTCTTCTGCATTTGGTTTCACTCCGCTGGGGGACCTTGGAAAGGGTCAAAAGTCGCCCTGTAGGAGCAACGAGCAAGGAGGGGACCCCCGCTTGATTGCGGGAAATTGGCAGCCCTTCCGCTCGATCCGGGGCAGCCCTTCAAACTGGTAGAGGAAAAACCCGCCATAGTAATATGGCCCATCATTAGGTTGCAGACAGCTGAAGTCAAACTTACCACCAAGCACTTTGAAAGTAATGCGGATGAAACTAGGTGAGATCCAATCTTCTCTTTACCCTAAATACTTTCTTTTCCTGTAAAAGCTGCCTGAAGTATCTTTCCCCCTGTGAGGAGAGAGGGAAGAGAATTTCTATCCTACCCTCTAAGAATAGCGGCGACTGACTAACCAGGGGAATTAAAGCACTAAAAAAACAACTTTAATCTAATTGGATTTATATGTTTCTGAAACTTGGGGACCAAAATTTTTCCTATTTTTATTGAAGACTTTTGCTTTTATCTACAAAAAAGAAATAAAATTAGAAAAAGGAGTATAAAGATTTTGAAACAGCATCGCTGACATCTTGTGGTGAAGTTTGGTATTACAACTTGTTATTTCCTAAAAGAGACTTGGCTTGAAGCCCAGACCTTAGATAAGACTCTTCTGACCTTGGCACCACCTGTGAGAAACTCAGCTGTAAGAGAACAGCTGGGCGGCATAACTGGCCTACTTGAACTGTGAATGTAAATCTTTACTGACTTTCAGAGTTATATGTGGGGAATTGCCTTCCTATCTCTTTATTTGAGGAATATTGGTTACTATATGAGATGATGAAATACCTTGGACTATAAAATCTTTCTTGACAAACGATTTCTACTATAAAGACTATTTAGAAACACGTGAAAGAGATGGATGAAGACCAGGAAAAGATCCTTTCCATGTTGAAAGCAATACATGAAACCATTCTTTCAGCTTGTGATAAAATAAGACCTAACATAAAAGATCAAGATGCTAGCTTAGATACACAAACCCAAACTTTGACTACAAGCAAAGAACTAACAACGCAGAAGATAACAGAAGAAGTGGAACAATCAGATATTAAGACAGAGGACTCAATTGACCAACAAATACAGTTAATGGAAAATCCAGAAAAGGGAGTGACAACACTGAAAATGGAAAAGACTTTCTATATAAATCAGAAGAAATTTGAGAACGAAGAACAGATTGAATGGAAGATAAACATCAGGGCAATCATGTGGAATTGGAATAATAGGGAGACAACTTAATGAATATAAATGGGCTAGTCCTTCCAAAAAATGGCAATTAAATGATCTCCTTTATTTCAAATAATATATATAATAATAGAGGGAGATCTAGTTGACGATATAAAAGCACTAATAGGGAAGCCTAGTTGGCAAAGGAAGAAAGCCAGAATAAGACTGAAGAAAATTGGGGTTTTGATTTATTAGAGGGGATTTCATATTATTAATTAGAGGGTTAAAGGGAGAAGTTGAGATAAGGGGAATTCTGGTCATTAGATTTAAAATATTTGAAAAATAGTTGAAAATAAGAATTTTATCTGTTTAATATTTAAAAATTAGATCTAAAAATAATAATTAATTATTATGAATATGTTTGATTTATTGAATAACCCAGGTAATATATATATAATGGTTTTGATTTATTAAAGGGGATATTGTATTATTAAGTAGATGATTTAATATGGTGGGAAATAGATAACTTTTAGGAAATAGAACAAGATTATATTTAAATAAATAAAATGTGTATTTTGGATATTAGATCCTGTTATGAATTGAGATAAAGGAAATCTTGGTTACCTAAAGCCTGAAAATTATAAATATCAAAGGTTAAATTGAATATTGATGGGAAACTAAAAATTGGGAAAAAATAACAGGATATGGATTGTTTATGAAGATTGAATGTAAAAATTAATTTAAGATACATATAAGCTAAAATTTATTGATAAATGTAATAATGATGTTTTTACTGAGTTGATATAATAAGAATTGTATTAGCTTAAATACGAGACAGTAAATGTTAAGAGAAAAAGAGAGAAAATATCTGAGGTTGTAACTTGAGATTTGTACTAAAGATTTTGTTATTGAACTATTGATTAATCCAGCCAGCATGTTGCTTTTTAAATATTTAATTTTAAAATTGGAAAATTAATAAAATATTATATAAAAAAACAAGGGCAAGACTCTGTTTTAAATGCTGACTAAAGTTTCATTTTCATCCTCAAGGTTTGACATAGTTATATTAATAACTAGGATTCCTCCTGGAATCTCCAAATGGAGAAAAATGATATTGACTATGTTTTTTGAGGGAGATACTCATGGCCTTGTGTCAAGATCAAGCATAGGAAAAAGATCTTTGATGTAGAATCTCAATACAGTCAGGATATAATAAACTCTCACTAAGGTACATTTGGTTCATAGCAATGCACACTTCAAAATAGCATTGTATTAGACCAGTTTATAAGCAAAAAATGTTGGTGAATACTTACATTGCGATACACCAACAACAGAACTGGATGGAAAATATAGTGAGATTCCTTATGTGGCAAGGCTCAACCCATGTAGCTATGGTAGCTTTGAAATGTGAACTCATATTCTATTGCATTGCAACTTCTGTCAAGACAAATGTAAAGAGTTACTCATCCCACTTCTAATCCCATTTTTGGGATGGACTGGGGAATTTTATGCTCCATTTTTATTGGCAGATAAGGACCCCCAGGTAATTCTTACCTTTGCAAATTTTGTTTTTGCAGCTTGTAAAACTTGCAGAAGACTGTGGTGTAGCGGTTAAAACTTCAGGCCAGAAATTGGGAGACTTGAGTTCTAGTCCAGCCTGACATGTCTGAACATAATTTTAAAAAAGTTTGTGCACTGTTAATAGCAAAATAGTGCAAACATTTGTGTATTTTTAAATCTTGTATGCCTTGTTTTTACTTTTGTAGGTTTTATTTAGGAAGTCTTGTTTAATCTGGGTCACTGGTGTGTAATACAGATTTTGATGTAGAAATCAAGAAACTATTCATATGACATATAAATAAAGTAGCATCTTGTTGATTAGATGTGCAACGTATCTTAAAACCACAGTGTTATAGCAAAATAATTGCCCTTTATGCAAGTGTGCTCAGTGTTCTTGCTTTGTATAACAGAAGTGGTACATAAACAAACAGTGAAACAGTTCTAGGAAAGAACTGTTACTAATGTTGACAAGGAAAGTTTATCAAAGTTCTGTTCCTCAGGCTCTTTAGTTCAAAGTATCTGTCAGATGTTTTCTTCTTTGCTTCCTCTTTTACCACTTCATGCTAACTTAAAAATTTATGGGAAAATATTTTCAACGTCTTTATGAAATCTCTACCAAAATTCAGAATCAAAAAAATTTGTATGGCAGTGTGAATATGAATGAATATATATGCATTCATGAAGAGAGTTTAATTCGTAGTATTTTGAGATGAGACAGAATTTGGCAGCAAAGATCTCTGCCTAAATCCATGGAAACCATGCCTTGCATTCTAAGAAAAGTTGAAGAAAAGTTGCTGATTGAATGGATTACCCTTTTTCAGTCTGCAGCCTCCCAAATCTCTCCTCCGATCGAAAACAAATTTGGGAATATATAGAATATGTGTGAAGAGGAACAGCTCTGTTGCCTCATGTATTAAATAAAGAAAGACCTTAATGTTATTGGGGTTGGTGAACTAATGATTTTTTCATATGAATCATTAAAAACAAGTTAGCCTGAGTAAAAATGATGAATTAAAAACACACCTATTATTCTTCACTTATGAAAATATCAAATTCCTTAGCCTCATTGGGCAGGGTGAAAAACCCAGAACCCACCACCACATCCTCCTCCTCTTCCTCCTGCTGAAAAAAAAAAGCTGCTGAAATAATGGGCTCTTTCAATATTTACCACATTGTCAGAAGCTGAATAACAAATATGTCAAATGCTCCTGCAGACTGGTTGCATATATGTAGGATCTGTCCTGATGCCCAACAAAGCAACTACATTTACTTTGAAACAAAAAAAAGGCCTAATGATAGGATCAGTATTCACTTCTTTTTCAGAATACTTATAGGAATGGAGAACTGATTTGTTTTAAGCCAGTCAATAAAAGCTCTAGATTATTTAATCCACAGTGAAAGTAACACTGAAATCATAAAATAGTGGTGCTTTCTTAAGGATAAAACAGTACCCTGGACCCAGGCTATGGAAACCACATCATATAAGTTAAATCTCTATTTTTCTTAGTTAAAGAGTAACTAAGCCTGAGAATTTAGTTTCAGAGTAAACTGAAAGCAAACAAGATTGTTGTCACAAGGAAAAAACTATTTTAATTTCCTAGGAACTTAATTCAGGCGGTCGTTATGCAAAGGCCATGAGAGAAATAATACTTGGGGAATATTTAAATAGCATCCTGAATTCAGGGCTAGTTCTTAGTTTTTCAATTCAAAAAGTAATCTTGTGATTTCGTATGAGTAAACCAGCATTTAAGTGTTAGCAAGTGCAGTATTGCGACTTCATTTTAGTGGTGGTCCAAGAACACTGTAATGGGGTTTTTACTTTGAATGATTAAGTTTCCATTTAATTGAATTATTGAAAAGAGAAAATTAAATACCCTTTTTCTTCTCTTACCTGTTTTGTAGACAAGACCCCGCCCCCGGAAGCAAAGATGATTAATCTGGGAACAGAATTATAATGGTAAATATTCTCCTACTTTACAAATCTCAAGTTACAACCTCATATATTTCCTCTCTTTTTCTCTTAACATTTACTGTCTCGTATTTAAGCTAATACAATTCTTATTATATCAACTCAGTAAAAACATAATTATTACATTTATCAATAAATTTTAGCTTATATGTATTTTAATTATTGTTTACATTCAATTTAGAAGAATGTTTATCTTTTCAATGTATTATTGAAATAATCTTCTTATGCATCTGGGTTAATAAAGGATGAAAGAAAAGCTGTTGAGACAGGATTTTAAGAGCAGTGCATCACAGAAAAAGAGATGTTTTAAAAGCATTCTAAGTAATCAGCTATTTGTGTCACATGTCCTCTCCAAATTTTGCTTTTCACTTTTATATTTAATACATACTCATTTGCACAGTTATAAAAACTAGATTAACTTTCAGCTAAGGTTAGATTTTTCAGATATGACTATTAGGGTAGTATCCATCCATTTATTTGTCCATATACTGGGATTATTCCTGCATAGGAGTCGCAGAGTTCTTGGTGACTCCCACTGACATTTTTAAGGATGAAGAAAGAGAAATACACTAAAAAACTTTATTCCGATAGAGAACAATTCAATTCAATTTGTCTCTCTCAGTATAATATAATTTGGAAGTCAGGAGGAGCAAACAGCTGAAGGGGATGTATGTTGCTTCTAAATATGGTTATCTTAAAAGAATCTTTGTTTCATATGTGAGGGAGGGAAAGAAATACCACTTCCTTAAAAGAAAATGCATAAGTTAGTGTTTACATCTGTATTCAAATGTTATTTACAGTTTTTAAATGTGTTGCCAGATTAATTGGGGCAACCCTTAATTTGGCAAAATGTGTGTGTGTGTGTGTGTGTGTGTGTGTGACACAAACGATGTATGATCCTGAAATAACATATTTTAAACTATAAGGGAGAAGCATTGATGAATCAGCATGAATGGTATGAAAAATTCAGTATGTCTAAAAATAAACTAAGATATGAATTCCTGTCTTGTAAGCCAATGATATGCAAATGTTCTTTTTCTGATCTCCCTTAGATAATCACGATATAGGACAATAGATGTCATGGAGTGGTTCCTATTTGATCTAGCCAGGAGGACACTAGCTTGAAAGTGGTTAACACAGAAGCTAAGAAGATAGAGGGACTGAACGTGTAAATATGTAGTCTTTGCTTAACTATGTTACTTGGAACTGAAATTTCCATTACTAAGCAATACAGTTGTTAAGTGTGAAGTCACGTGACCACATTGCTTAGTGACAGCAATCCAGGCACTCTCTGTTGCTGTCGTTAAGTGAGAATTTCAGGTCATTAAGCAAGGCTCTCCTTGCAACTTGCTGCTGGGTTCCAACACGGAAAGTCAGTGGTGAAGTTGACTGGAAGTCAAAAGTCCTGGTTAACTCACAAGCACTGAAACGTGGCTGCCACTGAGTGGGGAGGATGTTCGGGTGGCCAGGATGAGCGTGGCAGGGATAGGTTGGCTGCTGCTGGGTGAGAGAAGGTATGAGAATGGCTGGTGAGGCATAGTATGGGTGTGGCAGGGCCAAAGTGGTTGCTGCCAGGGTACTTGTGACCAACGTGATTGCTGCTAGGGGTGGAGGGTGCAAGTGATTTATTGGAGTGACTTGTGACCTCCAGTACAGGAGATGGAGAATCCATCAATGGGTTTTCTCTGTCTGCCTGCTCTTGAGACCAAGTAGCCAAACTTGACACGCCCCCTCTTGCTAGGAGATCCAGTCTTAACTTGGTCTCAGCTCTTGAAGATGTATCAGGTTTGGCTCTCAGCAGATAGCAGGTTAGAAAACTCCATTGGTGAATTCTCCTCCCAAATATTTTATTAAAACACAAATTGGAATTCCCTTTAACAAAATTTTCCCCACAAACACTGGGCTCAGTGTTAAATCATTGGGATTGAGGTGTGTGGGGTGGAGGGGGGAGGTCTTTGCAGCTTCCCTGCCTTCTTTTCCCCAGGGCTCTGGGGAAAAGCTTCCAAGCAGGGTCTGCTTGGAACTTTTTCCAGATCCTTCCTCACCCCCCCTTTTTATTTCTTTCCTGGAGCATAATCCCAGGCTGCAGGTCTGAAAGTCAATTTTGACTTCTGACCGTCGGAAACATCCCAGGCAGCCAGGAACAGTCGTGGGCGCCATTTTGGTTGCCGTTATAGACAACGAAGCCAAATTGAACCTCCTGCTTTGCCTGCCGTTTGGAGGCAACCCTACCAAGCTCATTTTCGGCGCAGCGCTTAGCTCTTACTGGCAAAGCCCCAGGACCTTGTGTTTTAAGGCCAAGGAGACTGCTCTCAGCGGAGAACGAGTCGCGGCTGCCATTTTGGGCCGTCGACAAGGAGAAGGAGGTGAGATCGGCCTTAGTTTCGGCGTTCCCAGCGCTGCTGCCCTATCGGTGGCTCGGTCACAGCTTCCTTTTAAGGCCTTAAATTTCACTTTCACTGTTTTTCCTGGGCCTAAATTACCGGATAGCCTCCTGACGGCTGCCATTCTAAAACCACATAGGGGGCCTGCATAGGCCTAACGAGGCCTACTTTCCATAGTTGAGTGGCCGTCTTGAATGCCATGTGCAGGTTTCTTTGGGTCCAACAAAACCTACTCATTGTAGTTGACCTGGCCTAGGCCACATCTGGACTGTGTCTCAATATACCACTACCACTACAAATACAATTTGAGTAGCTGCCATTTGAGATCTGATCCTCCCTTTGTCATGACCTTTTTGTCCCTTCAGGCCTCTACACCCTTTCGGGTTTTTTTTCCTTTTTCCTTTTTCCTGGTGCACACTGACTGGCCACCTAAGGCCTCCGGGCGGAGCCCAGAGAGTGGCCCCAAACGTGCTTTTGGCATCTGACTCAATTGTTCCCAAGGCCTCAGGACGGTGGAGAGCGATTCTGGACCTCAAACATCTCAACCATTACATCACTTACAAAAAGTTCAAAATGTACTCTCTCCAGTCCATTCTGGGGGGCATCAGACAGGGAGACTTGCTGGCGTCAATAGACCTCACGGAAGCGTACCTCCACATTCCCATTCATCCAGCTGACCGATGGTTCCTAAGGTTCTGTTAGAGGGGCAGGCATTTCCAGTACAAGGCCCTTCCTTTCAGCCTTTCCTTGGCGCCCAGGGTGTTCACAAAGATCCTGGCCGTGCTAGTCGCCCAGTTGAGGAAAATACCAATATGCGTCCAGTGTTATCTGGACGACATCCTGCTTCAAGCGTCCACATTCCAGGCAGCTCAGGCAGATCTGAAACACACCATTCAGGTCCTTCAACAACATGGCTTCTCAGTAAATTTTCAAAAAAGCCAGACAGTTCCCTCATCCAGACTTCTGCACCTGGGAGCCGTCATAGACACCACAAACTGCACGGTCTATCTCTCTCAGGAGCGAGTGATCAGCATCAGAGACCTAACTCACCAGGTGTACAGGAAACATACAGTTCCATTGGTCTTACTCTCCCAACTGTTGGGAAAGATGGTCTCCTGCATAGCCATTGGCCCCTGGGCCAGACTTCACTTGCGGGACCTCCAATGGTTCCTCCTACCATTCCAGTGGGTGAATGCCAGTGCATCCAACCGTCAGGTCAGGGTCCCGGTCCACATTCGCAGGGCGCTACATTGGTGGTTCTCACAGGCAGTGACCAAAGGCTCACCCTTCAAGGAACCAAACCACATCACAATCACAATAGACGCCAGTCTGTTCGGCTGGGGAGCCCATCTGCAGTCTCAGTTTGCACAGGGCCATTGGTCCCATGCAGACTTGAGACACAACATCAATTGGCTGGAGCTCAGGGCCATTCACCTAGCTCTGCACCAATTCAGGCACTGGATCAGGGGTCGTCACATTCTGATCCTTACGGACAACGTAGCGTCCAAGGCGCATGTCAATCGTCAGGGGGGCACCAGATCCGGGTTCCTCATGTCCGAGACACGGCTCCTGGGTTCCTGGGCGGAGTCCAACCTGGCCTCTATCAGGGCTGAACACATCTCGGGGGTCATGAACCAGCAAGCAGACTTTTTGAGTCGCTCCACGGTGGATCCCTCGGAGTGGGGGTTGCATCCGGATCTGTTCTCCAAGATCTCTCACAGGTTCGGCCATCCAATCCTAGACCTGTTTGCGTCGTCAACCAATGCTCAACTCCCCAGGTACTATTCCCGCTACTTCCTCCCAGGGGCGGAGGGGACGGACGCCTTGCGGACTCAGTGGCCACAAAGTCTCCTTTACGCCTTCCCTTCCCACTCATACCGGCGACCATCCGCAAGCTACTCCAGGAGCAGGCGGAAATGATCCTCGTGGCCCCTTACTGGCCACAGAGGCCGTGGTTTGCTGACTTGGTGAATCTTTCCCGATCTCCTCCATGGCAGATTTCTCCTCATCGCGTGTCATTACACCAGGGGACCCTCCAACACCCAGACCCTCAGTGGTTACAGTTGACCGTCTGGCACTTGAGTGCAGCATAATGGCTCAAGAATTATTTTCTCCTCGAGCCATTACCATGATTCAGGCTTCTTGTCGTCCAGTGACCAATCGCATTTATAATTCTACTTGGAAAATTTTTTGCCATTGGTGTCGTGAGCGACAACTGGATATTTCCAAATTGACCGTCCCTCATATAGTAGATTACCTTTTGGAGGGTCTGGACAGAGGCCTTGCCCCTGCAACTATTCGCAGACAGGTGGCGGCCCTGTCAACAATACTCACTTGTGCAGATTCCGTTCCCTTAGCTCACCATCCCAGGATTCGCGCCTTTATCAAGGGTGCGTGCAACACCAGGCCTCCCGTGGTACACAGGTACCCTTCTTGGGAATTGCCTCATGTCCTTCGCGCTCTAACCAAACCACCCTTTGAACAAATGGCAACTATTCCGTTACGGAATCTGTCCCTTAAGGTGGCGTTTTTAATCGCCATCATGTCAGCCAGACGTATATCTCAGCTGGCTGCCTTATCGGTCAGGAATGACCTTTGTATCTTTCACAGCGATCGGGTGGTCCTTCGTCTGGACCCCACCTTTGTACCCAAGGTAAACTTGCTCTTCCATAGAGCACAGGAGGTCATCTTACCAAATTTTTGTCCCAATCTTTCCCATGACTTGGAGCGGCAGTGGCACATGTTGGACGTCCGCAGGGCACTGCACCGTTACATGAAGCACACAGAGCCTTTTCATAGGTCTGAGGCACTATTTGTATCCTTCCGTCCGGCTTCTCTGGGCCAGAAGGTTTCCGCTGGTACTATTGGCAGGTGGATCAGGGACTGTATAGCGGAGGTGTACTAGTCCTCTTCCCTGCCGGCTCCAAGTCATCTTACTGCCCATTCCACTCGTACTGCTGCGACTTCTGCGGCATGGGCCACTCAGGCATCCATCGAGGAGATTTGCAGGGTTGTGACATGGTCTTCGCCCTCCCCGTTTCTACGCCATTACAGAATTGACCGCTTTGCTTCAGCAGACACCTCCTTTGGTCGGAGGGTCCTCCAGCAAGTGGTCTCCGGGGTCAGTATTCTGGCCTTATCTGTTTCCCACCCATCGGGACAGTGAGGCTTTGGTATGTCCCATTGATGGATTCTCCATCTCCTGTACTGGAGAAGGGGCGTTGTCTTACCTGAACGCCTTTTCTCAGTACAGAGATGGAGAATCCACACCCACCCTTTAGGTCAGTTAGGCCACATTTAAGGGTTTGAGAGCCAACACCTCATCCACCTTCAGCCACTTCGCCCTCGTTAAGACTGGATCTCCTCGCAAGAGGGGGCATGTCAAGTTTTGCTACTTGGTCTCAAGAGCAGGCAGACAGAGAAAACCCATTGGTGGATTCTCCATCTCCGTACTGAGAAAAGGCGTTCAGGTAAGACAACGCCCCTTCCCTACCAGCTTCTCCATTGACTTTGCTTGCGGGAAGCTGTCAGAGAAGGTTGCAAATGGTTATCACATGACAGGACACTTCAACTGTCCATAAGACTGTTAAATGTCTGCTGGTCGTGAAGTGCCTGAATCTTGACCATGGGGATGCTGTCACAGTCATAAGTACAAGGACTGGCCATAAAGTTGCTTTTTCAGCACTGTTGTATCTTTAGATGTTTGCCAAACAGGGCAATCTTTAAGTGAGGATTATATTTAAAGAAGAAAGGGTATGACTTTACTTAGTTAATCTTGATTGTGACTGGATGAACACACAGACTGGATGTTACAGAGTCAAAAAGCCTATTTATCAAAAAGGACTCTCTGGACAAATATATTAACTTTTGTTTCTTAGGTTTTTTTTTTAAACTTCATTAATGCTTTAACAGTTCATCAACCTGAGCCCAGAAAAAAAAGTCGCATAAAAGGGGACAAAAACAAAAACAAAATGAAGCTGCAATTTGGAAACATATACAGGTGGTCCTTGACATACAACCACAACTGAGCCCCAGTTGTTTCTGTTATTAAGTGAGACATTAATTGAATGAGTTTTGCCCTGTTGTACAACCTTTCTTGCCACAGTTGTTAAGTGAATCACCGCAGTCGATAAATTAATAATTTGGTTGATAAGTGAATCTGGCTTCCCTATGGACTTTGCTTGTCAGAAGATCACCTGACCTTGGGATACAGCAATGGTCGTAAGTATGAATACGTTGCCAAGCTTCTGAATTTTGATCACATGGTCATAGTTATGCTACAAAGGTCACAACTGTGAAAAATGGTCATAAATCACTTTTTCGTTGCTGTTGTAACTTTGAATGGTTACCAAATGAACTGTTGTAAGCCAAGGACTACCTGTATAAATCTACCTAGAATCTGAAACAGAGCTTTAAAGTTGTAAATATTTAATTTCAGTATTTTTACCCTAGGAGAAATTAAGTTACTGAGAACAACTCTTTTATTGCTATACCTAAAATGAATAAAACAATCCTTAGTGGAAGAAATTGTCAAGATTTTACTGTTGTGACAATTTTTTAGTCAAGTTTTCCCAATTTTAAAAACCATTAATCCCGGAGAATTCCCAGGATTCCCAGGAAAAAAATTATAGTTTTTAGTATAAAATCTAGCTACCAAGTCCCCCTACTCTAAGAATTAATAACTTATATTTGCAACATTTCAAAAGACAACGAATAAAGAGAAAATTTGCCCAAGACTATTTAAGTAATTTTTCCACTTCATCAAGCATTTGCCAAGAAAATGACTGAGTATTGCCATGTTATGCTAACGTGTAGTAATTTTATTAAACGGGCTGCACAAACAAGCAAAGCTCCATCTTCGGGATGCAGGCAGTATTCAAAACCATACATCCTCTAGTCCGCGGAAAAACCTTTCTCCATGGCGCCTGTCCCTGGTGCCCAAAAGGTTGGGGACTTCTGCTTTATGGGCTTTTGTGCAAAATAGAAAAAAATAAGCTTATGATTTATGGTTTTGATTAGTAAACAAGATAGATTATAGAAAGAAGACAGTAATGTATTGCTTCCTCCCTTCTAGCTTTCCGGAAATTATTGAAGACCTATTTATGCCGACAGGCTTGGGGCGTATGAACAGTGCTTTGCCCCGGGCCTAGGAACGTGCCTCCATCGTTGATTGTGTGTTTGATTGTGATTGCATGTTGTATGTATGTGTTTTAGATTGAATGAATGTGTTGGATGGTTGATTAAATTTCTTACATGTAATTGTATTGTTGTTGTAAGCCGCCCTGGGTCCTAGGAGAAGGGTGGCATAGAAATTTGATAAAATAAATAAATAAATAAATAAAGTATGAGGTAAATTTACAATTGTACTGGCTGAAGCTTTGTATCTTTTCTCTCTTTTTCTTTTACTTTCCTCCCCTCTCGCACTTTTAGCTTTATCTTTGATTTCTTTTTCTCCTATTTTGAGTGAAAATATTCTTAGGAGTTTTAGCAATAGCAAATATCCAGTTTCCAGTGTTCCATACTGTCAGACCTTAATTCAAAATTGCATCAATGATATAAGGAAATGTTATGCTTTTTAAAACTCTAAAAATCACTTATATACACCAGATATTGACAAAGAGAAAAAACATTATGCTCTTTAAAAGTAAATCTTTTGTGTACTCTGATGTAATATTTATTATGAGTTGTCTTAGAACTGAATCTTACTTTGAATGACTTGACTCATCCATGTTTTCTCAGCAACGTTATGGAACTTTTTTCTTTTTTCTTTTTGGCTTTTATTTTTTATCTATATATAAAGTACAAAGAGAAATAGAAAGGGGAAATTAGGGGAAAGAAAAAGAAAGGGGAAAAGAAAATGTAAGGTACAAGAGAAAAAAAGGAAAAAAAAGGCGTTGACTTCCGACTCTTTTTAGCACAGTAGAAGAAAGAAACACTCTAGCCTCAACTTTTTGCTTTTACACATTAGTATATAATTAGCCATTTCTATAATGACATGTCTATCTAATAGACAAAACCAAAGTCAAAGTTTCATTTTTTTCATCACAAGCATAAAATCCAGAAGTGATAGCCAAATGAAAATCGTAGTTAAGTATATTCTCCTCTTTGAATAAAACAATCAATTTAACCATTTCTGCTTTATCTTCCTTGCTGTGGTAATAATATGTATTTCTATTTGCACCTCATAATCTTTATAGACCAGTGGTTCTCAACCTTTCTAATGCTGCGACCCCTTAATACAGTTTCTCATGTTGTGGTGACCCCCAACCATAAAATTATTTTCGTTGCTACTTCATAACTGTAATTTTGCTACTGTTATGAATCGCAATGTAAATATCTGATATGCAGGGTGTATTTTCATTGTTACGAATTGAACATAATGAAAGCATAGTGATGAATTACAAAAACAATATAGCAATGCTCACTGGAGAAGCTTACTCTTCCTTGCTCAAAAATGTTGGGAGGGAGGGAAGAGGAAGGAAGGAAGAAAGATTGAAGGGGAAAGGAAGGAAGGAAGGAAGGAGAAAGAGATTGAACTGGAAGGGATGGAGATGGATGGAAGGAAGGAAGATTGAAGGGGAAAGGAAGGAGATGGAGAAGGAAGGAGATTGAAGGGGGAAGGAAGGAAGGAAGGAAGATTGAAGGGGAAAGGAAGGAGATGGAGAAGGTAGGAGATTGAAGGGGGAAGGAAGGAAGGAAGGAGAGGGAGATTGGAGATGGAAGGAAGAAAGATTGAAGGAGAAAGGAAGGAGATGGAGAAGGAAAGAGATTGAAGGGGGAAAGAAGGAAGGAAGGAAGGAAGGAAGGAAGGAGAAAGATTTAAGGGGAAGGGATGGAGATGGAGATGGAAGGAAGGAAGATTGAAGAGGAAAGGAAGGAGAAGAAAAGGAGATTGAAGGAGGAAGGAAGGAAAGAAGGAAGGAAGATTGAAGGGGAAGGGAAGGAGATGGATGGCTGGAAGGAAGGAAGATTGAAGGGGAAAGGAAGGAGATGGAAAAGGAAGGAGATTGAAGGAAGAAGGAAGGAGAGATTGAAGGGGAAGGGAAGGAGATGGATGGATGGAAGGAAGGAAGATTGAAGGGGAAAGGAAGGAGATGGAGAAGGAAGGAGATTGAAGGGGGAAGGAAGGAAGGAAGGAGAGATTGAAGGGGAAGGGAAGGAGATGGAAGGAAGGAAGGAAGGAAGGAAGGAAAAGGTGCTTTATAATGCCTGAAGGGGAAAGATATTTTAACCTCCGGTGGCTGATTGAGGAAGCCAGGTCCATCGGACCGATTTCCAAATAAGCCTGATTGGGGAGGCGGGAGTGTAAATGATGTATCAAAGGACGCTTCCCGTTGCCCCTTCCCCTCCCTTTTTGGATACCACCGGGGAAAACGCACATGCGCATGCGCGCAGGGGTAAGAAAGCACAAACGCCCGGATTGAAACTGGTGCCAACATTTCCAAACAAAACGGTCCGAGCCGCTGAAATGATTTCCATTCCGGCCATTTTTTTGTCCCCCATATGTGAGCAGAGCCGTCGCCGGCCTGCCCCCATAGCCAAGGGTCCCGGATCAGCACCTTTCCAAACTCTGGCGCTGCTTGCGGCAGGGGTCGGGGTGGGGGAGAGGGATCCTTTCTTACAGTCCCGAAACGAGTTTTCTCCTTTGATTTTGGGGCCCCGTTGCCAGCTCGTGGGAGTGGATCACGGCTCTGTAATCTGCCTCGATCGATAGAAAGCCCGGAGGCGGAAGGAAGGATTGATCTTTGGAGAGTCATGTTTTCCTAAATGGTGATGAACTGCAACTCCAAGCATTCCCCACTCTTCCACAGTGCTTTTTAGGGCTGATGGGGATAGTAGTCTGGAGCCCCCCATCCTCATCCTGGCACCTCTTGCGCTCTCCAAGCAGCCACCCCCAGGACCTGCCCGCCCCTCCAGCCTCCCGGGTACCATCGCAGCGGCGGGATCGTGGGAGCCCCTTTCCATGCTGCACAGCCTTTGACCGCCAAACCCTTCCCCAACTCACGCACGAGAGGGGTGCGGCCGGAGCACCAGCTCCCGCTCGGAAGGCACCGCTTCTCCCCTCCCAGCCCGTCCGGCTGGCCTCTGACGCACATGTGGGCATCGCCCTCTTCCCCGTCGCCTGGCCGCTTCCGAGGCCCAGAGCCCGGCAAGCCGGGAAGGAGCCGCTCCTGCCCGCCAGCTCCAGGGCCACGCCAGGCGCCAGAGGGCCGAGGCGGCCTCTGACGGTGAGGGAGATGGGCCGGGTGGCGCGGGGGGAAGCTCCAGAGCAGAGGGTGGCCGGGGGCGGAGCGCAGCTGGGCAACCAGGAGGCGGGTCGGCCGAGGCGGCGTCAAGTGTCGTGGCCAGGCGCTCCAGGGCGGCCATGTAGGCACACAGGTTGAGGCAGCGGCGGCGCAGGTCTAGCACCGGCTAAGCCACCAGCTGACCTGGCCCAAGGAAGGTCAGCCACGCGCGCCACCTTCGCACCCAGCGCCCGCCGCTGCCCCGCCAGCACCACCTCCGCCGCCACCTTTCCCGTGCAGCCCCGCTTGTCAAGTAGGCCCCACGGCTCCCACAGCAGCCGCCGCAATGCACACTGATGGTGCACGAGGTGAGCACGAGGCAGGCGAGCACATGTTTTCCGTGCTTCACTGCCAGGCTCTCCATGCTGCAGCGCGACCCTGGAGAGCCTGGCTGGCACGGTGAGCACGAGGCAGGAGTGCACATGGACTCCGCTTTTTCGGCAGGGCAGAATTAAGTGCTGCTCCCCACCTCCCACCCCTGGTCCTCTTTTACTTACAAGTAGGAGATGGTATAATTGCTCAGCAGGAAGAGGTGAAAAGTTCCTGCAGACTTAACTTTGCTGCAGACAACTTGCAAGTGCAATGTTTGCGGGCTGGGTCTTTTGGCGCGCTCTGCAGTGCAGAGACAGCCGTTAACGACCAGGTCTGGACAATTCCTATTGGCTTTCGAAAGCCAATAGAATGGAGTCTATTGAATAGACTCTTAATCTATTCAATAGAATAAGAGTCTATTCAATAGAGTCTATTCTATTGGCTTTTGAAAGCCAATAGAATAGAGGGAGTAGCACAGCTCATGGAAAAGTTGAAAAAAAAATCCATTAAAAAAAAGGTGCCGGAATGCCATTTTGAGCGTTCTGAGAAAAAAAGCCCTGGTCTTAGGTGACCCCTGTGAAACGGTCGTTCGACCCCCAAAGGAGTCGCGACCCACAGGTTGAGAACCGCTGTTATAGACTGTCACCATTTGTATTAACAAGGTTCACTGTATTCTTTCAGATTCTTTGACCTTACAACAGACATGTGAAACACAAGGCCCGGGGGCCGGATGCGGCCCGCAAAATGGTTTCATGTGGCCCATGAAGCCATCCTGGAAACAGTGAGGGAACGGTCCCCGCTGCCTTGGCCCTGGCCCAGGCCGGCCGAGAGCCAATGTACATTTTGTGGTGGCCATCTATGCTGAAACACATTCAGTCTTAGCTCCACAAGGCTGTCTAGAAACAGTGAGGAACCAGCCCCTGCTGTGTCACCCCCGCCCCCTGGGTGCATGCTGGGTAGGTGTCACCCTTTGTGAGGAATTAAGAAATGGACCGTGCCTTGGTGCTTGCCCTGGTCCCACCCCCTTCTGCCAGAGACCCTCAGATCTGTCCCACTCCTGTCCAGGCCCCCACAGGCACCCTTGACGTGAATGATGTAGAGCTGGCCATGCCCACTCAGTAGGCCACACTCACTCCATCCACGCCCACTCAGTAGGCTGCACCCACCCTGGCCATACCCACCCGGCTCCCCGAGGACAGCCGCAATGCTGATGCAGCCCTCAATGAAATTGAGTTTGACATCCTTGCCTTACAGGGAAAGAGACTCTTTTTTTTATCCTTCAAAACTTTCTAATACATCTTTTTCTTTTAACTTCTTAAGATACATACTTTGAAGTTCAGTGTTAAATTTAAGTCCCTTCCCCCAAACAACTCTCATAGAATATTTTTTTCTTATTTTTTTCTTTAAACTAAAGCATCATTTTCTTTAACGTTCTCTTAACACAGATACTTTTCAAATACATTTTCTTTTTTTTTTTTAAATATATTTTATTGGTTTTTTTTTAATTTTTACAGAAAAAAGAAACTAGTCAAATCAAGTCATAATGTTAAAATAAACAATCATCCATAAACAAAACATAAATACATTTTTCAATACATCAAATACCAATAGCTCAACTGAAAATAATCATGCCAAACAATTAACATTACTGCCCGGTACCCCCACCACCATATCCCCCTAATCCTATCCTTCCCCCCTCACTTACCAACTAGCTACCTACTTTCCTCCCTCCTTCTCTACTTCTCTATACCCACCTATCCCTACTCATCCCCCCTCTTGCCAACCTTCTTTCTACTTCCTTTCTACTTCCCTCCATCCTTCTCTATCTCCATCCTACTCTTCCCCCTTCTTATCAACTTCCACTTACATCAGCCTTCACTCCTCCTTCCTCTTCCATCAGATGTGGTGCCCAGAGGCCACCCAAGCAACCCCTTAATGACAGTAATTACATATTCTTACATCAACCCCAATTACAGTTGAGAAAACATCGTATATAAAATTATAAACCCTCCCTAACCCTCCCCCCCGACTTCCCAGAGTGAATACAGGGTAAAACAAAAGAAAACCCACTACATCAAACAAAATCATTATATAAACCTAACAAGAATTTTAAACTATATACTATATACAATCTCTAAATCAATTCAATTCAATCCATTAAACAAAACAAACAAATCATCTTGTTAAGAATAATAATTTTCATTTACATATCTAAACCATCAATCTAAGTCAAACCTTAAATCACTTCAATCCATTGAGAGGTTATATAAAATCGCCGAAACAATCAAGTTTTATATACATCTTCCAGTAATCAACCTCTTTCAAACCATTAAACATCAAAAAAAAATCATCTTTTTAGAAAAATAAACAAATAATATCAATAAACCCCTCAGTTCAAACAAAAAAAAGAATTTTTGTTCTTAATCAATTTAATATATCTTCCATTAAACATCCTCTCTTACATCTTACTTATAAAATTGATCTTTGATTCAGCCCATAGTCTTAGATTAGCCTTAATTCCTTTCATTTAGTTATAAATTTCATTTCTTCAATCGACTTCTGGGCTTTCTCATATGTCAAATAAACCTCCATAACCAATACAATCTATTTATTCCATTTCTAACTTACATTCCTTCAACTTTATCCAATCACATAATGCTTATCTATCCCATCAATCAATCAATCTAATGTCAAACCTAGATCATTTCAAAGCAAATACATTCTTCATCAATTTAATTATATCCATTAATCTTCTCTTACATCTTCCTCATAATCTTAGTCCTTAATTCAGTTCATAATTTTAAATTACCCATTGTTCCTTACATACAATTTTAAATTTCATTCCTTCAATCGAATTCTAGGTTTTTTTTTAACCAGGTAAACCTCCATAACGAGGCCTCCCTTCCAAATAATAAGTCTCTCTTCTTTACTTCTTCAGCCCCATAAGTAAGTTGCTTCTTAAACTGAATCAATGTCTCTTTTTTCTCAATTAAATCCTCTTCTTGCTGCTTATCTAAAAGGAATAGCCATCCCTTCCTTTCTTGAAACAAATCCTCTTCCTCTCCATAGATGAACTGTTTATCAAGCAAAATCCATTTCCCTTTATTCTCTTTATTCTCAGTACTATCTTCTTCTTTTTCTTGTTCTTCTTCTAGTTTAGATTGTATTATAAAATGTTCATCAGTCGATTGTAAATCAGTTTCCTTTGGAAGAAAGAGTCTTCCGGTGGCTCTGCCGGCGCCGCTGGAGTCTCCTCTGTGAGGCTCCGTTCTCTGGGTTTGTAAAGCCGCAAAAAACAGCGCACACCAGCTGTTTTTTGCGGTGAAAAATCCCCTCTTCGGGCAAAGGAGAGGTGTAGAGCATCGGGAGCAGGGTTGAGCTCCTCTTAAATCCCTGAAAAAAAGTTTTCAGGGATCAAGAGTGCGAGCTCCCTAAAGCTCCGGAGGACGCTCCTGCCCAGAGACGCTTCTGTCATCAGACAGAGAAAGACGCCGCGACTGCTTCTGCTTATAAAAATTACAACACAGGAGAGACTGTAAGCAGACTGAGTGAATACAGGAGTTCTTAATGGATTGCAAGTATTTTTTTTATTGTTTTTCTGGCTATATATTTCTAACTTCTACAATCAACATAATGCTTTCAAAATGGCGTATAGCTTTCACTGCTTTCATTGTTAGAGGAAAGTGCTGGAAAGTGAAAGTGAATTCTTTACTTTTTTCTCTCTTCTTGTTCTCGTAAGCAAAGCGACGGCTATAGGAATTGATTTACAGCCAGAGTGATTGTTTTAAATTTAAAATGGAGTGGAATTTACATTTAAATGTTAAACCTATTTTGGACTGTATTGACAAATTTCATGAAGAAAGGCTTGAAATAGTGAAGAGTTTTAAGCAAGAGTTTAAAGCAATATTGAAAGAGACTATTACAGAAACATTAACCAGATTCTTTTTTCCAAATGAATTTGATTTACAATCGACTGCTGAACATTTTATAATACAATCTAAAGAAGAAGAACAAGAACAATCAAATACATTTTCAATAACATTTTACACACTTTAGGAATTACTTGGGCATTATATACGTTAAAAAGTTACATTTTCAAATTTTAAATTAAGACTTTCTTTCAATTACAAATATCAACCAGGTAAAAGTTCATCCTAATTCCAGTTAACTTAAGCTTAAGTCACTTCTTCCACCTTAAGCTTAAGTCACTTCTTCCACCTTGTCTTCAAGGAGTAAAATCTTTTTCTTCTCTGGAAAGTTTATTAAGTAGTTATACATTTTTCTCAAGGATTTCTCAACTTTGTTAATGTCCTTAAAGAAAAAGTCCCAAACTTGTCCTTTTAAAAGTTGCAGATTTTCTTGCAGCTCTTCTTTCAGTTGTATTGAGAGATTTATATTTAAACCATCATAATAAGAGTTGGTGTCAGGTTTATATTCCGAAATTGCAATTGACTCCTCTGAATTTTCAGCTGCTTGTGAAGATGCCTTGGTAGTTTGATAACTTTCTATACATGTTTGCATTTCTAAAGTAGTTTGAGAAGGATTTTTTTAATCATTCTTGGAGCACAGGTGATCTACAAACTGGTGAATTTTATTTAGAAAATTTTCAAATACATCTATAATAATTTGCTCCTCCATCTTGTCACTCTCTTTGGTCAAAGAATAGCTTTTTTGTAAGTCACTTAGAAATTGCTAGCCATTCAGGAATCATAAAAATCAGAAAGTTTTAGCCACTCACAGCAAAGCAGACCAAACTACAACTTACTACAAATAATAAACTAAAGCCACAACTTTCTGCCTTTAAGTTTCTCCGTCAGCTTTTTTTCTTTCTCTCCATACTTCCTTGTTTTGGTTTGCCTTAGCAGCCTTCTTCCTTGTTATTTGACACTGAAGGAATCCTCAGAATAACACAGGTCTTCAAAAAGTAGTGGGCTGTGATTAAAAGAGCCTCTTTTAACTTAGTAGAGGTTAATAGTCCTTAAAGGTGATTAAGAAATGAAAGGCACAACTTACTATCCATTTGAAAAGAAAATTTCAAAGTGACTGCTTCTTCAATGGCAAAGAGATTGCAGCCCCTCCCCCAGCTTTGGACACACAGTTGCTTCGAAGTGCAGCTCCTGAAGTTACTTGCAGTCCTCACCTGTGTCAGAGGATCTTAAAGGGTAATTCTAAAACTTTCCCTAGCTCAGAAGAGTCATATAAACTGAAGGAATGTCAGTTGGTAGCTGAAGAGCTACAGTCTAGGGAAAAACCCTTCAGGGATTCCTCCCTGGTTGTATATTCAGTTGGCCATCTTCACTGGAAGTTTTAGCAATAGCAAACATCCAGTTTTCAGTGTCCCATGCTGTCAGACCTTAATTCAAAATTGCATCAATGACATAAGGAAATGTTATGCTTGTAATATTTGTTAAGAGTTTCTTAAAACTGAATCTTAGTTTGATTGACTTGACTCATCCATGTTGTTTTCTCAGCAATGTCATGGAGCTTCTTTATCACTATCATCTTTTAGTATGAAGGACACACACAAACACAAACAAATAAAAACACAGTCTTTTTTCAATATAACCTGCAGTTTTGATATTTCCCATGAAGGTACTAACAAGGGCCAGCCTTGCTTACATTTTTGAAATCAAGCAAGTTAGGTTCTGCAACATACCTGGAAAATAATCTTGGCATAAGAAAAATATTAAAAATAATGTAAATGGATATTTTTGGAGTGAACCGGGAATATGCAAATTTGGTATAAAAATGGAAATACTGTAATTTGTATTTCTTTTATGGTATAATCATTTTAAAGGCATTTTATAATTGGCAGATTGAATTAGTTGGAGAACATAAATGTGAAGTTATTTCAGAGTAGATTCCTATATGTTAATTTGTTAAACATTGGTACTTTAATTTTTACATGCTAAATTGGATACCACATAATGATGGGTGAATCATGTTTTAACTAGCAGAAACTCACTTCTCCATATCACTTAAGAGAGGAAACTGCTAATTTTCCATTGACCCCAACGCTTGAAGGTGAAGAACACTTTTTAGAGTTCATTTTTTTTCTTGCCATGCTTTTAATGCAGAAACTGGGATTTCTCTCTTAACAGCCTACATTTTTGAAGGTTGCTTTATGTCTCCTCCCCCTCCCCTCCTCCTCCTTCTCCTCTTTTGTTTTATCACCTATTCTCATGGTCATAGAATCCCTACTGTGGATTTAAGAGTTTAGTTAGACATAATAACAAATATTAATACTTAGAATGCTATTATCTGCTATTATAGATAAATGGATCTACATACTATATTACAATAAGTCTTGTTCTTTGGTTCAGGGACAACAGAATTTTTTACTCTTATATGCCATAATAATGGTGTTGATGGTAGTAGTAGAGCAGATACACATGTGAATTTGTTTGCATACATGCACAAATTATTTGAAGTAAGTTTATGTTTATGCTATGTAGCAAAATAGTTGCCCAAGGAACTTTAAAATATGAAGGCAGTGTTGCAAATGAATGTTACATAAGGTCCATAATAAGTGGCCAATTTATCAAATTTGATTTCAAGACTTATGCTGCATGATGGCGTTTTAGTCTTGAATAATGATTTAATAATTTCAGCAGTGGAAAGGAAGACTGAATAACTAAAACGAAAAGCTGACTTTTTGCACTGTCATCAGGAAGTTGCATAATTTTGCAAAGAACTGAGCACTACTGGCAAAGATTAGCCAAGGATAAGATATATAATGCGTAAGACTTCAGATTATATACATATACTATATAACATTTGGTCCACTATGCAATACTTATATAGCAGCATGTGTTTCTGCTTTTTGTTTGAAACAGCCATCTGTTTCTCTGCTTGGAAGCTTGTCAAATTCTTTTAGCATAGCTGTGTAAGGTTGGTCTTGTTACATCCTGGGGCCTTGTATTTCAGTAGATCAAAGAACCTACTTGTTTGGCTTATAAACAAAGACATTGTAATCAAGAAAAAATTAACCTCAATAGCATATTTTGCTTTTTCTCTGTGGTTTATTCATTGTGTTTTTTGCTTAAAGCAGGGTGTATCAATAAAGCATTTTATATTCTGATTTTTTTCTTTATTGAAATTACAATTATGCAAATTATGCAATTATGTGTTGTGGCAATTTTTCCTTAGACATTGTATTTTAAGACAATATAATGAAGTTTGATCTGTATATACTTATTGACAGGAACATTAGAATGGTTACAGTAGTTGATATTTGATGTACGGTAAGTGTAATTTTTAGATTTAGATCGTTTGCCTCCATCATCAAATTATTTAGACAAATACAGGTGTAGAAATACCACATTTCTAGTTCCATACCAGTGTTGTACTGAGGGCAGAGACATTTGCAATGATGCCCAGAAGTAGAATTGGACCGGGCAGAATGTAGAATACTATAGTATGAAACTAAAATTCCAGTTTTATACAACATAGTACCTAAAAATTACTGATGAATTTGGGAACATATTAGTAAGCAAGGAATTCCTATACTTGCAGTTAAAAGACTTTTAGTCCTGACAGGAAGCATTTTGAAGGCATGACATTGTGAAATTGAGAGAACGGGTGATAACAGTTATGACTTTAAGGAGCAATTAAGTAAGAAATTAAGCAATTAAGTAAGAAATTTAAAAAATTAAGTTTGTAAAGTGCTGAATCAAGCAGCAGTACTTACTGTTTCTGGCTTCTCATAATATCCTAAGGTTTAATTGAGTTATTTTTGTGCTAATAAGTGAACATACCCATTATGGCTTAACATTGTATGGCAACTAGTTTTGCAAACTAGGGCTAGATTAACCTGATTTAACATTATATGAGAATTGATTTCCTTCTCTTCATCACCCATCCCATCCCATATATTTACACCAGACATAAAGTCAAATTAGCTGTGCAACTGAGGTTTATTGATCCATACAAGCCTCTCTTTGTTAAGCGGAAAACATACCAGTATAGATAGAGGGATTTAGGTAAATCCTTATTGGCGTGTGCCTATTGATTGATTGATGAGCGTTATCAATTTGGTATCAAATCTTGGTGACCTCTTGGATAGATTCTCTCCCAAATGGTTTGTCTTCTGTTTGACCTTTTGAGTCTATTGATTGTGCATTTACTGCTGACATAATTCAATCCATCTGCTTTGTTGATGCCCATCCTCTCTCCTTTTTTCTCCAACTTTTCCAGGTGTCATGAAGGAACTAAAGGAACTGGGTCCCCACATGACCAAAATATGATAGTCAGAGCCTAGTCATTATAGTAGTACTTTGGATGAAAATTTGGCCTTGTTTTGTTTGTGATCCATTATATCCTTAAAAGTCTTCTACAACACAAAATTCAAATGTGTCAGGACCAACTTCAATACCTCATCCCAAGAAAGCAGAACTCATGGAAGCAAGCTCTTCCAAAAGGAACTTTTATTAGGAGAAGCTGATAGCAGGCATACTAGACAGGATCTGAGGGGCTCCCGTACAGATCGATAGGTTAAAGTGTCCCCAAACAAACCCCACCCCATAGTTCATCCGGATGGTTCAAATCAGCCAATCCCCAGGTTTTAAGTCCATCGTGGGAAAGGGGAGATAACATCGGGCCGGCTCTGGTCGGAGCAGCGATGTTTAGATGACTCTTCACACCTTTTCCTGAGAGCGGAGAGATAAGCCAGTTTCCGGAGGTTGTATTTCTTTCTTCCTCTCCCTTTGCTAGCTGACAGTTTAGGGAGAAGAAAGTACAGAGAGAAATAGTGCAGGAAAGCGAAGTGTTACATTGTAGCAATATAGAAAGCATGCAGGAAAGCAAAGTGTTACATTGTAGCGATAGAGGAAGCTAAGGCAATAAGGCAATAAACCCACGATCCTTCCCCCTCTCCCCTCTAGGAGTATGGTAGAACCCAGGGAAAGAAGAGAATGGAATTTGGAAGAGAGAAAGAGAGCAAGGGAAGTATGAAATCAGATAGATATGGGCTCTGACAAAATGTTTTGAAGTTTTTTCATTTCTGCTTCTTCGAGATCAAACTGTTGCAGCTATAGAGTTATAGTAAAAATCATTGCCGCAACAATTATAATTTTTTTTGGTGTAGACCAGGGGTGTCAAACTCAGTTTCATTGAGGGCCACATCAGCATTGAGGTTGCCCCCAGGGGCTGGATGGGTGTGGCCAGGGTGGGTGCGGCCTACTGGGTGGGCATGGATTGAGTGGGTGTGGCCTACTGGGTGGGCATGGCATTGTTCGTGTCAAGGGTGCCTGTGGGGGCCTGGGCAGGAGTGGGACAGATCTGAGGGTCTCTGGCAGAAGGGGGTGGGAAGTGCCAAGGCATGATCCACTGGAGGAGCTTCACTGTTCCTCTCAGGCGATGCGGGGGGGGGGGGCTGGATGGTGGTGCGGCCTGCCCGGAGCCCTGGGCAGCAGAGGTCAAACACCCAGCCTGGCCCTCGAGCACCTGCAGCACCAAGCCCAGTCCCACTTCCCCAAGGGGGAGCCCTGCTGCACTTACCTCCTCCTCAAGGCTGCTGTTGCTGTGCTTGCTGTCCTTAGTCAGGTTGCTCATGATGGGTACGAGGGCAAAATCAGAGGGAGGCCCATTCCCGCTCCATGGGAGGAGACCCGGCTTTGTATCCAAAGCTTTCTTAGCGATAGGATGGGAGATCACCAGGATAGGCCAGGAGGAGGGGGCAAGGGGATGGTGAAAGGGCAGCAGGGCAGGACTAAGGCAGGACTTTCCTCACACCCTCCATCTCCTTCTTTCCTTCTTTCCTTCTTTCCTTCCTAAGTACAGAGTGGTGGGAAAATATTTGAGATGAGGGAGGGAGAAAAACAGGCAAAAAATGCAGTTGGGGAGGTGTCACCCTTTGTGAAAAATGAAGAAATGCACCATCGCCTGGAAGTGGCCAGCACATGGCCCTCACCTACTTCACATATCTGGCTTGGTGGGCTTTGGGGGAGGGGATGCCATGAGCAGCGTGAGAGTCAACGTTACCTGCGCAATGCCGCCCAGCCTCCAGCCTACTCGGTCTCAGTAGGCAGCGGGGCGCTTTCCTCACAGCGCCAAGAGGCTGAACCGGGCAGCGCAAATTCAAAAAGAAGCGCGATGCCGCCCAGCCTCCAGCAGCGGGGCGCTTTCCTCACATTGCCGAGAGGTTGAGCTAGGCGGTGCGAAGCTCATCAGCTTTGCATGTTGCTGCCTGCTGAAACTGGATAGGCTGGGAGCTGGGCGGCGTCTCGCTTCTTTTGGGATTTGCGCTGCTTGGCTCAGCCTCTTGGCCCTGTGAGGAGAGCGTCCTGCTGCCTGCCCAAACCCCTCCCCCGGAGCCCATCAAGCCGGATATGTGAAGTAGGCGAGGGCCATTTGCTGGCCACTTCCAGGCAATGGTGCATTTCATTCCTCACAAAGCATGCACCCAGGGGGCAGGACTGACGCGGCAGGGGCTGGTTCCTCGCTGTTTCTAGACGGCGTTGTGGTGCTAAGACTGAATGCGTTTCAGTATAGATGGCCACCACAAAATTGTACATTGGCTCCCGGCCAGCCTGGGCCAGGGCCAGGGCCAGGGCAAGGGCCAAGGCAGCGGGGGCCATTCCTTCACTGTTTCCAATATGGCTTTGTGGGCCACATGAAACCACTTTGCGGGCCACATCCAGCCCGCAAGCCTTGTGTTTGACATGTCTGGTGTAGACCAACACACATATTAGGTAATTTCAAACTTATGTTGATAAAATATTATATCACATTTTTGTTAAAATAGCAAATGATTCTCATTAATCTCATTAAGGCTCTCATTAATGGAAGAATTAGTGAAATGAATAGTACTTTGAGAAACTGTGTTATAGTTTCATCTAAAGTCAACTCTAGTTTCTCTTAGGTCCACTAGTTCAAAGAATTACCTGTCTCTAAATTGGAATAAAGTTAATAGTATTAATATTTAGGTAGAGTTATTCCAGAAAGTAAATTAATTACATTTTTCTTCTGATTTGCATCAGATTCTTTTGTTTTTGTTGTTCTTGTCTGGGGCATTATGTAAAGGTTCTTTCTGTTTTCATTGTATTGAATCTTCCTTTTTCTAACTCTTTTGAGTTTCCAGTTTAAATGTTTTGCATGTCTGTTTACTATTTATATCTCCCTTTTTATGTCTTTGCTATTGTTTGCCATAAAAGTATACAACTGTTACCTGTTTATATGGTATGACTTGTCTTATATATAATTTTTTATACAGCTTCTGTCTAGATAAGAAAAAATAACATTAACTATTTAAAAAATCCATGCAGTTAGTCCTTGACTTAGGACCAGTTGGTTAACAAACATTCGAAGCTACAGCAGACCTTCCCAGGCCTACTTATAACCCAGATTCGAAGTTCCAATGGCTGCCCCTCCCCAGTCCCATGATCAAATTTTGGGTGTTTGGCAACTGGCCAGCATTTACAGCTGTTTGCATGAAATACGTGATTCTGTATTTATGACTTTTTTTTGCTAGAAACCAGCATTTACTCCCAGTTTCCGGCAAACAATGCCCATTGATTTGCTTAATGACTGCAGCATTTGCTTAACAAATCCATCAAAAAAGGTTGTAAAATCAGGTGTGGTCAGCACGATTTAAAAACCATAATTCTGGGCTCAATTATAGTTGTAACTTAACAACTGCAGTGATTCATTGACAACTGTGGCTAGAAAGGTCGTGAAATGGGGCAAAAGTCACTTAACAGCTGTCTTGCTATCAGAAATGTTGGGCCTAATTGTGGTCATAAGTTGAGGATTACCTGTAGTCACTTTTATTTGAAATTGCTATTTAGAAAAGTTCTATTGCAGGTATTTCAAACTGCCGGCCCGGGGGCCGGATGCATCATAGTGAAACCCTGCCCACCCCATTGTTGGCAATGGGGAAAAAGTCGCAATACATCACACAATGTCATGTGACGTCACAAGTTTGACATGCCTGTTCTATTGGGGAAAAGAGTCTTGGAGACTTGACAATCTGTTATTCATCATACTGGAATAATCAAGCTTCCTGGAATCTTACAGCCTAGTAGCTTTATTAAATCAGGAATTCAAATTTCCTATAATATCTCTTGCTTAAAGGAATTCTTTTTTATTATTACTTATACAGTGGTTAATTGATTAGTTTTTACATATGGTACATTCTGAGTGTAATAAAACCAAAATTATGGTCTTTCCATACCTACCTTAACTAAGTATGCAACCGAACATACTTAGTTAATCCATGGAGAGCAGAGCAATGCCATCTCTTTAAACACTTATTTATACATTTCCAGAAATTGTTATCCTGGATAGTACATCTTATTACAACTTTAATAACTGTAAGACACTAAATGGACATTAATGCTAAAGGTTTATCTCAGAGTAAGATTCAGTTAACTCTGTATTAAAAAAAATTCACGGCAAAGCAGTGTCACAGCTTTTATATGGGGCACAGATTTAGTTATGGATTGACAATACTGTTTACCCACATAGATATATCCCATAAATTACAATTTTTTAAAGAAAATCCTGTCTTCCATAGTTCATCCAGGCACACAATCTCTGCCAGAGGCATCTAAAAGTTCTAGCGTATTTTAGGACAATTGCTAGCTTCCCATTATTTAATTTTGGTGTAAACTTCCCTAGGAAAGGAAATTGGCTGGAAAACAATTGTTCACATTCTCCAATAAACTTATATGTCCAAACAATGCCCTCGCGTGAACTTTGAAGGCAGATTCCAGATACTATCTGAAGAACAGAATCACTGCCATTTGTCAGAAATAGAGAGAGGACATTTAACATTTTCTCCTATATGCTCCATTTATGCTGTGATTTGTAATAAAACACAAGCCCCATTTAACAGGTTCTCAGATTGAATGTTCCAAAGTGTTTTGCTGACTGAATTGTTCCATTACATTAGATATCAAGTGGCCATTTCTATTTCCTTGTCTATTAACATTTGGAGGAAAGAGACACCTAGCAGAACCTTTTGACTTCTTGCCGATTATAAATTTAGAATTAGCCTCCCCTAATTTCTACTCACGTAAGTGTTGTAAACCCTGGGTAGATATATAATGTGTTATAGTGTGTTTACTACAACAAACTTTTACCTAAAGTTTATTTAAAGTAGCAGATAAGAAAAGCTCTGTGGAAGTATGTGTTAATGTCATATAACAGCTCGGATAATATTGTTGTGTTGCATTTAATTTATTCTTCTAGCTGAAAACAGACTTCTCTGGCACTTGGA
Organism: Bothrops alternatus; assembly: GCA_034064705.1. NCBI lineage: Eukaryota > Metazoa > Chordata > Lepidosauria > Squamata > Viperidae > Bothrops > Bothrops alternatus. Next base: position 4,705,907 of record JARGCV010000009.1, on the reverse strand, counting down.
GAGTGAAATTGGTACCAGTTTTGTCTAAATAAAAAATGGCTGCTGTTAGTGGTTGGGGTAAAAGGGTCTATAAAACTGGCTGGCTGCCTGCCCACCCTGCAGCTTATCCACTATGGCGCCAAATCTGTCACATCCCACTGGAAACCAATGCACATTGTGAAGGAAAAGCTCATGGCAGTGACTGAATATATCCCACCAAAACCTCTGACTTCAGAGACCTGTATGAAGCCCCCTGTCATTTTTCCTAAGGAAGAGACTGGCTTTGAAAGACTCTTATTGCACCAAGTGAAACAAATATTTCTTGAGAGTAAAATGATTATTGTGTGCCAATACAATTATATTCCTGGAAATGATATGGTAACATTGAGGTATTGGCTGCGAAAGTATAATATCCATGTCATATTTTTCCCAATAAGATCGTGAATCCCTTTATTTTGGAATCTAAGTACAAGAATCTCCTTCCTCTCTTCCTCCGCTGTTACAAGCAACGATCTGCACGCTGCTTCGGGAAGGGGCGGAGGTGATCTTAATTGCTCCGTACTGGCCAAGGCGTCCGTGGTTTGCAGACCTTGTGGACCTGTCGCTCTCACCAGTATGGAGACTCCCTCCGCATCGGGTGTCTCTCAGTCAGGGGCACCTTCAACATCCGGACCCTCAGTGGCTGCAACTAGCTGCTTGGCACTCGAGCGGGAAGGGTTAATTAGGTAATCTTTTTCAGATGGTGTTATTGCGATTATCCAGGCTTCACGTCACCCTTCCACTAATAGGATATACGATGCTACGTGGAAAAGCTTTTCCACATGGTGCAGCAAGCACAAGTTAGACGCTCTTTCGGTTACCATTCCAAATATCCTGGAGTACCTCTTAGAGGGCATGAATAAGGGTCTGGCGCTTAATACTATTCGCAGACAGGTGGCAGTCTTGCAGACTGTTCTCTCTTGTGGTAATCTGGCTCCTTTGTCACAGCATCCGGCTGTTTGCGCATTCTTGAAAGGGGCTGTTTCGGTTAGGCCTCCTGTAGTCCACCGCTTCCCGTCCTGGGACCTTCCCAAGGTTCTGCAGGCTCTGACTTCCCCGCCTTTTGAACCTCTTGGGTCCTGTTCGCTCCGCTACCTCTCGCTGAAGGTAGCCTTTCTGGTGGCTATTACTTCAGTGAGACGAATTTCAGAGGTGGCGGCTCTTTTGGTTCGCAAGGACCTGATCGTTTTTTCTGACGATAAGGTTACTTTACGTTTGGACCCCTCCTTTGTCCCAAAAGTTGATTCCCGGTTTCATAGGTCTCAGGACCTTGTGCTTCCTAATTTTTGTCCGCATCCTTCCCATCGTCTGGAGAGACGTTGGCATACCTTGGACGTTCGCAGGGCACTTCTTCATTATGTCAAGCAGACTTTGGCCTTTCGTAAATCTGAGGCGTTGTTTGTCTCCTTTCAGCCATCGTCCATGGGTCAGAAGGTTTCTTCTTCAACTATTGGCAGATGGATTAGGGCGTGCATAGCCAAGGCCTATGTTTCCTTGTCTCTTCCGGTCCCATCACATATTACTGCTCACTCCACGTGAAGTGCGGCTACTTCGGCGGCCTGGCTTACTCAGGCGTCTGTGGAGGAAATATGTAGGGCTGCGACATGGTCTACCCCCTCTTCCTTTGTTAGGCACTATAAAATTGACAGATTTGCTGCATCAGATGCCTCCTTTGGTAGGAGGGTTCTGCTTCGGAATCACCAGCCTAGACTCCCACCCGTAGGGACATGGAGAGCTTTGGTATGTCCCACCAGTGGATTCTACATCTTCTCATGCTGGAGAAGGGGCGTTGTCTTACCTGAACGCCTTTTCTCAGCATGAAGATGTAGAATCCACGCCCTCCTCTGTTTAGTCTAGGCAGGTTTTTTTTTGTTGGGAGGTTGTTTTTGTGGTTGCTTGGAGCTTTGGGTCAGACTTTCGTCATAGAAGCTTCGCCTTTGTCAAAAACTGGAACCAGAAGGCACTCCCAGGAAGAGGCGGGGCTAAAGTTTCTGACCTAGTCTGTCAAGCTGATTGGCTGTTGTAACCCACCAGTGAATTCTACATCTTCATGCTGAGAAAAGGCATTCAGGTAAGACAACGCCCCATCTCTCCCAGGAGCGACGGATGAGCATCCGGAAATTAGTCTCCCAGATTCGGGGAGCGAGGACGGTTCCTCTGGTCCAGCTGTCCCAGCTCCTAGGAAAGATGGTATCTTGCATGGGAATAGTTCCGTGAGCAAGACTGCACTCGAGGAGCCTCCAGTGGTTCCTCCTCCCTTTTCAGAAGCGGAACCTCAGCGCCTCCACCAGGAAGGTCCAGGTTCCACCCCACATACTCTCATCCCTCCAGTGGTGGTCTTCCGCAGCCATGTCCAAGGGGACCATATTCAAGGAGCCCCCCAGGCTCGTCCTGACCACAGATGCCAGTCTGTTCGGTTGGGGGGGTCCACCTCCAGACCCATTTGGCTCAGGGGCGATGGTCCAGGGCGGACCTCAACCAAAACATAAACTGGCTGGAACTCAGGGGTATTCATTTGGCTCTCCTTCACTTCTCCTCTCTAGTGTCGGGACAACACGTGTTGATCTTGACGGACAATGTGGCAGCTAAGGCTCATGTCAACAAACAGGGAGGGACACATTCCTGGGCTCTCCTTCAGGAGACCATGGAGCTAGGTTTATGGGCAGAGTCCTATCTGGGCTCAATCGGAGCAGAACACATTTTGGGGGAGGCAAACCATCAGGCCGACTCCCTCAGCAGGGCGATTGTGGACCACTCGGAGTGGCGTCTCGACCAGAGTCTGTTCGAGATGATCGCGAGCAGGTTCAGCAGACCTTGCCTGGATCTGTTTGCCTCCCCGTCCAACTCCCAACTTCCCAGATTCTTCACAAAATATCTAACAAGGGGGGCATAGGGGACGGATGCTCTTTGGTGCAAGTGGCCGAAGGGTCTGCTCTATGCCTTCCCTCCCCTTCCGCTGTTATAGGCCACCATTCGCAGGCTGATATTGGAGCAGGCGGAAGTAATATTGGTTGCTCCATATTGGCCTCGACGCCTGTGGTTTGCACACCTAGTGGATCTGTCTCTGTCTCCTCCATGGCGGTTCCCCCCGGACCGAGTTGCTCTCAACCAGGGGGAGCTCCAGCATCCGGACCCTCAGTGGCTTCAACTAGCCACTTGGCACTTGAGCGGGAGAGTCTAGCTAAGCAGGCCTATTCCTTGGGGGTGATCTCTATGATCCAGGCCTCCAGACGCTCTTCGACGAACCAGATCTATGACGCCACGTGGAGAAATTTCTGCCACTGGTGCATCTCACACAAATTAGATCCCCTTTCAGTTACAGTCCCTAACATTTTAGATTATCTGCTGGAGGGCATTTCCAAGGGTTTGTCCACTAACACCATCCGTAGGCAGGTTGCGGCCTTATCCACGGTCCTCACCTGCCACAATACGGGTCCACTTTCTCACCACCCAGCTAGCTCCACCTTTCTTAAAGGGGCGGCCAATTCTGGTCCTCCCACAGTACACAGATACCCATCTTGGGATTTACCCACGGTGTTGCAGGCCTTAACCGCCGCTCCTTTCGAGCCCCTCAAAAAATTCATGTCCCAATTCTGGAAAATAACAATACAGAGGTACAAACTAGATGAAATGAAAATCTTGCAAAAACAGTTATTGAATGGCTGGTAGCTCCATAAACTTTATAAGTGTGCGTACAACTTCTAGACAAAATCATCCCCAAAACTGTACTTAGACTTGTATGACCTATTAATTTTTAATCTGAAATGTTTAATCTGCTTGAAAGAAAAAAAGCAACACTCCAGTAACTGGAGTATAAAAAGCATAAAAACGGATTGTGCACTGTGGAAAAGGTAGTTTCAAACAGTGTATGGAAAGAGTAAACAATCTTGTCCCAAAGGTGCTTTTCTACAAGGCAACTGGGCTTTATTGTTTTTTTTTTCTTTGAAAACATTTCACCTTTCCTCCCAGAAACTTCTTCAGTTCAGAATTGAAGAAACTTCTTGGATGAGAAGTTCAGAGTCTCTATAGGAAATAAACATTCCCCTTTTGAGGACTAACTACTTTCTATATGGAATTTAAAGGCTCAAAACAAAAGCTCTCCTAAAAAGAAAAGACTGACAATGAAAGAGACCTGGCAGAAATTAATTCAATCAGTCAGGAACTGGGATTTGTTCCTCTTCTTGCAAATTGCCCAAAGATTAGGAAAACTGCTATCCTCCCCAAAGATTAGGAAAACTGCTATCCTCTCTCATCCATCAATTATCAGTTCAGACAGCCTGGGAGGAGCATTTGAGAGAGTCGTACATGGACCTTGCTAATAACATAAATAGAGAGTCAGAAATCCTAGACAAAATCCAAAATGGTGTATTTGTCCCTGAAACCCAACATCCACCTTTTATAGTTCATCTTTTTCCAGTTCAAAATGGCCCCCCTATCTCTGTCCAAGAGGTGACCCTTAACTCATTTCTTAAGGTGAAGAAGGCTCCAGATGTTGTCTTTTGCCTGAAATAATTCAAAAGAATCCTAGCTGGTGGGCACTTTTATTATCATACCTGTTTACATTCATAGTTAAGACTGGTCATATTTCAAAAGATTGGGGGATAACAATAAAAGCCCCAATTATAAAAAGGTAGTAGGAATGATCCATGCAATTATAGACTCATCAGCCTTTTGAGTGTCGTTAGCAAATTATACATGAAATATTTAAATTACAAGCCCTGAACCTCGATAAAGACCAAGAGCATAATCCGAGATGACTAGGCAAATTAAAAGACTGGAGGTCCACAATAGACCACATCTTGCACAAAAATGCACTCGTAAAAAGAAATCCTACCTCTCCATGGCCTTTTTAGATTTTAAACATGCCCTTGACTTGATTTCCAGAAATTCCCTTTTTGAAAAAATAATTTTTAAAAAACCACAACAATGGACACCTTCTTTCCAACACCATCTTTAGAGTGAGTACAATCCCCAAAGGGGTTTCTCTGCCACAATAAATATTGTAAAAGCAGTTCAACAAGGATGTATTTTTCCCTCTCTTTTTTCAGTTTGTACATCAGTTCAGTGGTGGATCTTCTACATAATCCAGATCCCCATTTTACTTAAACTAGCAGGGCACAAATCCCTATATTCCTGTATGATGATGCCACCATAATTTCACAAAACCCTGTAGGGTAAAAAAAAAAAGAGCAATAACAATAATATTATAGTACTGCAGACAAAATAATCCAATTCTTAATTTTGAAAAATAAACCATTCTGGTCTTTGCTAAGACAGTCACCCAACAATCCTTGAAAGTGGAAGGGTACAATTTAGAGCAATTTACTCATTTAAATATTTTGGGTGATTTTTTCACTCTAAAGGCAGCTGGAGCGCTCACTAGAATCACACAGTGCAGCTAGCTCTTAGGTCCATAAGTGCTATTAAGTGCTTCTTTTACACAAGCAGAGGCCAATTAATCCTTGCAGCTTTATATTTTTTTGAGACCAAACCACTGGCCCAAATCTTTTATGGTGCACAAGTCGGAATTTATGCAAAGAAGTACTGCAGACATTGTAAACAGAATTTTTGAGATCAGTCTTCACTGTATCCAATGGAACTGCAAACACCCAGATAAATAAGTGTGAGGCAGGAATGCCTGCAATCCAGGTAAGGCTCTAGAGGAGGAGGATAAACTACTGGCTGAAAATCCAGTGGGAATGTGTGCATGTGCATGTGCTCACCTGCCACTTCTGTAGCCCAGTTCCAAACATCTCCAGGTCTGGAGGTGGACCGTGGCCTGGGGGTTTGGGGTCCCTGCTATAGAGCATAAGTTGGCATCTCATGGGTTTCCTATATTCCTAGTTTTTTTATAATATGGTCAAGCCAAACAACTGTTAAGCCAAAGAGTAGGGGATAAGTTTTCAAAGCCAGACATAATACCTTTCCATGTACATCAGTGGCTCAACCTTCCTAATGCCATGACCCTTTAATACAGTTCCTCATGTTGTGACCCCCAACCATAAAACTATTTTCGTTGCTACTTCATAACTGTAATTTTGCTACTGTTATGAATTGTAATGTAAATATCTGATATGCAGGATATATTTTCATTGTTACAAATTGAACATAATTAAAGCATAGTGATTAATCACAAAAACAAACTGGGTTTGAAGATAAGCAGTAAGATGGAAAGAAAATTAAGCAATGAAACAGAGTTCCTGGATTAGAATTTATTATACCATCACATTAAAAATAAAAGTATTTCCAATCTTGTTGGAAAAACAGTGGATTCACTCCTACTGATAATATTATTTAGATATTCCACTGAAATGATTAGGACATGCTAGCAGATAAATATTATAAAATGAGTACATCCTAATTTCTTAAAAGCAAAATTTCCCAGAGAGCCTAATTTGAGTATGGCCCTTTAATTCACAGCAGAGAAATCTGGATATGAAAAAGATGTGTGATGACTTAATAAAGACAGGGAACACCATTTTCAAACTTTCAGGTTGTTAATGTATCCATGAGAACCACCAGCCCCATAATGAACTAGGAGTAGCTTTTATTCATAGAAGTCAGTCCTGTGAAAATGTTGTCCATCATCGTTTCTTAGATGTTGCAATCCTAAGCTGCACACAGGATGTCACCACCACACATCCATGCAAAAAGCAAACCCAAACCCACACCGATGATGAGGCACGACCACAAACCAGAAGCCAGACCACAGCTGCATCATTAGCCACTTTAAACCCCTCCAATCCATACATGAAGCAAACTGACACCCACCATGAAGATGAGGCACGACCACGACCACGACCACGAACGCGAAGCTATGCAGCTCACCATCTCTAATCCCCCTGCAACTCAGACTAACCTAAGCACAAAGCTCCCACCCAAACAGAACACTCCCCCAGCCAATCAGAGCATAGCCAACCCCCATCCAATCAGAGCACAGCCAAGCCCCTAACCAATCAGAACACAGCCAAGCTCCCATCCAATCAGTTCAAACCCCCACTGGCAGTTAAAAGGAAGAAACAGCTAAAATCTCACATTGCTCCTAGAAGCAGAAGCTGAAAGCACCAGCCTGAAGATGACGAATGAGACTTCGTCGAAACGTCGCCAAGACACTTCAAATTCTACGTGGGAGAAAACCCGAAGAACCAAAGACCTACATACAAACACCCGCGAAAACCTCAGAAAACATATATATTTGTTTTCTGAGGTTTTCGCGGGTGTTTGTATGTAGGTTTTTGTTTCTTCGGGTTTTCTCCCACGTAGAATTTGAAGTGTCTTCATCGAAACGTCACCAAGACACTTCAAATTCTACGTGGGAGAAAACCCGAAGAACCAAAGACATATATATATATATATATATATATATATATATATATATATATATATATATATATATATATATATATATATATATATATATATATATATATATATATATAAAACATTAAAAATTCGAATCCATTTAGTGAACAATAACGCGGCCACAGTAAGATCAGCAGAGGAGTTTCTTGAAAGAATTAGATCCCTAAGAGTGGAGGGTGATGATGTGATGGTCTTTTGATGTCACCTCACTCTTCACCTGAGAGAGAGAGAGAGAGAGAGAGAGAGAGAGAGAGAGAGAGAGAGAGAGAGAGAGAGAGAATAGCAGCAACTGAGTGAAATAAAAAGGGTTAAAAAATAAAATGAACCCTGAAGTTGAGTCAACTGTATAAGAATGAAAAAAAAATGTTATAACATACCTCTTTAGTACTTGTGAACTTGGAGAAGTTATATATTCATGGGTCTTATTAACTACAACTTTTATATTCTATTTTACGCTTTTTATGGTTTAAAGATATACCTAAACTGCCAGGAATCCATCTAATTGGAGGAGTCCTGGTAATTTATATATTTTACATATCGACTGATATGTAAGTAAATATAATAAATATCCTATTTATCTTTTTTTAATTGCAAAGCAATATTTATTTGTTTAGCAAGTTTATGTGCCCGCCCAGCTTGAGCAAATAATTCTATTTTTTTCCCCTACGTTTTTTTATTAATTTTCCAATATTACATTTACATATTTGAAAAGTAGCGTGACGGCTGAGCACAGTAATTCCATTACATTTGAATATCATCAGTACAAGTCTCATAATGAAGTATTACAACAACTAATTCCCTCTCTTTCCCCCATAATATCTGCTGTCATATTCGAACCAATACATTTCTTATTCTATCAATCAAACAAAAATACCTTTCTACTATTCATCAATAATCTTCAGTCTATACATATCTTAATTAATTTGACATTCCATCTTTTTGACAATAACCTAGTAAGTTTTTCTTTACTTTAATTTCCCATTGATACTTAAGTTTAACGTTTAATCTTTGTCATTTCCAGATTTTAAATGATCCCAATTTCTAAGTCTCCTATCTCATATTTGGAGCTAATAATTTTTTTCCTTTTCTTCCTTCTACTTCCTTCCTTTCTTCCTTTCCAGAAAAAGAAAAAAAAGGAAAAAAATAAACCACCAGCATTTGTACCACAAACCCATATCTAAGTCTTCTGTCATAGCATTTGGTTGTTTCACTTTCTCTATAGAATTCTGTATAGATAATTCTTTGGTTGAAGTCATAATTTGAGTTTGCATATCCAGGCTTATATGCAGAGTTTGGATAATCACTTTTAACATACAAAGAATTTGTTCCTCTGCTTCCTCTGTAGAAGAAATCCATTCCTGTTCTTCTTCCATTGTAGTATATTAAACTAAGAAAAAACTTACAGTCAGAAAGTCCACCAAGTGAGGAGTTGAGCTGAGTTTCTTGCAGATGGTGCTTCAAGGTTGCTTTATATTTTATCTATTTTCAAAGCTGTCAACAAGTCTCTCTTAAGGAATAGCAGGTTATGTCTCAGAGTTAGTTGGATCTTTTCAGGAGTTTTCCCCTCCCCTCTATTTTAAGGGGGAAAAAACCCCAAATCTTCAATAGTAATTAAAATAAAAATCAGAGAAAAAAAATATAGAGAGTAGAAAGTTACAAGTCTTATAATCCACCAATTTTAGGAAATAGAATTCCAATTAGGATCCCAGTATTTTCCCAATGTTTTAAACTCCCGGTGGTTAATTGCCGCTGTTTCTGGAGGGAGGGCTAAAGTCCCCCTTCCCTCACCATAGGGGGGAAAGTACTTTAGCAGCTTATGCAGGTAATTAAGTAATTAGGATGTAAGAGAGGCAGACCTCACACAGTCCTGTCCACGTTGCTTTGAAGTTGCCAGATGGTAATGTGACTTCGGCTGTTAGCAGCCTAGGGACGAGCCATGTTTCTATGGCCAGTCCTTTCATCCGCCGGTTTGGAGGGATTGTCAGTTCTAACGGGAGAGTTGCTGCTCTCCTGGGACCCAGCGAAAGCCCCTCCTTGCTGGTCGCCTCTCTGAGGCAACTTTTGGCCCTTTTCAGGGCCCCCCAGCAATGTGAAACTGAACGGGAGAGAGAGAGCAAATCTCCCAGCTGTCCATGGCAGCTGCGTGATGATGAACCGGAAGTCATAAATATCCAAACTGGTGACGCGTGATGTGTTGCAACATATCGTGACTTTTTCCCCCATTGCCGGCAATGGGGTGGGCGTAGTTTTGAGATGACGCATCTGGCCCGCGGGCTGGCAGTTAGACATCCCTGGTATAGAGTGTCTGCTACATTGCAAGAGTTGTTTTTACTCTTTTTCTTTTAAATAGTAATTTGATTTTTTAGACGTCCTGTTACTCCAATAGATTGGGTTTATGTATGTATTTATAAAATTCATAGAGCTGCCAATGTTATAGAGTAAACCTAAATGGTTCACTTGCAAAATCAGTAAAACAAGCCAAGCATAACCTTCCCACCACACCTCAAAATAATCCACACTTCACATGCTCATCCCCATTATAGCCCAGTGCTTAGGGCAGGGGTCTTTAAATTTGGCCCTTTTATGACTTGTGGACTTCAACTCCCAGAATTCCTCAACCAGCGTGCACACTGGCTGAAGAATTTTGGGAGTTGAAGTCCACAAGTCATACAGGGCCAAGTTTGAAGACCCCTGCCTTAGGGGAACAACCAGTTCTTTACCTCCTTATAGAAGGCTAAAATCTCAGGCTCTCCAGAGGGAGGTAGTTCTAAGCAGTCGAAAGATTCTTTTGCTCTCTTCCTTTGTTCCCCCTGATGGGTTTGTTAATGAAATGATTACTGCCCATCCACTGTGAATAAAAAGAGGTCGATTTTTGCATAGTTTCAATTTTCACATTTGGTTGGTGCTTTAAATAGATCTGTGAAAAAGGTCTGTGGCAGGCCAATTCTTTTTATGTCTGTTGGGTTTTAATCTTCCCCACTGTATTTTTGGAACATCATAACTTTTTAAGTTGTGCCTTTGTTTGTTACGGAAAACAGGCTTGGGCTAGAGCCGTAATAGCGAACTTATAGCATGCGTGCCACAGGCGGCACACAGAGCCATCCCTGTGGGCACGTGCATCATCACCCCAGAGGGAGGCGGGACCGGGCTGTTCCCCTCCGTTTCTCCACGTGCACCTGCGCTCTCTCTTTCTCGCTGCACTGAGAGTCAGGGAGCAGCTGCAAGAGGTGGGCGGATCCAGGCTGGATGGTAGAAGTAGCTGCCAGCACGAGTCCAGGTAAGCCTCCGGAGCAATTTTTGCAGCGCCCTAGTGGCCTGATCCGGGCTCCAGAGGCCTGGAAATGGCTTCTGCCACCCGCATCGGCCATGAGGGGGACAAAGTCCCCCACCTGCCGCACAGATCACGCTTCCGCCAACGCTCGCTCCTGCTGTGTGGATCACGTCGCTGCCACCCCCACCCACAACACGGATCGTGCTGCCGCCACCGTTCCCCCCACCTGCCGCACAGATCACGCTGCTGCCGCCGCCACTTGGAAAAGGCCCCACCCACCACCTGGATTTAGGGCTGCAGAGTGATTTTGTGCCCTCCCCCATGGCTGATCCAGGTGGCAGAGGCCTTTTCCAGGCCTCCGGAGCTCACATCCAGGGCCACAGGGCAATTTTGCGGCACACCAGCGGCTCATTCCGGGCTCCAGAGGCATGGAAAATGCTCTGCAGCCCTAGATCCGGGTGGCAGAAGCATTTTCCAGGCCTCTGGAGTCCGGACTGGGCTGCTGGTGCGCCACAAAATCATCCCACAGCCATGGATGCGAGCTCCAGAGGCTTGGAAAATGCTTCTGTCACCCGAATCGGCCATGGGGGCGCGAAATCACTCTGCAGCCCTATATCTGGGCGGGTGAAGCATTTTCCAGTCCTCTGGCATTCGGCAAAATCACCCTGCAGCCATGGATGTGAGCTCCAGGCCTTTTCCAAGTGGCAGCGGCAGCGCGATTTGTGTGGCAGTGGCACGGCCATCTGTGTGGCAGGGGAAATCTGCCCCACTTGTTCCACAGCCGCATTGGGCGCAATACGTGAGGCAGCCAACATCTACGCCACACCAAAACCAGACATTTGCTGTCTCGTGTGTGGTGGCAAATGGCCGGTTTCGTTGTGGCACGGCTGTGGGATGAAAGGCGTGGAGAGGGCTGGAGAGAAAGGGTGAGAAGGAGGAGAAAGCAGGAAGGGTTTCTCCAGCATGGTGGATGTAGAATCCACTGATTGGGTTATTTCAGCCTTCCTGCTCAGAGAGACTAAGACAGAGCTTTAGCCACACCTCCCTTTGGGTGTGTCTTCCAGTTTTCTCTTAGTCTCGGCTCAGCAGCAGACAGTTTTTGTGGCTCCATTTGGAATTTTTTAAATTGAGTATTTAATTGGGTTTTTTCTTTTTCCAAATTATTTCTAAAATTAACTAAATTAATTGCTCTTTTTTTTGGCTGATTGATTAAGGACTCTGTCCTTCCTGGACCCTAGAGCCTCTTGGCTCTGGCAGGGCTTCCCTCCTTCTCTCGTGACTCCAGGCCTTCCCCACGCAGGGCTCTCGGGTAGGTAGCCTCTGCGGGGTGAGCAGGCACACAGCTGATGGTGTTTCGTCTGGACTGAAGGCGAACGGGGCTCCATCGCTGGATGCATAGCGGATTCGCCGCTTTTGTCGTCTAAATCGCAAGTTCATGGTCGGAGGGGGGGAGCGGGGAGCAAGGCTTAGCTCCGCGCTTCGTTCCCCATTTTTTCCCTTGCCAGGGATTAGAGGAGTTGCGGCCGCCATTTTGACCGCATGGTCGTCAGGCGGCCGCCTTCTTCAGTCTCACTGACGGCCGCCATTTTGGATTTGGGCCTACTAGGCCTCTCTTAGGAGTAGCTTCACCTTGACCTGGGCTGCCAGGTCCGAGCGAGGGAACAGTTTTTCGGAGCGTTTCTCAGTGCTCTGAGGCACATAGGCGGCCGTTATTTTTACTGCCCAGAGCTTGTTCGGTCAGCTCAGCCGGGCTTTAAGGCCTTCTTTGGGGCCACATGGCAGGCCATAAGGAGGCATTTGTTAGTATTTAGGGGGTTGTCCTTGGTCCCTGTAATACCTTTTTTTTTGGACAAGTTGTCATTGTTACACTGGTGAAGGAGGCAGATCTAGGGGAAGTAATATTTCACCCTGTGGGCCCTGGTTAATTTTAGGCCCTGTACTGGAGTGGGAGTTTATTTGACTGCCTGTTATTGCTAGCCATGGCCTTTAGCCACAGCGCCTATTCAGACAGACTTACATCCTGTCTGGCTGTTCTGTCCTTGGTGTTCATAGTGCAGTGTGAGGAGTGGCTGCGTTCCATCTCTGCCTACTGATCTGCGTCCTTGGTTCCCATCTTCTCACTAGTTATCCTATTGCAGGCTCTGTCTAGTGGCAGACTAGATAGACTCAGAACTTTGCAGGGTCTATCTATCCCAGGAGCGACGGTTGAGCATCCGGAAATTGGTATCCCAGATTCGGGGTGCGAGGAGGGTTCCCCTGGTGCAGTTGTCCCAGCTCCTGGGAAAGATGGTATCTTGCATGGGGATAGTCCCTTGGGCGAGGCTTCACTCGAGGACCCTCCAGTGGTTCTCCTCCCCTTTCAGAAGCAGAACCTCAGCGCCTCCTCTCAGACGGTCCAGGTTCCATTTCACGTCCTCTCATCCCTCCAGTGGTAGTCTTCTGTGGCCATGTCCAAAGGGACCGTATTCAAGGAACCCCTCAGGATCGTCCTGACCACAGACGCCAGTCTGTTCGGTTGGGGTGCTCACCTCCAGACCCAGTTGGCCCAGGGGCATTGGTCCAGGGCGGACCTCAGGCAAAACATAAACTGTTTGAAGTTCAGGGCGATTCATCTGGCCCTCCGTCATTTCTCTTTCTTAGTGTCGGGCAAGCATGTCCTAGTTCTGATGGACAACGTGGCGGCCAAGGCTCACGTCAACAAGCAGGGGGGAACACATTCCTGGCCCCTTCTCTAGGAAGCCATGGAGCTGGGGCTGTGGGCGGAGACGCACCTGAGTTCAATCAGGGCGGAACACATTTCGGGGGAGGCAAACCAACAGGCAGACTCCCTGAACAGGGTGACTGTGGACCACTCAGAATGGCGGCTGGACATGGGACTATTCGAATTGATAGCGAACAGGTTCGGCAGGCCATGCCTGGATCTCTTTGCCTCCTCGTCCAATGCCCAACTCCCCAGGTTCTTCACCCAGTTCCCGACCAGGGGGGCCGAGGGGACGGACGCCCTCCGGTGCAGGTGGCCCGTGGGTCTGCTTTATGCTTTTCCTCCCCTTCTGCTGATTCCGGCCACCATACGCAAGCTGTTACTGGAGCGAGCGGAGGTAATATTGGTTGCTCCATTTTGGCCTCAGCGCCCGTGGTTTGCAGATCTAGTGGATCTGTCCCAGTCTCCACCGTGGAGGCTCCCTCCGAACCAAGTGGCTCTCACTCAAGGGGAGCTCCTCCATCCAGACCCTCAGTGGCTACAATTAGCCACTTGGCATTTGAACGGGAGTGTCTAGCTAGGCAAGCTTATTCCTTAGAGGTGATTTCTATGATCAAGGCCTCTAGACGTCCCTCAACAAATCGGATTTACGATGCAACTTGGAAAAATTTCTGTCAGTGGTGCACTTCACGTAATTTGGATCCTCTTTCAATAACTGTCCCTAACATCCTAGATTATCTGTTAGAGGGCATTTCCAAGGGTTTGTCCACTAACACCATCCGCAGACAAGTGGCTGCCTTGTCTACAGTTCTCACCTGTGATAATTTGGGTCCCCTTTCTCACCACCCAGCGATCTCTGCTTTCCTTAAAGGGGCGGCAAATTCCGGTCCTCCCACGGTACATAGATACCCATCTTGGGACTTGCCTACGGTATTGCAGGCCTTGACCATGGCTCCTTTCGAGCCCCTCCAATCTTGCTCTCTACATTTTCTCTCCTTGAAGGTGGCCTTTTTGGTTGCTATTACTTCGGCCAGAAGGATTTCGGAGTTGGCCGCCCTCTCAGTCAGGGAAGATCTCTGTATCTTCCATCAGGACAGAGTGGTCCTTAGATTAGACCCCTCATTTATCCCAAAGTTAACACCAGCTTTCACAGATCTTTGGATCTCATCTTACCTAGTTTCTGCCCTACTCCTTCTCACAGGTTAGAATGCCAGTGGCACAAGCTGGACATGCACAGGGCTCTGCACATTTATATAACGTGCACTGGGTCTTTTCGCAAGTCGAAGGCCTTGTTTGTCTCCTTCCAGCCCTCTGTCATGGGCCGGAAGGTATCCTCTTCCACCATTGGCAGGTGGATCACGGCTTGCATTGCTAGGGCTTATGCTCCCAGTCGCTTCCTGTCCCAGCCCGTATCACGGCCCACTCCACGCGTAGTGCAGCGACCTGTGCGGCCTGGTCTACCCAGGCTTCTGTAGAGGAGATTTGTAGGGCAGCGTCCTGGTCATCCCCATCTTCATTCATTACACATTACAAAATTGATAGGTTTGCCGCGGCGGATGCCGCATTCGGCAGATGGGTTCTTCAACAGGTTGTTTCCTCTAGGGAGACGCCAGCCTAGACCTTTCCCGCCCTAAGGGACATGGGGGGCTTTGGTATGTCCCAATCAGTGGATTCTACATCCACCATGCTGGAGAAGGGGCGTTGTCTTACCTGAACGCCTTTTCTCAGCATGGTGGTGTAGAATCCACACCCTCCCCTGAATAGGTGTCTAGGCTTGTGTGTTGTCATTGTTTTGGTTTTTTTTTTTTTTTGGAGTCATTGTGTCAGAGCTTTTAAGGATCCTTCGCCTCATCAAAACTGGGAAGACACACCCAAAGGGAGGCGTGGCTAAAGCTCTGTCTTAGTCTCTCTGAGCAGGAAGGCTGAAATAACCCAATCAGTGGATTCTACACCACCATGCTGAGAAAAGGCGTTCAGGTAAGACAACACCCCTTCTCTCTCTGTGTGTGTATGTGTATGGAGAGAGAGAGAGAGAGAGAGAGAGAGAGAGAGAGAGAGAGAGAGAGAGAGAGAGAGAGAGAGAGAGAGAGAGAGAGGAAGGGAGCGAGGAAGCAAAATTATGGGGAAAGGAAAGCATTGCAGAGTAAGCAAACTTACAAAAAGGGGATCTCTCTGTCTCACAGACACACACACTTCCCCATCCCCTTTAATATCATCTCTTCCCCAACCCCTTTAATATCATCTCTTCCCCCACCCCCTTTAATATAATCTCTTCCCCCACCCTCTTTAATAATATCTCTTCCCCCACCCCCTTTAATATCATCTCTTCCCCCACCCCCTTTGATATCATACCACTGGTTGAAAAGCCCTGTCATGGACCACAGTTCCCATAATCCTGTGGCTATGCTGGCTAGAAATGCAATGCCTTATTTTCTCTGAAGTATGTGCCTAGGAGGCAGTAGGTCTGTGGGATTTAGATGTATTTAAACATTTGTTTCTTCTGCCTAATTTATTAAATCAACATCTAATTTGAAATTAAATGTTTCTGAGAAATCCAGGGTGATTTACAAAAAAACTCTCAAAGACAGCTATTATAAAGCATCACCAGCACTGCTTAAAACAATATTATTTTAAGAAAGAAAAATATTAGTAGTAATTTACTTAGTGCCGTTTGACCATAAAATGTGGTGTTCTGCATATGCCTGGCTGTACAGTGTTTGGAGTTGCCTCTAAACAGGTGAGGGATGCACTGTTCATATTTACCTTGGAAGAAAGTTCTATAACTGGAGTGATGTCTCTGAGAAGGCTCTGCTCATGGCCACTGTTCTTTAAACCAAACCAGGGGGATCATCTGGTCTAAATGGATGATAAACATAGATGATTAGGTTGCTGGAGGCTAAAGCATATGACAAATGTTTGTGGGAATTGGGTGTGTCTAGCTTAGTGAAAACTAGGGATGGTGACATGATAACAATTTTCTAATATTTGATGACAGCCACAGAGAAGAAGGGGTCAACCTATTTTCCAAAGCATCAGAAGGCAATAATAGATGGAAACTAATCAAGAAGAAAACCAGCCTAGAACTAAGGACTTGTGAAACCAACTAACCAGTGAAAAGGCTTGCCTTCAGAAGTTGTGGATGCCCCATCACTTCTTCTTGTGCCATATCCATTATCGGACGTTGGCGATCATGTTGGTAATCCTGTTTTTATCAGCAGCCGCATCACTGGAGGCTTTTAAGTAGAGATTGGATATTCTATTGTCTGGAATGGTATACATTCCCTGCTTGAGCAGGGGCTTGGACTAAAGACCTCAAAGGTCTCTTCCAACGCTCTTTGAGAGAAGCACTGCCAACCTCTCCCCCTTCCCTTCGTCCCTTCCTGGGCACAGAGAGAGGGAGGGAGGGAAGGCAGGAAGGAGGGGAGGGAAACAGGAAGAAAGAAAGGAAAGGAAAGAAGGAAGGAGATGGGAATGAAAAGGATGGAGGCAGGGAAGGAGGGGAGGGAGGAAGGGAGGAAGGAGATTGGAATAAGAGGGAGGGAGGGTCTGAGGGAAGTCCTGCCTTAGCACTTGGCCACCAGCAGCCCTATTGCCTTTTCACCATCCCCTGGTGGTCTCCCATCCTATTGCTGTGGATGCTTTGGTTACCCAAGCCAGGTCTCCTTGCATGGAGAGGGAGTTTGCCCCAATCCTTCCTCGCAGGGAGGCGGAACCGATTAGGTGGTTCCACCCCAGATGCCTGATGGATCCAATTGGTTTTCAGACGGCGCTTGGGGAATTACCAAGCTCCCTCATTCACAGTCCGGCGGAGTCCCTGGTAGCGGCATGGAATACGGCATGGAATACGGCCGCGAAGGGGGCTATTGACCGGATTGCACCTTTGCAACCTCTCCTTGGTGCTGGCCCCAGGAGGTTTCCTTGGTTTACCGAGGAACTCAGGGGGATGAAGCGCCATAAGAGACGTCTAGAGAAGCGATGGAGATGAAGTAAGTCTGGATCTGATCGAACCAGATTGAGCTAATTTATTAGAGCCTATCTGAAGGCGATTAAGGCGGCAAGATCTCTGTATCTTTCCGCTTTGATCGCATCTGCGGAATCTCGTACGGCCGCCCTGTTTAGGGTGACCCGGTCCCTCCTTAAACCGAGGGGTCCAGGGCCTCCCTTGCAGGGTAGTGCCAAGGACTTTAACAACTGTTTCGCAGACAAAGTGGCTCAGATCTGGGCTGACCTAGACTCCAATAGTGTAGCAGAGTTGACTGATAATGATTCAGTCGAGGGGACAGGGACATGTTCTTGTCCGGTCATCTGGGGTGAGTTTGAGGCTGTTACGCCTGAGGAAGTGGACAGGGCCATTGGAGCTGTGAGTTCCGCCACCTGTTTGTTGGACCCGTGTCCCTCCTGGCTGGTTTCAGCCAGTAGGGTGGTGACACGTACCTGGATCCAGGAGATTGTCAACGCTTCTTTGAGGGAGGGTTCCTTCCCGGCTCCTTTAAAGGAGGCACTTGTGCGCCCCCTCCTCAAGAAGCCTTCCCTGGATCCAGTAATTTTGACCAACTATCGTCCGGTCTCCAACCTTCCCTTTGTGGGGAAGGTTGTTGAGAAGGTGGTGGCACGTCAGCTCCAGCAGTCTCTGGAGGAAGCTGATTATCTGAGCCCTCTGCAGTCTGGGTTCAGGCCCGGCTACAGCACCGAAACTGCTTTGGTCGCTCTGATGGATGATCTCTGGCGGGCCCGCGATAGAGGCCAGTCCTCTGACCTGGTGCTTCTTGACCTCTCAGCGGCGTTCGATACCATCGACCATGGTATCCTT
This sequence comes from Bothrops alternatus, assembly GCA_034064705.1. Lineage (NCBI taxonomy): Eukaryota > Metazoa > Chordata > Lepidosauria > Squamata > Viperidae > Bothrops > Bothrops alternatus. The sequence goes on along the minus strand of JARGCV010000009.1, from coordinate 4,687,745 downwards.
CTGCGCCGGCTGGAGGGATTGGGAGTGGGGGGCACCATGTTGTGGTGGTTCTTATATCTCACTGGTCGGTCGCAGTCGGTGTTTGTGGGGGGTCAGAGGTCCACCTCTAGGTTACTCCCATGTGGGGTGCCTCAGGGGTCGGTTCTCTCCCCTCTACTTTTTAACATTTACATGAAGCCACTGGGTGAGATCATCCACCGTCACGGAGTGAGATACCATCAGTACGCTGATGATACTCAGCTGTACATTTCCACTCCTGGCCATATCAGTGAAGCGGTTGAGGTGATGTGCCGGTGTCTGGAGGCTGTGAGGGTTTGGATGGGTGTTAACAGATTAAGGCTCAACCCCGATAAGACAGAGTGGCTGTGGGTGATGCCTCCCAAGGACACTTTTATTTGTCCTTCCATTACCCTGGGGGGTGAATCTATAAACCCCTCAGAGAAGGTTCGCAACTTGGGAGTCCTCGATCCACAGCTGGCATTGGATCATCATTTGTCGGCTGTGGCGAGGGGGGCATTTGCTCAGGTTCGCCTGGTGCACCAGTTGCGTCCTTACTTGGATCGGGAGTCCCTCCTCACAGTCACACATGCCCTTGTCACCTTGAGGATCGACTACTGCAACACTCTCTACATGGGGCTACCCTTGAAGAGTGTTCGGAGACTACAATTAGTGTAAAATGCAGCTGCGCGAGCAGTTGTGGGCCTTCCGCGTTGTGCCCACATTTCACCAACTCTCCGCATGCTGCATTGGTTGCCTATTGGTCTCCGAGCCCAATTCAAGGTGTTGGTTATTACCTATAAAGCCCTTCATGGCATGGGACCAGGATACTTACGGGACCGCCTTCTGCCACATATTTCTCTACGATCGGTGAGAGCGCACAGGGTTGGCCTCCTCCGTGTCCCGTCAGCGAAACAATGTCGTCTGGCGGGCCCTAGAGGGAGGGCATTCTCTGTTGTGGCGACCGCCCTCCGGAACCAACTGCCTCCTGAAGTCCGCGTTTCTCCGACTCTCCCGGCCTTCTGGAAAAATCTAAAAACTCATCTTTGCAGGCAGGCCTGGGGATGAGTGTGGTTGATTGATGTATTGAATGTGTGTTTTTTTATTGATTTTTTAGATATCTTTGTTTGGTTTTTTTTTATTGTAATTCATTGTTATATATATGTTGTTAGTCGCTCCGAGTCCCCGGAGAGGAGCGGCATACAAACCTAAATAAATAAATAAACTAGCAAAATCTAACTTACAAGTCATACTACCAGAATTTTAATTAAACAAATCCAATCTCTACTTTTTCACTTTATAAGCTGAAACATTCAACTACTAGTTACTTTCCCTTTCCTACAATACTTAGGAAAGCTAACCATTAGGAAAGTTAATCATTTTGCCTATCTATCTGCCTGCTTGAAACTATAGCAAAATTTACTATTCTTATTGGTTCTGAACTCACCCTTGCCTAGTTCTTCAGCACCTGAATCACCAAGCATTTGTTCTGTCACTATAGTAGCAAGAACTCTATTTTACTGTCTACCATGTCTGTACAGATTTCTCCTCTAATTTCAACTGCCTCCAGTACCTTCTTGGTTATTTCTTGACTGTAAATAGTCTGGTTCCTAACTCATCCAGTTGTTGTTTCTCTGTTCCACATCCCATGGGATTACCTTTTATTACAGCATCTTCTGACAAACCTAGTACCCTCTCCCTTCCACCTGCCTTTTTTTTTTTACTTCTTTCTTTGAAAAACTACTACTGGCCTTCAGGTGATTCTAATGAGTTTAAATTTTTCCCTCACTTTTTTCTGAAACTGCCTACACCTGAAGGAAAGAAACTTGAGAGTAACACATAACTTTTTTTTTTTTTTTTTAGCTATGGGACAGCTCGTTCCTCCACACAATTTTTTTTTTTTTTGGTCTGTGTTTGGTCTCTCTCTTTCAGTTTGGGATTTGGGATGATGTCTTTTCATTCTCACTGATTAGATTATGGTCATTGAATTATTGGACATTTCTAGTAGCAATTTGTTACTCAGTCAAGCTGTTTGTCGATATATGTAATTGATGGGTGATTTGTAACATAATTTTTGAAATTTGTGCATGATTTGAAGCATTTAATTCAGTGCTTCCCAACTTTTTTCCTTCTTTACTGAAGCTGCTTATCAGAAAGATTTTTTGTAAACCACTTGCCTTATTTAAATATCCTTTTGCGATTGGGTAATGGATTCACAGGTTCATATTACCCAAAGAAAAAACACTCTTATCCAATTTGGGGTAATTTACTCAGGTTTGAAAAGCATTGATTTAACATAATACTCATCAGAGGTTGAAATTTATAGTGTCATTTTGTATTGTGTTTCTTTTCATATTGAAGTGTTTCTGGAACATTAAAAGAAGCAATCATGTTTATCACATTCTTCTCTATGATAGGAATCTGAGAAGAGAAAGTCACCTTTAAATAAGCCAAAAGCTGCTATTTGAAGATGAAATTTCTCATTAAAGTTCTTAGTCTTTGAAATACCACATGATTTGTGTTGGCATTGTTGCAACAGACCAACAACATTATTTCTCTGGAAATCATATATTGCATTATATTGGATGTGGTCCAACTTCAGGTTTTGTGCTAGGCCAGCGGTTCTCAACCTTTTTCTGGCCGCGACCCCGACCTGTGCTGCACATGCGTGGCATGACAACCTGCACCGCGCATGCGCGGCACGCCGATCTGCACCACACATGCACGGCGCAACGACCTGCACCGCGCATGCGCAGCGTGACGACCTACACCGCGCATGTGCGGCACAACGACCTGCACCGCGCATGCGCGGCAGGATGACCTGCACCGCGCATACACGGCGCTACCCCCGTATGCATGGTGCTGCCCCCTACGCCGGCTGAGGCGTAGGCCGCCGCCCTGCGCCCACCGGCTTCCCACCTCCCACCCCTGGCCCTCTTTTACTTACAGCTTTAATAGCTGCTCAGCAGGGAGGGGTGGAAACTTCCAGAGAGCTCGCCTTCGCCGCAGACAACTTGCAGCACCGTTTGCAGACTGGGACTTTTGGCGGGCTCAGCAGGGCAGAGACAGCCTGGACAATTCCTATTGGCTTTTGAAAGCCAATAGAATTGGACTCTATTCAAGAGAGTCTATTCTATTGGCTTTCAAAAGCCAATAGAATAAGAGGGAGTAGCACAGCTAAGGAAAAGGGGAAAAAATGGTGTAGCACAGCTAAGGAAAAGGGGAAAAATGGCAGACTGCGTTGTTTGGCGACCCCCGTGAAATGGTCATTTGACCCCAAATGGGGTCGCGACCCACAGGTTGAGAACCGCTGTGCTAGGATATACTAATAACAACTGCAGGGCTTTGTGCGTGAGTGTTTATGTGTCCTTATATCTTTTAAGTTTTGTTTACTACTTCCGATAAGTAGATTGTTGATAAGGAAGCTTCTGCCACACAATTAATTCTCATGTTTACATTGCTTTTCCACTGGTAGTTATAAGCAGTTTTGTAAGCATGAATCATTATTTTTGTGTGCTAAAATCTTAATTTAAAATGCTCATAAAAATGGATTGTTACTCATTCAGTGTTGTGTCCAGGTTTTGGAGAGCAGTATGGTGGTGTTCTAATGTAGGATATAGAGGAAAAAACAAAAATTACTTTGGCCAAACCAATGATTGGAATTAGCAATTGGGCAACTCTTTCTCTTGGTGTACTTAACCTATTCACCTGATTCTTTCTCTTCAATTTCTTCTTTTTGAATTGAACATCATGTTTGGAAAAGTCCAAGGATTAGTTGCTGGAATGCTGATGATTTCTGTACTCTTTTGGTCCTTTCAATTCACATTTTAATGTTGGTATTAAATGTGGGTATTTTCTAAAAGAGGATAGTGATGGAAAGGGTGGTGGAGGAAGTATTTTTAAGTATCTTCCTGCTAACCAACTATCACATTCCGTTCCCATACGATGACTCATTTTGAAAGAAGTGGAAAATAAAGGAGAGCACTGTTGTAAGAAATATATTCTTCATTATACCAAACTAGAAATGTATTTTTATGCCAAAAATGCTAACATTTTTTTTAAGAAATCCCTTTTTGTTGGGGATTGCAAAGAAAAAAAAAGCCAAATGAAAAATGTAGTGTAGCAATAACCACAAAGAAGGAATGCAAGTTGCATAAACATCAATTTAGCTCTGAAAGAAAGGAGTGAGACAGAAACTGAAGATTGCCCTGCCTTAATTCTCAGCGGAGAAAATCTCCGGTAAACTTCCAAGAGTCTATTATTATACCTTGCAACAATAGAGTTTCAATAGTTTTGTAGAGCCCGTTTCCTGACTTGGCCTACCTCAACAGGCTGGCATGAAATGACACGTTTACAATTTGTGAAACCAGTTTCAAATATATGTAATTATATCTCTTCATATTATTGCTGTCTTTCTTTGCAGATACATGCAAATGTGTGTGTGTTTTCCTGTTTTACTTTGTGTAATGCATTTGAAAGGATACATTGTTTCTCAAACTGTTTTCCTCATTTTCCCACCTCTGTCCACTGTGTTTCCACTTGCTGCTCAATATACAAATAACATTTCATCGGGTATTTCCATATTTTAAACAGAGTTTCCTATTCACATTTTTTCATTGTTTTCTTGTGGTATGTAGCTTGCTGTGATTGTGGAAATATAGGATATACTCCATATGAAACGGTCCTTCCAACCATTTCCCCGCCAGTTACTAGAGGTGGCATCTGTTTATTCTTTGATGGAATGAAGTGATATATTTGCAGGGGTGGCATGTTTGTGTGCTTGTGTCTGTGCACTTTCTTCTTGGGGCTATTCAGGATGTGTGCAGACATGTTCCTTACCCATGTCTGTGAAGGTCTAATTAGAGTGAGTGTAAAATACATTGCTTCTTTTGGGTGTGGGTGCTTCTGTTGTGTCATCTGTTCCTGTTTGTGTGAATGTGATAAGCATAGGATGGATTTTATATGCTGTCACATAGTTGGGTGAGTTTAGAAATGACCAGCCACTACAATACTTAACTTCCCTTCCCATAGGGATGAATTGGAGGAGATAGGTCTGGTTTGAATTATCAGTTTAATCAACTGTAATTACTATCACTCCCAACTAGCTTCAGCTGAATGACTAAGGAAGAGGAGACTTGTAGTCTTTCCTCTTCCTTAATTATTCAGATGAAGATAGCTGGGAGTGATGGCAATTACAGTGTGCTTAGGTGGCACTGGTGGTCTAGTTTAAATTATCAGAGCATCCAAGTTGCTAATTTTGATAGCAACCATTCCTCACTGCTTTCAATAATGAATGACTCATCCAACATAAATAAAGTCTCACAGGAAGCAACAAGAGAAATACAGCCTCTGGGAGTAGCTCTGGTGATAAAATAAAAGCAGTTATCTCAAATATCTTGGGTGTGGATGTTTAGTGGGGTTTTTTTAAAAGCATATTTTAACTTCATATGGGAAACTTCCCACCTACTCAGGACCATTAACTGTATGGTCAGCAAACTGTAGATCGCAAAAACAGCAGTTATAAAGGGAAGCCTTTATATTTATTTATTCTTTTTGATGGCTTCCCATATTTGTGTAATTTCCTCCACCAAAATGTGCAAACAAATTCTTCTTGTAATCTTTTGAATAAGCAATTAATCTCTGTGCTTTTGGTGCCTGGAACATTACCCCTCCCCCCAAGTGAGGTTAGCTACTTCCCTGTTGACATTTAGGAAGTCCCTCAAAATCTGGTTATGCCAGCAGGCTTGGGGGTCCCAGGGGACCAGTGACATTTTAATGTGTCCCCCCTTTTATGGTTAATATAGTAAGTTACTCCATTTGTGGTTTGAGTACTTTTTAATACTTTAATTTTAATAATTGTCATATTTTTGTAATGATTGTTTTTATATTATTTTATTTGATTGTTATATACTGCCCAGAGTCACTTCTGATACGATGGTTGACTATATAAATGTGATAAATAAATAAAACTGTAAATAATAGAAGGCTGTTAAAAGTAGCTTTAGTCACCTTTTGTAGTAAGATTTTTCCTTTTGTTTGGCTGATAGAAGTTTTTTCTTACATATTTTACTGTTCAATATTTAAATATGTGCTTATTCTCCAGCATAGTGGATGTAGAATCCACTGATTGGGTTATTTCAGCCTTCTTGCTCAGAGAGACTAAGTCAGAGCTTTAGTCACGCCTCCCTTTGGGTGTGGCTCCCCAGTTTTGACTTAGTCTTAGGCTCAGCAGAACGCAGTATTTTTGGCTCCATAGGTTTTTTCCTTTGAATCAGAATAATTTGACTTTTTTCTTCAAAAATTCATTCTAAATTATCTAAATTCATAGACTGTTCTGGTCTTGGCTGATTTCCACAAGGACTCTGTCCTTCTTTGAGGATCTGAGCCTCTTGGGCTCTGGCAGGGCTCTTCTACCCCCCTTCCTGGCCTTTGGGCCTCCTCGAAGCAGTATCCTCGGGTACCTTTCATACCTGATCCGAACGCTCCCCTGATCGCGGGGATCCGCCGTACATTTATTTATTTATTTATTTATTTATTTATTTATTTATTTATTTATTTATTTATTTATTCGGATTTGTATGCCACTCCTCTCCGAAGACTCGGAGCGGCTCACAACATATATATAAAAACAATTGCAACAAATCAGAACAAGAAACATTAAAAATAAAAACCCCATACATACTCATCAATCACACCACAATCAACAATCATCCCCAGGCCTGCTGGCAGAGGTAGGTTTTTAAATTCTTTCGGAAGGCCAGGAGGGTCAGAGAAACGCGGACTTCAGGAGGTAGTTGGTTCCAGAGGGTGGGCGCCGCAACAGAGAAAGCTCCCACTAGGGCCCGCCAGACGACATTGTTTTGCTGACGGGACCTGGAGGAGGCCGACCCTGTGCGCTCTCACCGGTCGTAGAGAAGTATGTGGCAGAAGGCGGTCCCGTAAGTATACTTGTCCCATGCCATGAAGGGCTTTATAGGTAATAACCAACACCTTGAATTGGGCTCGGAGACCAATAGGCTACCAATGCAGCATGCGGAGAGTTGGTGAAATGTGGGCACAACGCGGAAGGCCCACAACTGCTCGCGCAGCTGCATTTTGCACTAATTGTAGTCTCCGAACACTCTTCAAGGGTAGCCCCATGTAGAGAGCGTTGCAGTAGTCGATCCTCGAGGTGACAAGGGCATGTGTGACTGTGAGGAGAGACTCCCGATCCAAGTAAGGACGCAACTGGTGCACCAGGCGAACCTGGGCAAATGCCCCCCTCGCCACTGTCGACAAATGATGATCCAATGTCAGCTGTGGATCGAGGAGGACTCCCAAGTTGCGAACCTTCTCTGAGGGGTTTATAGATTCACCTCCCAGGGTAATGGAAGGACAGATAGAAGTGTCCTTGGGAGGCATCACCCACAGCCACTCTGTCTTATTGGGGTTGAGCCTTAATCTGTTAACACCCATCCAAATCCTCACAGCCTCCAGACACCGGCACATCACCTCAACCGCTTCACTGATATGGCCAGGAGTGGAAATGTACAGCTGGGTATCATCGGCGTACTGATGGTATCTCACTCCGTGGCAGTGGATGATCTCACCCAGTGGCTTCATGTAAATATTAAAAAGTAGGGGGGAGAGAACCGACCCCTGAGGCACCCCACATGGGAATAACCTAGAGGTGGACCTTCGATCCCCCACAAACAGCGACTGCGACTGACCAGTGAGATAGGAGGAGAATCACCACAATACGGTGTCCCCCACTCCCAATCCCTCCAGCCGGCGCAGAAGGATACCGTGGTCAATGGTATCGAACGCCGCTGAGAGGTCAAGAAGCACCAGGACAGAGGACTGGCCTCTATCCCGGGCTCGCCAGAGATCATCCATCAGAGCGACCAAAGCAGTTTCGGTGCTGTAGCCGGGCCTGAACCCAGACTGCAGAGGGCCCAGATAATCGGCTTCCTCCAGAGACCGCTGGAGCTGATGCGCCACCACCTTCTCGACAACCTTCCCCACAAAGGGAAGATTGGAGACCAGATGATAGCTGGTCAAAATTACTGGATCCAGGGAAGACTTCTTGAGGTGGGAGCGCACAAGTGCCTCCTTTATGGGAGCCGGAAAGGACCTCTCCCTCAAAGAAGCGTTGACAATCTCCTGGATCCAGGTACGTGTCACCACCCTACTGGCCGAAACCAGCCAGGAGAGACACGGGTCCAACAAACAGGTGGCAGAACATACAGATCCAATGGCCCTATCCACTTCCTCAGGCGTAACAGCCTCAAACTCTCCCCAGATGACCGGACAAGAACATGCCCCTGTCCCCTCAACTGAATCATTATCAGTCGACTCTGCTACACAATTGGAGTCTAGGTCAGCCCGGATCTGAGCCACTTTGTCTGCAAAACAGTTATTAAAGTCCTCGGCACTACCCTGCAAGGGAGGCCCTGGACCCCTTGGGTTAATGAGGGATCGGGTCACCCTAAACAGGGCGGCCGGACGAGATTCCGCAGACGCGATTGTTGTGAGTGTCCCTAGACCAGCTTGGGAAGTGTCAGAGGATGAGGATGAGCAGCCAGGCCCCTCTGGGTGTTGTCCCCTCCCGGCAGCCGAGGAAGAGCAGCCAGGCCCCTCTGCGTATTTTCCCCTCCCGGCAGCTGAGACAGACAGGGAGGAGATATACAGGCAGTCTGGGTCAGATTCGCAAAGTGAGGGGTCAGATTTGGATCAAGAAGATAGATGGCTTGATCCGAGATTCCGAAGGTTTGATAAGCGAAGGTGTCAGTTAAGTGGAAAAAGGAAGTAATGGGGGGAAGTGACGTATCGGAAACTATATTAGAAGGGGAAAGAGAGACTACGCCTTTGTCACGAGCAACGTTACTCAAGGAGTAGCCTGATATCTGGAGCAGTGCGTTTGAATTCAGTCTTCTGATGTTTTGGAAATCTACGGAAGAATAATGAGGTCTTGGACAATGTGATAAAGAAAGAGTGAGTTAATTGGAAGGTGTGGGAAGAGCATGTTTTAATCTAAATGTAAATAAATGAGACTTGGCCGTTCCTGCCAGCAAAATGCCAGCAGCGTGCTTTGAAGTGAATCCTTTTGAAATGTGTTAAATAAACCTCTTAAAGACATATTTATGTGGCTTTTAATGAGCTGAGAGGGGCCAGACAGAACAGCGATCAAAGCAGAAAGATACAAAGATCTTGCCGCCTTAATCGCCTTCAGATAGGCTTTAATAAATAAGCTCAATCTGGTTCGGTCAGATCCGGACTTACATTGTCTCCATTGCTTCTCTTTACCGGTTGTCTTAAACAATCTCTCCAAGGACTCTGCGCCACGAGGCTTCAAGCAGCGGATTTTCCCTCCGGATTCACAGCGGAGCTTTTCTTCAAAACCACAAGTTTCTTGAAACGGGGAGGGGGGAGCGGGGAGCCCTGGCCCAATTTTGTTCGTTCGTTTCCTCTCAATTCGTTCCTTTCCGTTGTTTTAGGAGATATGGGGAGTTGCGGCTGCCATTTTGACCGCATGGTCGCCAGGCTGTTGCCATTTCGAGAGGTCATAGATGGACGCTATTTTGGTTTCTAAAGTGACTAACGCCTGCTGGGCTGGACTTTTAAAAAAAAAAGCTGTTTGCCTTGACCTGTGTTGGCAGGTCTGAACGGGGGGAATATTTATTTGATTATAGTTATACTGTTTGTGAAGCTTATAGGCGGACACCATTTTGGCCTCTTGAGTGATCAAGGCCGGCTAGGCCGGATTTCTTGTGGTTGTCTTGACCTGCGTTGGCAGGTCCGAACGGGGAAAATATCTATACATTCATAGTTATATTGTTATTGAATTAAAAATAAAAAATGAAAAAATTTTTTAAAAAAAAAATCAACAGTGGGCCCAATATAGGATACTGGCCTACGGACCTGTGATTGGAGTGTGGAGCTTCTTTTGACCACCTGTTATTGTTAGTAGTGGCCTTTAGCTACTGGACCTAATCGGACAGGGCTACATACCTATCTGACTGTCTCTGCCTTTGCACATTGTTCAGAGCGAGGATCGGTTGTGCTCCATCTCTGACCTTTGATCTGTGTGCTTGGGTTCCCCCCACCTCTAGATATCCTTGGCCAGCTCTATCTAGATTGCAATGGCAGACAGTTCTTCACCCCAGGCAACACAAGTCTCTGGTGCACCCCCTGCGCAGTTAAAGCACAGATCTACTGAATTGGAAGCAGGGGGGAAGAAAAAAGCCAAAACCAAACGTTTATCCACCAAGGAGACTTCCAAAGCAGCCGAGCGAGAGGCCTCGAGGAGACACCAGGCACTGGAGAGGGAATTTTCCAAAGCACAGTGGCTCCTATCCAGTGGGGCTGAAGCGGTTCCCCCTGCCCCTCTGGATACTTCCATCTTGGAGCCTCCTTTTGCGCCTGTGAAAGAAGCCACTTGGATAAGTTCTCCTCTGGGGGCAACCGAACAGGTAGGTCCTCCTTACTCCTCTTCTTCTTCCATCCATCAGAGCCCTGAAGTTGTACATGCTCCAACGATGGTTGAGGCTACTTCCAGGGAACCTGGTGATATGTGGTCTCAGGGTCAATTTCAGGCATTTATGCACCATGCCTTTCTACAATTTATGTCCTCCTCCAGGAGTTCTCAAGTTCCTTCCCAACAATTGCCTCCCCCCACCAGTCCTCCTTCACAGGCGGGACGTGCCACGGTGCCTGGTTCAGATATTTCTGAAACTTCCTCTCAATTAGGGGAGGGGGAGTCCATAGATCTGGGCATAGCTGACACGCCTATGTCAGAGGACGGGGAGGCCGCACCCGAACAGTCATCTACCTTGGGTTTGTTTGACCCCTCCCTCTTCAGATCCCTTCTTTTGAAGGCTTGCAACACTACTAACCTGACTTCAGTTTAGGAGGAGAAGCTTTCTACCTCCGCTGAACAGGAGTGTAATCCTTTATGCGGTGAAAGTTGTGGAACAAAAACAAATTCCTTGCTCTGCGGCCTAGTCTACCCAGACTTCTGTAGAGGAGATTTGCAGGGCGGCATCTTGGTCATCCCCGTCTTCATTCATTACACATTACAAAATTGATAGGTTTGCCGCAGCGGATGCCGCGTTTGGCAGACGGGTTCTTCAACAGGTTGTTTCCTCTAGGGAGACACCAGCCTAGACCTTCCCTCCCTTAGGGACATGGGGGGCTTTTGGTATGTCCCAATCAGTGGATTCTACATCCACCATGATGGAGAAGGGGCGTTGTCTTACCTGAACGCCTTTTCTCAGCATGGTGGTATAGAATCCACGCCCTCCCTTGGTTAGGTGTCTAGGCTTGCGTATTGTCACTTTTTTGTATTTTTGGAGTCATTGCGTCAGACTTTGTCAGGATCCTTTGCCTCGTCAAAGCTGGGGAGCCACACCCAAAGGGAGGCGTGACTAAAGCTCTGACTTAGTCTCTCTGAGCAGGAAGGCTGAAATAACCCTAATCAGTGGATTCTACACCACCATGCTGAGAAAAGGCGTTCAGGTAAGACAACACCCCTTTTATTTTTTAGTTTTACATCTTTCATATGGTTTGTTGCACCGTCAGAGAGATGTTTAGGCTGGATTTGGCATTTTTATCAACTTGCAAGTTCTTCCCAAAGTTCTGGGATTGGTAGATGCTGTTGTTTGATGGTATTAAAGGTATAATCACAGGATGTAAGCTGTTCCGTAAAGCTGCCTTTTACAAGTGAGTGATGGTGATTTTGTCAGTGCTGATGGTATTCAAGTGGTAATCCAGTTGTTTTGGGATTACACCCCAGGCGCCTATTACTATTGGTATTAACTTTGCTTACTTTTTGCCACAGTCATTCTATTCCTGTTTCCAGGTCTTAGTACTTTGTTATCTTCTTCAGTTCTTTCTCTTCTACTCTGCTGTCTCCAGGTGCTGCTACATCCAGTATCCAGACCTTTTTGTCTTATTGCCAGTTGTTAAGTCTGGGGTGTTATGTGGCAGGTATTTGTCAGTTTAAATTCTAAAGTCCCAGAGCATTTTAGCTTCTTCGTTTCCTATTTTCCATTACTTAGTCTACTTTATGGTCCAATCTGTCCCACTGTGCAGGCAGATGGTATTTCTTACAGATCTTCCAATACACCATTGTTGCTACTTTGTTCATGCCATTGTTTATAGTTAGTCTGTGCGATCTTGCAGCATTCTCCAGCATGATTGGATGTAGAATCCACCGGTGGGTAATTATAGCCTTCCTGCTCAGCTAGACTAAGTCAGAACTTTACCCACGCCTCCTTCAGGGAGTGTCCCCCAGTTTTGACTTAGCCTACAGCTCAGCAGCAGCAAAATTTGGAGGCTCCTTAGCTAGTTAGGCCTAGTCAGGGATTGTACGTTAGCAACCTTTATTTTAGTTTATTTTAATTTATTCACTTTTACAGCTCTAAATTTACAATGGGATTTCAATTCGGACTGATTAGTTTCAAATTGATTTAAATTAACTAGAACGATTGGCTGCCGTTGGTGAAGGCCTTTGAGCCCAAGAGCCTGAGAGGTTCAGGCTGCAGGGTATTGAGGGAATCTTTCCCTCGCTTGCCAGCTGCCGGCCAAGAAAGGATCGGCGAAACCGCTCCCTTACAGGAGCGTCCCTGGGGAGGTTTTTACTTTGCCTTTTGGTCAGATGGACAAAGCAGGTATTCCGGATAGCAGACAACGAAAAGCAAGTGCCTTTCGGAGTGGGGGAAAGCGGCCCCAGTTGCCCTGTAAGGGGTGGTGGGTCCTACAACTGTTCCCCACCTGGTTTTTTGCCGCTTGAAGGCATCGGAGATTGCGGCCACTGTTGGCCGCATGTGAGAGTCATGGCCGCCATTTTTTAGTACAGGCGCGACCACCATTTTGGGGGCAGGTGCGGAGGCCATCTGACAGGCAAGGCTGCCATTTTTTTAAGAGGCACGGCCGCCTTTTACAAGAGGCGTGGCCGCCATTTTGTCCTTGGGTGTGGCCGGACATTCACAGAGGCCGGTCGAAGGCCCAGTTGCAACAGTACGCGCACCTGATTTTCCGTCGCAGTGCTTGCTGAGTCAGGCCTTACCGGGGGGAGAGAGCAAAAGGATCGCTATTCTAATGTAAAATTTTTTCACTTGTGTTTGAAGGGTGTTTTATTGCCAGTATTTAAGAGTATAGAACTTTAGCTGGTGTACTTTACAGCAACTCACCTGTGCATAGGGGACTTTCATACCACCTGTTGTGATTAGTTGTGACCTTTAGTCACTTGGCCTTGCAGGCAAATTTAGAGATTTGTCTGACTATGACTGCCATTGCACCAGTGCAGAACAAGGGTCGGTTTCCCATCTCTGCCAGTAGGATCTGTGTCCTTGGGTTCTCCCCCCACCTTCTGGGTACCTTTACCGGATTATCCAGACAGCATGGCAGACAGTGCATCGCCCCAGGCATACCAAGGCTCAGCCCCCCCCCACATCACAAAAGTGCAGATCTGTTGATTTGGAAGCGTGGGGTGGGGCAAGAAGAAAACTAAAACTAAGCACCTGGTTACAAAGGAGCCATCGAAAGCAGCCGAGCGAGAGGCCACGAGGAGGCACTCTCCCAACAATGTGGAGAAAAAATTGTTTAATGTTTCATCCTCCTTTGCATCTCTCTTGGAGGTGCCGTCGGTGGACGATCCCTTAATTTCTCTCTTTTCCACTTCCGCCATTCCAGGGGACATGGCTGAGGCCTTGAAGGTGGAGGATAAGAAATTTGAATTTTCCCTTCGTCGGGCACACCAATCCTCAGCATGGTCAATTAGAGCCGCCACTTTGGTCTCTTTCTTCGCAAGGGCCTCTATTATGTGGCTCCGAGAGCTCCAATCGAGTGTTCCACCCGAACAGGTACGCATGCACCAAACACTGACAAAGTTACTCACTGCAGCAGAGTACATGGCTGATTCTTCCTTATACACCACAAGGTACTCAGCCAGATCAATTGCAGCAACCGTGGCCTCACGGAGGCTTCTCTGGCTAAAACAGTGGGGGACAGACTTAAAGTCTAAGTGGCGCCTGTCCACCTCCAAGTATACAGGTTCAAAATTGTTTGGTCCCATTCTCGAGCCACACATCATTGAGGATAAGGACAAGCGAAAAATTCTAGCTCACCCTTCCAAGAAGTCTGATAGACGGCCACAGCAGGAGTTCCGCAGACAAGGGTTTCGCCCGAGCGACTTCTGGGAATGGAGGCAGCCCTTTCGTGGCAGGCAGTCCTGGGATTGGTCCAGAGGCTCGCGACCCTTCCCCTCCAGGCAGGATCGCAACCAGGACCGCCCAAACACAGCCAGGGGCCAATTCCAATCAAAGCGACCCTTTAGGACAGGACAGCGCTCCCATTGGAGGTCACCTGGTGCGGTTCAGTGACATGTGGCAAGTAACAACTACCGACTCTTGGGTGAGGGACACCATAAGAAAAGGACTAGCCATAGAATTTTACTCCCCTCCTCCAAGTCGCTTCATAAAATACCCAGTCTCACGCAACCCAGCCAAAGCAAGGCTGCTAACATTGGCAATAGACCACCTAATAGAAATCGAGGCAATAGAACCGATGCCACAAGAACAGGAAAAGCAGGGGTTTTACTCCATCCTGTTTGTTGTGCCCAAGGCATCGGGGAGTTGGAGAGCCATTCTCGACCTAAAAAGTCTAAATCACTTTATAGTCTACAAAAGGTTCCAGATGCAGTCCGTCAAATCCATATTGGCCAGCAGCAGGAAAGGGGACTTGCTCTCATCCATCGATTTAACAGAGGCATACTTACACATCCCAATTCTTCAGGAACACCCAAAATTTTTCCGCTTCTGTTACGCGCACCGGCACTACCAATACAGGGCCCTTCCATTCGGCCTCTCTTCGGCCTCTCGAGTATTCACAAATGTACTGGCCGTCTTGGCAGCCTACCTTCACACGTTGCTGGTGCGCGTCCAATGTTATCTGGACAATATTTTAATCCAGTCCAGCTCCCTCCAGTCAGCCCAAGCAGATTTACAGGTCATGCTATGCACCCTGCAGGCTCACGGCTTCTCCGTGAACTACAAAAAAAGTCACATCATTCCCACAAGAAGATTACTCCATCTAGGAGCGATCATAGACTCCGACTCATGCACGGTTTATCTTTCCCAGGAGCACCAGGTAAGCATCCGACAGCTCGTACAAGCCATTCGGAGACAAAGTGCAGCTGTCGTGCAGCTGTCCCAGCTCCTGGGAAAGATGGTTTCGTGCATGGGGATCGTTTCCTGGGCCAGACTTCACTCCAGAAGTCTACAATGGTTCCTTCTTCCCTTCCAAAGGCAGAACCTCAGCACGTCCTCAAGAAAGGTCAGGATCCCTCAGCACACCCTGTTATCTCTCCTGTGGTGGGCCTTGTCAGCAATGTCCAAAGGGACATTCTTCAGAGAACCATCCAGAATCACGGTGACCACGGACGCCAGCCATTTCGGCTGGGGGGCTCATTTCCAAACACATCTCGCACAGGGCAGGTGGTCAAAACAGGAGTTAAAACACAATATAAATTGGCTTGAGCTCAGGGCCATACACTTGGCCCTCCTTCGCTTCTCTTCTGGCGGGTCGTCACGTCCTGGTACTAACGGACAACGTGACAGCCAAGGCCCACATGAACAAATAGGAAGGAACCAGATCGGCGGCACTCATGCAGGAGGCCCGAGATCTGGGTCTGTGGGCAGAGTCATTCCTAGGTTCCATCAAAGCGGAACATATCTCAGGGGAAGCGAATCGCCAAGCGGATTCGCTCAGCAGAGTCACAGTGGATCACTCAGAGTGGAGGCTGGATCCGGCTCTGTTCGAGAACATCTCAATACAGGTTCGGCCACCCTCACCTGGATCTCTTCGCATCTCCGGGAAGGGGTTATTTCGATCATCCAGTCTTCAAGACGTCTTTCCACTAATCGGATATATGACGCTACGTGGAGGAACTTCTCCACCTGGTGCAGCAAGCACAAACTAGCACCCCTTTCTGTCACTATCCCTAACATCCTGGAGTACCTCTTGGAGGGCATGAATAAAGGTCTGGCACTCAACACCATGCGCAGACAGGTGGCGGCCTTGCAAACGGTCCTTTCCTGTGGTAATCTTGCTCCCTTGTCACAACATCCAGCCGCGAGTGCCTTTTTAAAGGGGGCTGTTACAGTAAGGCAGCCATCGTCCATGGGTCAGAAGGTTTCTTCGTCGACCATTGGCAGGTGGATCAGGGCCTGTATCGCTAAAGCTTATGTTTCATTATCACTCCCGGTACCCTCAAACATTACGGCTCACTCCACATGGAGTGTTGCCACCTCTGCACCTGGCTCACTCAGGCCTCTGTGGAAGAGATTTGTAGGGCAGCAACCTGGTCTTCCCCCTCTTCCTTTGTCAAACATTATAAAATTGACAGATTTGCCGCAGCAGATGCCTCGTTTGGCAGGAGAGTGCTGCAGCAAGTCGTTTCTTCTTGGGAGACACTAGCCTAGATTCCCACCCGTAGGGACATGTTGGGCTTTGGCATGTCCCACCGGTGGATTCTACATCCAATCATGCTGGAGAAGGGGCGTTGTCTTACCTGAATGCCTTTTCTCAGCATGATGATGTAGAATCCACACCCTCCTCTAACAGTCTAGGCAGGTGTCTTTGTTTGATTTTTTGTTCTGGAGCCATTGAGTCAGACTTCGTCATGGATGCTTTGCCTCGTCAAAACTGGAGGACACTCCCTGAAGGAGGCGTGGCTAAAGTTCTGACTTAGTCCAGCTGAGCAGGAAGGCTATAATTACCCACAGGTGGATTCTACATCATCATGCTGAGAAAAGGCGTTCAGGTAAGACAACGCCCCTTCTCTATTACTTGTTCTCATTATGGCAAATAACACCGTTCCACAGGCTTCTACCTCCAGTGGAAATGCAAAGCGCAAGTCACCCAGCCAGGAGGTACCTGCTAAGGCCAAGGCCAAGGTTAAACGGACCTCTAAGATGGCTAATAAGCAAGCAGATAGCAGGCACAAGGCACTGGAACGACAATTTACTAAGGCCCAGCAACGCATGGCGGAGACACAACCTGTTTCCATTTCCCCTCATGCATCCACATTAGGGGAACATCGTCCTTCCCCTTTGCCATGGATTTGGTCCCCCAAGCAAACCCTGGATCAGAGGTCTTTGCTTGGATATGATCAGTACCATCTGTCTATCCTTGATCAGGATCTGAGAATACAGATCCAAGATTCAATTCCAATCACCCAACTTGGCCCATCCTTGATGTCATGTGGGTCTCAAGGGGGTTTATTGCAGCTCCCTCTCCTCAGATTCCATCAGCATCTTTCACTCAGACAACAGCGGGCCTTCGGGCCCCTGAGCATCCTTCATTCACTGCCCAACTCCAGGCCATGATCTCACAAGTGGTGGCTTAGGCACTGGCATCCTCAGGGAGGGTCACTCCAGTCCCTGGACCGTCGAAACCCCCTATGCCCACGGAAACTACGCATCCCAGGGAGTACGTGATCTCAGATCATGGTTCTCCACCTCAATCTGAAGGGAGCGAGATATTGGAGTATTCTGCGTAAATTCCCGAAGAAGCCATGTGGTCAGACGAGGAAGACACTCAGGCGGAGCCCACTCCTTTGGTAGGGGTGTTTAATCTAAATTCCTTTCATTCACTCTTGCGCAAGGCTTATGTCACTGGAAAGATTGAGCCGGTGAAATCACAAACGGCCGATCAGAACTCTGGAGAAACTGTTTTTACAAACTCACTGTTTCTGGAGCTGGTCACAAAGAACGTACAGATACCTTGCCCCCCCCATGTTTTAAAAATCAATTCAAGATCAATGGGGATCTCCGGGAACCTTCTCTACTCTTGGGGGATTAGATCGTAAACTCTTGGATACGGTCCCTTCCCTCAATGATGTTCTTAAAGTTCTGGGATAGACGAAGCTCTCGCTCCCATACAGTCAGACACCAAAATTCCAGGAGATATGTCAGAAGCTCTTAAGGCCGAGGACAAGAAATCTGACATTTCCTTCCGCAGGACTCATCAGGCATCGGCATGGGCTATTAGAGCCTCAACTTCTAACTCCTTCGCCAGAATCTCACTGATCTGGCTCTGGGAATTACAGGCTAGGATAGCCCCAGATGAGGTAAGGGTACAAGAGACAATCGGCCAAATATTCGGCTCGAGCCATAGCTTCTAACGTGGCTGCACGTAAACTGTTCTGGCTCAAAAATTGGAAGGCCGACACCAGGCACAAGTGGAGAGTGGCTGCGGCACCATATCAAAAGGGTCACCTTTTTGGGGAGGCTCTTACTCCTTACCTGACGGAAAATAAGGAAAAGGTCAAGGTCTATCTCACATTGTCAAAAAGACGGGCAGACACAGGGGAGGTTGTCCTTTCCAGAAGTCAAAGTGACTTCAGCCGGATCCCACCCATCGGCGGAAGACTAGTACTGTACTTCCACAAATGGGAAAGCACCACCACGGACACCTGGGTTCTCACTACCATCAGAGATGGTCTATCTCTGGAATTTCTAACCCTCCCTCCCTGGCGCTTCATCACCTGCCCCTTATCACGAAACCCCGTGAAACAAGGCCCCATGGAGGAGGCCATTCATCATCTGTTAAGCATAGAGGCAATAGAGCGGGTAACCCCAGATCAATGGGGACTAGGCTTTTACTCCATCCTGTTCGTGGTTCCAAAAGCCTCGGGAGGATGGAGGGCGATCCTAGATCTCAAAGCCCTAAATTCGTTCCTAGTGTACCACAAATTCAAGATGCAGACTCTTCATTCCATTCTAGGCAGCATTCGGCCGGAGGATTTTCTCACATCCATAGATCTGACAGAAGCTTACCTGCACATTCCCATTCATCCAAGTCACAGACGGTTTCTCAGATTCAGGTATTCCAACCATCATTATTAGTACAAGGCCTTGCCATTCGGCCTATCATCAGCTCCAAGGGTTTTCACCAAAATCCTGGCAGTTCTCGCCGTCCACCTCAGGTTGATACCTGTCCGCGTTCAGTGCTACTTGGATGATATCCTAATCCAGTCGTCCTCGGCACTGAAGGCCCGATCAGACGTGGCACTGACGATAAGGACGCTCCAGGATCATGGATTTATGGTCAACTTTCAAAAGAGCCATTTGATCCCAACAAACGATTTGCTCCACTTGGGCACAATAATAGATACCAACCAGTGCAAAGTTTTCCTGTCTCAGGAGTGTCAGGTCAGTATATGCACGATGATCACCAAGGTGCGCAAGGAAAAATGTGTGACCCTACTTCTGCTTTCACAGCTGTTAGGGAAACTGATCTCATGTATTGCCATAGTGCCTTGGGCCAGGCTTCACACGAGACAACTACAGTGGTTTCTACTCCCCTACCAGAAACAAGGGATAGCATGCTTTCCACAGAGGGTGCGAGTTCCAGCACAGACACTTACGTCCCTCATCTGGTGGCTGTCCCCGGCATTGTCCAAGGGGTCTCTGTTCCAAGAACCAACTCGAGTAACCTTGACCATGGATGCCAGTCTGGTTGGATGGGGGGCACATTTACATCTTCAATTCGCCCAGGGGCGGTGGTCTCCAAGGATCTCAAGAAAAGCATAAATTGGTTAGAACTCAGAGCCATACACCTGGCACTTTGCCATTTCCGCAGGAAGGTGGCAGGCTGTCACGTGCTGGTTCTGACGGACAACATGGCAGCAAAGGCCCATGTCAACAGACAGGGTGGCACTCGATCTTGGACCTTAATGTCCGAAGCCCAGCATCTGGGGTCATGGGCGGAATGGAATCTGTTGTCCCTAAAGGCAGAACACATTTCAGGGGTGGAGAACTGTCAGGCGGATTTTCTGAGTCCATCTATGATAGATCATTCAGAGTGGGCGTCTGCATCCCCGTCTCTTCCAGGAGATTACTCACGTTTCGGTAGACCCAACGTCGACCTGTTTGCATCTCCGGTGAACGCTCAGCTCCCTCGGTTTCTCTCTCAGTACCCATCTCAAAGTTCGGAGGGAGCAGACGCCCTCTGCAGTCCTTGGCCGGCGGGCCTTCTATATGCATTCCACCTCTTCCCTTGATCCCGGCCGTCATCAGGAAGCTGTTGCAGGAACGAGCGGAGCTAATGTTTGTGGCCCCGTATTGGCCGAGGCGTCCATGGTTCGCGGATCTCATGAACCTCTCCGTAGCTCCCCCATGGCAGATTCCTCCAGAGAGGATAATTCTAACGCAAGGGGCTATACGGCACCCGGATCTACAGTGACTGCAACTAGCCGTCTGGCATCTGAACCCCAGTTCCTGATGCACGGATCTTACTCTTCAAGAATGATATCTATGATCCAAGTTTCTAGACGGCCGATGACCAACCGGATTTATGATGCCACTTGGAAGAACTTCTGTGACTGGTGTACCTGTAAGGGTTTGTCTATATCTTCTGTCAATATTCCAGTAATTCTTTTTTTTTTTTTTATAAATGTATTTTATTGGTATTTTTTAATATACAAACAAACAATCATCAACAAAACATAAATACAATTTCCAGTACTTCTAATAGTGATAACTCAACTGAAAATAAACATCTCAAACAATTAACCTTCATCCTTCTCTATCTCCATCCTATTCCCCTTTCTTGTCAACTTCCACTTAGATCAACCTTCACTCCACCAAAGGCCACCCAAACAACCCTTTAATAACAATAATTAAATATTCTTCCACCAACCCCAAATACAGTTGAGAAAACATCATCTCTAAAATTATAATCCCTCCCTAACCCTCGACTTCCCAGAATGATTACAGGGTATAACAAAAGAAAACCCCACTACGTCCAACAAAATTATTATATAGTCTTAACAAGAATTTTAAACTATATAATATATACATTCTCTGAATCAAATCAATCCCTTAAACAAAACACAAAAGAAAAAACTCATCCTATTGAAATTAAACAGATAATATTAAAAATAACAATATCAATAAATCCCTCAATTCAAAAAAAAAATATAACATCTTGTTAAGAATAATATTTATCATTTACATCTAAACCGTCAATCTAAGTCAAATCTAATAAATTTAATTTATAATAATATATCTTGATATATCATTTAAACATCCTATCTTAAAACTTACTTATAATCTCAATCTTTAAATCAACCCATAATCTTAGATTAACCTTAATTCTCTCATTTAGTTATAAATTTCATTTAATCAATCAACTTCTGGGCTCTCTCATAAAAACAAACTATTTGTACCATTTCTAACTTACATTCCAATCTAATGTCAAACCTAGATCATCAAAACAAATACATCCTTCATCAATTTAATTATGTCAACCATTAATCATCTTACTCATGTTCTTAGTCCTTAATTCATTCCATAGTTTTAAATTACCCAAACATCCTTACATACAGTTTTAAATTTCATTACTTCAAACGAATTCTAGGTTTTCTTTTTAACCAAATACACCGCCATAACAAGGCCACCCATCCAAATAATAAATCTCTCTTCTTTATTTCTTCGAGCCCATAGATAAATTGCTTCTTGAGTTGAGTCGTGCTTTCTTGAATCAAATCCTCTTGCTTTCCATAAATAAACTGTTCATCAAACCAAATCCATTTATAGTCTAATTGCTTCATAAAATGAAACAAAGTCTCTCTTTTGTCAATTAAATCCTCTTCTTGCTGCCCGGCTGGACAGAATTCCCCTTCTTGAAACAAAACCTCTTGCTCTCCATAAACCAACTTTCCATCTAGCAAAATCCAGTTGTAATCTTTATACTCAAAACTATCCTCTTCTCTTCCCTGTTGATCTTCTGATTTCTCTTGTGTTGTATAGTAGTCATCAGACAATTGTACATCAGTTTCATTTGAAGAAAAAGTTTCAATTAATTGATCTAACTCTTCTCCATGTTCAAATTGTAAAATAAATTGTTCAGCAGTCGGTTGTACATCAACTTCATTTGGAAGAAAGAATTTAGCTAATATAATTAATATTTCTGTAGAAGCCTCTTTCAAAAATGCTTTAATCTCTTTCAAAGATGCTTTAATCTCTTTAAAGTCTTGGGTAAAAATCTTCTGTGTATCAGACCTTTTTTCATAAAATTCATCAGTACGATCCAACATAAGTTTAGCATTTGGCTGTAAATTCCACTCCATTTTAAATTTCAAATAATCACAGCCGTCTCTCTAGCTGCGCTTGAAGAAACAGGAAGAGAGAAAAAAGTAACAGTTCCACTTTCACTTCCAGCACTTTCCTTAACAATGAAAATAGTGAAAGCTAAACGCCATTTTGAAACATTATGTTGATTGTAGACGCCCCTTTTGACTTAGTCTACAGCTCAGCAGAACACAATTTTTTTGGTTCCTTAGCTAGTTTAGGCTTAGTGATTTAAATTGATTTAATTTGCTTCATCTTTAATTTGTTTTCAATCCAAAATTTAATTAGATATTTCTAAAAGTTTTTTCTAGTTGATTGGAACCTAAATTTGTCTTCATTTGGCTACATTCTTCAGACTTTTAGGCCTTTGGGCCTTAAGAGCCTAACAGGCTCCATCTGGCAAGACTTTGTGGAACGTTTTCCTTCGTTCCCATTTAGCCGCTCGCCTGGCGATCGGCGAAATGGCTCTTCTCTCAGCCGTTCTCCATCAGGAGAGGGTTTCTTCCTCCCTCGCTGCAGCAGACAAAGCAGGTAGATCCGGATCGCAGCAGAGCTGCGCTACGCAATCGCAAGTGCCTTCTGAGTGGGGGAAAGCGATCCTGGTTGCCTCAGAGGGTTTCTGATTTGTTTAATCCTCCGTTCTTCTGTCTTTCACCTTGGTTCAAGGCATTAGAGGGTGCGGTCGCCATTGACCCCGTGTGTTTAACACGGCCACCATTTTGACAAATTCAGGCGCAGCTGCCATTTTGGAAGAGTTTGGGGCGTGGCCGCCATTTGCCGGAGCACAGGAACGGAGGCCATTTGTAGGGACCTCACGTTCCTCGCTTGCTGTGGGCCTGCTTATTATAATAGAGGCTGCTGAGTCAGGCCTCACCGGGGGAAAAAAGAAGAAGTTTCTGATAGTCTGCACACCAAACGTGCAGGTTGTGTTTCAAAAAATTCACTTTTGTGGTGACCTTTGTCTTGCCTATATATATATATATACTGTCTATCTTTGAACTTTAGCTTGTGTACTGTTTTTCTCCTTGCAGTTGATTTGGGCAAAGGGAAGTCTTATACCACCTGTTACTGACTTCGCCACCATTCGAGCCCCTTGGTTTTTGTTTGCTTCGCTACCTTTCTTTGAAGGTAGCTTTTCTGGTAGCTATCACTTCTGCCAGGAGGATTTCAGAGTTAGCTGCTCTTTCAGTTCGCAGTGATTTGTGTACCTTTTCCAAGGATAGGGTCATCCTGCGTTTGGACCCTTCCTTTGTTCCAAAGGTCAACACTTGGTTCCATAGATCGCAGGACCTTGTTCTTCCCAATTTTTGTCTAAATCCTTCCCATCATTTAGAAAGACGATGGCATACATTAGATGTACGTAGGGCACTGCTTCATTGTGTCAAAAGGACCTCGGCCTTTCGTAAATCAGATGCATTGTTCGTGTCCTTTCAGCCCTCTTCCATGGGTCAGAAGGTTTCTTCTTCAACCATTGGTAGGTGGATCAGGGCCTGTATTGCTAGGGCCTATATCTTGTTGTCACTTCCAATTCCTTCACACATTACTGCTTACTCCACACGGAGTGCTGCCATCTCCGCGGCCTGGCTTACTCAGGCCTCCGTGGAGGAGATTTGTAGGGCAGTGACCTGGTCCTCCCCTTCCTCCTTTGTCAAACATTACAAAATAGACAGATTTGCAGCAGCAGATGCCTCGTTTGGCAGGAGAGTGCTGCAGCAAGTTGTTTCTTCTCAGGAGACACATGCCTAGACTCCCACCCGTAGGGACATGCAGGGATTTGGTATGTCCCACCGGTGGATTCTACAGGCATCATGCTGGAGAAGGGGCGTTGTCTTACTAAACGCCTTTTCTCAGCATGATGATGTAGAATCCACACTCTCCCTTCACTGTCTAGGTAGGTTTCTTATATTTTTTTCTTTTTGGAGCCATTGCGTCAGACTTCGTCATGGATGCTTCACCTCGTCCAAAAACTGGAGGACACTCCCAGAGGGAGGCGTGGCTAAAGTTCTGACTTAGTCTGTTCTGAGCAGGAAGGCTATAATTACCCACCGGTGGATTCTACATCATCATGCTGAGAAAAGGCGTTCAGGTAAGACAACGCCCCTTCTCAGCATCCAGGCCTACCAAATGAGTTTTGTTTACTCAGAAATTAGCTGCATAGTCACTTAAACTAAAAGTCATGTGATATGTATGACGCTAAGAAAAAGACAGGCATGTCTTGAGCAGAGGTTTGAAGCTGCAGGACACAGCTTTGAAGCTGCAGGACACAGCTTGACAAACTCTTGAGTTTATTGCTTCTTATATACTTGTTACATAAATACTTGTTTACCATTAAATGCTGACATTTTACATTCATAAGTTTAACCATTAGATGCTGACATAAAGTTTCTTCATTGGAAAATTCCTTCATATAAGCAACTATTTTCTAGTAACATATTACCTGTTCAAAGATCAGGTAAAAACAAATACAGGGAGATGAAAAGCAGAAGGAACTAACAAAGACAGGAAGAGATAGGAAGTTAGGTAGGTGAGGTATTAAGTCAAAAGGTGAGGTATTAAGTCAAAAGGGGATGACCTTTTGGCTGCTTCATTAGGACAAAGGGTATCAAAAGGTTATGAGGTTTGTGGGGGGGGGAAGCATGGCAGTTTGCTGCGCGTGCATTTTCCCCCACATCTCACTCTTCTCTATTTTATTAGAGAGGACATTATCCTAAGCTGAAGAAGTTAGTGGGTCTTAGTCAGGGGACATATAACTTTGCATTTGTTTATACAAAACATAACTTGTTCTTGGGGTAAGTTAATGGTAGTTTAGTGTGGAAAATTTAAAGTAGAGAAAAAAGATATTGAATAACCACATATCTGCATAATTAAAACCTACCTCTTGAAAGGAGGTACAATTTAAAATTCTTTGACTAACGTGTACAATGAAGTTTTTTAGATGAAGTAGTACAATTGACAATTTTTGCACAAGTAAGATTTGTAGGCACAGCTACAATTGGTGTAGGCAAAACAATAGCATCAAGGGGTAACATATAAGAGATAGGACCCCAGCTTGACATACTTGCATAATGAAATTCATTGTCTGATAGAAAATTGCTTAAACCAGTATAATTTTTTTTAAAACTGAAGCTGGAACACACAAAGGTGTAAGACAGATAGAGAGTAGATTTTCCATATCATATAATTCAGAAATGCAAAAGTCTGTCACTTGTGTTACATTAGCTAATTGCACCCAAATATTATATTTCATCCATGATTCTAAAGAATGGGATGAGCCCCCACAGCAATTAAGAAGGAAAGAGAGGCAAAGAATGACTAAGGAATTTGCAGTCAAAACCACAAATATGGCAGCACATAAATTCTCTGGTGTAGGTTCTTTTCCCTGTTGCCGCAAAACCATCTGTGCTTTGGATGTTAGGTTTTTCACATCGCCCCAGGTTGTTGGTCAACTGCGATGGCGAGAGCGAAAGGGACGTTGTGCTATCTGAAGAGTCACCTGCTTCATTTCCAGTATTGGGTTCTGGATTTGATGCCATGACATCTTTGGCTGGTCGCACACACTGGGCTGGAATCCAGAGAGGGCCTATAGGAGTAAGCACAGCAGCATAGCCTCGCCCCCAAGTTAATAAGGGAATTGGACCTAACCAGGTTTTATCAGGCAATTGCCGATAACATACCAATGGATTAGGGAGCACAGTTTTCTCCTGAAAGTGACGCTGGTAGGCAGTAGTTTTTTGAAAATAAATATTTAGCTGATTTAAAGTTATTAGGACTATTGACTTGATGAGTTATCCATGCCAGATTAGGTACCCTTGATCCCTCCTTTTTTATTTGTTTGTGAAGGCAGTTCTTAAAGGACCGATACATATGTGAGAAACAAAGGATAGCTGCTGTAAAGTTAAAAACAAAGCCATAAGATTGGGGTTGATCCTGGGCGTGATGTAAGCACCTGAAAAATCAAAAATAAATTGGCACACATAATGAGAGTCAGAGATTAAGTTAAAAGTCTGTTGAGCAAAGGTGTGGAAAGCTAAAATAGCAGCAGATAATTCTGAGCGTTGTGGTGAGGATTGCACTGCAGTGTAGGCAGATGATATGAAATACAGCCTATATAGTCAATTAAAGAGTATTGAAGAGATAAAATTGAAAATCAAATTTTGGGATAGGAAGAACAATATTAATTAAATCAGTCCCATTTCAAGGACAAGCTCGATTGTGTCCTAAGGTTATTATTTCAGCAACAGCCTGGATAAAAGATAAAACATTTTGGGATGGGATAAGTAAAGCCATTCAATACAATATACTTTTTGTGCTTCTAACACAGCTAATACTCCTGATAGTAGCTTACTAGTAAGAAATATGTAAAGTGTTAAGTGACAATTTTTATATGGAATTCTGTCCAGAAATTGAGTACTCAAGTACTTAATTTGCTCAACTGTGGTAAATGCTGCAAGTAAAACTACAAATGAGATCTCCAGGTTGTTTCCCTTTGGTCAATAAGTCAAATTCCAAGTTAATCAAATACCATTCAGATGGAAACAAATTTCCATTAAGTATGTTAAACATTTACAAAACTTAAGTAAAACAATTCAGAGTCATTTCTTTTGGGTGATAGATATATAGGTCTAACTAAACAATTTAAACTCAACAATTTTCCCCCAAAAAAATTGTCCAACAATTGCTGTCTCCTCTTTCGAGTAAAACTTTGTAATCTGAAACTGCAAGAGTGGGTATTAAATTTCATCTCCATTCGCAAACTGGAATTCTAAGCAGAGAGAAAAAAAGTTTAAAACGAACAGCCCCCCCTCTTCTTTCTGTCTCGTTCTTAAAGCAACCCAGCCAGTTGAAAAACAAAAGAGACAGGAAAAATTTTTGTTACAAACTTCTCACCACTAAAAAATAGTTTTCTTTCATTCACATGCATTTTCCATAAATTCTCTCACACATTCTCCATGGATACAAATATTTCATTTCATACTTTCTCCAGGCAAACCATTTATTTTTAAATAAGGCCTTTTTGTGTGATGTTATCAAAGAGGGTTTTGACCCTCTTCCAAGTCTTGGAAATAACACAGAACAACACAGACAAACATATACACACAAATACTATTAAAACAACATTTATTTAGACATATGGCTTGTCCTGCAAGAAGCGAGAAAAATCATGGGATGATTTCAACCAAACATGTGGTTTTTAATCATCTCCTATTTTTCTCACCATTCCAAGCCCAAACGTAATGTTCTGGGTGGCCACCCATATACATAAACAAAACACACATCAATTTGGGGTTTGAGGCTAAAATAGGCTTCCCCTTTTAATTAAAAAGAAGGGGAACATTTATGGTTACTTCCAATTTATCCCAGCAACTTCAGAAGACATTGGGGAAAGACTGAAAGGAATATTGAAGGTGTGAAGGGTGAGGGAAAAGTAGCAGCTTCCTCTCCTCACCTCTGACAAAGGGGAATTGAATAGAGCCAGATTAAAAGGGGGAAAGGGGAAGAAAAAAACTTGCTTTCACTTCTTTGAATTTTCTTTTCTTTTTCTTAAATTACTTCTACACATCAACACAAAGCACTACCAGACATTGTCTGACAGGGTTAAACTTAACAACTACTTGAAGTTTCAAAACATCCCAATTGTTCAAAACACATCGCAGAGGAGTACATTTTGATTTAATTTGTTTCTTTAAATTCCTTTGACGATTCCCCATATATATTTTTTCTACTTCAAGATTGTTTCTCTAATATTTTCCTTGGGGGGGGGTGTATGATGGCCATAAGGAGGCAAAAGAATTAGCCTCTTCAGAAGGAGCTGAAAATCCAATTAAAGATGCTTTTGGAGGCACAGTTTTTACTTGATCCTAACTCAGGTGTGTGGCTTGTAGTTAATTGTTGCCCAGCTGAAGCATGTGAGCCAAATTTTTCCACTGCTTGATGACACTGATGTCATTGAAGTAATACCTGTACTGGAGCCTGAGATTCAAAATGTAAAGTATGCCCTATCTTTTCCCAATCTCGTAACCTAAGCGTCCAGCGCTTAGGATATCAAGGGGAATGTTTCCCTACCTCATCCACCAGCTTCCTTATGTCTGCCTCAGGCTCTTTCATGCCTGATTTGTGTACCAGGAATCTGAGTTCCTGTACCAGGAATCTGAGTTCCTATACCTGTTTCTGCTGGTGCTGAGATAGATTGCAACCCTTACTTACTATTGAGGGGTCCCGTAGGACAAAAGTGCACTTAGGAGTCTATTCCAGACGTTGGTAAGTAAGTTGGCTGTTGCTTCCTCGAAAGGAGGGCTGTCCCAGTTGCTCCTCGAAAGGGGGGCTGTCCAGTTGCTCCATGGGGGGCTGTCCAGTTGCTCCATGGGGGGCTATCCCTGTTCAAGCGCCAGATGTACAACGCTAAGAAAAAGACACAGGCATGTCTTGAGCAGAGGTTTAAAGCTGCAGGACACAGCTTTGAAGCTGCAGGACACAGCTTGACAAACTCTTGAGTTTATTGCTTCTTATATACTTGTTACATAAATACTTGTTTACCATTAAATGCTGACATTTTACATTCATAAGTTTAACCATTAGATGCTGACATAAAGTTTCTTCATTGGAAAATTCCTTCATATAAACAACTATTTTCTAGTAACATATTACCTGTTCAAAGATCAGGTAAAAACAAATACAGGGAGATGAAAAGCAGAAGGAACTAACAAAGACAGGAAGAGATAGGAAGTTAGGTAGGTGAGGTATTAAGTCAAAAGGTGAGGTATTAAGTCAAAAGGGGATGACCTTTTGGCTGCTTCATTAGGACAAAGGGTATCAAAAGGTTATGAGGTTTGTGGGGGGGAAAGCATGGCAGTTTGCTGCGCATGCATTTTCCCCACATAATAAATTAAGCAAACCCATCTGTGCCCCAGGAGTAATTTCTATATAAAGAATTTAATTGTCTTTTCCACACATGTAATCACTACTAGCTCTTTTCCCCAAGGTTATATGTAGGCTGCGTTAACATATCTGAAAAGATAGATTTAAGACTGCCTTATCCTTGTACATTAGTTATAAACATAATATAGAAATACATTTGCTTCCCTATGGACTGTATTTCTTGATCACCACTGTGGACCAGTGATTTTTTTCTTCCTAGAACAAGACCAATGAGAGGAGCTCATTGGGGACAATGTAACTCTTCATACTTGCAACATCGAAAGGTATGCTTGGAGTAAATATTAACTTTTAAAGCTTCTTTTAATTTCAGGGTTACTCTTTCCCCCTTTTAAGAAACTGCTCTCAAAAATTAACCTATGCCAGGAAGAAATTAGTACTGTACTGTAGAAATTAGTGTGGTGAGAGAGACAACTCTATGCATTGTTGTTGTTCTCCTATTTCAGGCACATTAGAGCAAACAGTTTATCTCACAGAATTTACCTCAGATTGCAGTGCAAGTACACTGATGGCAAACCTATGTCGTATGTGCGAAAGGTGACATGTCATGACATTTTGAGTGACAAATCAGAGTTCATCAAGTACTGTCCCTGTTTGGGTCACCAAAGAAACTGAATGAGCTCAAATACAAGAAATACATAATCCTGTATGCTCCAAAGCTTGAAATTCTCATCATGCATATCACTCCATAATCTGTTATCTTCAGAATTGTGATTCATGGTTACTTGAGAGACCATCTTGTAAAATACAATAGAAACATGGCAGCTGCATAGTTCAATTGTTTTCCAACTACTGCGCAGAATTGCTGTTTGTTCAGCTAAGCTTATTTTCCAGGTGCAAGGATAGAGATTATCTGCAACCACAGTCTCCAAAATGAGCACATTATCAGTGATTCTGTGAAATCAACCTCTGCATGTGAAGAGAAAGAGCACTGAATTATAAATGAATATATAAAGAATATTTGTTTGGGGGTAGGGGAATTTCTTTTACTGCCAGCTTATATTTCCTTATCTTTACTCACTTTTCCAGGGATGTCAACATTTTATTACAATATTTTGGCAACATAATACTTTAGGAAGAAAATTAATGTTTGTATTTTCATTGTATGGTGTCATTGTAACAGGAATGGCAAGCACATGAATTTAACCATGCTCCAGAAATATGATTTTCGGTCATTTCTTCAAATAATATAAACATCATGCATTAACTTCATTTTCTCGACAATTATCCTTCCAATCATGAAGGGCTTTTAGTTATTTTTAAATTAACTATTGAAAGAATAAATGTGTAATATACGTAGCTTGAAATGTGTCTCAGTGGAAGTCACCTTTAAGTTAATACAATTTATAGCATTCAAAGGTATCACATAGTATTCTCTGTGTTGTTTATGGTTCAGAGGAGGAAGAGGAGAAAGAAGCAACAAAAAACCTTCATCACTAACTCCGAGTCTGAGCTCCTTATTTGTACTTAGCTAGAAATCAAATTTGGTTGGAAAGTCAAACAAATTTATTATATTGTCAACATGCTTTTTAAAGAAAGTTTATTTCTTCTTTGTGAATTCAGTGACAGGATTAGTTTTGATGAGTAACATTCCCATTGCAAGGAAGGTATGACTTCATAGTGCAAGATTGCACGTACTAGCACATTCTGGTAACTTCCTTGGTATTCTTGCAGTTGCAGAGTTATAACGAAGGGTTGCCACAGGGTAGCAGATTCAGCGGTTTAAAATCTTTCCTCATTTCTACACGTTGATTGAAATATTGTAGGAAACTACTGGAATTCAAGAAAGAGAAGGGGGCATAAACAGTTGTTACTCTGCTGAGCAACTCTCTATCCGGATTGGTCTTCTTGAATAGTATGTAGGTATTCTTGGTGCTTTCTGAGCTTGGTTGTTTTCTTGCAGACGTTTCATTACCCAAATTAGGTAATAATAATAATAATAATAATAATAATAATAATAATAATAATAATAATAATAATAATATAATATAATGTTCCGAGGATACTAGAGTATCTTATGGATGGCGTGGATATGGGCTTAGCAACCAGCACTATCCGCAGGCAAGTGGCGGCGCTGTCCACGGTGTTCACCTGTGCCGATTCTGTTCCATTGTCTCATCACCCTAGGGTCCGATCCTTTATCAAGGCAGTTGCAAATAGCAAGCCTCCTGTGGTCCATCGTTATCCCACCTGAGAGTTACCCCGGTTTTTACGGGCTCTTACAGGATCCCCCTTCGAACCCATCAGATCTTGTGTTCTTCGTTTCTTGTCTTGGTTGCAATCACATCGGCAAGGCGTGTGTTGGAACTGCAGCTCTTTCCGTTAGAGAGGACTTGTGTACCTTTCCCCAAGGTAAACACGCTGTTTCATTGAGCACAGGAGATTGTGTTGCTGGACTTTTGTCCAAAATCCTCACACGTCCTGGAGCGGCGGTGGCATTCCCTGGACGTGCGCAGGGCGCTGTGATATTACCTTGAGAGGACTGCTTCCTTTTGTAAGTCTGAGGCTCTTTTTGTCTCCTTTCGTACGGGGTCCAAAGGTCACACGGTTTCTTCTTCTACTATTGCCTGGTGGATTAAGGCCTGCGTTACAGAGGCATACCGGGTTTGTTCCTTGCCAGTTCCAGGCCATCTGATGGCTCATTCCATGCGCAGTGCTTCCACGTCTGCTGCGTGGCAAACTCAAGCTTCTATAGTTGACATCTGTAGGGCGGCAATGTGGTCATTGCCTTCCCCTTTCATCCGTTATTATAAGCTCGACAAATTTGCTTCTGCAGAGGCCTCCTTCGGCCACCGGGTCTTACAACAGGTGGTGCATTCTGGCGTCGACACTTGACCAGTCTGCGTCCTACCCGTGGGGTCATATGGCTTTGGTATGTCCCATGTGTGGATTCTACATTCCTTCCATGCTGGAGAAGGAGTGTTGTCTTACCTGAACGCCTTTTCTCAGCATGAGGAATGTAGAATCCATCCCCTCCCTTTAAATTTCGCAGTCAGGTCAGTGCCAGCAGTTTGGGAGCCAACACATCACATAATCATTGGCTTTGCCCTTTTCGAAACTGGGGCATGGTCCGGCCCAGGGGGCATGGCAACTTTGATACTTTGGTCTGATTGGGCTAGAGGACTTCTAATACCCATGTGTGGCTTCTACATTCCTCATGCTGAGAAAAGGTGTTCAGGTAAGACAACGCCCCTTCTTGGTGCTTTCTGAGCTTGGTTGTTTTCTTGCAGACGTTTCATTACCCAAATTAGGTAATATCATCACTGCTAGTAAGGAGTCACTCCTTAATTAGCAGTGATGATGTTATACCTAGTTTGGATAATGAAATATCTGCAAGAAAACAAGCAAGCTCAGAGAACTCCAAGGAACCCTCATCTCAACCCTGAGCGATTAATATTCTCGTTTACTGTTATATAAGTATTCATAAAATACCTGCAGGTTGTTTTTGTGGTTCAATTTTTTGTGAATTTAATTTAGTCATTTAAGACAATTTGCCAGAACTGGATGATGATGTTTCATAAACATTCCCATCTACGAGGTGATTTGTTACTTGGTGAACTGACAAGTGCTATGAAATTTCCACTTGAATTTCTAATTCCAATTCATTCAATATAGAAATTGGAAGGTTTTGCATATACTGTACAATTATTATGAAGAATTAAATCTTTAAATTCCTCAGCACATGAAATTTTAGTGTTACATTTTATGCTTAGAATAGATACTATTTGAATGAAGGCAAAGCAAGAAATGGCTTGATTGTCAGGACAGCAAAATTACTACTGTGGCCAAATTTTAAAAAGATTAAAACAGAACATATTTTTTATCATTTTGATCAGTTTTTAAGTTTTCTGCTATCTTTATTGTCCTTGATAAATACTGCATTCCTATAGTTGATCTTTTTCCTGGAACAAAAGGCTTGTTGGCTTGAATAAAATAAAAGTTATTAGATTAGTTTGGTATATGAACAACAGTGGGGAAAATGGCCAAATGTTTACTAACTTACGGGACCGCCTTCTGCCACATACTTCTCTACGACCGGTGAGAGCGCACAGGGTCGGCCTCCTCCGGGTCCCGTCAGCGAAACAATGTCGTCTGGCGGGCCCTAGGGGGAGGGCTTTCTCTGTTGTGGCGCCCGCCCTCTGGAACCAACTACCTCCTGAAGTCCGCGTTTCTCCGACTCTCCCGGCCATCCGAAAGAATTTAAAAACCTACCTCTGCTGGCAGGCCTGGGGATGATTGTTGATTGTGGTGTGATTGATGAGTATGTATGGGGTTTTATTTTTAATGTTTCTTGTTCGGATTAGTTGAAATTGTTTTATATATATGTTGTGAGCCGCTCCGAGTCTTTGGAGAGGAGCGGCATACAAATCCGAATAAAATAAATAAATAAATATTTTGGTTATTTTTATTTATAATTCTGATTGGAATTGTTACTAATTATAAATTTTACAGATTTATATTCTTTATATATGTGTGTGAGTTCTGTGCTATGCATTGTGCTGTATAGTGTTAGAATAATTTTTAGGAAATAACCATCTATATTTGCTTTAGGAGTTGAGAACTGAATCTCAAAAGGGAGGGAGGGAGGGGGAGAGAGAGAGAGAGAGAGAGAGAGAGAGAGAGAGAGAGAGAGAGAGAGAGAGAGAGAGAGAGAGAGAGAGAGAGAATGTCATTAAAGGGACACAGGGGATTTCTAGGTACTTCTGCTGAGCCACCTTACTCCAATCATCCTTGTCCTCCTCATAAGTTCATGCACTGCTGTCTGTCTTGTATAAATAGTCCTCAACTTACAACCACAATTGCACAGAATTTCAGTTGCTAAGCAAGGTGGTTGTTACATAACTTGCACCTGATTTTGTTCTTTTTGCCACGGTTGTTAATCACTTTGTCAAGTTATTTAAATGACTCACATGTTCATTAACTGAATTTGGTTTCTACTAACTTTGATAGTCATAAACCAGCTGGAAAGGTGACAAATGATGATCATGTGACCCTGGGATGCTGCAACCATAATAAACATATGCCAGTTGCCAAACACTCAAATGTTGATCACCATGGGGATGTTGCAATGGTCATAAATACAAGGGTCAATTGTAAATCACTTTTTGCATTGCCATTGTAACTTTGTATGGTGACTAAATGAACGGTTGTAAGCCGAGGTACCCCTTGGACAGACTGTAATTAAGTGACATAACAGGAAAATAGTTCTTCCAGTGAAAGACTTTAAGCAGATCAGGGTATAAGTAATGGTGAGGCTTTGTTTGCCCTGTGCTATCTCATCCACCAGTTTTTAGGTGCAATAAAGGATCGTCAGGATAAAAATAAAATCTGATTGCTTTATCACATAAGATTAAAATGAGGGTATTATTTTGTCCATCAAATCAGGTAGTAAAACAGTATGGCTTTGATTCAGATGGCTTGGAATCAAGCCATTGATGATTAGCACTGATAGATTAATTGACTGAGCATTAAAAAAAAAGGAGAGAAGCAAAATGCAGTTGGTTAAATTCCAGTACAAATTGTCTAAGTAGAGGTAGTTTGAGTAGAAAGTAATTTATCTCCTAATCTTTTTCTTCATTCCCTAAATTATCAGGAAAAAGGCAACTGCAGATGCAGAAGAAAGATACCATATTGTCAAGCGATTTGAGGCTGTTTTGCATCAGTCTGCAGAACTGGTTTCTGCTGTGGCTTAAGCAGGATGAACAAACAAAAGAGGGATTTTCTCTTCTGCAGAAATAGTGACAGTGACAATTGTCCTCCTTAAAGTAAGTTAGAAGACTGCATGCAAGCACTCCGAAGAAATGAAAGAAGTTGAGCTCTGGTCACGCAAGGAAGTGGCAAATTGGTTGTTGGAGAATGCGGTGCCCGAATACTGTGAACCACTGAAGCATTTATCTGGGCATGATTTGATCAACCTAACCAAGGCTGATTTTGAGAAACCCCCTTTGTCACGAGTGACCTCTGATAGTGGACAGCAGCTCTTAGACATGATAGAGACTTTGAAAATAGAACACCACATTGAGGCACACAAAAATGGGCACGCCAACGGCCACCTAAGCATCAGCACAGAAGCCCCGACCAGCGAAAATGGCTTCAGCAAAACCCCCAAACCAAATGGGGTGCCGAATGGCTACAGGAAAGAAATGATAAAAATCCCCATGCCAGACCTGGAACGTTCTCAGTATCCTTTGGAGTGGGAGAAGACGTTTCTGGCTTTCCTTTATGCGCTCTGCTGTTTCTTCCTGACCACGGTGACAATCTCACTTGTCCACGAACGAGTGCCTCCGAAAGAGGAGGAGCCCCCCCTGCCGGATGCTTTCTTTGATTACTTTAACCGTGTTCAATGGGCCTTTTCTATCTGTGAAATTAATGGTTTGATCCTTGTGGGACTTTGGTTAGTTCAGTGGCTGCTTTTAAAATACAAGTAAGTAGACTGGTGGTGGTTGCTCCTGGTTTTATTGTTATAGCTGCTTGCTTTAAATTGTGATTTTTTTTTTCTATTTTAAGGACTCTATTTAATGGTAAATGTAGGTCATAAAAGTATACATGAAGGGACGTGAGAGCAATATCAATAAAATATTCTGTGGAATAATTATTTACACCAGGGGTCCCCAACCCCCGGTCTGTGGACTGGTCCGGGTCCGTAGCATGCCAGCAACCGGTCCACACAAACAAGCAACACCCCATCCATGTGATACAGGCAGCACACAAAACCATGCCCCCTCCGGTCCGCAGAAAAACCTCTCTCCACAGAACCGGTCCTTGGTGTCCAAAACGTTGGAGACCTCTCATTTACACAATACAGTGTAAACTATGCAATAATATTTATTTGATCAATAAATCTGCAAAATTTAAAAGAACAAAAACAGAGTGAAGCAAATATATAGGTGCAATGCCACACTAATAAATAGCAAAATAAATCACATATTATAACATTCACTATTATTATGTTAATATGTTATCTAGGTAATATAAATTGTTGTTGTTAGTTGTGAAATCATGTCCAACCCATCGTGACCCCATGGACAACGTTCCTCCAGGCCTTCCTGTCCTCTACCATCTTCTGGAGTCCATTTAAGCTCACGCCTACTGCTTCAGTGACTCCATCCAGCCACCTCATTCTCTGTCGTCCCATTCTTCTATTGCCCTCAATCTTTCCCAGCATTAGGCTCTTCTCCAGTGAGTCCTTCCTTCTCATTAGGTGGCCAAAGTACTTGAATTTCAACTTCAGGATCTGGCCTTCTAAAAAGCAGTCGGGGTTGATCTCCTCTAGGACTGACCAGTTTGATCACCTTGCAGTCCAGGGGACTTGCAGGAGTCTTCTCCAGCACCATAGTTCAAAGGCTTCAATTCTTTGTCACTCAGCCTTTCTTATGGTCCAACTTTCACAGCCATACATTGCAACTGGGAAAACCATGGCCTTGACTATACGTACTTTTGTTGGCAGGGTGATGTCTCTGCTGTTTACTATGTTTAGATTTGCCATAGCTTTCCTCCCCAGCAGCAAGCGTCTTTTAATTTCTTGGCTGCAGTCCCCATCTGAGGTGATCTTGGAGCCCAGGAAGACAAAATCTGTCACTACCTCCATTTCTTCCCCATCTATTTGCCAGGAATTGAGAGGGCCGAATGCCATGATCTTGGTTTTCTTAATGTTGAGTTTCAAGCCAACTTTTGCGCTCTCCTTCTTCACCCGCATCAAGAGGCTCTTTAGTTCCTCTTTACTTTTTGCCATTAAAGTGGTATCATCTGCATATATTAGGTTGTTGATATTTCTCCCGGCAATCTTAATTCCAACTTTTGATTCATCTAGCCCTGCCTTTCTCATGATGTGCTCTGCATATAAGTTAAATAGGCAGGGCGACAGTATACAGCCTTGCTGGACTCCTTTCCCAATTTTGAATCAATAAATAGAAAGCATTAATAGGTATAAAATAAAAACTCTATATCTCCTAACAGTTTATTGGTTAAGATATATCAAATGGAAAGTAATGATTTAAAACTAAAGCAATTATGTCTTTAATCAGTTTTGTCTTATTTTCATTGTGGCAACCCAAAATTTAGCTATTGCACACCTAATGAGTAGTTTTAGATCCTAAAGGAGAAGGTTCTTGTAAAATTCATCTGGATTCTTTAGGAATTTGTCTGTTAGGGGCAAAATATAGATATGCCTAATATCCCTGTAAAATTGACAACATAATTACTTGTGAGATTGTTTCAACTTCCTCATCACCATATGGGCAGATACATTCAGTTACCGGGATTTTGCTATTACTAGTAAAATAGCAAAGTTTGCTATTTACTTTACCATTTTACTTTACAGATGGAAGAATGCTGAATCCAGCTTTAAAGGATGCATTCTCAGTTTAGGGAAAGTTAGATTTAACAAGTAATTTCTACAAATCTTGGACTCCTTAAGATGAGAGAGGAAGGGCATCACTGATGCCTTCAGTTGTGTGAAGAAGAAAATAAGATGGAGATTCTGTTAGATTCTCTTGTAAGGCAAAATGTATTGTCCAGCGAAGCATTGTATACCCCCTGCAATTCAGGAGATTTTGGAAAATGTTGTAATGTGGCATTTCTGGGATGCAGGTTGGGGGCAGGATATATAAAATAGAGGGGAGGGAAGATTATCATTATACAAGAATATTTCTTGATCTCATCCTCATAGGCCTTTCAAAGAAGCAAAGTACAGATTATCCAGCCTCCATAATATTACATCCTTGTTGAAAGCTTTCTCAGGACAATTATGATAAATATATTTGGCAGATTTCATGTATATGATTAATATGCCCTGATTGAATAGAGCAGGTGATTTTACACCAGTTAAAAATTTAGATAAAATAGTTCTCAAAACTATCAAAAAGCTTATATCCAGATGAAGAGTTTATAATCTTCTTGTGTTGTATTTAGCATCTAAAACAAGTATGTTGAAATTTGGAGGTTCACTCCTGAATAGGAATCAGTGTTGACAATTTCAAAGATCCAGGATGAAGATTTCAAAGGTCCAAAATTAAGCCAGCAAGCATATCTATGGAAGAATGATTGAAAGCAACATGTTAATCCCATTAATTTCAGTTTCCTTAGGTTCGCTTTATGCTGAAAAATATTTCTCGTTCTAAAAGTGAAATTTTGACAAAATGATTGAGAACAACATTGGATTACTCCCTTCACTCTGGCATAATGTTGTATCATAAAAGTTTTATAATGCGATCTGTGAAGCCAAATATTTGTTATGCAATCTCCAACTTGAAAAACATTTTGGAGTGCTTGCCTTTGAAATGGCAATGTTTTGAGGGAGAGCGTCCATTAATATTTCATATAATGGTCTGGATCCAAGAAAATTGTATTAGTAGCTTTGTACACTAAATGGAGGATTGGATAACAGCTTCCCTACATATTAGAGTCAAGCACTTTAGAGTCTTGTACAAAAAAATTGTAAAATAGCATTAGTGGTGAATTATATACTTGGGTTTTCAGTGGAAAGCATCTAAAAAGCTTTCCCAAATTAAATCTTTACAATCTGTTCAGCTTGACATTATTTATACTTGATATTTATTTTATACATGTGTGAGTATGAATATATATGACTACATTCAATTGGCTATTTTTTATGTTATCATACTATATAGACATTAATTGAAATCCCATTGATTTCAATGACTGTGCCATAAGTATGCTAAATCTGGAAACCATATCTGATTGATAACATTTTGCTATCAGCAATAAAAATAAAGTCTCTCTGAGTTGAGTTCAACTCTCCCCATTTTTATTTTTTGGTAACAATATGAAAGTGGTTTCTAGTTGTTTCCTTCTTAAGTTTTTTTTTTAAACTTTTGAGTTTAACTTTCTGCCCTGCTATTTTTGGGTGTTCACCACCCAAGTTCTAGGCATGCTTTAAGTCTAATTAGGCTGCTTTAGAGCATCTAAGATCAGCTAGCTATCTAGTTGGTCTTGTTGTTCTCTTAAACTGGAATGTTGTCTTCCAAGGCTGTTAATAAAAACTCAAAATAACTCACCTGAAGTGTGATAAAATGGAAGAATCTGAGGAAATATCTTCTATCTGAACATTTAAGTAGTCCAGAGGAACTAAAAAGAGGCTTTAGAACTAAGTATTACCTATTGGTAAAAGCAGTAGAGTGTTTGAGCGTGAACATATTTAGTTTACGCAAACCATTTTTGATGTCCATTAAAAAAATGGCAAAGGGTCTCTAAATGGGGACTAAAGGTAGAATAACTAAGTTAATGGTTAGGAAGAAAAATAAATGTAACTTGTGTTTTTTAGACTCCTTCTATTCTAAATGTAAATGCATTACCATTAACCTGTATGGAAAAAATGAGGAAATCTGCATAGTGAACTTAAAAGCCCATAAAAATTTAAAAACCCATGAATGGGGGATAAATACATTTATTTGGTTGGAGGACACTGTGAATATGTATATAGCCTCTTAACCATGAAGCCTCTCTACACCGTATTAGTCCAGATTACAGTTCACACTGCGTTCAGTAATTTGCAGTTTTTTGGGAAACTGACAATAGTTTTTGGCTAGGTAGAAAAGAAAGCTAAGAACCAGATTTAATATAAAAACAGTTTGAAGAATATTCTATCCTTTCCCCTGAATTACAGTCTTCTTGGATCTATTCTAGTTCTATGAAGTGGGAATATTTCATTTGATTTGTTTTTAGTAGTTTTTGGCCTAAATGGAGTAGTGCAGTGATGGCAAACCTTTTAGAGACCGAGTGTCCAAAAACTGGCCCCGCCCCCACCCCACCCTCTGCCCTGCCCCCACCCTGCCTGCCCACAGGGCCATTCACCATCTAGATGGCCCGCCGCAGATCATTCAGCAGCACCATAGCAGTCACGCCCTCTGCCCGTGCCCTGCAGCATCAACTGGGCAAGATGGGGTGTGAGGGCAGAGTCTTGTCTACGCTGCCTGGCTGCCATGTCCTTGGCGGCACTGCTCCATGTGGGCCACACTCGGGGGCAACTCTTCTCCAGGAGGGCTGCTGGTGAGGAGGGGGTCATAAGGGGAAAGCAAGGCTGGGGCAACGGCATGTGTGCCCACAGAGAAGGCTCCAAGTGCTGCCTCTGGCACCCGTGCCATAGGTTCACCACCACTGGAGTACTGTCTCATGGAATGCATAGAAAACACTCTTTTTACAGTACTCTGAAGCACTTCAAATAGAGATACACAGTTCTCTCTACCTTTTCTTTCTCCTTCCAGGTCTATTATTGGCAGAAGATTTCTTTGTATAGTTGGCACATTGTACTTATACCGGTGTATTACAATGTATGTAACGACACTCCCAGTACCTGGCATGCATTTCAACTGTTCTCCAAAGGTAATTTTTTTTGTTTTGTTAATATTATTTAACCTCACTTTTTTTCCATCTTCTTAGACCACGGGTCAGCAACCCACGGCTCCGGAGCCACATGTGGCTCTTTGAGCCATCCCCTGCGGCTCCGGAGCCTCCCCCCACCATTTTCAGAGAGAGATAAGGAGAGAGAGAGGCACTTTCTCTTTCTCTCTCTCATGTGGACTTGCCCCCTCGCAGGGCTCCTGATTGGCCCTGCGCCAGGGTGCCCCACCCTCTGGGAGAAGGGCGGCCAAGAAGTCCCTTTCCCGGGCTGGCCCCATCTGAGGCGCAAGTGGCTGGGGAGCCGTGCAGGGAAGCCCCAAGATCCCCTCTGGGAGTGGCCTGCCCGAGCCTCCGCTGAGCAAGCCAGCCCTTCCACAAACTGCGGCCCCGAGGGAGAGCAGTTCCTCTGAAGCCCAGCCGGCGCAACCGTTGGCCAAGCAGCAGTAGAGCCGGAGACAGGGGTCAGTGGCGGGGGGAGGGAGGGGGCTGTGAGTCCATGGAGCACTGCTGCGAAGCGGCCGCAGGGCAGGTGGCGCCCACGCCGGCTTACTTGTTCCAGGCAGCAGTCTCAGCCTGGGCATCGCTTCCTGGGCCATCCCCAGGCTGCTCCCTGGGCAGCCGAGCCAGCCACATGTCGCCCCGGGCCGGGCGGAAGTCATGGCTGGGGCAGTGGCTGGCGCGGGCATTGCTTCCCGGGAAGCCGAGCCGGCTACATCTCTCCCCAGGCTGGGCTGGACGGCAGTCATGGCTGGGGCAGCGGTCGGCACGGGCATCGCTCCCCGGGAAGCTGAGCCGGCCATGTGTCTCCCCAGGCCGGGCCGGGCGGCAGTCAGGCATGAAGCTTGCCTGGCTGCCACAGGGCTCTCCACCGCCCGGCCGCACCTTGGCCCCATTGGTGACGCCTTCCTCGGCTGCTTTTGGGGAGCCGCCGCCACCGCCGCCCTCGGTGCTGCAGGAGGAGACCTTGGGTTGTAGGGCCGGCAGGGCCGGCGGCAATCGAGACCCCCTCTCGTCCCCGTGGCGGCACTCTCTGTTGCCGGCACGGCCGCCCATGGTGCACCCGACCTTGGTGCCTTCCTCTTGCATCGGCAAAGTGGCTGAGGATGCGGGGGCAGGGCCGGGGGCGGTGGGGACCCTGACCATACTGCAGTGGCTGCTGCCGGAGTTGCTGCCTCTCGTCTTCCCCCTCCCCACCCGTTCAGTTGAGGACGCGGCAGGGGTGGCGACTGGGAGCTTCTGCCTCCCGTCCTGCTCCCCCTCCCCGTCCGTTCGCCTGCGGATGCGGCAGGGGGTTGGCTGGGAACTGCTGCCTCCCATCCTGCTCCCCCTCCCCGTCCATTCGGCTGAGGATGCAGCCGGGGGGGCAGCTGGGAACTGCTGCTTCCCGTCCTGCTTCCCCTCCCCGTCTGTTTGGCTGAGGATGCGGCGGGGGCGGCTGGGAACTGCTGCTTCCCGTCCTTCTCCCCCTCCCCGTCCATTTGGTTGAGGATGCGGCGGGAGGGCGGCTGGGAGGGCGGCTGGGAGCTGCTGCTTCCCGTCCTGCTCCCTCTCCCCGTCCGTTCGGCTGAGGATGCCGCGGGGGGGGGGAGCGGCTGGGAACTGCTGCATCCCATCCTGCTCCCTCTCCCTGTCCGTTCGGCTGAGGATGCGGCTGTGGGCAGCTGGGAACTGCTGCCTCCCGTCCTGCTCCCCCTCCCCGTCCATGCGGATGCGGTGTGGGGGCAGCTGGGAACTACTACCTCTCGTCCTGTTTCCCCTCCCCGTCCGTTCGGCTGCAGATGCGGCGGGGGGGGTGGCTGGGAACTGCTGCCTCCCGTCCTGCTCCCCCTCCTCGTCCGTTCAGCTGCGGATGCGGCGGGGGGCGGCTGGGAACTGCTGCCTCCCGTCCTGCTCTTCCTCCCCGTCCGTTTGGCTGAGGATGCCACGGCGGGGGGGCGGCTGGGAACTACTGCCTCCCGTCCTGCTCCCCCTCCCCGTCCGTTCGGCTGTGGATGCGGCGGGGGGGGCGGCTGGGATCTGCTGCCTCCTGTCCTGCTCCCCCTCCCCATCCATTCAGCTGAGGATGCGGCGGGGGGGCGGTTGGGAGCTGCTGCCTCCCGTCTTCCCCCTCCCCATCCGTTTGGTGCCGTCTGCCTTTCCGCTCTCTCTCTCTCTCTCTCTTCACCTGGAGGGAGAGGGAGAGAAAGAGAAAGATAGGAAAGAGAGAAAGAGGAAAGGAAGAGAAGAGAAAGAGAGAAGAAAGAGAAAGAGAAGAGAGAGAGAGGAAAGAGAGAAAGTTAAAGGAAAGAGAGAAAGAGGAAAGAGAGAGAGAGAAAAGAAAGAAGGGGAGAGGAAAGAAAAAGAGGAAAGGGAGAGAGAGAAAGGGAGAGGAAAGAGAGAAAAAGGGGGAGAGGAAAGAGAAAAAGGAAAGAAAAAAGATTGAGAAAAGAGTAAAGAGAAAGAGAGAGGAAAGAAAGAAAGTTAGAAGAAAGAGAAAGAAAAATAAGAGAAAGAGGAAAGAAAGAGGAAAGAGAAAGAGGAGAAAGAGGAAAGGGAAAGAGGAAAGAGAAAGAGA
Source organism: Bothrops alternatus (assembly GCA_034064705.1). Lineage (NCBI taxonomy): Eukaryota > Metazoa > Chordata > Lepidosauria > Squamata > Viperidae > Bothrops > Bothrops alternatus. Next base: position 4,644,785 of record JARGCV010000009.1, on the reverse strand, counting down.
GAAGAGAGAGAGGAAAGAGAAAAAGGAAAGAGAAAAAGGAAAAGGGAGAGAAAGGGAGAGGAAAGAGAAAGAACGAGAGGGGGAGAGGAAAGAGAAAGAGAGGAAAGAAAGAGATGAAAGAGAGAGAAAGTTAGAGGAAAGAGAGAAAGAGAAATAAAGAGGAGAGAAAGGAAAGAAAGGAAAAAGGAAAGAGAAAGAAGAAAAAGAGGAAAGAGAAAGTTAGAGGAAAGAAAGGAAAGAGGAAAGAAAGGAAAGAGGACGAAAAAGAGGAAAGAGAGGAAAGAAGGAGAGAGGGAGAGGGAGAGGAAAGAGAAAGAGGGGGTGAGGAAAGAGAAAAAAGATTGAGAAAATAGAGAAAGGAAAGAAAGAGAAGAGAAAGAGGAAAGAGGAAAGAAAGAAGAGAAAGAGGAAAGACAAAGGAAAGAAAGGATAAAAGAGAGACAGAAAGAGAGAGAAAGTTAGAGGAAAGAGGAAAAAGAAAAGAAAGAAAGAGAGAGAGAGGAAAGTGACAGAGAGAGACCCTTTTGACATCTAAAATTAAGATAACACTGCACATATCCTTTTTTTACCTTTATTTTATATATACACACACAAACACACACACACACACATTAAAGGTAAAAAAGGATGTATGCAGTGTTATCTTCATTTTAGATATCAAAAGGGTTTTGTGGCTCCCAGTGTTTTGTTTTTGGTGGGAAACGGGTCCAAGTGGCTCTTTGAGTGTTTTGGGTTGCCTACCCCTGTCTTAAGACATTCTGGAAGAGCTGGCTCAGAATGACTAATGAATTTCTCATTAAGGGAAATTGATTGATTTTTTTCCCCTACAGATGGTCAGTATTGCTTATTGCTCAACTTTCTGTTGCTCAACCAGACGAACAGCTTCTGTCAGGATTTAGTTCAATATTTCTATCATCCCTTCATGGCTTTTAGTTCAACATCAATCAATTTGGTTATCGCATTGAAAGAGACCCAGGTCTCATCCAGCCTCAAAGGCAAGAAAGACTGTCAAAATTGATCTCATTCCTTAGGAAGGCAGAGCCGTATGGCATGTGACTTTTGAAGGCATTTATAAACTCTCCAGTTGCCATATTTGAACATAGTCTGATAGAAATAACTGTAATCGGTTTAGGGTAACATCCTTAATATTGTTCCACAATTTATCATCCAGAAAATTGCTTGACAATTAGGAAAAGCACAACACAAGTAGACACCTCCTTTGGATACATAGATGCAGAGGTAGACAGGGCTATTTAATACCGGTAAGTGTGTTTTTCTGTCTAGACCAAAATTTTAATTGGACAAAATAGAAGAGGTTTTCACAGCCTTCCAGAAGGTTAACTGGATGGGGCCCTCTGAATCTCACAGGAGAAACTGTTCAAATAGCAACCATGGAAAAGATGCTTCTTAGACATTTCATAATATTTGGTGACATTTAAGGCCTAGAATGTGCCCATCCTATCTAACCTGATAGTGCAATTGTCATACCAGCAATGCCACATAAGCAAAAGATAAAACCTTGTGAACTGAAGGGCTACTGCATGCTGGGTCAGTTCCAACTTCTGAGTGGTCTTCAACAGCAGCTCCATGCAAAGTACATTACAGTAACTAAGATTATTAAAATTTTGAATAAAGATGAGCAAGGCCTCCCAGTCCAGGAAGGGGCACACTTGGTGACAATCCAAAGCTATGCAGTGGTGGCCATAGTCATGGCTAGATCTGAGCAAGAGCTCAGGAGGATCACCAGATCACCAATAAAGGAGAATATTGTTAATTCATTGTTAAAATGAGGGGTCCTTGGTGCTCTCTGAGCTTAGTTGTTTTCTTGCAGACGTTTCATTACCCAAATTAAGTAACATCAGTGCTAGCACCAAGGATCCCCGATCACCAAATTGTACACAACTCTTGTCCTTGGGAATGCTACCCCTTCAAAAGGCAACTCATAGGAATTCAGAGGCTCAAAGTTGGTTCGTCTTGCCAGGGTTGAATCTAAACTGGTACCCTCCCAATTGAGTCTTTCATAAGTCTCTAAGTTCTGGGTAAGTACTTGAATGGCATCTCCTGCTCAGCATGAGGTGCAGATGGATAACTGAATCCATTAACTGATGATAATCTATATACTGATGATACCATATCCTATTCTGTGGGATGTCAGTGTTAAATAGAAAAGAGGAGAGACCAGACCTCTAAATCACCCCATATAGGGGAGGCCAAGGAGTGGATCTCTTTCCCCGTACCAGCAGCAACTGGAACTGGTCATGGAGCAAGGAGGAAAACCAATGCAAAACAGTATCCATACTCCTAACCAGTCGAGAGCCAGTCCAGAAGGATACCATGGTTGATTCTTGAAAATTCAGTGCAGGAACTGAAATCAAACCATGCCTGCATAAGGTCTGACATTGCCACAGTGTTCATTCCTATTCTTGATCTTAGTTATTCTCATATAATTCCTAAAATAACTGTGACTATTTCTTGAGTTGCACAATGTACATAAGGACTGATTTCTCCACAACAATGAACATAGTTGAATTCTGAAAGCCACCATTTTCATGGAAAAATAAATTTTAAAGAATATAACTTATTAATGGGCACTTATTTGTTTTAATTTTATTTGATAACTTTGTAACTGTCATGAAATATTTTCAGACATGGCCATAAAATAGAAGTGAGCTACTGTTAATTATCTAGTATGAACTCCTGTTAATTATCTAACTTTGTGGTTAAGATTTTTTATTATTAATTTGATAACAGTAATGTTATGGTATTATAAACCAAATGGATGCCAAGTGATTCAGTTTCTCCTTATTCTTAATACATATTTATAACTAGCAGGTTTAAGTTGTCATGAGTTTGGAGAATTAAAGTTTATATTCTTGTCAGATCTCTTAAAAACATGATAATTGGTTTCTTACAATGCATTACACTTTTCTTGTCAACTTCTCAGAAAATACTGCAATATATTAGGAACTCCGTAGTTTTATGGCTGTTGTAAACACATGTGAGCAACTTCATTCACATTTCTCATTGAGATGCCAGCTAAATGCCATTATTTAAAATTATCAAAGAAATGGGATAAATGAGTTAGTGATCTTGAAAATTTAGATATCTATGTAGGATTTGCTTGGGTTTAAACCAATATTTTCCTGCAGGATCACTGTAGCTTCTATTTTTCCTGATATCATACAATGCCAATATGTAGAAAAAATGCACATACAGTGAGGAATGAACCTATTAAACTTGGCCCTAACATTGTGAGTTTGAATTCACCGTACTTGACAATATGTTTGTTTCTATCTATCCAAAAAAGAATAATATAGGTAGTCCTTGATTTACAACAGTTCATTTAGTGACCATTCAAAATTACAACGGCACTAAAAAGTGACTTATGACTGTTCTTCACACTTACATCCATTGCAGCATCCCACAGTCACATGGTTTACATTTAGATGCTTGACAACTGACTCACTTTATGATGGTTGCAGTGTCCCGGGGTCATGTGATCACCTTTTGCAACCTTCTTACAAGCTAAAATGGGGATGCCAGATTCACCTAACAACCACGTCATTAACTTAATCACAGCAACGATTCACTTAACAACTGTGGCAAGAGATGTTGTAAAATGGAGCAAAATTCTCTGAACAAATGTTTCACTTAAGCAACAGAAATGTTGGGCCCAATTTTGGTCATAAGTTGAGGACTACCTGTATTCATTTCAACCATTTCTTGTTAATCAACATCCTTCTGCAAAGAAGATAGGTCAGTTCACCCCACCTAAACAATGATTCAGATTTCTTATTGTAATTTGACTGATTACAGTACTGAAAGAAAAAAAAATATTGTGCTGAATAAGTTGTTTTTCTGATGTTTTAGCCTATTTATGTTGAACAATGAAAGTGATTTTAGGTTACTACTTTCTGTTTTGATGAAACAATCACAACTAACCCCCCCGAAAGTCTATGTTTATGTAAAGAAAAGTTCTCTGTGCAATTTTCATAAGGGTATCTGTATTATAATTTTTTAACTAGTGAAGAAATTTGTGATTCTGGAAAAGATCAGTGAGCACAGTCTTGTAAAAGCTTTTGTATTATGAATGTACCTCCCTCAAGCTTAGCCTTTGTGTTGGAACAAAATTCTTTATTGCTATTTATTCCCTCTGCTGCTTTGATTCATTCAGTGGCCTGGAAATCTAATTACTTGCAGTGTAATGTTTTCCAGTTAGATACATTTGAACTAACATGTTGATTTATCCCTTCCTCCTTTCTGAAGCTTTTTGGCGACTGGGAGTCACACATGAGGAGGATCATGAAACTGCTTGCTGGGGGTGGTCTCTCAATCACAGGAGCACATGACATGTGTGGTGACTACCTATACAGTGGCCATACGGTGATGTTAACTCTGACATACTTATTTATCAAAGAGTGTAAGTATCTCCATTATTCAATAGAACAATGTATGTTATTTGATTTATTGAGATCACTCTGCAAATTTGCTGCCCTTCATCAGAGCTTTATACTTTTATTATATGTTGTTTAAGAAGTATCTTTTAGGGCAGGGTTCCCCAACATTTCTGGTTTTGCAGACTGGCGGGGGAGAGAAGGGGATGGTTCGTGCAAGCAGCCAGCAAGTGCACATGTGCGGCTCCATTTGCGTGAGCGGCATGCACATGCGCCTGCTGCTCACTGCAAATGGAGCATGCCCACATGCACTCATCCGCTGCTTGAGCAAGTGAGGATACGTTCACACGTGCTCACCAGCTGTTTCCATGGGCCAGTTGCAAACCCCTCACAGTCCACTAGTGGGCCAGAGCCCACAGGTTGGGGACCCCTATTTTAGCCTATAACTTTCCCCAAAAGAAGAGAAGATTTGTTAAGGATATTGACTTTTCAATGATCTAAAACTATACAATATAGATTGATGCAACAATGTTTGTAATTGCTATATGTTATATTTGGTACACTATACCTATTCTATCAGTATTTATTAAATTTTGCAATAGCTAGTAACATTTGCATGAATTGGACAAAGATCTTAATCATACAGTACTTGTTTCCTGCGAGTGAACTTACTTAATTTTCAGTAATTACAAACAATCCCGAATAAGACTTTTTCAAAACTAAAAATACTGAGTTAGCCAACTTATAATTGAAGCAAATGAGATTAGAATAATGTTGAAGCAACTAGAGCAGGGGTGTCAAACTCAATTTCATTGAGGGCCGCATCAGCATTGTGGTTGCCCTCAGGGGGCCGGGTGGGTGCGGCCAGAGTGGGTGTGGCCTACTGGATGGACGTGGATGGAATGGGTATGGCCTACTGAGTGGGCATGGCCAGCTCTACATCATTTGTGTCAAGGGTGCCTGTGAGGGCCTGGGCAGGAGTGGGACAGATCTAAGGGTCTCTGGCAGAAAGGAGTGGGACCGGGGCAAGCGCCAAAGCATGGTCCATTTCTTCATTCCTCACAAAGGGTGACACCTCCCCAGCATGCACCCAGGGGGCGGGGCCGACACAGCAGGGGCTGGTTCCTCGCTGTTTCCAGACAGCCTTGTGGAGCTAAGACTGAATACGTTTCAGCATGGATGGACACCACAAAATTCTATATTGGCTCCCAGCTGGCCTGGGCTAGGGCCAAGGCAGCAGGGGCCGTTTTCTCACTGTTTCCAGGATGGCTTTGCAGGCCACATGAAACCACTTTGCGGGCCGCATCTGGCCCCTGGGCCTTGTGTTTGACATGTCTAGAACTAGAGTAACACAACAACGTTTTAGTTCTTATTGTTATGCAAGTAATCCTCGTTGAACAACCACTTGTTCAGGAACCATTCGAAGTTGCAACAATGCTGAGCAAGGAGGACTTAACAACTGTTCCTTGTAGTGGTAGCCATCGTAAGGTTCCCAAGGTCACATGATCATGATTCAGGGAGTTGTCAACTAGTGCACAATTATAAACATCACAACATCCCAGTTATGTGGTGGCACAGTGGTTAGAATGTAGTATTGCAGGCTAACATTCCCAACTGCTAGCAGTTTGATCCTGACTGGCATAAGGTTGACTCAGCCTTTCATTCTTCCGAGGATGGTAAAATGAGGACCCAGATTGTTGGAGGCAATATGTTGACATTTGTAAACTGTTTAGAGCATGCCATAAAGCATTATGAAGCAGTATGTAAGTCTAAGTGCTATTCACTTAGTAAGTCAGCAACAAGCCCTGACTTACAACAGGCAGCAGTCCGGTAGCAGCGGCAGCGGCAGCAGCAGCAGCGGTGGCAGCAGCGGCAGCAGCGGCAGCCGGGCCACTAAACCAGCAACAAGCCCAGACTTGTTGTGGAATTGTGGAAGCGGTTATTGTGGCTAACGGGCCTGCTCCGTCGCTGGGTGTTTTTCCCTAAATTGTAAGACCTGTGTGTGAGGCCTTTGTTGCTGCCGCCATTATGTTGAACTTATCTGAAGGCCTTGTCTTTATCTTTGGGACGTTGGGTTCCACAATTATTGTTATTGTTAGTATAATTATTTTGGTTAGTATAATGGTTTTAGAAAGCTCCTGATCTGGACTGGGTATCCATCCAGAGCAATTGTTTGTTAGCTATTGTTTGTCTAAATTTTAAATATTTAAATTTGTTTAATACCATTTTAATTGATTGTTAGATGCTATGAATGATGGGGGGACTGATGTTAGTGGAAAGAATCGGGTTGAATGGATGGTTAGTTTATTGTTTTTAATGTGTTTAGTTTAAAGAGTGGGAGAGATAAATTAATGATATGGATGGAGTTGTGGTTGAGTGGAATGAATGTGATGAACTGGCTAGCCTGCCTGGCATGGCAGAGGCAGAGGGGAGGGGAGACGCTGGCTCTGGGGTGATAGAGGGCCAAAGTATACCGGTCTTGCTGGGGAGAGGCAGATATGGCGGGAGCCATAGGGTAGGCCATTCTCGGGGAACAAGAGCTCGCTGTCTAAAAGCGATCCCTTGCTCCGACCCTGTGAGTTCAACCCGAAGTACTGGTAATGGGCGAAATCCGGACCCTGGGCTCAGGCTGCTGCTGCTCAATGCCAGGTCGGTTGTAAATAAAGCTCCCCTCATCCATGATCTTCTCCTGGATGAGGAGGCCGACCTCGCATGTGTGACCGAGACCTGGCTGGGCACGGAGGGAGGAGTTCCTCTCTCTGAGATGTGTCCAGCCGGGTTTCAGGTATGCCACCAGCCACGACCCCAGGGAAGGGGGGGAGGAGTGGCTATTATAGCCAAGAAGACTTTTAGCCTACGCAGGCTCGCTGTTTCTGAGATTGCGGGTTGTGAGTTGCTCCTTGTGAAGTTGGACCTAGGGGTTCAGGTGGGCTTGTTGCTCGCGTACCTGCCTCCCAGCTGCGTGTCAACAGCCCTGCCTGCGCTACTTGAGGGGGTTGCTGGGCTGGCGGTTGAGTTCCCCAGGCTTATTGTCTTGGGGGACTTAAATCTTCCATCGCTCGGCGAATCCTCTGGGTTGGCGCAGGAGTTCATGGCCACCATGGCAACCATGAACCTGACTCAGGTAGTTCAGGGTCCGACTCACGAGAGGGGACACACTCCCGACATGGTATTCCTCTCAGAACAGTTGAGCAATGATCTGAATTTAAGGGGCTTAGATATTTTGCCTATGTCATGGTCAGACCATTTTCTGTTACGGCTTGTTTTCAAGGCTCCAATCCTCCCCCGCAGGGAGGTGGAACCGATTAGGTGGTTCCGCCCCAGACGTCTGATGGACCCAGAGAGCTTTCAGAGGACGCTTGGGGAAATACCGGATTCTCTCATTCTCGGTTCGGCAGAGTCCCTGGTTACGGCCTGGAATATGGCTGCGAAGGGGGCTCTTGACCGGATCGCGCCGCTGCGACCTCTCTGTGGTAGCAGACCCAGGAGATCTCCTTGGTTCACTGAGGAACTCAGGGGGATGAAGCGCCAGAAGAGACGTCTAGAGAAGCGATGGAGGAAAAGTAAATCCATATCTGACCGAACACTTTTAAGATCTTATATCAAGACTTATCAGGTGGCGCTCAAGGCGGCAAGATGCGCGTATCATTCCGCCTTGATTGCATCTGCAGAATCCCGCCCAGCCGCCCTGTTTAGGGTAACTCGCTCCCTCCTTAATCAGGGGGGGGTTGATGCACCCTTGCAGGGTAGTGCTGAGGACTTTAATAAGTTTTTCGCGGATAAAATCGCCCAGATTCGGATGGACCTTGACTCCAATTGGAATGCAGTGTCGGCTGATAATGATTCAGTCGAGATGACAGGGACTCGTCTTGGTCCTGTTGTGTGGGAGGAGTTTGACCCTGTGGCACCCGATGAAGTGGACAAGGCCATTGGAGCTGTGAGTTCCGCCACCTGTTTATTGGACCCGTGCCCCTCCTGGCTGGTTTCAGCCAGCAGGGAGGTGACGCGGGGCTGGGTTCAGGAGATTGTCAACGCTTCTTTGAGGGAGGGGTCCTTTCCGGCTCCCTGCAAGGAGGCAATTGTGCGCCCCCTCCTCAAGAAGCCTTCCCTGGACCCAGCTGTATTAAACAACTACCGTCCTGTCTCCAATCTTCCCTTTATAGGGAAGGTTGTTGAGAAGGTGGTGTCACTCCAGCTCCAACGGTCCTTGGATGAGGCTGATTATCTGGGCCCTCAACAGTCAGGATTCAAGCTCGGCTACTCCACGGAAACTGCTTTGGTCGCGCTGACGGATGATCTCTGGCGGGCCCGGGATAAGGGATTTTCCACTATCCTGGTGCTACTTGACCTCTCAGCGGCTTTCGATACCATTGACCATGGTATCCTTCTGCATCGACTGGAGGGGTTGGGGGTTGGAGGCACTGTTTTGCAGTGGTTCACCTCCTACCTCACTGGTCGGTCGCAGTCGGTGTTGGTGGGGGGTCAGAGGTCGACCCCTAGGTTCCTCCCTTGTGGGGTCCCTCAGGGATCGGTCCTCTCCCCTCTGCTGTTTAATATCTACATGAAACCGCTGGGTGAGATCATCCGACAACACGGGGTGAGATATCATCAGTATGCTGATGATACCCAGCTTTACATCTCCACCCCGTGTCATTTCAGTGAAGCAGCGGAAGTGATGTGCCGATGTCTGGAGGCTGTTAGGGTTTGGATGGGTGCCAACAGGCTCAAGCTCAACCCCGACAAGACAGAGTGGCTATGGGTTCTGCCTCCCAAGGATAATTCAATCTATCCGTCCATCAGCCTGGGGGGAGAGCTTTTGACCCCCTCGGAGAAGGTCCGCAACTTGGGCGTCCTCCTCGATCCACAGCTAAATTTGGAACATCATTTTTCGGCTGTGGCGAGGAGGACATTTGCCCAGGTTCGCCTGGTGCACCAGTTGCGGCCCTATTTGGACCGGGAGTCTCTTCTCACAGTCACTCATGCCCTTATCACCTCGAGGCTCGACTACTGCAATGCTCTCTACATGGGGCTACCTTTGAAAAACGTTCGGAGACTTCAGGTAATGCAGAATGCAGCCGCGCGAGCAGTGTTGGGCTTGCCCAGAAATGCCCACGTTTCGGCATCACTCCGCGAGCTGCATTGGCTGCCAATTGGTCTCCGAACCCAATTTAAAGTGTTGGTTATGACCTATAAAGCCCTACATGGCATCGGACCAGGTTACTTACGGGACCGTCTGCTGCCCCATGAATCCCAGCGGCCAGTTAGGGCCCACAGAGTCGGCCTTCTCCAGGTCCCGTCAGCCAGACAGTGTCGCCTGGCGGGGCCTAGGGGAAGAGCCTTCTCTGTTGCGGCCCCAGCCCTCTGGAACCAACTTCCCCCGGAGATCCGTGTTGCCCCCACCCTCTCCGCCTTTCGTAAATTACTCAAAACACACCTCTGCCGGCAGGCCTGAGGTAGTTAACATCTTGCCCCAAGCCAGTGTATGTCTGTGTGTATGCTGAATGATTGGGTTTTTTTAAAAAATTAAGAGGTTTTATATTTACATGTATTTTATATGTTGATTTCTACTGTGTTGTGAGCCGCCCTGAGTTCTCCGGAATAGGGCGGCATAGAAATCGAATTAATAATAATAATAATAATAATAATAATAATAATAATATGTGATTTCCATTTGCGACCTGTATCAGATTCCATCCAATCATTTTTCAGAATATGCACAGAGAAATTAATTCTATAGCAGAACATGCAGAAATTAGATTAATTTAACCACAAAAATCAAGCTGTGCTCTAGATTGCACATTTATATTTAAGTTACATAAATTATTGTTGTATCTAGCTGACTTGTTAAAATGTCAGTCATAATAGTACTCTACAGTGTATGCCATGCTTGCATTTAAAATGGAATGCTTATGTTAAATATCTATTATTAAGTGTAATAAAATATTATTGATAATAAATGAACCATTAATACTGAAAACATTCAGTTCATCCTTAACATTTTTTTACATCAAAAATTACATCAATTGGTAATCACGTTGCAATAAGAGGGACTTTTAATATTTCTCAAGGGATAATAGGAACGAGAGATTAATCCTTTCTTTTATCCTTAGAAAGTCTATCTCATCCACTTGCTTTGATGCTGATACTGTTCCAAAGTTTACAAACTTCAATTTGAAATGTTATGGAGATTCAACTCTTGGAAAAGTTTTTTATATACTCCATTCTTTTTGACCTTTGTCAGTAATGTAGCATGTCATGGCCTTAGAAGCTATAGTCCTTGATATGAGACCATAAATTGTCAGAGAATAGAAGGTAGCCCAAACATCTTAGTTATTCTTTTCTCTCCAAAAATATGTGGTTATCTACAAGTTATTTATATGCTAAAGTTAATCATACACCAGCCCTCTCAACCTGATTGGAGAAGTATATAGATTTGAAAATGCAGAATTTGTAATTCAACACATAGGGCACCAGTCAGATCATGAAAAAAACAAACTAAGAGTGTAATGACATAAAAATACATATCTTCAGTTGAGATCTCATTTGAATGGTGACAGTTTTCTCCAAAACACTCCACATTTATCAAAGTGGATTTAGGATCATTTCAGGTTCTGGAAATCATAGAATCAGAGGATTGGAAGATGTCTTGCACTGGGCCTATTAGTTCAATCCTATGCATATGGCAGGAATCTCATACTAGCCCTAACTAATGGCTCTCCAGTCTTTGCTTAAAATATCTCCCATAATGGAGTACTTATAGCGTCAGATGACAAATATTTCACTGCTTAATACAGAGGTGGGGAACCATGGCCTCTTTATGACTTGTGGACTTCAATTCCCAAAATTCCTGAGCCAGCATGGCTTAATAGCTCTCACAGTGAGCAGATTCTTCCTTCATTTGATTTTGAATCTCCCTCTGCAAAGCTTCTACACATTGCAGCTACAGAGAATTAGTCCGGACCATCTTCTTTATGATAGCCCCTCAAGTATATGAAGACTGCTGTTATGAAGACTTGCTTTTCTGCATAGCATTGGGAATAGCACTTAGACTTATATACTGTTTTATTGTGCTTTATAACCCTCTCTAAGCAGTTTACAGAGTCAGCCTATTGCCCCCAACAATCTGGAAGGCTGAGTCAACCTTGAGCTGGTCAGGATTAAACTTTTGGCAGTGGAATGCAGCATTAGTCTGCAATACTACATTCTAACCACTGCAACACCACAGCTCAAACTGTTCTACTTGGGAATGATCTTGTTTTTGGAAAAACAAGCACTTTATTTTTTTTGTATGAAGATATTTTGTGTTTAAAGAATTAATGAATTAAGTGTTTTCCCTTATTTTCAGATTCACCTCGGCGATTCTGGTGGTATCATTGGATTTGCTGGGCTCTCAGCATAGTTGGGATGTTCTGTATTCTCTTAGCTCATGATCACTACACTGTGGATGTGGTGGTGGCTTACTACATCACTACAAGACTTTTCTGGTGGTATCATACCATGGCCAATCAACAAGTGAGTTCCTTTCTTTCCCCTGTAAAATGTATTATGTGGGTCTGGCTTGCTCAAGTCCAGTCCAGTATAACAATCATTTCAGCACAAGCTTATTTTCTGGCTACATCCCTCCTTCCTACAGTATCCCATGCATAGTTTAATCTCTTACTTGAAGGATTAGTTTTTTAAGTGAAGTTTAAAATACAGGTAGTCCTTGACTTACAACAGTTCATTTAATGACAATTTAAAGTTATGATGACACTGAAAAGGGTGATTTATGACTGTTTCTCACACTTACGATTGTTGCAGCATCCTCGTGGTCATGTGATCAAAATTCAGATGCTTGGCAATTGACTCCTGCAGTCATGTGATCGCGTTTTGCAATCTTCTGACAACCAAAATCAAATGGAGAAGCCAGATTCACTTAATAACCAGGTTACTAAATTAATACTTGCACTGATTCACTTAATGAATGTGGCAAGAAAGGTCGTAAAATGGGGCAAAATTCACTTAACAACTGTCTCACTTAGCAAAGGAAATTTTGGGCTCAATTGTGGTTGTAAGTCGAGGATTATCTGTAAAGGACAGGACAAGAATTGGAGCGGTGGATGAGGCCATGATATTTGACTGTGCACAAACCTCTTTTGCAGAAACTGGAGCCCTTCTGGCCATTCTCTCTTCCCAAATTAATTGGGGATTGCTCCGCTGGATATTGGGCAACACTCTTTTCTGATGCCTCAGTTATTCTAAGATAGCTGGGAGGAAGAATAAGTTGAAAGGCCCATTTCAGCAAGTTGGGAAGCCACACATTTTAACCCATCACTCAGCGGATGACTGAAGGTGACGCATGAGTCACCCAAGAGTATATTTCTGCAAGGATTGTGGAAGAAAGAGGAAAGATTGTTCCTAAGGCAGAAAAGTGTTATGCTGTTAAATGTACAATACATATAGTGAACTTGTCTATTTCATAACTTTGAGTTTTATAATTAGACTCGGTTTTGTTCATAGGAAAAAAATCTTAAGTAAGTGTTATATGTCTCATAAGACTAAGTCCATTATTATTTCCTTGATAATAGTATCTGTTTGGAGCAACAGATAATTTGACAAGTTTACTTTTGATGCCAGCATCATCATCTTGAATTTAGTCATAAGACTAAATCCCATGATAACACAATGCAAATGGTAAAATATGTTCTGAAAATTATGCTTACTCGATGAATATTGATTTGGTCCCTGTTACTTGTGAAGTTGTGTACTTCAGTGTAACTTTGAAGGTTACTTCCTCAAGTTTATGTAGAACCTCTTTCTCTGTAATAGAAAAACTAGGAGACAAGGGTGAACAAGACAGTTGAAGATCATCTTTATGTTATCTGTAAGAAGAACTAGGACTTCTTTTTGGAGAGTAAATGTGTAAGATAGGCATAAAATAAGAGTCCAAGAATGGCATTTTCCATTTTTCAGAATAGTCATCTATTGAAAGTTAGGTTTTGGCAGTATGTAAAAGTGCAGTGACAGTTGTTTAAGATCTGCAGTTACTCATATCTTAAGTAACTCTCACAATCTCTGATCACATACCCTGCTCCAAATCAGTATGAATTACAAATGTTAGAATATATATATAAAAAACTCCTTGCAGAGATGTTTCAGCATCTCTTCTGATTCTGCAATCGAATCAGTAGGTCACAGTTTACTGTGCAGCTCTGCTGCACTTTTTATTCATTTTGCAGGCTAGTTTGAAACCAAAGTTACTTGCTTTCCATTTGTTCATTGAAAACTTCAGATGTTTAGATAGCTGTACATTTTTTTATTTATTAGCAAAATTTATAAGACTGCCAAACTTGTACAACCTTTCCTTCTTTCCTTCATGAATTTTACTGTATTCCATTTTATTCTATTTTTACAATAGAGTTGTTAGAATATTAGCACTAAAATCCTTCTGTAACCTGCTTCCTCTTGTGCCTTGTATAAATTGTTTGTTTTTTGAGGGGGTTATTTAGAAGTAATAAATAAAAGTAAGAAACACCACTGTTTAAGGAGGGAGCTCCCAGCCACAATCTCTTTTCACCTCCTCTAATAATCCTATTTTTAAAAAAGCACTACAGTAGGTCTGTGTTGAAAGGGTCAGATGAGGAGATCTTTATCTAACAACAGTGTGGATTGCACTGGAAACGTTCGTGGGTTTCCTGAAGAATAAATTCATTATTCTGAGTGCTGTTTTTCTTTTCTTTTCAAATAGTTTATTTATACTTTTTTTTCAGGTGCTAAAAGAAGCTTCGCAGACTAATCTTCTTGCACGGGTGTGGTGGTACAGACCTTTCCGGTACTTTGAAAAGAATGTCCAAGGCATTGTACCACGTTCCTATCATTGGCCGTTTTCCTGGCAGGCTTTGCATCTGGGTCGGTCAGCAAAATACAGCAAACTGCTGAATCATACATAACGGATAAGAAAAAGGAGATGGCGAGAGAACTGTCCAAAAGTGCTCAGACCTCCCCAAGATGTGACACCATAGCAATTGAACTGGTCCCTTAATTCTACCTTTTAACCATTACCTTGACTTAAATCTCTTACCTGGTAAGCACTGTGATAACTTTTTTTTCCTCCAAAGGATTTGCGATGGACAACAATAAAGATATGGTAACTTATCATGCACTGTATACATTTCTTGTTAATAGATTATGGATTTGCATTGCTCATCACCATGTTTCTTTGTATATGATGCAGCAACATCATGATATAAAAATGCTTTTATATCATAAGTTCTGGTCTTTCCAGTCAAGTCTGGGAATGAAGCATATTATTTTCTTGGGAAAACATAATTTTCATATCTCTTGCCCCAAAGGTTGGGCTGTAAGCCATTTTCTAGCAAATATCTATATGAAGGTTTCTAAATACCTGACTGGGATAAATATACAGGAATCTTTCTATCTGTTTCACTGAAGCTACGAATGATAGACACAGAAAGGTTTGGTAATTGATTTTGTAAATCTGCAGTGACAGTGTCAAACGGTGCAAAAAAAATATTCTGTTGTAAAGTGATTTTCTAAGTATTTACTAACTTTATTTTTCAAAAGATAACGCATTCAAATGAATTCTAAAAAGGTTTTTAAATGATAGAGAAAAGAGTTAAACTTTAAAAAATGCTTTTTGGGAGAAAGATCTGTCTGTTCTTAGTGCCTTTCTTGTCTTGATAGTATGGTCAGTAGGCAGTCTTTACAATCTTTTGTTTAAAATAAAGTATTCCACAAAACCAAGATTATATGTATTGTACACATTATCAAATTTTGATTTTTATATCTAAAACTGGAAATCTGTTTGCAATATTCAGATGACTGAATTGGGCGGAGGGGGGGAAATCTACTATGATAATCATGTCTTCACACTTTGTGAGCAGGTTAGAATGAAATATACTATTTAAATTATTTTATTGTCTACTCCATACATGGATTTTAACTATAGCAAGAAAACAGCCATGACGTCCTTATTATAAGTTTATTTTTCAAAGTATAAACAAATAAAAATAAATTCAAATTATAAACAATGTCTGATCCCTAAATGAAAATATTGTTGAAAAACAAATGATTTATTTAAAACAGGTTTGTGCAGAAACTGCATGTTACTCTGAAATTTTAAATTCTGCCATACAAACTTTGTTTGGGGGTAATATTCTATCCTATACTTGCCAATGTGCAGAACAAAAATAGTTTTTTTAAGAATGAAGGTGTGTGTGTGTGTGTGTGTATGTTGTTAATTGTGAAGTCGTGTCCGACCCATCGTGACCCCATGGACAACATTCCTCCAAGTCTTCCTGTCCTCTACCATTTTCTGGAGTCCATTTAAGTTCACGCCTACTGGTTCAGTGACTCCATCCAGCCACCTTATTCTCTGTCATCCCATTCTTCTATTGCCCTCAATCTTTCCCAGCATTAGGCCCTTCTCCAGTGAGTCCTTCCTTCTCATTAGGTGGCCAAAGTATTTGCGTTTCAACTTCAGGATCTGGCCTTCTAAAGAGCAGTCGGGGTTGATCTCTTCTAGGACTGACTGGTTTGAACGCCTTGCAGTCCAAGGGATTCGCAGGAGTCTTCTCCAACACCATAGTTCAAAGGCCTCAATTCTTTGTCGCTCAGCCTTTCTTATGGTCCAACTTTCACAGCCATACATTGCAACTGGGAAAACTATGGCCTTGACTATACAGACTTTTGTTGGCAGGGTGATGTCTCTGCTTTTTAGTATGCTGTCTAGATTTGCCATAGCTTTCCTCCCCAGGAGCAAGCGTCTTTTAATTTCTTGGCTGCAGTCCCCATCTGAGGTGATCTTGGAGCCCAGGAAAATAAAATCTGTCACTACCTCCATTTCTTCCCCATCTATTTGCCAGGAATTGAGAGGGCCGGATGCCATGATTTTGGTTTTCTTAATGTTGAGTTTCAAGCCAACTTTTGTACTCTCCTTCTTCACCCGCATCAAGAGGCTCTTTAGTTCCTCTTCACTTTCTGCCATTAGAGTGGTATCATCTGCATATCTTAGGTTATTGATATTTCTCCTGGCAATCTTAATTCCAACTTTTGAGTCATCTAGCCCTGCCTTTCTCATGATGTGCTTTGCATATAAGTTAAATAGGCAGGGCGACAGTATACAGCCTTGCTGGACTCCTTTCCCAATTTTGAACCAATCAGTGGTTCCGTGTCCAATTCTCACTGTTGCTTCTTGACCCGCATATAGCCGTTCGTCTTTGCTCCCTCCTCCTCCCTTCAAACTCATTCAATCCACTGAGAGAAAAGAGAAAAAATACGACCTGATTGAGGAAATTGTTTCTGGAGCCAGAAATATCAGTCTGAACTGGCTGAGACTAAGTCGAGAACCGGGGAAGGAGGTCCCAGGAAGAGAGGCGGAACAAAATTGGATGGCTTAGTCTACGGGCAGAAGACAAGCAAAACCCATTGGTGGATTCTCCATCGTCATGCTGCGAAAAGGCGCTCAGGTAAGACAGCATCCCTTCTCAAGAGACAAATAAGATGGTCTGGTACTCCCATCTCTTTAAGAACTTGCCACATTCGTTGTGATCCACACAATCAAAGGCTTTAGCATAGTCAATGAAGCAGAAGTAGATGTTTTTCTGGAACTCCATAGCTTTCTCCATGATCCAGCATATATTGACAATTTAATCTCTAGTTCCTCTGCCTGTTCAAAATCCTGCCTGTACTTCTGGTAGTTCTTGGTCCACATACTGCTGGAGTCTGGCTTGTAGGATTTTAAGCATAACTTTACTATCATGTGAAATGAGTGCAATGGTGCGATAGTTTGAACATTCTTTGGCATTGCCTTTCTTTGGAATTGGAATGTAAATGACCTTTTCCAATCCTGTGGCCACTGTTGATTTTTCCAAATTTGCTGGCAAATTGAGTGTAGCACTTTTACTGCATCGTCTTTTAAGATTTTGAATAGCTCAGCTGGAATGCTGTCACC
This sequence comes from Bothrops alternatus, assembly GCA_034064705.1. Classification (NCBI taxonomy): domain Eukaryota; kingdom Metazoa; phylum Chordata; class Lepidosauria; order Squamata; family Viperidae; genus Bothrops; species Bothrops alternatus. The sequence goes on along the minus strand of JARGCV010000009.1, from coordinate 4,627,439 downwards.
TCCACTAGCTTTGTTGTTGCTCAGATTTCTAAGGCCCATTTCACTTCACATTCTAGGATATCTGGCTCGAGGTCAGTGACCACCCCATCGTGGTTATCTGCGATGTTAAGTTCGTTCTTGTATAGTTCTTCTGTGTAGTTTTGCCACCTCTTCTTAATCTCTTCTGCCTCTGTTAGGTCCCTGCCATTTTGGTCCTTTATCATGCCCATCTTTGCATGAAACGTTCCCTTCATATCTCCAATTTTCTTGAAGAGATCTCTGGTCCTCCCTATTCTGTTGTTTTCTTCTATTTCTTTGTACTGTTCATTTAAGAAGGTATTCTTATCTCTTCTAGCTATTCTCTGGAGTTCTGCATTCAGTTGGGTGTATCTTTCTCTTTCTTCTTTGTCTTTCGCTTCCCTTCTTTTCTCAGCTATTTGCAAAGCTTCCTCAGACAGCCATTTTGCTTTCTTGCATTTCTTTTTCTTTGGGATGGTTTTAGTTGCTACCTCTTGTACAGTGTTGCGAACCTCCGTCCATAGTTCTTCAGGCACTCTGTCTATCAGATCTAATTCCTTAAATCTATTTGTCACCTCTACTGTACATTCCTCAGGAATATGATTTAGTTCATACCTGAGTGGCCTAGTGCTTTTCCCTACTTTCTTCAATTTAAGCCTAAAGTTTGCAACGAGAAGCTCATGATCTGAGCCACAGTCAGCTCTTGGTCTTGTTTTTACTGACTGTATAGAGCTTCTCTATCTTTGGCTGCAGAACACATAGTCAGTCTGATTTCTGTGTTGACCGTCTGGTGATGTCCATGTGTAGCGCCGTCTCTTAGGTTGTTGGAAAAGAGTGTTTGTTATGACCATCATATTCTCTTGACAAAATTCTATCAGCCTGTGACCTGCTTCATTTTGTACTCCAAGGCCAAACTTGCCTGTTATTCCGGTTATCTTTTGGCTTCCTACTTTAGCATTACAATCTCCCATGATGATAAGGACATCATTTTTTGGTATTAATTCTATAAGGTGCTGTAGGGCTTCATAGAACCAATCAATTTCATCCTCTTCAGCACCAGTGGTTGGGGCATAGATTTGGACTGCTGTGATATTGAATGGTTTGCCTTGGATTCGAACTGAGATCATTCTGTCATTTTGTGGATTGTATCCCAAAAGTATTGCTTTTCCTATTCTTTTATTGACTATGAAGGCTACTCCATTTCTTCTGAGGGATTCTTGCCCGCAGTAGTCATCTGATGGTCATCTGAGTTAAATTCACCCATTCCTATCCATTTTAGTTCGCTGATTCCTAAGATGTCAATGTTCAGTCTTGTCATCTTTTGTTTGACTACGTCCAGCTTGCCTTGATTCATGGATCTTACATTCCAGGTTCCTATGGAGAAAAGATCTTTACAGCATCGGACTTTCCTTTCACCACCAGATATATCCACAGCTGAGCGTCCTTTCGGCTTTGGCCCAGTCACTTCATTCTTTCTGGCGCTACTAGTACTAGCCCTTTGCTCTTCCCCAGTAACATATTAGACACCTTGCGACCTGAGGGGCTCATCTTCCAGCGTCAATATCTTTTTGCCTTTTAGTACTGTCCATGGGGTTTTCACGGCAAAGATACTGGAGTGGTTTGCCATTTCCTTCTCCAGTGGATCACATTTTGTCAGAACTCTCTGCTATGACCTGTCCATCTTGGGTGGCCCTGCATGGCATAGCTCATAGCTTCATTGAGTTATGGAAGCCCCTTCGCCACGCCAAGGCAGTAATCCATAAAGGGGGTATGTTTGTATGTATGTATATTTTTTTAGATCTTTTGCTGACAAAGAGTTAAAAGGAGACTTTTGTCAGCAAAAGATCTAAAAAAATTTACAGAAATAATTCATGACAGTAGTGACTTGAGCCTGCAAAATGCTCCTAGATTGGGGCTGAAAGGCAAAAGTAATCATAACAGTAGACCAGGTGTTCTATTAGACTGGTGAAAAGTAGTCAAACACCGGGATAAATATAAAAACAACTGTTTAATAAACTAACAACTGTTTGATAAACTTAGCTTTTGTCGGCTAACTGCCAACGTCATCAGAGTGCAATGCCGGAGGTTTGAAAGCCTGCTCATAAGACCGGCAGTTTGTGCGCTTCTGCTCATAGAATGCATCACCAGTCTACCCTCTCCAGTTGACCGTATTGCTTCTAATAATCTCGCATCCATCTGTATACTTGTAAGCTCAGGGATCATTGCCTCTCTTGTTGTCGCTCTCTTTGCCCGCTTTGGATGTATCTGGGTACACATTGCTATAGGATGGTCCCCCAGTGCCTCCTGTCCTGTGGCCACCCCCCCTTGTTGTGAGTGTGGTACTCCACCTCCCATCATTGGGTCCTGTACGAATAGTGCTGGGGATTTCTCCCCTTTGTCAGTCGTATTTCTTTGCTGTCGCATAAGACAGCGGTTCTGGTCTTGCATAGGCTGAGCCTGTTGCACTCGTTGTGAGTTGTTACACTGTTGTTCCCACTTCCTTAGTGCCTGATAAGCAGGCAGTAATTCTATGTAGCGATTAATTGAGTGTTCATCTGACAGCCAAGCCTCCTTCAGTAACCGGCCGCCCTTGGTGACATCCTGGGCAATGGCCTCCGCCCATGCAAGGTCGAGTGTGTGATTGTTGCTGGCCATATGGACCCACACCTGTGAGCGTTGCTCATGTCATCCAAAGCGGGCAAAGAGAGCGACAACAAGAAAGGCGATGATCCCTGAGCTTACAAGTACACAGACGGATGCAAGATTATTAGAAGAAATATTATACAGTTGTTTTTATATTTATCCCGGTGTTCGACTATTTTTATCAACATACATATATATACATATACATACACACACAGACACACACACACACACACACACACACACACATATATTCTGTACTTTATGTGAAGCAGAATTATCTTCTGTAGGGTTTTTGTGTGTTCAAAAAGGTGAAATTTGTATTGTAAAACAATAACAGTGAAGGAAAATAAAAGGCTTTTAAAAAGTGGTATCCTAAGTCTGTCAAATGCAATAAGCAAACAAAATATAAAGTAAACATCAGAAAAGCACCCATCTAATCCATATTAAAAGGAACTCTCACATATGTGTGGATATATTATTAATGTCTACTTAACAATGAAAAAAAATGGAAAAGGAACCATAGAAGGTATGCATCTCTGCGCACAAGTATGCCTTCAAGTCAGTGCTGGCAACTAGCTGAACAAATCCGTGTAGTTTTCTTGGCAAGATTTTGGAACTGATTTGGAACTTTGGCAGAGAGAGAGCAACTGTTGCAAGGTCACCCAACTGGCTTTATGTCCAAGGTGGGACTAGAACTCACAGTCTCCCAGCTTTTAACCTGGTGCCTTAATCACTACGCCGAAGTGGCTCTCATAGATGCTGCTACATATTGTCAAATTTCTATGTGTATCAGCTAGTACATTAAGCGAGAAAAAGCTTATTCAACTATAGAGGGAGAAGAGAGCTCTTTAAATCATGCTATAAATGATGGAGAATGGGTGTCTTTCCAGCTTTTTAATATCAATTTTTTTGCAAGCTATAAAACCCAACATGTTCTCTAGGACAAAAAAAATATGTAAAATAACTTACAACTGCAAAGAAATATGATCCTTCCATTCCCCCGCCCCCATCCTGCCAGAACTGATGAAACTTCTTGGATGAGAAGCGAAACATCTTCAAGGGAAAAAAAACAAAATCCGGTTGCTTATTGAAAAAGCACCTTTGAGTCTCTCAACAGTGCACTCATCACTATTACAACTGAATCCATTCATGTTGCTACTTGCTTTCCTCTTTGCTTTTACTTTTCCCAGCATTAAAGCCTTCTCCAGAGAGCTCGGCTTTTGCATAATATGTCTGAAGTAGGATCATTTGAGTCTGGTCTCAGTGATGTGAAGAAGAGCTCTATGTTCATCAGAATTAAGTCAAAAGTATTTGAGATGGTTTTACAGTGCAGGCAAATATATATGTAGCTGGTTCTCTCTAGCTATCAAACATTAAATTAAATGTGGCTTGAGTTTTGAAAGCAATTTAAGCTGATACTCTTGAAGAGATCCGGTATGGTGTGTGGTTAAGGTGCTTGACTACAAGCATGGAGAACCAAATTCTAATCCACCCTTAGGTACAGAAGCCATCTGGGTCAGTTTGTATCAGGCGTTTCCTCTCAGCCCTAACTAGCATCAGCCTCTGCAAAAAGTTGGGAATATAAACTAATTTCATTACAGGTAAGTCTCAGTTAACTACGGTAATTGGGACCAGAATTTCTGTTGCTAAGTGATATGATCAGAAAACTTGACATCATATGATCATCCCTGACAGCAATTCCAGCACTGCCCAGTTACCATTGTTAAGCCAGGACTGCGTAATTAAACAAGGACCTCATATGACCATGACTGTCGACTTCCTGCCAGCTTTCCCATTGACTTTGCTTGTTGGATGCTGCAGAGTTGCCCAGGACAGAGTAAAGAATAATTGGAAGAGATAAGTTATCTCAAATTGGCTCTAAATGGCCCCTTTTTTGGGCAGTGATTGCCAAGCCTGGCCTATCCTTCAGACTGGATTGTAACTCTACTATTGTATTAATCAAAACTACTCTATTTTAATGTCTTCCAGTTTTATGTATATTTATATATACTTTTGTGCTTAAATGTTTTATTGTAAATCAGGTGTACTCCAGATGTTCTGGGTTTCACTTCCTAATAACTCCACTCAGCAGAGCTACTGACTATTTAGTCAGTGGTGAGATTCAAATACATGAACAACTGGTTCTCATATTTGATGCAGGCCTCCGATGCCTAGAACAGACTTCCAAAATTGGCATCCACACACTTCTGGTGGGCTGTTCTAGGCCTGGGAGGCCTCTTCCAGGCCTCCAATGCCTCCTCCAGACCTTGCACTTCCAGTGGACTGTTCTAGGCCTGGGAGGCCTCCTCCAGACCTCCAAGGCCTAGACTGGACTTCTGGAAGCCAGCCGGTTCTCCGAATTCAGGTAAATTTAGCTACCGGTTCTCCTGAACCACTGCAAACCGGCTGAATCTCACCACTGTATTTAGTACTATTACTATTCTGGGTAATAGAACCAAAGATCTAGAAAGGTGTTTCTTAATCTCAGTAATTATAAGATAAATTAAATTCAACTCCCAGAATTTATCATATATAATATTAGTGATTGCATGATGCTGAAGATGCCATATGTTAAATAAACTCCCAGAATTCCCCAGCCAACATGCTAGCTGAGGAATTCTGGGTGCTAAAGTTCACTCAAGTTGCTGAGATTGAAAACCACTGATCTAGAGGATGTTACGTTGTCCAATTCTGTTTATTGTTTGCTACTTGGTATTCAGTGTTTTATTATGGAACATCTGCTTTTTAAATACTGTATTTTATCACTGAAAAATCATCTGCAAATCATTTGCCTTGTATGCAAAAAAAGAAGCAAAGGTTGAAAAGCACAGCCACAGACACCATCTTGTCCTCCACCTTAGAACCCCTACCCATAAAACCAAAGAATTAAAAAAAAAATAAGCAAAGGTGTGAGGAAAGGAAAAATGCTAGAATTAAAAACTAATATCTAAAGAACAGAGAAAGCTGCACAAACAATACAACAAGATCAGCATATTATTGCAATATCTCATTTCGTTTGTGCTTTCTGAGCAGATCAGGAGAGCCTTCTCTGAAACCTAGCAGTTTATTTCTAAAACAATGCATCCATCCTTTCACTGAGGTGAAAAGTTTAGAAAAAGAACACAGATTGTATCAATTATATTGTATAATCATAGATACATATCCTTACACAAATAGAGGATTACATACGCTAAGAAAGGATTCAAGGCTATGCTTTTCCATGCTTCCTTATATCTTCCATCTGCAGATGCAAGGTTACTGTCTTAGATCTCGGCTTAGGTGAGATTCAGAGTTGCTCTGTTTCCTTTCTACGAATGTGTCTGTAGTGATGAAGAATATCCAGGTCTCTTTTTGTAGCTATTTCCTTATCAGTTGCATTTTTTTTCTGTATTGGAGAGCTTCTGCCTATGCGTGTCCATGTTTGAACATATAGTATGGGAGGAATCCAGCTGAGCAGCAATACATGTGAAAAGGACCTCGGTGTCCTAGTGGATCATCATTTGAACATGAGGCAACAGTGTGAAGCAGCTGCAAAAAAGGCAAACACGATCCTGGGGTGTATCAAGAGAAGCATAGAGTCCAGATCACATGAAGTTATTATTCCCCTCTACTCTACCTTGGTCCGACCTCACCTGGAGTACTGTGTCCAGTTCTGGTCACCCCAGTTCAAAAAAGACACTGACAAACTGGAGCAGGTTCAAAGGAGAGCTACCAAGATGGTGAACGGTCTACAAACCATGTCCTATGAGGAACGGTTAAAGGAATTAGGAATGTTTAGTCTACAGAAAAGAAGACTGAGAGGAGACATGATAGCTGTCTACAAATACCTGAAGGGCTGTCACAGTGCAGAGGGATCAGCCCTGTTCTCACTTGCCCAAGGAAGGACTAGAAACAATGGGATGAAACTGCAGGGGAAAAGATTCAGATTAGATGTTAGAAAAAAATTTCTAACAGTAAGGGTGATCGACCAGTGGAACAGGTTGCCACAGGAGGTGGTGAGCTCCCCTTCGATGGAGGTCTTCAAGCAGAGACTGGACGGCCATCTATCTGGGATGGTTTAAGGAATCCTGCCTCGAGCAGGGGGTTGGACTCGATGACCCGGGAGGTCCCCTCCAACTCTACGATTCTATGATTCTATGAACTGCGTTTGATCTCAACATGCTCCATAAACTCAATGTCACTTGTTTCTTTTGCTCTTAGCTCATCTAGGTGCAAAAGACCAGGGACTCAGTGTGACTTTTTGTCTTCCTAAACTGATAAACCATCATTGTTAGTGTTGTGGAGTAAGCTTTCCCATCACAGTGGTCAATGTAAATTAATTTTAAAAACCCAAACAATAAAGCAGTACATCACAACAGTTTAAAAGTAGTTTTAAACATAATAAATTGTCAGTGGCAAAGTCAAAAGCAACAAGAAAGAAAGCTCCAGATTTGCCCTTCTGGAAAGGGCATTTTATTGAAGGTGTCACCTGCTAAAAGAGTCTCTTGTTAGCCGCTTCTTTGCTACTGAAGGCTGGATGAAAACCTACCAAACTGTTCTCAGACTTTGGCCGGATTGCTGGATTCAGCAGCTATGTAGGTACAAGACCAGAAAGGCATTGTCATTCCAATTATACACAAACAGGGAACTAATGAGATCGTTTCTAAAAATCCCTTCCATTTCAGGATCCTGAACCGTATTTCATTTGCTGCTTTCTGAATGCTGTATTAAAATAGTGACCTCTTCGTCGTTTCTGTCTGGTTGTGTGTGTTTGACTTCCAAGTCTTGAAGTACCCAGGCTGAGCAATTCCTTCTCGGTTTCTCCCCTGGGACATTAAGGCAGCCTGAGACTCCAATCTTAAAAGGAAAAACATTGATAGCACCAGATTGTGGATGTGCAGGAGGAAGATTTTGTATGTGCAGCTGTCAGAAGTAGTTTGTCAGAAGTCCATCTTAAGGAGAGAGTATCTGTCCCAAGGTTATCCAGATAGTGCTTAAGGTGGAAACAGAACTTGGGTTTTCTGGTTTCTAGCCTGGTGCCTTAAAAATTATACTAAGCTGGTTAAGTGCTAAGGTAGAAATTAGGAAATAAATAAGTTTGTTAAAATTGTTATATAATAAAAGTCTCTGTGGAAAGCCACAGAATATAATAACAGCATTCTAATTGCTGGTAGCCCATATACTTCTGAGCTATGGTGGCGTGCAGTGGTTAGAATGCAGTATTGCAGGCTAGCTCACTGCTCACAGCCAGAAGTTCGATCCTGACTAGCTAAAGGTTGACTCAGCCTTCCATCCTTCCACGGTCGATAAAATGAAGACTCAGATCATTGCTGACTCTAAACCGCTTAGAGAGGACTGTTTTGCATTATTAAATGGTATATAAATCTAAGTGCTATTGCTAAACAAATCTCTTCATGGGCTTGTCATATTTCGATTATAGCTGGGCAATGTATCTCCACTTCAGGAAATCAGCAGTGATATAATGATGCCTTGCTAGATCAGCAACACTATGCAAATTCTACCCTACTGACAATTTTTTATTTAAACAGGATGCCAAAATGAGATTTGGGGTGGAATTTCCTTAGAAATTGTCCTGGATGCTTTTTTTAAAAATCAACAATTTCAGGTCCCTGGGAAGAAAATTCCTGATACCTGCCCTGGGCACATTTAATAGGAAGGGGAAAGAAAATTTCAACCCGAATGCAAAAATTGACACCAGGAAGAGATTTGGGATGAAATGATCCTGAATGATTTGGTAGCAGTCTTCCAATATCTAAGGGGCTATCACCGAAAAGAGGTCAGCCTATTCTCCAAAGCACCTAAGGGCAGGACAAGAAGTAATGGCTCATTAAAGAAAGAGCCATCCTAGAACTAAGGAGACATTTCCTGACAGCTTGCCTCTAGATGTTGTGGGTGCTCCATCACTGGAGTTTTTAAAGAAGAGATTGGACAGCCATTTGTCTGGAATTGTATAGGGTCTCCTGTTTGAACAGGGGGTTGGACTAGAAGACCTCCAAGGCTCCTTCCAACGCTGTTATTCTGTTATTCTCTTTTTAAAAGTCAACTGTAAGACGCTAAGAAAAAGACACAGGCATGTCTTGAGCAGAGATTTGAAGCTGCTGCAGAGCTGCTTGTCACAGCTTGAGACAGCTTGAGAATCTGTGTGTTTATTGGTTTTTATATACTTTTTACATACACCAGCTTAACCACTAGATGCTGACATTTTATATACACAAGTTTAACCATTAGATGCTGACCAAAAGTTTCTTCATTGGAAAATTCCTTCATATAAGCAACTATTTCCTAGTAACACATTACATGGTCAAAGACCAAGTAAAGAACAAATACAGCAGATCAAAAGGAGAAAGAACTAACAAAAACAGGAAAAGATAGGAAGGAACTAAGCATATTATCTGTTTAGGTAGGTGAGGCATTAAGTCAAAAAGGGATGACCTTCTGGCTGCTTCATTGGGACAAAGGGTATCAAAAGATTATGAGGTTTGACTTCCGGTTCCGGAACGCGGCGACGCTGGTCACGCCTGGAAACTTCTCTCCAAGCTGTCCGGAGTTTCCTTCACCGGTAGACCCCCTAGGGGATTGAAAGTCACTCTGGAGGGGCGACCACCGAGGAGGAGGCCGGCTGGTAGATAGGGGAGGGCGGCAACTTCCCCCAAATCTCCAGCTTCTTAGGGATGACGGAGCAAAGATCGGCCTGTAAGATAGTCGATCACCCTGCTGCACCAGCCGAAAGTCACATCGTCATCTAAGCGTTAACAACCCACTGCAGATGATCCGGGTGAGATCCCTTTTGTTCCTCTCCATACCCCTGCTGTTTTTGTCTGTAGAAGCTGTTTGTGCTATCATTTCCCCGTCTGGAGAAAGCGGCTTTAGTAATCGTGGGAACAAATGCGTTTTACAAAAAGGACAGAAAAAACAAATATTCATTTAAAGACTATACTCTATTCCTACTTACATTGCGCTGTAGAAAAAACTGTTTTTTGGAGTGGTATTATATTGGCAGAGTATTTCTTTTTCTATTCTCCCTTTAAAAGATAGAAAAAGGGGGAAAACTGGCATTTGAAGAAGTTTTTTTTATTTCACTGAGGACACCTACTGGTCAAAAGTTAATATTGGATTGTTGTTTATTTGGAGATGAGAGAGCTTTGGCCTTCAAACTGTTTTTCAAGAAAAAAGATAATTTGAGCTAGCTGTGTGATCTGTGGGGGTGGATAATGTTCAACTGAAACCTTCACTAAAAAGGAAAAGGACTCTTCTTCAACTATTGCTAAAATGGAGAAGCCTCAATCACACTTAAACTGTAAACTTATACTGGAAAAGATCTATGAGGCTAAAGAAGAAATATGTACTACAATAAAAGAGGCTACTACAGAACTAAGAGCCAGAATCTCTACTTTAAAACTTAAAACTGACTCCCAGACTACACTTGACTACTCTACAAAACAGATTCTACAAGAAGAGGTTTAACTGAGGATAAGGAGAATCTTATTTTGCCTTACAAGGAAGACCAGGAAAAACAAAGAGCGAACTTTGGACTTCTGAAGCAACGAGGCTTTATGGACAAGAGAAACAGAGGATTAAATCAGAGATCAAGATGGTCGGTATCGAATCAAGTGACACTACAAGCAACAAAAAGAGACCTATTATATGGAAGGGAAGCCCTGTTATGGAAATCTATCTGGCAAAATAGGAAAGCTAGAATAACATTGAAAAATGAAATTTAAAATTTCTTAAATTGGATTAAAGGCAACCTAGAACTATGGACTGATGTAAGGACTGTGATTTTGAGTTTGAAGTAAAAAAGATGTCTTAGAGTTGGAGTGAATCAATAATCAATTGAATGTTAATTAAATAAGATGACTTGTTTGTCCTATAACATGTGAAATTTAAACTTTACTTAAAGGATTGAAATGATTTAAGGTTTGATATTAATTTGTTAATTCAAAGAGATTGATTAAGTGAAGGATTAGATATCTATAGAATAGTTTGATAAATACATACATTTAGATGTGTCTAGGATAGATTAATATTTTTGTTTAAAAACGAGGTATCTTTCTATATAAGGGATTAAAGACAATTTAGAATACTAGGAATGTTCCTTTTAGAATGTTAGGTTTATTTCTATGAAAATTATGATGTAATGGATGATGAAAATTGAAGAGATGTTTCAGATTTGAAGTGAACTAATAGTTAATTGAAATTTAATTAGATGATATGATTTTCTGATGATATGGACGTTATTAGTCATGATAATTAATTGGAGATTTGAATTTTGTTTAATAGAATAACATGATTTAAGGTATGATATTATTTTTTTTAGCTTGAAGAGATAGATCAATTGATAGATTTGATAGGTACAGGATAGATTAATATTTTACTCTAAATAAGGGAGAGTAATGGAAGAAGAAACAAATAAGATTTTGATAAAATTAAGAAAGTAGAATATATGTGGAAGGGATATTTGAATTGAAAATGTTTTTATTTAAAGTTAATTTGATTATGATAGAAATTGATGAAGCTTAAAAACAGGTTCAGGTTGAATAAATTTAAGCTAGAATTGGATATTCTAAATATATTATGCTATTTGAGGGAAAAAGAGAGGGAATATTTGACGTATTGATTATATTATGCATATATGTCTTGTTTTAAGATGTTTGATAACCCCAATACCACGGTGTATCCTGAATATGTTGCTTTAAGAACTTAAAAAACCAATAAAATTTGTTTTTTTTAAAAAAAAAGGTTATGAGGTTTTTTTGGGGGGGAAGCATGGCAGTTTGCTGCGCGTGCATTTTCCCCCCACAGTCAACAATTTCAGGTCCCTGGAAAAAAAATTCCTGATGCCGGCAGTACAAAAAAAGTGGAAAAATTCTAGAATAGTTCCAAATACCACCCTGATTTGGAAAGGACAGGTACAGGTAGTCCTTGACTTAACAACTGTTCATTTAACAACAACAATAATAATAATAACAACAATAATAATAGAGTTGGAAGGGACTTTGGAGGTCATCTAGTCCAACCCCCAGCTCAGGCAGGAAACCCTATACCATTTCAGACAAATGGCTGTCCAGTCTCTTCTTAAAAACTTCCAGTGTTGGAGCATTCACCGCTTCTGGAGGCAGATTGTTCCACTGATTAATTGTTCTAACTGTCAGGAAGTTTCTCCTTAGTTCTAGGTTGCTTCTCTCCTTGATTAGTTTCCACCTGTTGCTTCTTGTCCTGCCTTCAGGCACTTTGGAGAATAGCTTGACTCCCTCTTCTTTGTGGCAGCCCCTGGGATACTGGAAAACTGCTATCATGTCACCCCTAGTCCTTCTCTTCATTAAACTAGACATACAAAATTCTAGCAACCGTGACCATTCAAAGTTACAACAGCACTGAAAAAAGTTGACTTATGACCATTTTTCACACTTATGACTGTTGCAGCATCCCCAGGATCACATGATTTACATTTGGATGCTTGACAACTGGTCCATATATATGTCAGTTGCAGTGTCCCAGGGACATGTGATCAAATTTTGCAACCTTCTGACAAGCAAAGTTAAGGGGGGAACCCAGATTCACTTAACAACCATATTACTAATTTAACAATTGCAGTGATTCACTTAACAAATGTGCCAAGAAAAGTCGTAAAACGGGGAAAAACTCACTTAACAACTGTCTCACTTAGCAACAGAAATTTTGGACTCAGTTGTGCTTGTAAGTTGAGGACTACCTGTATTTCACTATTCAAAGCTATGTTGAACCTGAATGGCCAGCAGATGTCGCTAGTCTTCTGTGGAATGTCAGTACTGTCAGCCAAGATTCCAGACTGAACCCATTTTAAAATATATTCACATTTACTCAGGTTATGACTGTTCTTCCCCTCCCCCCCACCACACCATATGTCCACTTTTCCTATGTGTAGAAGCCCAGGAGAAGCAACAGGAGGAAAAATTTCCCAGTGTTAGCTAACTAAAGTCGAAAACTGTTTTTTCCACTCTGTTGCTGATCATTTCAGAGAAATATAAGTATTTTGTCATGGAAACAATAGGCCTATCGCAAGAGCTGGGACTTTTGACTAAATATCTCCAGTTTTCTACAGGATACCATTGCAACACCATTCTTATATTCCATGTGTGGGAAATTAACGAATAGTATAGTCTTACTAGAATTTTAGAAAATCAGAAATTTAGAATGTAAAGTTTGGAAGGAAAGGATGTTGTACCCATCAAAAGTACCCTTTTATCACTCTCAGGAAGCCATATACATGTAGTATATTTGAGAAATATGTTGGGCATAATCACTTCTCTTTTGGGATGGTGCCCAAAAGGATTTCATTCCATTTCTAAGATTAACTAACCAAAAAGGTATCTGCTATTTTTACGATAATTTTTTTTTCAAATCATGCAAAGGCTAGTCCTCACTAAGGAAGAAAAGCAAAACTTGTGAAAAGCCATTTCTCTTTGGTCTTATCCATACAATTCCCTGAAAATCACTGGCATATTATAAGAATCCAGAGTTTGATGGGTGTTAGGATTATTGCTTTTCTCTCTGGTTGTCAACAAATGCCACCAGGAAATTAGGCTAAAATATCTTGTTGGCTTTAGGTGATATGTGTGTGTGGTGCGTGTGTGTGTCTATAGTCATCTGTTATCTAGTTTCTTCAAATTCTCAGAAAAAAAATAACAACAGAATAAATGAGGGGAAACTTCAATTTAGCACAACAATGATATGGTTGCTATGGGACATTGCAAAATAATGAAATGGCATACTGCTATATTCCTCGTTCAGATGTATTGTATTATTACAGCTCTATTTTGACCATACAGACATTGAATTTCTTTAAAAAAATATTTTCTGCAAGTTCCATTTTGAAAACATTGTCTCCATACTCCTGCGAAATGCACAAGGACCTATAATTATGTTATATAATAAATCTACAGCCTGGCACAACAGAGATAAGGAAAAATAACATTGAAGTCAAATTCTTTAAACCATCTATCCTGGATCTTGCCTCAGAAAACTTCTAGCTAATGCCACATTGCCACTGATTCCCAAGATATAACCCTGAAGAAACTTTTGTGCCAACCTAGCATTAGGCAACACATACTTTTGCTTTAAAATGAAACCCAGAAGCAATGTGATATTTATTTATTATTATTATTATTTTTTACAAGAATTTTATTGTTTTTTTTTATTTTTACAAGAAAGTGCTCAAAGCACACCGTGGTGTTAGGGTAAACAATCATCCAAAAGCAAAACATTTATACATAATTCAGTCAATACCTCTAGTATTCCCTCTCTTTCCCCTTAACTAACATAGTTTATTTAAGATAGTTCGATCTAGTTTAAATTTAGTCAACCTGTACCTGTTTCTAACACTTTAAAAAATTTATACAACCATAATCAAATTAACTTTAAATACAAACTCTATCAGTTCGGGTATTCCTTCCAAATATATTCTGGTACCTTAGTTTTTATTATAAATTTTATTTAATTCTTCTTCCACTAATATCTCTTAATTAAAATAAAGCATTAGTCTACCCTATATATATCTAATCTATCAACTAATCAATCTCTTATAGCTAACAGATATAAAAATAGAATAAAAAGTAAAAATAAAAAAAATAAAAAATCAAATCTTAATTTTTTTAATCCATTAAATATAATTCAGTTCATATCCAATTAAATTGTCGTAACTAATAACATCAATCTTATCAAGCAGAAATCATTTTATTAGATTAGTTCAAGATTACATAATAATTTTCTCACAAGTGACCCTATTGTCCTAAACAACAACAACAAAAGAACAAACACATTCTTAAAGCATTTAGTATGTATTTCTTTAATCACTCCTTTTTCTCTTACTTGTAACTCATAATCTTAATCTTAATCCTAAAACCAAGTCCATTAATCTGTTGTGAGTGTCTCTAGACCGGCTGGGGACATATCAGAGGATGACGAAGCACAACCAGGCCCCTCTGGGTATTTTCCCCTCCCGGCAGCCGAGCTAGACAATAAGGAGATTTGTATGCAATCTGAGTCAGACTCTCAAAGTGATGAGTCAGATTTGGAACAGGAAGATAGATGGCTTGATCCGAGATTCCGAAGGTTTGATAGGCGGAGGTGTCAGTTAAGTGGAAAAAGGAAGTGACGTATTGAAAACTATATTAGAAGAGGAAGAAGGGACTAATTCTTTGTCACGAGCAACGTTAATATCAAGAGGCAGTCTGATGCATCACCGAGTTCGTTTGAACTCAGTTTTCTGGTGGTTTTTGAAATCTACGGAAGATTAATGAAGTCTTGGACAATGTGAGAGATAAAGAGTGAGTTAATTGGAAGGTGGGAGAATGTTTAAACTAAATGTACATAAATCAGACTGGGCCGTTCCGGCCAACAAACTGCCAGCAGCTTGCTTTGAAGTGAATCTTTTGAAATGTGTTAAATAAAACTCTTAAAGAAATATTTATGTGGATTTTACTAAGCTGAGAAGGGCCAGATACAACATAATCTAAATTGCCTTTAACCCATTATCTCACAATATCTCTTTTTTAGGCTAAAGTATTAATCTATCCTAAAGCTATGTAAACCACCAATCAACTTTAAACTAACAAGATAACATCAAACTTTAAGATATTTCAATTCATTAATCATCAAACAAATAAATCATCAGTAATTTCCATATAGATAAATTTTATATTTTCCATTAATCCCATTTTTCTTACATCTAACTCATAATCTTGGTCCTTAAATCAGTCCATAATTCTAGATTGCCTTTAGTCCATTACTCAAAACTTTAACTTTCATTTTTTTTTTAATCTTATTCTAGGTTTTTTCAAATGCCAAGTAGGTTTCCATAGCAAAGCTTCCTTTCCAATAGATAGGTCTCTCTTTGTTGCTTGTAATATCTTTTGAATCAGTGAGAACCATCTTGACCTCTGAATTGGCCTTCTGATTTTTTTTAGCATAAAGTCTCGTTGCTTTAGAGTTCCAAGTCCCAGTCTTTGCCTTTCCTGATTCTCAACGCCATAACTGAGTTGCATATAAGGCAGAGTCAATTTCTCTTTGTTCTCAGTTAAGTCCTCTTCTTGTAGAGTCTGTTTGATAGAAGAATCAGGTATAATCTGAAAGTCAGTTTTAAAGTTTGAGGAAGAGATTCTGTCTCTTAGTTCTGTAGTAAACTCTTTCATTGTAGCACATATTTCCTCTTTAGTCTCATAGATTTTTTCCAGAATAAGTTTACAGTTTAAATGTGAGTACATTTTAGAAGAAAATTCAAACGTCCAGTTAACTTTCATATAAAGAAATCATCTCCTCTCCAGTTGCAATATCACTTTTTAACCAGTAGATGTCCTTAGTAAGCTAAATAAAAACCCATTTTTTTTCCAAAAGTCATTTCATTTTTCATTTTTCTTTCTTTACTCAAAAAAAACAACATAGGCTAATAATAAAGTATACAAAACGTACTTGTATAAAAAAACAATGTAATTTCTAAAGCTTTACTTTATTCCTTTGTTTGCCTTTCTTCCCCAACGAGTAAAAGCTACCTTTCCAAGCTAGGGAAATCTTTCCAACACAGCTCTTACAGGCAAAAAACAAAGAGAGGGGGGAAAAAAGAAAGGTCTCACTTGGATTCACCACGGTGGGTCTGAAGCTTAGGTGTTCTTTTGACTTGCGGTTTCTGGCGGCAGAGCGATCGGCCATTTTACTGGTCGATCTTCTCCGTCGGCCCTTGGAGTTCCATCCGGACAGCTGGAGGAGCCGCCGCTCCTCTACTGCCAGATCTCTGCCTCCTCGTAGGAAAGTCGCACCCTCCAGGGCGACCTTGGACCCACATAAGGGTCTGCCGACGGAGGGAAAACTAGTCGGCGAGGAGAGCAGTCTCCGCACTCGACTAGCGACGCTGCAACCCGGAACCAGAAGTCAATGTGATATTTATTTTTAAAGTTTCTGCTCCTTTTACCCAAAGCCATAAAGATAAACAGGACTCTCTTCACAGATATCAAAGCTCTATCAGTAAAATTGCAATTAACCTCACAAGAGGGCAGTGTTGCTCCTCCTGGCCATATCTGAATGTCCAAAACACATCACATATATTCAGTGCTTTTTTTCTAAAAAAAAAAAAAAGTGCCAGAACTCACACATGTCATACAACTCGCCTTGCCTACCTTACAAGGTTCCATCCAAAAAAGGTGCCAGAACTCTGTTCTGGGCATTCTGTGAGGAAAAAAGCCCTGCATATATTATAAAATGATGCAATCTAATGTATTTTTTTTCTGAAATCCATAGTGCTCCATGGCGCCTATAATCCTCTAGTACAGTGAGGCAAACCTTTTAGAGACTGAGTGCCCAAACTGCAACCCAAAACCCACTTATGCATCATTGAGTGCCGGGTGGATGTGGCCCATTGGCTGGGCGTGGCCCATTGGGTGGACATGGCCAATTGGGTGGGCATGGCTGTGGTGGTAACGGCAGACTGGGTGGGACTAAAAAGTTCAATCAATCAATTCCAACTTTGCAAGATCTTTTTTTTCCACAAGAAGTTGAAATTGACTGATTGAACCTTTTTTTTTTTTTTGCACATGGCGGTGGAGGCCTAAAGCAAAAAGGTTTTATAAAACCCAGCTGAAGGCGACTTCCAGTTCTGGAATGCGGCGATGCTGGTTGCGCTGGAAACTTCTCTCCAGGCCGTCTGGAGTTTCCTTCGCCGGTAGACCCCCTAGGGGGTCGAAAGTCACCCTGGAGGGATGACCACCGAGGAGGAGGCCAGCTGGTAGATAGGGAAGGGCGGTAACTTCCCCCAAGTCTCCAGCTTCTCCTTAGGGCCGACAGAGCAAAGATCGGCTTGCCGATCACCCTGCTGCACTAGCCGAAGTCACATTGTCATCTAAGCGTTAACGACCCACTGCGGATGATCCAGGTGAGATCTCCTTTGTTCCTCTTCACACCCCTGCTGTTTTTGCCTGTAGAAGCTGTTTATGCTATTATTTCCCCGTCTGGAGAAAGCGGCTTTAGTAATCATGAGAACAAACACATTTTACAAAAAGGAGAAAAAATAAATAAATATTCATTTAAAGACTATATTCTATTCCTACTTACATTGTGAGGTAGGAAAAACTTTTTGCGCTTTTTGGAGCGGTATTATATCAGCAGAGTATTTCTTTTTCTATTCTCCCTTTAAAGATAGAAAAAAGGAAAAAAATGGTGTTTGAAGAAGTCTTTGTAGCTCACCGAGGACACCTACTGGTCAAAATTTAATATTGGATTGTTTATTTGGAGATGAGACAGCTCTGGCCTTCAAACTGTTTATCAAGAAAAAAGATAATTTGAGCCAGCTGTGTGATCTGTGGGGGTGGATAATGTTCAACTGTTCAACTGTAATTTTCACTAAAAAGGAAAAGGACTCTTCTTCAACTATTGCTAAAATGGAGAAGCCTCAATCACATTTAAACTGTAAACTCATACTGGAAAAGATCTATGAGGCTAAAGAAGAAATATGTACTACAATAAAAGAGGCTACTACAGAATTAAGAGCCAGAATTTCTACTTTAAAACTTAAAACTGACTCCCTGATTACACTTGACTATTCTACAAAACAGATTATACAAGAAGAGGTTTTAACTGAGGATAAGGAGAATCTTATTTTGTCTTACAAGCAAGATCAGGAAAAGCAAAGACCGAACTTTGGACTTCTGAAACAACGAGGCTTTATGGACAAGAGAAACAGAGGATTAAATCGGAGATCAAGATGGTTTATATCAAATCAAGTGATACTACAAGCAATAAAAAGAGACCTATTATCTGGAAGGGAAGTCATGGAAACCCACTTGGCAAAAGAGAAAAGCTAGAATAAGATTTAAAAATGAAAATTAAAATTTCTTAAATTGGATTAAAAGCAACCTAGAACTATGGACTGATCTAAGGACTGAGATTATGAGTTTGAAGTAAAAAGATGTCTTAGAGTTGGAGTGAATCAATAATCTCTGAATGCCGCCTCTGGCACCCGTGCCATAAGTTCGCCACCACTGCTCTAGTAAATGTGCTTGAAACAACTAATACAGTCTACTACATACTAGTCTATTCTTATTTATATTGTGGTTGGTCACATGGCCAGCCAGATGTCTAGGCTGGATTTGGCATTTTTATCCACCTATTGTATCCTTTCCATTTTCCCATCCTTCTTATTGTCAGTTGTTAAGTCTGGGGTGCTTTATCAGTATTGATCTCATTCTCCATATTGCCCTAGTTAGGTGACATTAGGAGAGACTTACCAAAGTTTCTAGCTTCAATTACATTTGAATTTGGGACTTTTGACTCATACACAGTATTTTATACTATCACAAAGGAAAAGGAAGCCATATCACTGAACTGCGAACCATGTTTTTTTTTTTTTAGTTAAATGCATTACTACAGAAGCTAAGGGTTAAAAGAGGCACAATATAGGAAATGACAAAACAAATTATTAGCAAAGCAAAGTTCACACATCTTGAGCTTTCCCATTAATTATCTAAACCCTGAATGCATTTATTTATAGATGATAATGTTAAAATAGAGGGTTTACTGGGAAAGCTTTTAGTGCAAGACTTATTAAACTAAAAAGAGACTGCGAGAATATGGTGCCAGTTTAGTGTTGCTTTTAGATTGCACCCAGTAAAGTTGGAAAGGACCAGTCCAACCTCTTACTCAAGCAGGAGACCCTATATCTTTTCAGACAAATGGTTGTCCAGTCTCTTCTTAAAAGCCTCCAGTGATGGAGCACCCAGAGCTTTTGAAGGCAAGCCGTTTCACTGCTTAATTGTTCCCACTGTTAGGAAAGTTCTCTTTAGTTCTAGGTTAATTCTCTCCCTGATTAGTTTCCATCCATTGTTTCTTGTCCTGCCTTCAAGTGCTTTGGAGAACAGGATGACCCCTTCTTCTTTGTGGCAGCCCCTCAAATATTGGAACGTTGCTGTGATGTCACCCCTAGTTCTTCTTTTCATTAAACCAGACAATCAAATTTCTGCAACTGTTGTTCATATGTTTTAGCTTCCAGACCTCTAATCATCTTTGTTGCTCATTTCTGCACTCTTTCCAGAGTCTCCAAAAACCACACACCAATACTGGGAGCTCAGGGCCACTGCGTGTGAATGCGCTGCCATCTTGAGCTTACTTTTCTAACTTCTCAACTTCTTTTTTATAATATGGTGCCCAAAACTGGATGCAATATTGTAAGTGTGGTCTTACTAATGCTTTATAAAGCAGTACTAAAATTTCATGTGATTTTGATTCTATCCCTCTGTTAATGCAGCCTAGGATTGCACTGGCTTTTTTGGTTGCCATCTCACACTGCTGGCTCATATTTAAGTGATTGTCCACTAAGACTCCAAAATCCCTCTCACAGTTACTGCTATCAAGCCAGATTTCATCTAATCTGCACCTGTACATTTGTTTTTTCTTGCCTAAATGTAAAACCTTACCTTTCTCTACATTGAATTACTTTCACAGACATTTCTCCCCACACCTGAAGCTGTTCATGCAGTTGGAAGAGAAACAGGCAGGAGACATTTTAGTACCAGTCATTTTGTTATAGGAATCTCTAGCAAATTTCATGCTAAATTGTATCAGTTTATGGCCACCCCGTATCACTTATTTCATGTTGGGACCAAAGTCTAGAAAACATCTCTGGGAAGAAAGTTGCTACCTGAGATAGAGCAGCAAACCGATCTTCCTGGTATAGGTAGTCCTCAACTTACAAGCACAACTGAGCCCCAAATTTCTGTTGCTAAGTTAGACAGTTGTTAAGTGAGTTTTGCCCCATTTTATGACCTTTCTTGCCACAGTTGTTAAGCAAATCATGGCAGTTGTGAAATTAGTAACATGGTTGTTAAATGAACCTGGCTTCCCCATTGATGTTGCTTGTCAGAAGGTGATCCTGTGACCTTGGGACACTGCAGCTGTCATAAATATGGGCCAGTTGCCAAGCATCCAAATTTTGATCATGTGACCATGGGGATGCTGCTACGGTTATAAGCAGTGGTGGGATTCAGCCAGTTCGCATCACTAAGGCAGAACCGGTAGCTAATTTTTTGTTGCCCAGGCCCAGAATGGATTTCCAGAAGTGGCATCCACACAGAGAACCGGTTATTCACATATTTGAATCCCACCACTGGTTATAAGTGTGAAAAATGGTCATAAGTCACTTTTTTCCAAAGCCATTGTAACTTTGAATGATCACTAAACAAATGGCTGTAAGTCGAGGACTATCTGTAAGCCAGTTTGGGGTTGTGGTAAAGATGCTGGTCTGGGACCAAGAAGAGATGCAAGTTCAACTTTACCACAGATGTGGCAGCTCACTGAGTGACTTTGAGGCCTGTAATTTTCTCTTAGACCTACCTTTTTCATATGGAGAAAAAGGAAAGAAGACTTCAAGGTCTGAAGTCCTAAAAGAAAGGACAGGATATCTAGACCCAACAAATCATGTGTTTCTAAACCAATTAAGTTATCAGGTTACTTCAGTCAGAAAATCTCCCAAGAACCCAATCCCATCTGACAAAACACAGTCAAAATATATTAAATAATACCTTCCTAGTTTCTAGCTGCTGAGGCGGGAATATTTGGGTTGGAAAGCCCCCAGAGTTTGGCTTTAAGATGTGTGCCTATATGTAAGTTTTAAATAAATAGATATGTTTCATTCTGCCCATTGGAAACAGTTGGTTGTTGCTTGTTTTTCCCCCCAATGTTTCTGCTTTTTAAAATCCCCCAATCAGATTGGAGATTATCCAGCAGTGAATCAGTAGACGTGACTGGAGTCTCCCTATTTGACAGAAAACAATATATCTACAATAAATAAAGATACCTCATTAGGGAGGCAGTAAAAACCTACTTTTTCTATGATATATTTTCCTCCCCCTGGAGAGATAAAAGTACAATGTGGGTCTCTGTAGAATTTGGAATTAATGCAAGATGGGAAATTATAAATATTCCGGTAGATTAGAATAGTCTTTGTCCCATTTTTTTCAGTTAGGGACTATCAGTAAAATTGCTGCATTATGTTACCGTGTTTCCCCTAAAGCAAGACAGGGTCACACTTTCTTTTTATCCCCAAAAGCCCCACTATGTCTACTTTCGGGGTACGGCTTATATTGATTGGAAAACAATTGTCAGTTTTATTTTAAGTATTTTAAGTATTTAAGTATTTTAAGCAGGAGGCGGAAGTGGGCAGGAGTAATATGTCTTACTTTCGTGGTACGGCTTATATTAGCCGACCCCCTGAAAACCCCGATACGTCTTACAATCGGGGGTGTCTTACTATCGGGGAAACAGGGTACCTGCATGTTCAAAAGGGGTACAAATAGGATTACATTGATCACGCCACAGATGCCCTGTGGGTGCCTCTGCACTTTATAAAGAACAGAGAGAGTAATAGAACCGGGAGTTGCTTTGCAGCTTTGTTGATTCTCCAGCACTGGAGATGGATAATCCACTAATGGGTTAACTTAATCCTCCTGCCCAATCAGATCAAGTCAGCCAAACTTGCGGTGTGACGTCACCGATGAGAAGCTGACTATAGACCCTGGAGAGGTTTCTCCATCTCCAGGGTCCGGATTTCTTTCGCTGGCTCAACCCCTCCAAGACCGAGTGGCTGTGGTTACCGTCGTCCCGGTACAACCAGCTGACTCCATCGCTGTCTATTGGGGGTGAGTCAGTGGCCCCCACGGGAAGGGCTCGCAACTTGGGAGTCCTCCTAGATTCACGGCTGTCCCTTGAGGACCATCTGACGGCCATGGCCGGGAGGATGTTTTACCAGATTCGTCTGGTACGCCAGTTGCGCCCCTTCCTAGATAAGGACGCGCTACGCACGGTCACCCATGCCTTCGTCACTTCCAGACTGGACTATTGTAATGCTCTCTACATGGGGCTCCCCTTGAAGTGCACGCGGAGGCTTCAACTGGCGCAGAATGCGGCCGCGCGGGTGGTAGTGGGGGCACCCTGGCGGGTACGAATGGCCCCTATCCTGCGCGAGCTGCACTGGTTGCCGGTGGCTTTCCGGGTGCGCTTCAAGGTACTGGTTACCACTTTTAAAGCGCTCCATGGCATAGGACCCAGTTATTTACAAGACCGCCTTCTGCCAGTAAATACCTCCCATCGACCAGTTCGCTCCCACAGAGAGGGCCTCCTCAGGGTGCCATCGGCTAAGCAGTGTCGGCTGGTGGCGCCCAGGGGGAGAGCCTTTTCTGTGGGGGCACCGACGATGTGGAACGAGCTCCCCCCAGAACTCCGGACATGTCATGATCTCCGCACCTTCAGAAGAGAACTGAAGACTCATCTCTTCAACCAAGCTGGCCTGGCCTAGATCTCCTCGGGTTTTAAAATTTTTAAACAAGGCTGTTTGGGTTTTAGAATTGGGTTTTTAACAGGTTTTTAGCAACAGCCTTGTATAATATGGGCTGAATGCCACCCTGGAGGGGTGGCCACCAAGGGGTGAATCTTTGAGGAAGGAGAGCCGGTGGTAGCTGGCTCTTTGAACTCAAAATAGCCCCTGGAACCGGCAAAAGAAGGGCGGAGTGCTTCTCCGATTGCCACCATCTCCAGCTGATCGTCGAAGACAGAAGACAGCTATTTGAGAACAAGCTGTTCCGGGTGAGATAACTTCAATATTTATGGCAAATTGGACCTTTTGAAACAAATTGTCTGCCTTTGAACTGAAGCTGGAAGCTTAAGGGAGGGAGAAGGGGTTTTTAATTCCCTCCCTCCCCTAAAGTGGCAGTTTAAGCTTTATTATAAAACTTCTGAACTCTTTTTAATGGAATTAAAATAGAAGATCTTACTATATTTTAT
The DNA here is from genome assembly GCA_034064705.1 of Bothrops alternatus. Taxonomy (NCBI): domain Eukaryota; kingdom Metazoa; phylum Chordata; class Lepidosauria; order Squamata; family Viperidae; genus Bothrops; species Bothrops alternatus. The sequence continues at coordinate 4,604,000 of JARGCV010000009.1, read as the reverse complement.
TATGGATGGAAAAGCAAGATTGCTATGATATATACTCTTTTTATTTGGAAGAAACTAGCTTTGCCTTGCTATGGAACTTTAATTTACTGCTTTACTTTCTTAATTTTTTTCTTAATTCCCCCCCCCCTCGTACTTACGGGACCGCCTTCTGCCACATACTTCTCTACGACCGGTGAGAGCGCACAGGGTCGGCCTCCTCCGGGTCCCGTCAGCAAAACAATGTCGTCTGGCAGGCCCTAGGGGGAGGGCTTTCTCTGTTGTGGCGCCCGCCCTCTGGAACCAACTGCCTCCTGAAGTCCGCGTTTCCCTGACTCTCCCGGCCTTCCGAAAGAATTTAAAAACCTACCTCTGCCGGCAGGCCTGGGGATGATTGTTGATTGTGGTGTGACTGATGAGTATGTATGGGGTTTTATTTTTAATGTTTTTTGTTCGGATTTAGTTGAAATTGTTTTATATATATGTTGTGAGCCGCTCCGAGTCCTCGGAGAGGAGCGGCATACAAATCCGAATAAATAAATAAAATAAATAAAATTCAAACAATGGGGAAAGGAACAGTGGATGCATAGCTGTATAGCTGTATAGTTTGGCTCAATGCCCAGACACCTGGCTGTGTGCCCAGACACTCTTATCTTTTGGAGACCTTCAACAGTCAGTTTTTTGGCTTTTGTTTTTGTTTTTGTCTAGTTTGGCTTTACTATCTGTGACTGCTTTTAATATCTGTAGTAAGGAAACTACATATAAAGATTTTGCAAAGCTGCAATTGAATTAAAACTTGGTTATTGTTGCCTTATAGGTTTGGCCTTTTCTCTTTTTTTTCCTTCCTGGCTTATTTTTTTTTAATTTCTTTTCTAGAGATTTTGGATGCTTTTTTATTCATATCTTCTTTTTTCCTTTTTTAAGGGCTCCTTGATATTACTATTATTATTATTATTATTATTATTATTATTTGGATAATTTTCATTTTTTCTTTTGGTTTTTAATTTTTTCGCTTTTTTTAAAATACTTTGGCCTTCTCTCTTGATACTAGGAGGGCACTGGACTATTGCTTTTAGCCTTTTTTTGCTTTTTTGCGCATTTTGGTGGATTATAATCGGCCAGTGGGCCTCCATGTTGGATTACAAATAAATTGGCTATTGGGCCTGTTATTGGATTACAAATTACAACTATAATAACTTGAAGATGAGTACACTAAATTTGGCGAAAGGGGTGAAAGAGGGCTCTTCAGCCCCCGCTTCAACTTCGGTGAGCCCAGCGCCCCAAAAATCTATTACTACATTTTTACAGCAGGAAACCCAACAAAAAACAGACACACAGGCCATACTCCAGGCGATTGCGGATTCTAGAATGGATATGAAAAAGGACTCAGAGAGAAACTATGAAGACCTGAAGAACAATATCCATAAGATGGACCAAAGAATGGAAGCATTTCAACAGGCGATGATAGATACACAACAAAGAATGCAGAAAATAGAAGACAAATCAGCAGTGGTAGATGAGAAATTAGTAGCTCTACAAGAGGAAAACCAGAGATTGGCACAATCTAATACAGAATTGGAAGGAAATATGGCAGTCATAGAGATGGAACGGTCATCGTACTTCTTAAGATTTCAAAATGTAATAGAAGAGAAAGATGAGAACTTATTACACCTGATGAGTGAACTATTGGCGGATTTACTTGGAATTGAAAAGGACGAAATGAATAGGGAACTGGACCAGGTTTTTAGAGTTAATTCTAAATACGGAAGAAGGAACAGAGTGCCCAGGGAGGTCCATGTCAGATTCCTTAAAAGAAATCGACGAGACAAAATTTTGAGAATTGTAAGGGACCAACCTATGAAGTATAAAGATAAAGAGCTGGTAGTTCTCAAACAGATTCCTAGAAAAATAAGGGAAGCACGGAGAGATTATCAATTTTTAACAAGGAAACTGATTGATAGAGGAGTGAATTTTATTTTTTTTATTTTTTTTGTAAATATTTTATTAGTTTTTTATAATTATTAACAAAAAGTCAAATTAAATACAACTCAACTTAATATAATCATTTTTGACCTTGTCTCATACAAAACAAAACATACATACTTTTAAAAAATTACATAAAATAGAATAACTATGGATGTTGCTCAGCAGCACCCCCTCCACCACATCCCCCTCTTCCTACCTCCCTATCTCCTACTTCCCTCCCTCCCTCCCTCCCTCACTCTCCACCCTCCTCTCCAACAACCTTCCTACCTCCCTCCACTCCTTCACTCCCCACTCTCCACCCCCTCCGGATGTGGTCCAGAGGTACTGCCCGAGCAACTCCTCTTATATCAATAAATATATCATCCTTATATAATGCAAGTATTACAGTTGAGTGCATTATAATACATTAATATAATAAACCCCCCAACCCACCCACCCACCCCCCGACTTCCCAAAGTGAATACAGGGCAAAACAAAAGAAAACCCACTAAGTTAAACTAAGTTATTATATAAATCCTAATAAATATTTAACTATATGATAAATACAATTTCTTAGATTGATATTTCCCTTGAATATAATCTATCCAATTTTTCCAGTCCAACATATATTTTTCATTTGAGTGATCCTTCAAATATGCAGATACTTTAGCCATTTCCGCCAGATTTATGACTTTCAAAGTCCATTCCTCAATGGATGGTAATTCTGCCTTCTTCCAATATTGTCCAACCAACAATATCGCAGCTGTAATCAAGTTCAGAATTAAGTTCATCTCTATGGTGGTGCAATCCTTTATAATACCTAATAAAAACAACTGTGGTGAAAATTCAATACGTTTTTTCAAAATATTTTGAAGTATCCACCATATTTTTATCCAAAAAGCCTTGATTTTTTTACAAGTCCACCATACATGAAAATAAGTAATCTCCATACAATCACATCTCCAGCAATTAGGTTTTAAATTAGGGTACATACATGATAATTTCTTCGGGTCCAAATGCCATCTATAAAACATTTTATAAAATTTTTCTCTTAAATGTTGCGCTGGTGTAAATTTTACATTTTTCACCCAGATCCTCTCCCAAGTTTCCATCATAATTGGTTGTCCGAAATTTTGTCCCCACTTTATCATACAGTCCTTAACTAATTCAGTCTCAGAATCAATTTCTATCAATACATTATACAATCTTTTAATATGCATTGGCCTTTGGTCTCTAATTTGTTTAATTAAATTTTCATCTATTTGAGATAAACCCATGTTCAAATCTTTTTTCCATCTAGTCTGCAATTGTAAGTATTGAAACCAGGTAAGGGTTATTCCTTCCTCTCTTAAAATATTCAAGGACTTCAATAATAAAAGATTCCCTTCTTTAGTCAGGAGTTTCTCATAAGACACCACATCTTGTAATTGTACTCTGTTTATATTCTCTATTGCGTGTCTGGGAACCGTCCAAAGAGGAATCTTATCATTTAATTTATAGTGATATTTTTTCCAAACACGCAGCAGAGCATTTCTCAATAGGTGCTCTTTGAAACTCCTATCCACCTTTCTGTCATAAACTAGATATGCATGCCAACCATATAATAAACCGTACCCTTCAATATTCAATATTCTATCATTAGTTAAATTAACCCAATCACTTATCGCTACTAAAACAGCAGTGTGATAATATAACTTAAAATTAGGCAATTTCAAACCACCTCTTTCCCTTGTATCCTGAGTAATTTTTAATTTGACCCTCGGTTTCCTGCCATTCCAAATAAATCTATTAATAACCTTCTGCCACTCCTCCAAATTCACATCCTTTTTAAGTATAGGTAACATTTGAAAAAAAGAAATAAAAATTTAGGCAATACATTCATTTTAACTGCTGCTATCCTACCTGTTGTGGGTGTCTCTAGACCAGCTGGGGAAATCTCAGAGGATGACGAAGAACAACCAGGCCCCTCTGGGTATTTTCCCCTCCCAGCAGCCGAGCCAGACAGTGAGGAGATTTGTAAGCAGTCTGAGTCAGACTCTCAAAGCGAGGAGTCAGACTTGGAACAGGACAATATATGGCTTGATCCGAGATTCCGAAGGTTTGATAGGCGGAGGTTTCAGTTACGTGGAAAAAGGAAGTAATGGGGGAAGTGACGTATCGGACACTATATTAGAAGATAAAGGAGGGACTAATTCTTTGTCACGAGCAACGTTAATATCAAGGAGTAGCCTGATGCCTTGAGAGGTTCGTTTGAACTCAGTTTTCTGGTGTTTTTGGAATGTACAGAAGATTAATGAGATCTTGGACAACCTGAGAGATAAAGAGTGAGTTAATTGGAAGGGAGGGAGAGCATGTTTAAGCTGAATGTAAATAAGTCAGCTTTGGCCGTTCCGCAAACAAAATGCCAGCAGCTTGCTTTGAAGTGAATCTCTTGAACTATGTTAAATAAAACTCTTAAAGAAATATTTCTGTGGATTTTACTAAGCTGAGAAGGGCTAGATACAACACTACCCAACATAGATAATTGTAATTTCTTCCATTTCTCCAATTCTATTTGTGTCTTATTCCACAAAACTTCATAATTATTTTTATACAACTTTCCATTAGATGCTTCTATGTCAATTTCTAAATATTTAATTTTCTTAACTATCTCATCAGCAAAAGCGCGTAATCTATAATCTTGTTGTCTAATCTTTATACCTTTTAAGTCAACTGCTCTTCTTATCCTATTCAATAAAACTTCTAAAGTTAAAACAAACAACAAAGGGGATAATGGACATCCCTGTCTAGTACCTTTCTCTATATTAAATGAATCTGTTAAATCACCATTCACAATGATCTGTCCTATTTGTTTCTGATAAATCGCCAATATAGAGTTAATAAACTGATCCCCCATTTGCATCTGAGCAATCAATTTTTTCAAAAACAACCAATTCAATCTATCAAATGCTTTTTCCGCGTCCAAAAACATAAGAACTGCGGGCACCTGAATATGCATCTCCAAATATTCTATTATATTAATAAGTTGTCTAACATTAGTTTTCATCTGTCTACCTTGTAAAAAACCGGTTTGGTCTGAATGAATTATTTGTTGTAGAACTGCCATTACTTTTACAAAAATCTTGTAATCCGTATTCAACAATGAAATAGGTCTAAAATTCTCTGGTTGAACATTATCTCTTCCCTCTTTGGGAATTAAAGAAACATAGGCTGTTTTCCATGAAGGTGGAACCTGACCACCCTTTTGTATGTTAACAAATAGCTCTCTAAGAGGTTCCACCATTTCCATTTGAAGATGCTTATAATAAATTGCCGTTAACCCATCAGTCCCAGGAGATTTTCCCCTTTTCAATTTATTTATTTATTTATTAAATTTCTATACCGCCCCTCTCCCGAAGGACTCGGGGCGGTGTACAGCCTAAAATTTAAAAAACATATAAATATACAAAATTTAAAATAATTAAAAATAAATTAAATCATATGGCCAAAATCCCATTTAAAACCCAAAACATACAAAATTTAAAATCTTAAAAAATACTCAGTCCCCCTAAAACATTTTGACCCTAATTGTTTAATCACTGAAATTATTTCTTCTGATGTAATCAATGCGTTTAATCTATCTCTTTGTTCATTACTGATTACCAATACATTTTCATTTTGCAAAAAAGTATCTATCTCATTCTCTTGTATCTTCTCTTCAGCATATAACTTGGAATAAAATTCTAAAAAAGCTTTCTTAATAATTTCTTGTTGAAACACTTCCATCCCTTTATATTCTATTTTTTCAATTATGCGGGGTTTTTGTTTTTTCCTTAATATATAAGCCAACCATCTGCCAGGCTTATTAGAATTAAAAAATGTATTGTGTTTTGCATATTGTATATTCCTAGCAACTTGGTCTGCCATCAACAAGTCAAATTGTTTCCGTAAAACCTTAATCCCCTCTTTAATATTTTTATCATCTGGTCTCTTTATTAATAATTGCTCTTTCTTTCTTATTTCCTCTTCTAACTCCTTCCTTTTTTCCTCTTGTTTACGTCTATACCTTTTATTCATATCAATTAAAATCCCACACATATACGCTTTACTAGCATCCCAAACCATTTCTATTGTTGTTTCCTTATGCAAATTTAACATAAAAAATTCCTTCATAACATTTTTACATTCATTCACATTTGTATCATATTTAAACAAGTTTTCATTAAGTCTCCAAGATCTTTTGGGTCTCTGTCCTTCCGTTAACTCCATCCAAACCGGATTATGATCTGATAAAACTTTAGGTAGGATTTTCACCTTCTTTAAACTAAAAAGAAAATCACTTGAAGTTAATATAAAATCAATTCTAGAAAATGACTGATGTCTATCAGAAAAGAAAGTAAATTCTTGCTCTTTACCATTTCTTTCTCCATATATCTATCAAGTCAAAATCATCCTTAATATCAAAAAAAGATTTGGGCAGCTTAGAATGTGTTTGAGGAATTGGTAATGTCTTCTTTTTATCTAAACCAATATCTATAACACCATTCCAATCTCCCATTAAAATACAAGACCTATAATCAAATTGTATTAACTTTTTATATATTAACTTGTAAAATTTTCCTTGTTGTTGATTTGGTGCGTATATACCCATCAAAAGAACTTTCTTCCCATCTTTTAAAATTTCAATTGCTAAATATCTACCTTGTATGTCTGATTCTATTAATTTAGCTCTTATATGATTTTTAACATAAAAACAATTCCATTCTTCTTCTCAGCGGCCGCTGCAACAAAATGTGTACCTAATTTATTATTTATCAAATATTTCTGATAAGTAATTCTAATATGTGTTTCTTGTAAACAAATTACATCATTTTACATTGAGTGAAATAATGAAATATCTTCTTCCTTTTCTGTGGAGAATTTAAACCATTGACATTCCATGTCAAATATTTATTTAACGTGACCAACTTGAGAAAGCCTTTGCAGGACCAAATCAACTCTTTCATTCATTTTCTTCTTTGGTCGAGCTCCCATGGCTTCCAGACTTGTAGATACTGCTTGAGTTGTACGTTCTTGTTGTTCCTTTTCTTGTTGTTCCTTATGTTTAGTAGTTGCTCTTGTTTGCCTTTGATCTTTACGCATCTCTACTTCCAAAGGCTGAAAAATATCAATACTCCGCGAGGGCAGCTCCGTTAGGGCTCCTTTATGATGCTGCAAGAGGTTGTAACTCTGGAAACTGAACTTGTTGTTTTAACTCCTTGTCTCTTTCTTTTGGTGGATCTGCACTTTTTGGTGTTGGAGATGGGGGTTTACCAGCCTTCATCACATTTTCAAAAAAATCTTTTGCCTTCCAAACAGAATTCAAACGATATCTGTTACCCTGATAAAATAATGATAATCCAGCTGGAGCCTCCCACCTAAATTGTAAACCACGTTTTTTAAATTCAGCCACCAAAAATGCATAATCTTTTCTTGCTCTTAACATCTTCGGAGGAATCTCCTTCAAAATCACAACCTCCTGACCAGCAACAATGAATTTCTTATTGTAAGATATTGTAAGCATATGATTTCTGAATCTCCTTATAACAAAATAAATCACAATGTCTCTAGGTAAATTTCTTTGTCTTGCAATCCATGAATTAACTCTGTAGATCCTATCAATCTGCGAGGAGACATTTTGTACTCCCTCTTCTAGAAATTGTGCCAAAGCTTCTCCAAAAATTCTTCTCAAATCCTCCTGATTCTCATTTGCATCCTCCTTCAGTCCTCTAATTCTGACAGCCCACATCATTTGATTATATTGTACCATAACAGCTTGATCTTGTATATCACTTTTAATTTCATCGAACTTTTCCTCAATTTGTTGCTCCACCCCTTCCACCTTTTCTTCCAGTCTCAAAGTATAGTCCCAGACCCCCTTGAAAGCTTCCACAATATATTCTCTTATCGCTATATTGTGAGTCTCAATTGTTTCTTTAATTTTCTCCAATTCATCAGTTACTCCTTTAATTTGCTCCTCAGCATGAGCTGCAATCTTTTTCTCCAATTTCTCCATGCTTCTCTCTATATTATCAGTCATTGTTGATAATGCAGCCTGCAGATCTTTCATAGTCAACATTTCTGGAGGGGATTGAGTAGGCAGGGAGGCTTGAGGCTCTATAGATGTTGAAGAAGCTGGGGGAATAGAAAAGCTACTTGCTTGTAATTTAGAGGGCTGAGCCAGAGAAGATACTGCCACCTTCGCAGATGCTATTTTAGTTTGTCTGGCAGCCATTCTGTAATCAGTCCACTTTTTATAAAAACTCTCAAAAAAGTTACTTCAAATAAAAAAATTTTAACACATATATTGCCATAATTTTCTCGTCTTCTTTTTCCTTCTTATCTTCTTTCAAATCTAAGTTTAGTTGAAATTTATAAAATTTTAAAGTTTAAGTCTGAGTGATCACTCTGGCTAAAAATCACTTTCACTTTCCAGTCACTTTCACCTTACAGTGAAAGCGATCGCCATCTTGAATACATTTTGTTGATTGTAAAAGTAGTTGTGGTCAGAAATAGAATATAAAAAATTACTTGCAATATAGATCTCCTGTATTCACTCCGCCTGCATGTAGGTCTCTCTTGGATATTTATCTTGAGCAGGGGTGGTCGCGGCGTCTTTTTCTCTCTACAGACAGAAGTGTCCCGGGCAGGAGCGTCTTCGAGCGCCTGGGGAGCTCTCACTCTTTCCCCCTGAAAACTTTTTCAGGGGTTTTTTAGAGGAGCTCAACCCACGCCCGATGCTCTTCACCCCTTCTTCGCCCGAAGGGGGGATTTTTCACCGCAAAAAACAGCTGATGTTCGCTGTTTTGCGGCTTAACAAAACCCGGGAGAACAGAGCCTCCGAAGGAGGCTGTGGCGACGCCAGCGGAGCCACCGGAAGTCAATAGAGGAGTGAATTTTAGATGGTTGATTCCAGAAGGGCTACTGATTTTTTGGGATTCTAAAAGATACAGACTGGACACTCCATCCCAAGCAGAGGAATTTTTTAACAAGCACAAAGCCTTCTTGGAGAAAGGTGATATGGAATTTAAGAGATCAGACAGAACACCTACTGCAGAGACTTCCAAGCAAACAGAGGAGGAGATACCAAAAAAGACGCAATCAGAAGAAAACGTTAGACCTAAAGATCAGAGACAGATAAGTTCACCTAGAAGATTGAGATCTCGAAATAATTGAAATCATGGAGGAAATTGGAATATACTCTATAAATATAAATGGTCTCAACTCCCCATTCAAAAGGAGTAAAATATTTCATAGACTATAGAAACTTAAAATGGACATAATTTGTTTACAAGAGACTCATATTAAGAGACAACACTCTAGAATTTTAGAACAGCCAAAATTAGGCAAATTCTATTTTTCTTCAGCATTACAAAAGAAAAGAGGGATAGTGATATATATAAAAGAAAAGTTGAATCCAAAACAAATTTATTCTGATGAGGAAGGAAGAATAGTGATGGTGGAGATTTCATGGAATCAAAAACAAATATTGTTGGTGGCAATATATGCCCCCAATGAGAAACAAGAGCTATTCTTTCAACAACTATATGACAAACTTGTGGATCTAAATTATCATAGTCTTTGTATATTGGGAGATTTTAATGCAATTGTGGATGCAGTTCGAGACTACAAAAGCCATAAACAAGGGAAGAAAGGAAGTAATGTTTTATCTAAATCTTGTTTAAAAATGAAAGATGAATTATGTTTGCAGGATATGTGGCAAGAGATGAATCCAGAAAAGATACAATATACCTTTTACTCTAATAGGCATAACTCTTGGTCAAGAATAGACATGATATGGATCTCCCATGATCTGAAGACCATGATACAGGAAGTTGAAATCAAATTAAATATTTGGGCAGATCATAACCCAATTAAAATGACATGGAAAGGATATAAGAAGATTGAGATGGTCTCTGAATAAAGCCATTTTGAAGGAAAAAGAATTTTTACAATTAGCAATAAAAGAAATGGAATTTTTTTTAAGATCAATAAAAAGGAAGATACTTCTATCCAAAATGTTTGGGACACGGTAAAAGCATACTTTAGAGGTTTAGCTATAACCTATATTGCTAAAAAGAATAAAGAAAAGAGAATTTCACAATCCAAATTGAAAAAACAGCTTGGTATGTTGGAGCTGGAATTACAAACTGATCCACAAAAGAAAAATGTGAAGATACAAATGGACTTAATAAAACATAAATTAAACCTACTTGAGACTGATATTATGGCACAACAGATTAAACGAGCCAAACAGAACTTTTTTGAAAATGCTAACAAACCTGGTAGATGGCTTGCATATAGGCTGAAAAAAGAAAGAGAAAAAAGAGCAATAAGTAAATTATTGGACGAAAAGGGTGAAACACTGTCATAATGATGGTATCAAAAAAAAAAGGCTGAGACGATCTCTGAAGAGGCAATTCAGGATTATTTAAAAAAAGCAAATCTCCCAAAAATATCAGAAAATATGAGACAGAGGTTAAATGAGAAAATATCAATGATGGAGATCATAGAGGCAATTAAAAGACAAAAGAAAGATAAGACACCGGGGCCGGACGGACTACCTGCAGAATTTTACACAGCTTTACAAGATACCGTGACTCCTTTTCTGAAGGACTTGTATAATTAAACTTTTATACAGACAAAAATTCCAAATTCATGGACTGAAGCTAATATTACCTTGATACCTAAAGAAGATACAGATTCTACACAAATTAAAAACTATAGGCCAATATCGTTACTAAATGTGGATTATAAAATATTTGCTGCAATTTTGGCAGAAAGAATGAAAAGCTTTTTAATAGAATTTATTCATCCAGACCAAAATGGCTTTCTACCTAAAAGACAGATAAAGAACAACTTAAGGATTATTTTAAATGTTTTGGAGTAAATAAAATAAAAATAAATAAAATAAAATAAAAAAATTATGAAAATCATCCAGGGAGCCAGATGGCACTCATATTTTTGATGCACAAAAAGCATTTGATAATTTAAATTGGCAATTTATGTTTCAACAATTACAGGAAATGGACTTTGGTGAAAACTTTATTAAAGCAATTCAAGCGATCTATAAGAAACAATCAGCAAGGATACTTATAAATGGAGACTATACAGAGAGCTTTGATATTAAAAAAGGCACGAGACAGGGATGTCCACTCTCTCCCTTGCTATTTATTTTGACTCTGGAGGTATTGACTAGAAACATCAGGCAAGGTATTGAAATTAAAGGACTTGATATTAAAGACCAGAAATATAAACTACAGGCTTTTGTGGACGATTTGGTTTTTATCTTAGAGGACCCTTTGGAAACAGGCCCTAAACTTTTGCAGAAAATTGAGAAATTTGGAGAAGTGGCTGGATTGAAAATAAATAGGGAAAAAACTAAAGTGTTAACAAAAAATTTAACTGATAAACAAAAAACTCAACTCGCCAAAAAGACAACTCTTCAAATAGCTAAAAATGTTAAATATTTAGGCATCTATCTTACGGCGAAATATTCATCATTAAAAGAGGATAATTATGAGAGACTAATAAAACAAATAAAAATTGACCTGGAAAAATGGGGAAATCTCCAATTATCACTGTTAGGAAGAATAGCGACTGTTAAAATGAACATTTTACCAAAACTATTTTTTTTATTTCAAACAGTTCCTGTAAAGTTGGGTAAGAAATTTTTTGACGATTTAAACGCAATGATATTAAGATTCATATTGGAAAGAAAGAAAGCAAGAATTAAATGTAAATTTCTACAAGATTTGAAAGAGAGAGGGGGCTTTGGACTTCCGGATTGGAGACTTTATTATCAAGCAGCTATTTTGCTTTGGATTAAAGAATGGATTACTTTGAGAAATAAGTGAATTCTCTATTTAGAGGGATATGATCTTCAACTAGGCTGGCATGCCTTTTTATGGTATGAGAAAGCTAAAATACACAAGTACTTTCAAAACCATGCTATAAGAAATGCTTTACTCTTTGAATGGGGGAAAGTTAGACATAAAATGTACATGAAAATTCCTGAGTGGCTTTCAACGATGGAAGCATTTGCTTATCCAAATTTGATTAATTACGATAAACTTGTTAGTTATAAAGACATTTTGGACAAGGATGGAAAACTCAAAGACAGGTTAAACCCTTCAACAACAAGGTATTGACTTAACATGGTGGTCCTATTTGCAAATTCATACAAGATATGAAAAAGACATAAAAACAATGGGATTTTACAAAGAGCTGACTCCACTTGATAAAATACTTTTAACAACAGATGAACATTTGATTAAGAAACTTTATAAACATTTATTAAATTGGAAAATGGAAGAAGAACAAGTAAAAGAGACAATGATAGTATGGGCGAAGAACTTTGAATATTCTATAGAATTAGAAGATTGGCAAAAATTGTGGGATAAAAATATTAAACTTACTAAAGCAGTAACATGCAAAGAAAACTTATATAAAATGTTTTATAGGTGGCATATGACACCAGTTCGTTTAGCGAAAATGTTTAAAAATTTATCAGATACATGCTGGAAATGTAAGCAAAAACCGGGTACTTATTATCACGCCTGTTGGACATGTTCTATTGCAAAAAAATATTGGTCTAAGATTCATAGATGGTTAGTAAAAATGATGAAAATTCAGATAGAATTTAAACCAGAACTGCTTTTGTTAGGTGTATTAAGACCTAACTATGATAAAGAAAATGATTATTTAATACTACATGTATTGACAGCTGCAAGAATAGTTTTCGCCCAGTTTTGGAAAAATGAAAACTTACCATCAGATCAGATTATAATTTTGAAAATTCTAGATTGTGCAAAAATGGACAGATTAACGTTAGACATGAAGGAGAAAGAGGATTCAATCTTTTATAAAACTTGGGGAAAATTTTATCAGTGGGTTGAAACACGTTAGAATAAGAAGAGATATTAGAGATTTAGTATATTAAGTATTAAGCTTGATGTTTAGAAATAGTTGCTATGTTATTAATTAGGTTAATTATTTAAAGGAATATTATTGCTTTACCAAAAGTTTGTTGTTACTATACCGATTTACTATTATAAATGTTTAGTATTATAAAAATAATAATATTCAATATGAAGACCCAGACGACAGCTTGTTCGCTGAATCACATATCTATTGTTATTATCCACACCCGGTCCCCTTTATTCCGGTTTCCCTGTACCCTTCCCGACCCCATCTTTCCCTACTCATATAAAAATCTAATATATATACTTGTGGCTCAATAGGTTAAAGCATCTGCTTAGCATGCAGACTGCCCAGGTTCGAATCCCGGAAGGGTGAGTTCTGACTGAAGAGAGTTAAGAAACTCGAAATAGCTATATTCAGAAATCCCTTATTTCTTTGTCAACAATTTTAAACAACACACACACACACACACACACACACGTATGTATGTATGTATGTATGTATGTATGTATGTGTTATGTCTGGCCCTTCTCAGCTTAGTAAAATCCACAGGAATATTTCTTTAAGAGTTTTATTTAACACATTTCAAGAGATTCATTGCAAAGCAAGCTGCTGGCATTTTGTTGGCCGGAACGGCCAAGTCTGATTTATTTACATTCAGCTTAATCATGCTCTCCCTCCCTTCCAATTAACTCACTCTTTATCTCTCAGGTTGTCCAAGAGCTCATTAATCTTCCGTAGAGTCCAAAAACACCAGAAAACTGAGTTCAAACGAACTGCGCAAGGCATCAAGCTACTCCTTGATATTAACGTTGCTCGTGACAAAGAATTAGTCCCTCCTTTATCTTCTAATATAGTTTCCGATACGTCACTTCCCCCATTACTTCCTTTTTCCACGTAACTGAACCCTCCGCCTATCAAACCTTCGGAATCTCGGATCAAGCCATATATTGTCCTGTTCCAAATCGGACTCCTCGCTTTGAGAGTCTGATTCAGACTGCATACAAATCTCCTCACTGTCTGGCTCGGCTGCCGGGAGGGGAAAATACCCAGAGGGGCCTGGTTGTTCTTCATCCTCATCTGACATTTCCCCAGCTGGTCTAGAGACACCCACAACAGTATGTATGTATGTATGTATATAGTGTTTCTTTTTTAGATAGCACCCTGTAAACCCAAATATGGGAGGAAGAAATCATTCTTTCCTTTGCCTGTTTCAGCTCAACCCAGAGCCATCTGCAAGCACAAATATATATATGTTTTTTTTTCAGTTCTGACTGAAGAGAGTTAAATAACTCGAAATAGCTATCTCAGAAATCCCTTATTTCTTTGTCAACAATTTTAAAAAAAACACATATATATATTTGTGCTTGCAGATGGCTCTGGGTTGAGCTGAAACAGGCAAAGGAAAGAATGATTTCTTCCCCCCATATTTGGGTTTACAGGGTGCTATCTAAAAAAGAAACACTATATACACATCTTCCCTCCCTGATTACTGACAAAGCGGGAGAGAGCCTGTGGCTTAGAGGTTTAAGCATCTGCCTAGTGTGCAGACTGCCCAGGTTCGAATCCCGGAAGGGTGAGTTCTGACTGAAGAGAGTTAAATAACTCGAAATAGCTATCTCAGAAATCCCTTATTTCTTTGTCAACAATTTTAAACACACACACACACACACACACACATATGTATATATATATATGTGTGTCTATGTCTATGTCTATGTCTATGTCTATATATATATATATTAGATTTTTATATGAGTAGGGAAAGATGGGGTCTATATCTATATCTATATCTATATCTATCTATCTATCTATCTATCTATCTATCTATCTATCTATCTATCTATCTATCTATCTATCTATCTATCTATCTATCTATCTATCTATCTATCTATCTATCTATCTATCTATTGCCACGCCTGTCCTGGGCCTGATTTTCCCAGTTTTCGACTTGAGCTTGCCCTGAACAGACGTGCAGGTTTGACTCACAGGCAGGTAGATTCCATTAGTGGATTATCCATTTTATTATTAGACTAAGAACTTCCCTTCCTTCTGAGTCCTCTGAGCAGCGTTGGGACCAACGCTCCTCTAGAGGACGAATTCTCACTAATTCCCTTTGGGAATCAGCCTTTCAAACGGAGGACTCCATTGGGCTCTAAATCCCCCCCCTCCTCGCTCAGGGAAGGGAGGCTTTCGTTCCCTTCTTCGCTCCCTCCCCCCCAACAATCTCCCTGGCGTCGGTGCTTGCGGCTGCAGCTCCGACGGCCTTAAGGAGCCCAGGTAGGCCTTTAAGAGGCCAGTTCTGCTTGCGGAGGGCGCAGGGGCCTCAGATTGACTTGTTACTGTTTTCTGTCGATCCGGTGAGGACTCCGCTCTCTTCTGGCGTCAGAGCTTGCAGCTGCAGCTCCGATAGCCTTAAAGAGCTGGGTGAGGCCTTAAGAGGCCAGATCGGCTTGCGGAGGCCGCAGGGGCCTCAGGCTGTTTCCATCACAACTAAATGCCGACGATCAGCTGGAGAGGGCTCCTTCGGCTCTTTTTTCCCAGAGAACAGGCCAGGTGAGTCCTATCTGTTAAGGAACCAGAGGGGGTGATCGGCCTGAGTCGTGGTTGCCATTTTGGTGACCGCGTGGCCTCCCAAAACCTTGCTGACTGCAAGGGAGGGTGGGGGAGGGTGGAAAAAGGAATTTTCCACCTATCTCTCCAGTTCTTAAATTCAATTAAAGGCTTTCTTTTCAGATTTTGGGTGCCTTTCCTCAGCGAGGGCCTAGATCGGGACAGGGGCCCTGCAACCTGTGGCTGCCACCTTAGAGGCTTCAGCCTAGCCCAAGACTGAATAAGGCCTCACGGAGGCCTCCTTGACAAAGGCCTTCCCCTGTTTTTAACAGCCAAGGTTACCTGGGGAGGGGGAAAAATCCTCTCAGGTCTTCCTTGGAAACTCCCCTTGGAATTTATCCTTTTATCCTTGGCATAGGCCCAAGAGTTCTCTATTGGGCCTCCTGGTGTCTCAAACCTGGTCACCTTGGGCTTGATAACCACTACAGTAGTCCTAGCCTCTGACACTGTGCTGTTGTCACCTTTTATTTTGCTGGCATGGCAACATAGCAAGCCCCACTAGCAGGCCGCAGTCCACTTCAGGTGGAAGCAAGAGCGACTGCAAGTAGAACTGGGGCTTTTTGAATACCACTGGTTCAGTGACCAGGGGTGGTGGTAGGGCAACCTAATTCCAGCCTTTGCCCTACAACCTTATCAGCCAATTGATCCCTTTCCCAGGTGCACCCTCTACCGCACCTGAAGATTTCATACCAGCATGGAGGATAACACAGCATCCCAGGCCAGGGCCACCTCTCCTTCCTCCTCAGTCTGGAAAAGGCACAGATCTCCTTCCCAAGAGGCTGCTGGTGGGATCGCAGCCAAGGTCAAGCCCAAGGCTGCTGCGGGGGGGGCTCCGAATTGGCTGAAAAACAGGCCAGCAGGAGACACCAGGCATTGGAAAAAGAATTTGCAAAGGCTCAAAAACAGGCCAGGGCTGAGACTGCTCACACAGAGTCCACCTTTTTTGATCTTCCTCTAGGTCCCTCTTCCTCTCCTCATGAGGTCTGGGCACCGGCAGAGCCTTCCACTTCTTATGACCAAGCCGAGGAGGTACCTGAGGCGCAGGCCTTCAGGTCCCCCTATACCCCACGGGTCCCGCAGACCCCAGAGGCCACCTTTACACCCATGGCCGCGGGGCTCAGAGGGGAGGAACTCACCCTCTCATCCCTGGACGACAGGATCCAGACCTTGATGGCTCAGGCTGTGGAGCGGGCCCTTACGGTCAGAAATCCAGCGGTGCCCAGAGCGGAATCCATAATTTCCATTCCTCTCTCGCGTCCGGTATATCACAGTCCTCGTGACCCTCCTTCTCCCTCCCATTCTTCTTTAAGCAGGGTCTCAGTGACCCCGGAGCAGGATCAAGCACTCGATGCCTCATGGTCAGAGGAGGAGGAACCAGTTCCGGATCTGCCCCCATTCGGAGGGCTATTTAATCTATCGCTTTTTCTTCCTCTGCTTCGCAAGGTTAGCTTGGTGCCACACAGAGGACCCAGCTGGCCCGCCCCAACAGTTCCCATAATGGATCCAGAGACGGATCCCATCTTCATTGAACCGGTGGTCACCCAACATCATGTTCCATGTCCAGCCTTGTTCCTCAATGCAGTTAAGAAACAATGGGCTTCCCCGGGTACCTTCCCCCTTCCAGGTGGTAATGATAGGAAGTTGTTTAGTGTGGCCTCTAAATTAGAGGAGCCACTGAATGTACCCACAGTGGATTAGCCCCTGGCTCACCTGTTCTCCCCCTCAACTATTTCGGGGGAGATGGCAGAGGCCCTAAAATCTTAGGAACGCAGAACGGAAATGACCTTTAGAAGGTCACAGCAGGCGGCGGCGTGGTCCATCAGGGCGTCCACATCAGCTTCCTTCTTCACCAGATCCGCCCTCATCTGGCTGCGTCAACTGCAGGCCAGGATCCCTGTGGACGATGTTCGCACATATCAGGACCTGAGTAAGCTAGTGTCTGATGCGACCTTGCACGCAGCTCGGTTTTCTTCCAGATCTTTGGCATCCAATGTGACAGCCCGCCGCATGCTATGGCTAAGACACTGGCAGGCAGACGCCAAGTCCAAGTGGCGTCTGGCAGCAGCCCCATACCAGGGCAGTAAATTGTTTGGGGATGCCTTAGCCCCATTCCTGTCAGAGAACAAGGATAAAAAGATCTTGGCCCATATCACTAAATGATCTGATAGGCATCCCACCCCTTACAATCGTAGACAGACCTTTCGGGCTGCCACTACCCCAACAGCCTCGCAACCTTCTCGGCCCTTCACGCCCAGGCAGGACCGTCCGGCTGACAGACCAACCACATGGCCCAGGCAGCAATTCCAGTCCAAACGGCCCTTTTGAAGCGGGGGATGCCCCTTCCGTAAGAAGTGACCTCCCAGTAGAGCCTCCCATAGGGGGAAGGCTCTCCCTCTTCCTCACTCAGTGGGAGGCCACCACCACAGACGCCTGGGTCCTGGACACCATTCGCCATGGCCTGTCTCTGGAATTCATATCCAGTCCACCAAGAAGGTTCATTGCTTTCCCCCAATCAAAGAAGCCCCCAAGGAGAGGTCTCATGCAGGAGTTCATTCGGCACTTACTAGACATCAGAGCCATAGAACCGGTACCTGCGGCCCAACGGGGGCACAGATTCTACTCCATCCTCTTTGTAGTCCCCAAGACCTCGGGAGGATGGAGGGCAATCTTAGACCTAAAACGACTGAACCTTTATTTGGCATACCGAAGGTTCAAAATGCAAACACTTCAGTCCATCCTAGGCAGCATCTGAAAGGGAGACTTTCTCACCTCAGTGGACCTCACAGAGGCTTACCTCCATATTCCCATCAGCCCCGGCCATCGACGGTTTCTCAGGTTCAGCTACATGGGGCATCATTACCAGTACAGGGCACTGCCATTCGGCCTGTCATCAGCCCCAAGGGTCTTCTCCAAGGTCCTGGCAGTTCTTGCAGTGCACCTGAGATTGAAGCCGGTTCGGGTGCAATGCTACCTGGATGACCTCTTAATACAGTCGGCCTCCCTGCAGAGGGCTCTGACAGACCTGAGACTGGTGATTGGAGTCTTGCAGAGCCACGGCTTTTCAGTCAATTTCAAGAAAAGCCAGACAGTCCCATTGACCAGATTGCTCCACCTAGGAGCCATCATAGACATGGTAGAGTATCGGGTTTATCTGTCTCAGGAATGCAGGGGCAATATACTGGACCTAGTTCTCAAGGTCTGCAGAGAGAAGACTGTCCCCTACCGGGCTCTCCAAGCTCCTGGGAAAGATGATATTGTGCATCTCGATCGTCCCCTGGGCCAGGTTACACTCGTGGCCCATCCAGTGGTGTCTGCCCCCCTATCAGAAGCAGGGAACAAGCACTTCCACCCGAGAGGTAAGGATTCCACCACACATCTTACGCTCCCTCAGATGGTGGCTCTCCCCAGTCATGACCAGAGGGTCTCTTTTCAAGGAGCCCAGGCGGCTCACGGTCACGACGGACGCCAGTCTGTTTGACTGGGGAGCACACTATCAGTCTCAATGGGTCCAAGGGAGGTGGTCCCGGGCGGACCTGAGACACAGCATCATACACCTTGCCCTCCGCCACTTTCACCACAACATAGCGAAACAGCATGTACTCATCCTTACGGACAATGTGGCGGCAAAGGCCCATGTGAACAGGCAGGGGGGCACCCAGTCCCAAGCGCTTCTGGCTGAGGCCCAGCAGCTGGGCTCCTGGGCAGAGATCAACCTCGCCTCGCTCAGGGCGGACCACATCTCGGGGGAGGCAAACAAGAGGGCAGACTTCCTGAGCAGGTCAACCGTGGACCACTCGGAATGGTGTCTGCATCTGAGGCTATTCAGAGAAATCACTCACAGATTCGGTCTCTCCATCATGGACCTGTTTGCCTCCAGGGCAAACACGCAGCTCCTGCGGTTCCTTTCGCGATTCCCAGTTCAGGGGGCAGACCTCATGGCCAGACAGCCTACTCTATGCCTTTCCCCCTTCCCCTCCTCCCAATGGTCATCCACAAGCTCCTACAGGAGAGGACGGAGGTCCTCCTGGTAGCCCCTTACTGGCCGCAGAGACCTTGGTTCGCTGACCTCGTCGGTCTTTCCCAGTCACGTCCTTGGAAAATCCCTCCAGACAGGGTATCCCTGATCCAGGGGGACCTGACTCACCTGGACCCTCAATGGCTCCATTTAGCTGTTTGGCACTTGAACGTAGGATGCTGAGCCAGGAGTCCTGTTCGCCAGGGGTCATTGATATAATCCAGGCATCCCATAGATCGGCAACGAACTGCATCTACGAGGCCACATGGCAGTACTTTTGCCGGTGGTGTTCCTCTCGTCAAATACCCTTATCGAGATTGACCGTCCCAAACATTCTAGACTATTTGCTGGAGGGACTGAATAGGGGATTGGCACCTAATACCTTGCGTAGGCAGGTGGCGGCCCTCTTTACCTTGCTCTCTTGCGACACGGTTAGTTCTCTGGGGCAACACCCCTTGATCCGCTCCTTCCTCAAGGGAGCTACAAATACCAAGCCACCAGTGGTCCACAGGTACCCCACATGGGAATTACCTAGGGTCCTTCAGGCGCTTACCAGCGCTCCCTTTGAGCCCCTCAGTTCGTGCAACATGAGGTCCTTATCCCTCAAGGTCACCTTTTTGGTGGCCATTACTTCGGCCCGGTGTATCTCTGAGATGGCGGCTCTCTCTGTCAGGGAGGACCTGTGTATCTTCCACTGGGATCAGGTCACTCTCCGCTTAGACCCCACCTTCGTGCCCAAAGTTAATTCTCTTTTTCATAGGACCCAGGACATCGTCTTTCCTGATTTCTGCCCCAATCCGTCCCATGAACTGGAACGGCGATGGCATTCTCTGGACGTCCAATGGGCTCTCTGTTACTACATTAAATGGACGGCCCCCTTCTGTAGCTCTGAGGCTCTCTTTGTCTCCTTCTCACCTCCCTCCAGGGGTCGGAAGGTCTCAGCCTCCACGATCGGCCGTTGGATAAGGGGACATACTAGTCCAATTCCTTGCCAATTCCACCCTGTGTCATGGCCCACTCTACATGCAGTGCAGCCACCTCGGCGGCCTGGGCCACGCAGGCTTCCATCAAGGAAGTATATAAGGCAGCCACATGGTCTTCCCCGTCACCATTCATACGGCACTACAAGCTGGACATGTACGCTTCCACCAAGGCATCCTTTGGCAGGAGAGTCCTCCAACAAGTGGTGCCCTGCGAAACGGTTCCAAACTTGCCCGCTTTCCCCCTGTAAGGACAGTGGGCTTTGGTATGTCCCATTAGTGGATTATCCATCTCCAGTGCTGGAGAAGGGGCGTTGTCTTACCTGAACGCCATTTCTCAGCACGGAGATGGATAATCCACACCCACCCAATTAGGTCCTTAGCCCTAGGGTCTGTTTTGTGAGCCAACACATCATGCTGTCAGTTAGTAGCTGCGTCCTCATCGAAAACTGGGAAAATCAGGCCCAGGACAGGCGTGGCAAGTTTGGCTGACTTGATCTGATTTGGCAGGAGGATTAAGTTAACCCATTAGTGGATTATCCATCTCTGTGCTGAGAAATAGCCTTCAGGTAAGACAACACCCCTTCTCCAGTGTTCATTCCACAGCTACTCCCTGGGCCTTTTGTTCTCATTGGGAACAACATGTACGGGAGCTCTGCACATTGTCCCATTGATTCAGTATCTAAATGGGCTCTCTTTGCTAGCAATTTATCATGTTGAATGTCTCCCACTGAACTTTTCTTGCTCTCCTGTGCATTTCCTTGCAAATACTGTGCACAGTTCAGGGTTTGAGTTCTGTAACAAACATCATTATTTAGAGTGAGGTTTAGAGTTCCAATGTATTTGCTATTTCATCTCATGAAATATCATTGGCTGAGCAGCTGAAAAGCACCTTCCAGAGTTGGAAGTTATTGGCTATACAAAGATTGAGAGATCAATTAGAGATTTCCTTTATTAACTATTTAATAAACTGTAATATTCTGTTTCCATCAGAAACATGGACAATCAACAAGATAGATCTTGATAGATACTGTTCAAAACTGAATACTGTGCTTAGTAAGATAGATAGCAGAATAAATGGTGCACTGGATATGTTTGTTTCCAAGTAGAAACTATTAATGTATTCATGACATACCCACTGGGCTAGGGTGGGCCTAATTCAGTCCAAACAACTCACACACATATACACATGCACACATATACATATATCCACACATGCACATATTTCTCCATAGTATGTATGGTTGCAGATTCAGCAAACATGACATGATCTGAAAAAAATACACTGGTAAGAGACTGGTCATCTGCTCAGCAGCAGAATGTCTGAACTTGGGCACATGATGAGATTGTGTTTTTGCAATTCCTAGTTCTCTATCTCCTAATTATGAAATTTTTAACCTGTATATTCTTCTATACTGGAGCAGCTGAAGATGGCTGTCCTATGGAATTTACTTGTGAGTCAGGTCCATAAATGTTAGTCACTGATTATTTGCAGGTATGCTGCTGTTCAGAAATTCACCTAGTTGACTATACGTGGGCATAAGTCAAGACAGGAATAATCTCTTAGTCTCTCCCAAGAGGCCCTTACGTTTCAAATCTGTTTCACCTTGTCATTGGGATGGCGGCTGGAGTCGGGCAGGTTAAATGGAGTGAGCGGGTATTCAGACATGTTATTATCTGTTCAATTTGTCTGAATTTCTGACAGTTTGGGAATTTTTTTTGTCTGTACTAGGAAATTCAGTTATAGACCATTATAATAATATGATTTGGAGGGTATAGGAGTACCTAATTAATACAAATGAAAACACCCGACAGTTGTATCTGCATAGATTTAAATAAAAGAACTCTGTGATTATTTCAAAGAATTATTAGCTCCAGCAAAGCTTCTAAGGTCAGTCATTGTCATTTTCCCTGAACTCTTAAAAATGAAAAGAACGTATACATCTTCTAAAGTTTGAAAAGAGAGGTGATCACATATAGCGATGAATTAGTCAAGACCAAAGTCTCAGCCCTTATTCTGGCATATTATCTCTGGACTCCCAGGGTTGACTTATTGTAACACATCTGCCTGCTGCCACACACAAATCCCATTTCCAATCATTTTATAGCTCCCAAGTTGTAAAGCCAAAAGTTTCAGATATAATGCTATATGATGCTCAGGTGTGTACAAGTAGTCCTCCACTTACAACAGTTTGTTTAGTGACTGCTCAAAGTTACAACAGCACTGAAAAAACTGATCTATGACTGTTTTTCACACAACTGTTGCAACATCCCCATGGTCATGTGATCAAAATTCAGACACTTGGCAACTGACTCCTATTTATGATGGTTGCAATGTCCTGGGGGGGTCGTATAATTACCTTTTTTTGACCTTCTGACAGCAAAGTCACTGGGGAAGCCAGGTTCACTTAACAACCCCGTATTACTAATTTGATAACTTCAGTGATTCACTTAAAAAGTGTGTCAAGAAATGTTGTAAAATGGGGCAAAACTGATTTAACAAATGTTTCAATGTTGGCAACAAAAATTTGGGGCTCAATCTTTGGTCATAAGTCGAAAACTACCTATCAGTTTAAGGAGAACCCAAGCTTAGAAACAATTCAATCAAACATCCTAAAAACAATAACATGCATCCTTCGCTCAATCTCTATTGGTTCAATATGAGTTAGGATGCAATTAAGCAGAGTCAGTTAAGATTCCGCTCATTTTAATTCTAGCTGAAGCAAATCTTTGAGGAACCTTCTTGGTCCGTCTGTTTACCCTGGCATTAATTTGGGCATTGCCCATTAGGAGACAACCAACAGAGACACTAATCACCTGCATGAGAGCTCAGTTGTCTGTACTCAGATACAGAAGTTGACTCTGCAGTATTTGTGCTGTTAAGATGCCTATTATATACCCAATAGCATCCAAAGCTCCTTATCTCAATTGTCAACATTTTTAATTGCTCCTGCAGTTCTTTGATGTGACCACTGTGAGGAATCCCTAAGAAGGTTGCCCACTGCCTATCTATCACAACAGGTTTTTGAATCTGCCAAGTATCTCTTCACTATGAATTGTTTCAGGATTTTCATGTAATTTTATATTTTCTATTCACCATGCTAGCCATATTTCTTTTTTAGCACTGGTTTTGGTCCATAAATAAATAAATGCTGCCTAAATGAGTCCATGATGGCCACAAATGTAATTAGGGGTCATTTACTTGAATGCCAGGCTGTTTTACTTGCGAAGCTTCAAAACCCAATAAATTAGTTGGCAAAAATCCCTTATTCTTACATTTTAGCTCTGCTAATTAAGGCAAAGAGTGACTTTGCTTTTCACCTCCATCTGCATAATGGTGCTCATTATGAATCAGCAGTTATCCCTGTTTTCCAAAGGCAGTAAGGTGGATTCTGTTAATTACTACCTCATAAACCCCTTGAGTACAGTAAGAGAATAATGTTTAGCATCTGTTTCAGAAACTTTGGGATGGGCTGGAGCAGAAGAGCTTTCTGGCTGGGAAACAAGAGGTCTTCAGAACTGGACATTTTACCTTGGCCTGCCCAGCTTTATAACATATGATTGAAAATTGTAGTAATCCCTAATGAGTGCTATAGATAGCACTTACCCAATTTATCTAAAACATAGCTTTGACTGAAACTCCAAAGAAATTTTGTGTGGAATGCTCTAAGGTTCCTCAGATAGGTAGACACCTGCTCCTGCCTATATGTATAAGATATATGCAAACATTTTCCATGTAAGATGCGACCCAATAGAATGATTTACAAATAATACGAACTCAGAAAAGAACTAGGCAGGGCTATTGATAAGGTCTTTTGCTTTTCAACTTTTATTATATATGGTTTGGACCCTCAGTGATCTCAAGTAGCTGGAAAAAGCTAAGGTATTGAAGCAGGCAGGATCAAGTGGAAGAGCCTTTTCTGCTGTGGCCCCATCTCTGGAGGTGAGAATTGCCCCCTTTCTTTTGGCTTTCCAGAAGGGTTTCAAAACCTGGCTTTGCTTGTTGGCTTGAGGCCCTGGAGGGGCGCTCACTGCTAGAAGTTGCTGACAGGGTAGAATAGGAATCTCCAACCCCTGGTTTACAGACCGGCACTGAACCACAGCATTTCAGAAACCGGACCACACAAATAAGCAAAGCCCCACCTGCAGGATGCAGGCAGTACGCAAAACCACACCTCCTCCAGCCAGCAGAAAAATATCTCTCCATGGAACTGGTCCCTAGTACCCCAAAGGTTGGGGGCAACTGGGGTAGAAGATATCCCCATCCCATCCGTCTGTTAGCTCTTGTAGGTGTGGTTTTAGCACAGCTTTTAATAATTTTTTAATATTGGTTAATTTTAATCTTTTAATTATTTTTCACCTGTCTCTAATTTGTAATCCACCAAGAGTCACTTTGTAGGGGAGATGGGCAGCATAGATATTAATTAATTAAATAGTTCCTTAATTGTCCCTAATGTAGAAGAGCTGTTAGCCTCAGGAGAACATTGAAGACCTCTTGCTTAGTAGTGCAGTGATCACAATTGTCTGACTAATGACCAGAAGACAAAAATCATTTGCCTGAAGTCCCAAATAACTGGAAGATCCCGGGTAATACCAAATAGCTAGATATAGCACTCTGTGCCTGAGATGTAGAAAATGCAGTGCAGATTGCATAGAGTTAGCTAGTAGGTGTTTTAAGGTTTTTTAGTTTTTATGTGCTTCCTGTCATCAAACTATTTGTAATGGTATGTGGAAATGACCTTGGGAAACTGAAGGAAAAGTCACAGAGGTAATTCAGAGAAGACACAGAACCAGGAGTACTAGCTCTTTATTGTAAAGATATATTAAAACAAAATCTGCAAAACTGAAAGTATTTCTCCCTCTCTTTCCTTTTACTCTCTGGAAAACCAGAGGGTCTCTTCTGAATTGTTTACTATATCCTCCCTCTTTCTGTGAACTGAGATACTTTTTCAAAAGAAATCTCCAGCTTAGAGAGCTGAGCAACAGATAATTAAAGACTGCTAGGAAAAGTGTTAATCCATCTCTTTCTCAAGCTGTAGTATAAAATCTCTTAATGATTTCATGTTTAGGTTAGGACTGGGGCTTTATTATGTATTGTATTCCTGAATACTCATTTTTATTTGCTGGTCTAGGCTATAATAAACTAATTCATTGTTTAGTTGTATCTGATTATCTGATCTGTATCTGATCTGCACCTGAAAATTGCTTGGAGATACCAAAAATGCATTCTGCTTTGGTGAAAAAAAAAATTCAAGTCAACCTTTTAGAAGATGTTTACTTTTTGGAATATGTTATGCTAGAAGCTACAGTAAGCAAGAACAGACTTGATTAGTACTCTGATAGTACTAACCAGGAAATCCCAGGCAATGCCAAACCACCACCGTTGGCCTGATAAACAAGTCCATACAATCCCTAGGATCTGAGCTCAGCTCAAAGGAGACTTCCCCGTTTTTTAAAGGCTCCATTGTTACTTTATCATTACTCAAGTTCTCACGCTCAAGTTTGTTTTATTTCCTAGAAAGAAAACAGTACTATAAAAAATAAATTAACATTCTGAACTGTCTGGAACCTTGAATGGAAGATTACAGTTAGAATATGAGGATAAATTTGTGATATTTGGTTGCAGGTCACACTTGCACCTTCTTTGAGCCAAGAAACGACCAGAATCAATATGGAACTTTTCCAATTAATGTATCTTGAGTAGCATGCTAGCAAAGAACTCTTCTTTTATATAGCTGCTGCCAGTTAGCATAGCCAGCGATGGGTTGATTCCACATAAAAAAGCTATTTATCCTATTAAGAGTAGAAATATAATCACAAAATGTAGTTGCAAGCTTTTGTCTGCCGCCTCTCTATTGTTTATGACCATTCTTGTCCTCTTTTATTTCTCATGTGTGCCATTCAGATGGTCTTTAAATGAGGATATTTTTAAAACATGTTGAAATAAGACTTAATGAAGTTTTCCACAAGGAGGGGCCATGTTCAGAGAAAGATTTACTGGAATTCATGTGTATTAGGAGTTAAAGAAATCTGTCTATAGAACAGAAGCCTTCAGTGATAAATCTGGGATTGTAGTCTTAAGGGTTCTGGAGTGATATATTGTAGCCTTAAAGCTATCGTTGTTTGGCTCTTACAGCCAGACTACAGAAATTTCTACAGAGGTTTCCTGGATAGTCCCACTTTGGACCTCAAATGAAGAAACTTCTCTCCTAATATACCCAACAGGAGAAATACACTTCTTGTTATAACAATGAAGTCAGTGGTGGGATTCAGCCAGTTCACACCGGTTCGGGTGAACCGGTAGCTAAATTTACCTGAATTCGGAGAACCGGCTAACTTCTGGAAGTCCAGTCTAGGCCTCGGAGGCTTCCCAGGCCTAGAATGGGCCACCGTCACTTCCGGAAGTCTGTTCTAGACATTGGAGGCACAGGCCTGCATCACATAATAAAACCGGTTGTTCAGGTATTTGAATCCCACCACTGAATGAAGTACAAGTAGTCCTCAACTTATGACCACAACTGAGCCCCAAATTTCTGTTGCTAAGTGAGATATTTGTTATGTGAGTTTGCCCCATTTATGACCTTTCTTGACACAGTTGTTAAGTGAATTACGGAAGTTATCAAGTTAGTAATATGGTTGTTGAGTGAACCTGGCTTCCTCATTAACTTTGATTGTCAGAAGGTTGCAAAAGATGACCACATGACCTCGTGACACTGCAACCGTCATAAATATGAAGTAGTTGCCAAGCATCTTAATTTTGATCATGTGACCATAAAGATGTTGCAACAGCTGTAAGTGTGAAAAATAACCATAACTCTCTTTTTTTCTGTGCCATTGTAACTTTGACTGGTTACAATGGCACAGAACAAGAGTTGGCTTACAACACTAAAAGAACTGTTGTAAGCCAACTCTGCTAGAGAGAAGATCCCTGAGGACGGGCTCCAGCATGAGTCTAAAAGCTTGGAAGACTAAACCTCTGGTCCCGGTGACTGACCTAGATTGTATCTTGGTTGTAAGTCGAGTACTGCATGTATATTATGCTAACACATTGCTAATCAGTGTGTAAATTATGCCAAGAAGTTTTTTTAATTTTTGTTTTGAATTGAAAAATGCACTGTCCACTTTTTCAATTTGAGAGGCACAACAGGCGTATCCATGGGGGAAGGCCCAAACAATCAAGATGCAACTATGCAATCACATGCACAATTCATGTACGAAGGGGCAGCATTTCAATCGCACAGTTCTGACCATCATCTTGATGGTTCTGGGCTACTATGAAGTACCGTATAGCCTGTGGAGGCTATGTAAGACTAAAAAGAACACTTTTCATCTCATCAATGTAACGAGAAAGGATCAAATACCACACCCAGACACTTGCCTTCTCACCTCCCAGAAAAATGTCACGATTTCCAGTGAAAATGTCACCATCCAGTATGGAGGTAAATGGGAATGATTCAGAAACACAACCTTTTTTAAGCTGGAGAGCAACCCAGCATTCAAATTTTGGTGAAAGGAGCCCTCATGCTACAGTGATTATAATGTAATATTGAAGGTTAACTCTGCCCACAGCCTGGAGTTCGATCCTGACAGGACTCGAGGTTGAGTCAGGCTTTCATCCTTCCAAGGTTAGTAATATGAGGACCCAGATTGTTGGGGACCATATGCAAATAATGATGACAACTGACCAGGGAATGCTATAAAGCATGATGGGGTGCTATACAAGCCTAAATCCTATCGCTAGTGCTACTGCTACTGTTAGGGATAACATTTTCTACTATAGCATTAAACTTTTTCCCAGTCTAAAAGGGCGATTGTGTAAATGCTTGGAGAAGGTTTAGTTTGAAAAGCAGTGTGGGCATCTTATACAAACCATTATGCAGTAGCCCTGAGTGATAAGTGGCTATTGTCTTAGGTATTTCATCCTGAGGGATCTGCTTGTTTCCACTTTATTCCTATATCTTCACTAGCCAAATATTTATGCTTATCCATCAGTGAGAGATAGTAGATGAATTTATTTATTTTTATCCTTCCCTTATTGGTCAGTTTTAACTGGTTCCTAATTATTTCTTTTTTTTTTAATCTGTCTTCCAGTTGTTCTATTTCTTAGACTAAATTAATGATAGGATTATTACATAGCTGTTCATAAACTTCACCAACATACAAGATAATGTGCAGCTGCTTCCATACAATAAAGCTTAATTAGATGTATTAGAAAAAAAAGTCCAATCTGAAGGATCCTTTCTGAATTATTTCTAGCTAAACTTTCGAAGAATTTGATTAGTACATGATTTTGCTTTTCCTACTTTCCTAGCATCCCTTTTTCCTCCTTTTGTATCATGTCACTTTAGGGGCCCTGGGGAAGGACTGCTTTCTTATTGAAAACTTTTCTGGGATCCTTTTTGATGAAAAATATAAGCTTATACAAGCCATATATCTGTTTGAGTCTTAGATGAAACATTTGGGATTTGAGTGGTGAGATTGCTTATTTTGGTATTTATTTTTGTACATATCTGGTCCATAATGCTTTTGGAAGTGTCCTTACTGTGGTGGTCTTCAGATTCCTTGACTTATGGTTCCCTTTTATCCAGCCTTTATTGTACAAGACTTGTAGACTAACAAAGCTGGACAGTACTAGCCTAATAAATTTGTGTTTATTTATTTATTTT
Source organism: Bothrops alternatus (assembly GCA_034064705.1). Classification (NCBI taxonomy): domain Eukaryota; kingdom Metazoa; phylum Chordata; class Lepidosauria; order Squamata; family Viperidae; genus Bothrops; species Bothrops alternatus. The sequence continues at coordinate 4,574,844 of JARGCV010000009.1, read as the reverse complement.
AACTACCTTAATACATAGCTTTAGCTAAATTTTAAACAATTGTTAGTCTATTGTCTGGGCTAGACAAAGCAGGTTGGATGGACAAATTAGAAAGAGCTTTGTGGAAAAAAAACTTAGGAAACATAACAGCTAGGATATTTGGTTGTCATGAAAAGCAAAGCAATATATTATGAGAGATTTTTTGTATGCCAAACTCAGTGGTGGGATTCAGCCAACTTGCACCACTTCAGCAGAACCAGTAGCTAATTTTTTGTTGCCCAAGCCTAGAATGGACTTCCAAAAGCAGCATCCACACAGAGAACTGGTTGTTCACATATTTGAATCCCACCACAATTCCGTAAGAGGTCCGGGCTGGGCAGATTTCTAACATAATTTTCTCTTGCTTTGGAGAACAACTAGGATGGTCTGTACCTGTGTAGAAAACTTAGGCTGTTAAGATTGTTTTTATATTACAAAGTCTAGAGCAGTGGTTCTCAACCTTTCTAATGCCGCGACCCCTTAATACAGTTCCTCATGTTGTGGTGACCCCCAACCATACAATTATTTTCGTTGCTACTTCATAACTGTAATTTTGCTACTGTTTGGAATTGCAATGTAAATATCTGATATGCAGGGTGTATTTTCATTGTTACGAATTGAACATAATTAAAGCATAGTGATGAATTACAAAAACAATATAGCAATGCTCACTGGAGAAGCTTACTCTTCCTTGCTCAAAAATGTTGGGAGGGAGGGAAGGGAAAAGAAGGAAGGAAGATTGAAGGGGAAAGGAAGGAGATGGAGAAGGAAGGAGATTGAAGGGGAAAGGAAGGAAGGAAGGAGAAAGAGATTGAAGGGGAAGGGATGGAGATGGAGATTGAAGGAAGGAAGGAAGGAAGATTGAAGGGGAAAGGAAGGAGATGAAGAAGGAAGGAAGGAGATTGAAGAGGAAAGGAAGGAAGGAAGAAAGGAAGGATTTTTTTCCAGATGGTGATGAACTGCAACTCCCAGCATTCCCCACTCTTCCACAGTGCTTTTTAGAGCTGCTGGGGATGGTAGTCCAGTAAGGTCTGGAGACACACACAGATGCCCTCCAACGGCGAGGGAGGCAGGCCGGGCAGTGCGGGGGAGGCTCCAGTGCGGCGCAGAGGGCGGTCGGGGGCAGAGCGCTGCTGGGCAACTAGGAGGTGTGGGGACTGGCTTGGCACCACACCTCAGGTCAGCTCAGCTCAGCCAGCAGCAGCAGCAGCAGCAGCGCGTTGCCCGAGCAGGGTGGGAAAAGAGGGGGCGGTGGTGGCAAGTCATGAAAGCAGCGTCCACACGTTCAGGGTGCAAATGCCTTGGACAGTTTGGCTCCCCCACCCCTTTATTTACTGATCTGCCACAAGCTCATGCAAATAAGCCCCGAGGAGTTCTGAACGAGTGGTCGTTTAAAAAAAAAGCTTTCAGCAACAAGGCAGAAAGGGGAACTCGCTCACGGCTCTTTTTTTCCCTTTCTCGGTGACTGGGAAGGCAGCAGCCAGAGACGCTGCTGCACAAAGGGAGGCAGAGAGAGGGATGAGGGGAAAAACCTCACTCAACTTTCACCCTTATCAGACCCGGTTCCCTTCTGGTCGACCCCCACCCACCCACCCGCCCCCTTCACTTCCCGCTTTGGAGAGTCATGTTTTCCCAAATGGTGATGAACTGCAACTCCCCCCCCCCATCCTCATCCCGGCACCTCTTGCTCTCTCCCAGCTGCCACCCCGGACCTGCCCGCCCCTCCAGCCTCCTGAGCGCCATTGCAGCGGTGGGATCGTGGGAGCCCCTTTCCACTCTGTGCAGTCCTTCACCGCCAAACCCTTTCCCGACTCATCACACGCAAGAGGGGTGCGGCCGGAGTGCCAGCTCCCGCTTGGAAGGTGCCATTTCTCCCCTCCTGGCCTGTCCGGCTGGCCTCCGATGCACATGCGGGCATCGCCCTCTTCCCCGCCTCCTGGCCGCTTCCGAGGCCCAGAGCCCGGCAAGCCAGGAAGGAGCCGCTCTTGCCCGCCAGCCCCAGGGCCACGCCGGGCACCAGAGGGCCAAGGCGGCCTCCGACGGTGAGGGAGATGGGCCGGGTGGTGCAGGGGGAAGCTCCAGCATGGAGGGCGGCCGGGGGCAGAGTGCAGTTGGGCAACCAGGAGGTGTGGGGACCAGCTTGGCAGCACAGCTGAACTCAGGCAGCAGCGGCGGCAGAGCAGCCCAGTAGCAGTGCCAGCAGCGGCCCAGACCCAGCTCGGCTCGGACCAGCCACCCCCACCCCCATATCCCCACCTGCAGCTGCCTCGCCTGCCCCGCCGCTCACCCCGCACAGCCCCTTTGTGTAGAGCGGGCCCCACAGCTCCCACAGCACCAGCTGCACACCACACTGATGGCGTAGAGCTTGCAGTTGCCGAGCCAGATGCCAGTGCAGGGCAGCGGGAGTGCGCGGGGTGTGGGCAGACCGAGGCGGTGGCAAGCGTCGTGGGCCAGGCGCTCCAGGGCGGCCATGTAGGCACACAGGGTGAGGCAGTGGCGGCACAGGTCCAGCACCGGCTAAGCCACCAGCTGGCCCGGCCCAAGAAAGGTCAGCCACCCGCCGCGCGCCACGTGCACCACCTATGCACTCAGCACCCACTGCTGTCCCACCAGCACCACCTCCGCCGCCACCTTTCCCGTGCAGTCCCACTTGTCAAGTGGGCCCCACGGCTTCCACAGCAGCCGCCGCAATGCACATCAATGGCGCACGAGGTGAGCACGAGGCAGGCGAGCACATGTTTTCTGTGCTTCAGTGCCAGGCTCTCCATGCTGCAGCGTGACCCTGGAGAGCCTGGCTTACACGGGTGAGCACGAGGCAGGAATGCACATGGACTCCGCTTTTTTGGCAGGGCAGAATTAAGTGCTGCTCCCCACCTCCCACCCCTGGTCCTCTTTTACTTACAAGTAGGAGATGGCGTAGTTGCTCAGCAGGGAGAGGTGAAAAGTTTGAAAGGTAGAATGCAGCAGTAGAATGCAGCAGACAAGGGTGGTTGTGTGGATTGGATGGATTGTGGACCTGTGATAAATGGAATGGCCGACCTGTCGGCATTTACGGAAGCTAGAGAAGTGGAGGAGCCTTGCTCTGAGGGATCAGAGGGCCAGTCTATACCGGTCTTATGGGGAAGAGGCAGATATGACGGGAGGCCTGGGGTAGGCCGCTCTCGGGGAACAAGGCCTCGCTGCCTGAAAGCGATCTCTTGTTCCGGCCCCTTGAACCTCTCCCGGGGTACTGGTAATGAGCGAAATCCGGACCCTGGACTCAGGCTGCTGCTGCTCAATGCCAGGTCGGTGGTAAATAAAGCTCTCCTCATCCGGGACTTGATTCTGGAAGAGGAGACCGACCTGGCATGTGTGACTGAGAGCTGGCTGACCCCAGAGGGAGGAGTTCCCCTCTCTGAGATGTGCCCAGCTGGGTTTCAGGTATGGCATCAGCTGCGACCCCAGGGAAGGGGGGGAGGAGTGGCGATTATAGCTAAGGAGACACTCGGGCTGCGCAGACTCGCTGCTACTGAGATATCAGGTTGTGAGTCCCTCCTTATGAGGTTGGACGTAGGTGTACAGGTGGGTCTGTTGCTTACATACCTGCCTCCCAGCTGCGTTTCTACAGCCCTGCCCATGTTACTCGAGGAGGTAGCCGGGTTGGCGGTTGAGTTCCCCAGACTTATTGTCTTGGGGGACTTCAACGTGCCGTCACTCGGTGAGTCCTCTGGGTTGGCGCGGGAGTTCATGGCCTCCATGGCAACCATGGACCTGACACAAGTAATTGAGGGCTCAACCCATGAGGGGGGACACACACCTGACCTGGTTTTTCTCTCGGAACAGTTGAGCTATGATCTGAAGCTAAGGGGCTTAGAAGTGTTGCCCATGTCATGGACAGATCATTTTCTGCTGCGGCTTGAGTTTACGACACCAATCCTCTCTTGCAGGGAGCCAGAACCGATTAAATGGTTCCGCCCCAGATGCCTGATGGACCCTATTGGTTTTCAAAGGGTGCTTGGGGAATTGCCGGATTCGCTCGTACACAGTTCGGCGGAGTCCCTAGTGATGGCCTGGAATACGGCCACTACGGGGGCTCTAGACCGGATTGTGCTGTTGCGACCTCTCTGTGGTAGCAGACCCAGGAGATCTCCTTGGTTTACCGAGGAACTCAGGGGGATGAAGCACCAGAAGAGACGTTTAGAGAAGCAATGGAGGGAAAGCAGATCCGAATCTGATCGAATCAAATTGAGAGCTTATATTAAGACCTATTTGGAAGCGATCACACTATGGCAAGATCTCAGTATCTTTCCGCATTGATCGCATCTGCAGAATCTCGTCCGGCTGCCCTGTTTAGGGTGACTCGCTCTCTCCTGGATACGGGGAGGAGGGAGGAACCTCTGCAGGGCAATGCCGAAGAATTTAACATCTTTTTCGCAGACAAGGTCGCTCAGATCCGAGCGGACTTGGACTCCAATTGGAATGCAGTGTCGGCTGACAATGAGTCAGTCGAGATGACAGAGGCCCATCTTAGTCCTGTTGAATGGGAGGAGTTTGACCTGGTAACTCTTGATGATGTGGACAAGGCCATTGGAGCTGTGAGTTCGGCCACCTGTTTACTGGACCCGTGCCCCTCCTGGCTGGTTTCGGCTAGCAGGGAGGTGAAACGGAGCTGAGTCCAGGCTGTTGCTAACACTTCATTGAGGGGAGGGTCCTTTCTGGCTCCCTTAAAGGAGGCACCTGTGCGCCCCCTCCTCAAGAAGCCTTCCCTGGACCCGGCAGTTTTAAATAATTATCGTCCAGTCTCCAACCTTCCCTTTTTAGGGAAGGTTGTTGAGAAGGTGGTGGCACTCCAAATCCAATGGTCCTTGAATGAAACTGATTATCTGGGCCCTCAGCAGTCTGGGTTCAGGTCCGGTTATAGCACGGAAACTGGTTGCGCTGATTGATGATCTCTGGCGGGCCCGGGATAGAGGTTACTCCACTATCCTGGTGCTTCTTGACCTCTCAGCGGCATTTGATACCATCGACCATGGTATCCTTCTGCACCAGTTGGAGGGGCTTGGAGTGCGGGGCACCATTTTATGGTGGTTCACCTCCTACCTCTCTGGCCGGTTGCAGTCGGTGTTCACAGGAGGTCAGAGATCGGCTCCGAGGCCTCTTCCATGTGGAGTTCCTCAGGGGTCTGTTCTCTCACCTCGGCTTTTTAACATCTACATGAAGCCATTGGGTGAGATCATCTATCGACACGAGGTGAGTTATCATCAATATGCTGATGATACCCAGCTTTATATCTCTACCCCGCATCACTACAGCGAAGCAGTGGAAGTGATGAACCAGTGCCTGGAGGCTGTTGAGGTCTGGATGGGTGCCAACAGGCTCAGACTCAATCCCAACAAGACGGAGTGGCTATGGGCTCTGCCTCCCAAGGACAATTCTAACTGTCCATCCATTACCCTGGGGAGAGAAGTTTTGTCCCCCTCGGAGAGGGTTCGCAACTTGGGTGTCCTCCTTGATCCACAGCTAAGTTTAGAATATAATTTTTCGGCTGTGGCGAGGGGGGCATTCGCCCAGGTTCACCTGGTGCGCCAGTTGTGGCCCTATTTGGACCGGGAGTCACTCCTCACAGTCACCCATGCCTTTGTCACCTCAAGATTCGACTACTGTAATGCTCTCTACATGGGGTAACCTTTGAAGAATGTCCGGAGACTACAAGTAGTCCAGAATGCGACCGCGCGAGCTGTCTTGGGTCTCCCAAGACATGCTCATTTCACTCCAGCTCTCCGCGTACTGCACTGGCTACCTATTGGTCTCCGAACACAATTCAAAGTGTTGGTTATGACCTATAAAGCCCTTTATGGCAATGGACCAGGATACTTGCGGGACCGTCTTCTGCCTCATGAATCCCAGCGACCGGTTAGGGCACATAGGGTTGGCCTCCTACGAGTCCCGTCTGTTAGACAATGTCATCTGGTCGGGCCTAGGGCAAGGGCCTTCTCCGTTGCTGCCCCAGCCCTCTGGAACCAGCTTCCCTCAGAGATTCATACTGCTCCCTCCCTCCTAGCTTTCCGGAAACTGCTGAAGATGCATCTATGCCGACAGGCTTGGGGCGTATGAGCTGTGCTCTGCCCCTGGGCCCTAGGAGTGTCCCTCCATCAGCGACTGTTGCTGATTGTGTTTGTATGTTCTGTGAATGCAATTAATTTTTAAATTTTTATTGTATTGTTGTTGTGAGCTGCTCTGAGTCTTGGGAGAAGGGTGGCATATAAATTTGATTAAACTTAAACTTAAACTAACCAGGGATTGGAAAGGCAACACACCACTTTCTGATCCCAACTGGTCACCCACCAATTTCATGTGGTCATTCAAGAGAAGAGCCATTTGAGCAAAGGACTCTGTGCAGTAATACCTTTCCCATGAAACATCAGGCCTATAAAAGTTCTGCCTCATGAGATCATTTAACTACTTAAAGAGTATTGATGCTTGGTTCAAGCAAGTGAAGCAAAGTTGTATCAATACCTTTTTGTAGTTAAATAATTAATTATGTGAAGTGGAACTTCTGTAGGTCTGGTGTTTCATGTGAAGGCTATCACTGTATGGAGTCCTTTGTGCAGCTAGTTTTTCTCTTGAAATATCACATAAAACTGGACTAGAGATCTCCATAGATTGTTATGGACCGGATTTGTCAAGGGACGCTGCTTTAGCCTAAATCAAATGAGCAAGAACAGCTTGAAGGCCTGTATCTGAGAAAATATTTTCTATACAGGCATCCTTTGTTTGTGTATTAAGGTTTTATTGGAAAATCAAATATTTTAAAATGGCAACTCTGCTCTAGCAAATACAATGCAATCTAAATTCAATTCAGTATTAAGCCTTCCAAAACGTGTGCTTCCTTTCTCTTTTTTTATGTTTATAAAGAAGACTGTTTACTAGCATATGTATTTTAAAAGCTACTGTAAAATAAATGAATTCAGCATAAAGTAGGCAGAATCTCTTTAGCAGTATATAATAATGGAGAAAGGACAAAGCATGGCAATTAGTTTATAATCTTTGATCTAAAATGAGTACATTATTAATAAATAAGAGTTCTTGTTTTCCTCTGTGAAATGTTGGGTGGCATGGTTTCAGGTGTCAGGAGAGAAAACCTAGTTTATATGCAGATGAACACCAGGACAAATGGTTTCCATAGAAGTAGAAGAGATAACGCTAAATGCTAAAGATAAATGCTAAAAATTAAATATGGCTGACATTAGAGAGGGGAAAGGATTTGATTTAAATAAGCTAACACAATTATTATAGAATATGCAGATCAGATCTTCTTATTCTATAGTATGTATCCTTTCCAAATCTTGCAGTATAGGCCTGTTGAAAATTGCATTAAAATGTATTAAATTAAGAAAATTTATGAACAAATATACACAAATTGGGGAAATGCATATACAGGAAAAAAATAGATTATATAGTTTTGTTTTCTAAATGCATGGGTTAAAGTGAGTGTGTGTGTGTGTGTGTGTGTATGAATGCATGAGTAGATTTAAAAAATGTACAAAATGGATGAAACTGAAATAATACTTCATATACAAGAAATTGTCATGGACCAGATATAGGTTGATTGATCCATCTCTAGGAAGAGCATCAAGGATAATACTGAAATATCATTCTAACCAGTATAAAAGAGTTTAACATTTTTACATAAGGACATTTATTCATTTGTTAACATCCATTTAATTAACAAAAAAAGTCATAGACTGTAATTTGAAAAGTTTTTTTCTTAATTATTTACAGTTCAAGATGTGACTGGTGAACTCTGTTTTTAAAACAACTTGTTATGTCAAATCAAAGTAATTATATATGGTTTTACAGTTTACAGTTCTATACAAAGACGGTAATACAAATATGAAAATATAAGTGCTTTTACATATACACTTTTTAATACTGTTTCTATGTTGTTGGCATCAGCTTTATCTTACTGTATATAAATAATGTGCACGGGGAAACTGGTGAGTATATAGGTAACAGAAGTAAGAAGCAATTTTAATTCAATAGACCTTTTTATGTTAACATATTCGATGTGAGAATTCAGTAATCCTTGGAAACTTTGATAAGTGTATAATTAGTAAGACCAATTTAAAACAACTTTGAGACTGACTTACATTGTATTTTGGCCACACAGTGAAGTGTTAACAATAACAGTGGGAAATGTTCTTCAGACCATTACAAATGTTCCATATCACAAACACATATTTGTGGCAAACTATATGATGGTTTACTCATGAATCACCAAACAGGTTAGACAGTTTTGTCAAGGTCATAATGACTCATGCCAATATAGGAAAGGTTAAGATCTGAAATACATCACTGATATGCTTCCTCTTTGGGGATAAAGGGTCTCTAAACCATTGGACTGGTTAAAAAAAGGACCCTCTTATCTGAGACGTAGAAAAGTCACTGCCATTTGGAGAGGCAGCATTGATTTGACTTGAGAAGTTGACATGTTAAGAAATGATAAGAGAGAGCAAGATTAAAGTAATATAAAATATGCAGTTGAAACCATTGAGCATATTGGTGTCATTTTAAATATTTTTTTCCTGTTGTCTGGTGCAAATTTAAAATCATAGAAATTTCCAAATTGGAACCAGGAACCAGAAAAGGAATGTAGAATGCATTAAGTTTAATCAATGCAATGAAGCATGGTCATGTGCACAGAGTGAGCATATTTTTAAAGCGTGAACAAGGAACCAGTATGCAGTAATTTTTACACCACTGGGATAACACTGATAATACAACCTATGGCAGCCATATATCTGAGGCTGGTTTCTGCTTGCACCAAGAATACATATTGAGAGAGGTATCACATCATTTGCAAAAACTTTACCATTGCTTGCATTTTGGTTCTAAAATATATTTTTATACTCCACACTGCACAATATTTCCTTTATTCCATTATGAATGAAATGCTTACTTCTAAATACAATATTTATTGGGTTATTTACTGTATTTAGGAATTGCTGAAGAACTGTCATTTAGCTTTTCCTCCCTTTTGTTTATATTGAGCTCTTGTATGCAATATCTAAAGGTTACCTGAGCATTTTTTAAAAAGTCAATTGCAGATATAATGTCAAGCTGAGAAAGTATCCACATGAGCCAGCCTGAGAAATCTGGGTATTAGAATCAGAAGACAACTGGACAACAGCAGATTGAAAATTATAGCAGGTGATGACTGGCATCTTTCATATATATAGTTCATGATGAGAATGGGAGCTTACAGCTTTTATGCAAGTACAGATAGTCCTCAATTTACAATAGTTTATCTAGTGACTGTTCAAACAACGGCACTGAAAAAAAGTGACTTATGACCATCTTTCACACTTTTAGGATCATTGCAGCATCTCCATGATCACGTGAACAAAATTCAGCTGCTTGGCAATTGGCTCATATTTATGACCGTCGCAGTGTCCTGGGGACATGTGACCAGCTTTTGTACCCTTCTGACAAGCAAAGTCAATGGGGGGATCCAAATTCACTTAACAACTGGGTTACTAATTTAACAACAGCAACAATTCACTTAACAACAGTTGCAAGAAAGTTGTGAAATGGGGCAAAACTCACTTAACAAATGTTTCACTTAGCAACATAAATGTTGGATTCAATTGTGGTTGTAACTTGAGGACTATCTGTATAGGAAAGAAGTATGCTGGATCTTCTTTTTCTCACATCAGTCTAGTATGTCCTAACCGTGTAAACATGACTCATGTTTTACTGGCCATTCCTCAACTGATTCATATGCTTATTTATGAAGTTTATACTAGAAAAATTTCTATAATGGGCTTCATATCCCTTTGGGAAGAAATTCAAATAATTCAACTCTTCCAAGACTTGATTTGCTCAGTATGAATAAAGTTTGCCTATAGTACATCTAACAGCTTTTCTGCAATTAGGAAATGGGGAGTTCTTAAATGGTCTCATGTTGTGGCTAAGACAGTGTTTTTTAAATTGCAAAATGATTTTGTTTTGTGACACTAACAGTTGCACACCATAAAAATACACTGCAGGCAGCAGTCCTTTCCTTCAGAGTGCCACAGAAGAACAAACGCCTCCTGATTAAAATGTACTCCAACACTGTTAGATGTAGGGAGTCATGCCATCTCTTGAATAAGGCACTCCTAGAGATGTAGCAATAGGAAAGCTTGTGCTTTTCAATTCCTGGCATACCCAGGTAATGACCCTTTTGAGAATCACAGTTTATAAATGCAGACAGTACTAAACCAAATAAGCTAGCTCAGCTTTCTGTGTTTTTAATGCCATTCATTCTCTACTAGTATGTTTCTGGCTCATAAACTGGATGCATTTGAAAGCTAGTTAATTTCTCAGTTCTCATGTTGTTTTACAGAAGGACAATAAAAGCTCTTTTAAAAGCTATTGGTCAGAGAGACAGTATTTTACAATATAAAAGCAGCAGGACCATGAAGATGACCACATCTCATTATAAGATGCTGCCTGAGGTGTTTGAAAAGGGTCCCTGGGTCCCTGGAGGTACATCAATGCCTTCAAGAAGAAAAGTAAAAATGTTGCCGCTGTGACAATGAAATATAAATCCATTGTTAGCCTTGGTAGTGGTGGGCTAATAATGAAATGTTCATTATAATATTGCAATGAACCCATCATCTTTTGCAGGAGATATTGCAAAACAATTATGAAATGTGTTGTGATGTCATGATAACATTTCATTCTTTTGGCATCATCACATTTAGAATGGGCACTTATGATTGGTCATCATCCACATTAAATGAATATTCACAATAGCTAGTTATCTAGAGGTCCATTTTAATTAACCCTATTGTCCAATAGTGAATAGCCTAAACCAGGGGTGTCCAAACTTGGCAAATTTAAGACCTGTGGACTTCAATTCCCAGAGTTCCTCAGCCAGCTGGCTGGAGAATTCTGGGAGTTGAAGTCCACAAGTTTTAAAGTTGTCCAAGTTGGACACTCCTGACATAAACTATATTTATGTATCAGTAGTTATTAATGTTGATCTTTGATTTGGGAAGGTTGAGATAAAAGTTCAGATCCCCCAATCAGTTTGATAATAGGTGTAACCCACACATCTGGAAGGGTGAAAGACACTCTTCAAACTCAATCATAAAGAAGAATCATTTACAAGAACCGAAACTGAAAAGAATCTGGAATCTGTGCCAAGCAAGTAATAAAGAGGATTGCTGGAGCTTTGATTAGAAAAATTACTTCGACATGGCAGTTGCTAAGAATTCCCTTCCCCATCAAGCTGCTATTTCTGTTCTTATGATGATTCTCAATAGCATCAGCAAGGAATAAACTTTTATAATTTGTGATTTTTCATGAATGTATTTTATAAACAAAGAAAAAAGAGCCAAAGTAGATATTAAATTTGGAAAAAATGTGTGATATGATTCATGTTTGTCATGATATAACTCATTTCAAAATTCAACCTTAACTTCATGCGTATTGACATTCCTTCAGAACAGCTTTTGTTTTCTGTGAGGGATACAGAAATGTTTACTTTCCTTGAAATCCATATGCAAATAAACTAACTAAATGGGATTGAAAATAGAACCATTTTATATCAGCTATGCGCTTTAGTCTATGAAATATTTTCATCTAGCTTACTAAAATATTAAAATTAAACACATACTACAAAATTCAACTAAAAGAAAAACTTATAATGGAGTCTAAACGGAAATTTCTAGTAACTTTCTAGTAACTATAACTGAGTACTTGAGAGTTGCTGCTTAAGATGCATTTGTGTGACCTTGGATATTTCAAGCTATCATTCCAAAATATATTTTTAGTCCAAAAATAATTATGAATTCTGAGAATGTCTTCAATTCTGTTCTCATAGTTTAAGCTCAGATTTTTTTCTCATAAGATAGGCAGAAACATTATTTTTAGATAAAAAAAACTGGTCATTACTTTGTAATGGCAGAGTATGTCTTAGAACCATTCAGTCTTTTATATATCTACTCAGAAGTAGGTCCCACTGAATTCACCTCAGCTTATTTCTAGGCTCTCACCTAGAAATTTGCTAATCAACAGTGGTATCAACCTAACTCACTGTTAATTGCAGTTAAAAACACTAATTTCAATGGGCTGATATTGAGAATATTTTTTGAATTCAATAAATGAATATCTGCGAAGATATGTATAGGACTGTACTCTAGATTTTGTTATTGGTTGTGACAAATGGCTACAACCACAGTTTTATAAACAAAAGCCAGAATAACTGCTAAGAGTCAAAATTCAAGTGACTTTAAATATGTTTTTGCACCTAATATACTTCTTTAAAAAGGCAAATTATAAGACAGATAATTGCAGCATGTGGAAAAGGGAATTGAATTAATTCTTTGCAAGGGATGCTCTTTTAGTAAAAATGTACTACTCTTTTACTAGTATATATGCACATGCATTATACTGAACAAGAAATAAGAGAAAAATGGTGCTAGGAAAGGAAAATTGAAGGAAACAATAAGAAGTGCCTGAAACTGTGTTTGTGTGTCCCTATCCTCACAAAATAGGGCATCTTATCCAAGATCAGCCTAACGCTGGCAGCATTATAAATGCATTCACACATTTTATAGCACATGCTCCTAGATTATGACAATTTGGTTATTCCAATTTGTAGCTACACAAAACGTTTTCAGACAAGAAAATTAGAAATGTAATAGCTTCATAAGTTCAAAGAACTTTCCACTACTAAAAGCGTAAAGACCTTTGAAGTTATGAAACTATTACAAGTCATTACTTTCAATAAAATTACTAAAAATATTATTGAAAGTGGTAATTTTTGAAAATTGCCATCAAGGATACACACACACACACACACACACACACACACACACACACACACAGACACCCCTCTGAAAAAGTTTTCTTTCCTTTCTGGTTATGATTATTTTTCCCCACTTTAAAGGCTTTTTAAAAAGTACATCACTGTCAACCACTATTTACCTTGCTAAACTAAAGCAAAGAATTCTTGCCATATCAAATTATGCTTTATCATTAATTGAGAATAATTAAGGGTGACTTATAATTAACCTGGAATATCTCCTACTCCTGTCAAAGCTTAATAAATGAAAAAGAGATATTTAAATAAAGCTGGAGGTATGTACTGTATACATGTACATGTAAATATATATATATATATATATTTAAAAGGCTCCATAACCGTCATTACGAGTAGCTACCGCAAAGGTTGGATATGCTTCATAAGCTGTATAGGTTGTCAAATCTTGTCCTAGATTCACTGCTTGCTTAAGCTGAGTAGCTGCGACAGTGGCAGCTGTGTTAGCAATATATCCTGGAGAAAAATTCAGAAAGAAACCTTTTTTTACCAGAACTGTAGAGATTGACACAATTTTTATGCATAATTTTAGTCTACAATAATATTCACACCAAAATATTGTTTTCTAAGCATGCTGTTTAAACTGAACATGTGAATTTGGCCATACTTGGCTAATTAGTAGGGAAATCATTTGTATTACAGGACCAGAGTGGAGTGTAAAATTCAGTTGCTCACTATTTGGCAGCAAATATCTTTTTCCTGCCATCTAATGGTCATCTGGATTTTTCCATCCTAGTTTGTCAATCCTATTTACAAGTCCTACTTGAATTGAAAGTGATGCTTTATCTACAGTAGTGGTTCTCAACCTTCCTAATTCCGCGACCCTTTAATATAGTTCCTCATGTTGTGGTGACTCCCAACCATAAAATTATTTTCGTTACTACTTCATAACTGTAATTTTGCTACTGTTATGAATCGTAATGTAAATATCTGATATGCAGGATGTATTTTCATTGTTACAAATTGAACATAATTAAAGCATGGTGATTAATCACAAAAATCACAAAGCCCTCGATTGCACTCATTCATCATTTCATTTCATACATGGTATTTATTATTAGTTTCTAAAAGAAGTATCTGGGATCTATATGGAGTCCAGAGGCATTTTACAAAAGATAGGTTATGTTTGAGAGTAGTGTTATCCTTCTCATCCAGGTGTTTTTTTAAAAAAACAACAACAACAGAATCCACAAAAAAATGAAGATTGAGTAGGGCATGAATTCTGAAAAGCACAAAGAAATGTGTTGGTGAATATGTTGTTGCTTTTGGAATCAAAATAGGGAGCCAGGATCTATAACAATTGTGCATTATGTAAGTCTCATATAGGACTTTGAATATTTGGGTTTAGCAATATCAACATTTTATGATTCAGTTGAATTTGAAATCAGACAGTAAACAAGAAGTGCTTACTGACAAACCTAACTTTTGTATTCTTGATTCAAATAAAAGCAAATTAACTGACATTAATTTCAAAAATTAGTAGACCGGGTGAATAAGCACTGTAGAAACAAAGACCCAATTTAAGTAAAATTAAGATTTTACTTTGTAAATACAATTAGAAGAAATGAGACAGAATAAAGTTATACACAAAAAGTTGTATGCATGTTATTTAGGATTAAGGGACTGAAATTTGATATAGTGCAGTCTCAAAACCATCCCGATTATTAGAAAGTCAGTAACTTTCAAACCAATGGGCCTTTTCTACATTTCACAACAGGGCAATGAGGCCCCAAAAAGAAATGAAATGTGACACATGCAATCCAAGGCGTGCTGATAATCAAAATTGCAGATTTGGTGGGAAAAAACCCTAAATGAATGAATACTTGTGAAATAAAAACGTTGGCAATGCCTGCTCTTACATTCTCTCCCTTCCAACTGAACAGCAGGAAAAATAAAACTGATCTACCTCATTAGGTTGCAAGAAAATAATGCAAATAAAGTCTCATGTAAAAGTCAATCATTACAAAACAAGCAAAGTTGTTTCCGGTTCTCCGATCCCACCTGCCCAAGTGCCTTATTATTTTTTTTCACACACACGCCTATCCTCCTCTTGTTCCAACCATTTGCCTTTTCTTACAGATTTTAAAACACAGTATAATTTCCAGGACCCATTTTAGTGTCGATCTCAGTTACAAGCAACCTCACAGTCGCCTCGGTCTGGCTGTTTTGATCCTCCGAGGGGACAAACTTCATCAACACGCTAGAAGGCAGGATGGGAAGGGGGCGGGAAGGCCCAATGAAACCCCGGCTCCCAGCGCTGGGCGGAGATGGGTGGCGCAAGCGGTATACTCCTCCCAGCGTCCTTTTTGCTGCTGGGCCAGCTGCCTGGCGAAGGCTGGGTCCTGGCACACAAGCGAGAAGCCTCGGCGGGACGGCGGCATCCCAGCAGCCATGCCCTTTGCCTGATTGGACGCTCTGTCCCATCCCACCCTGAGAGAGGAGTGACAGTCAGCCTGCTTCGCCTGAGTGGGGGGGGGGGAGAAATGAGTCCAAAGGGGGGAGGCGGTTACCTTGGAAAGCCTGCAGGAGCCGCGACACGGGCAGCAGGACATAACAGAGGATCATCCCAATCATCCCGCCAGCCCGCTCCTCCTTCCTCTCCCTCCCGGCTGCTAACTAGCCACGCAGAAGGCTGGCTCCGCCTCGCCCAAACTCCCGGAGGTCGACGAGGGTGCCCCTCCGCCTCCTTGAGTTGATTGAAGGGAAAATGAGATGGGTGGACTTCCCAAAGTTTAATGGAAGAGAGAGACAGTGAACCATCTGCTTAACTATATAGGCCAGAGGTAGGCAACCCAAAACACTCAAAGAGCCACTTGGACCCGTTTCCCACCAAAACCAAAACACTGGGAGCCGCAAAACCCTTTTGATATCTAAAAGGAAGATAACACTGCATATATCCTTTTTTACCTTTTATATATATATACACACACATACATATACACACATACATATATACATATATACATACATATATATACACACACATATATACATACATACATACATACATACATACACACACACACACACACACATATATATAATAAAGGTAAAAAAGGATATATGCAGTGTTATCTTCATTTTAGATAAAAGGGTCTCTCTCTTCCTCCCTCCCTCTCTCTCTCTCCCTCTCTTTCTTTCTGCCTTTGGTCTGCCAGTCCTCTTCCCCAACTCTCTTTTTCTCTCTTTCCTCTCTCTCTCTCTCTCTCTCTCTCTCTCTCTCTCTCTCTCTCTCTCTCTCTCTCTCTCCTTCCCTCTCTCTCTCTCCTTCCCTCTCTCTCTCTCTTTCTCCTCCCCCTCGCTCTGTCCGATCTTCTGCTCACCTGGCAAGCTGGCTTCAAGCTGTTCTCCAACAAGTTCAGAGGTAGGTAACCTCAGCTCTTTTATGACTTATGGACTTCAATTCCCAGAATTCCTGAGTCAGCATAGCTGGGATACCTAGCTCTCTCCTGCCCTTCCTGCTTCCTGCAGAGACGCAGCAAAGGGAGGAGCCATGGCCAAAAAGATTTTCAGCTTGTCAGAGAACACAGTGAGTCCACTCTCTTTTACACACACACACACACACACACACACACACAAACACAGAGACAGAGACAGAGAGAGACAGAAGCAGAGAAGCGCAAGTGCCTCTCTCTGTCTCTGTCTCTTTCTGCAAATGGCAGAGGAGGCTGGGAGCCACAGGGGAAGGCTCAAAGAGCCGCATGCGGCTCCAGAGCTGCAGGTTGCCGACCTGTGGTATAGGCCCTATCTGCCTGGAGACGGATAGAGGAGTGGTGTCTCGGTTCCTAAGACCATCAGAAATATGTGTTTTCCGATGGTCTTAGGCGCCCCCTGTGAAAAGGTCGTTCGACCCCCAAAGGGGTCGTGACCCACAGGTTGAGAACCGCTGATCTACAGCAATGCACAATATCTAGTTATATGGAATAATATCTAATATCATCAAATTTGCAGATGACACTAAGCTGGCAGGAATAGCCAACACCTCAGAAGACAAACTCAGGCTGTAAAAAGATCTTGACAGACTTGAACAACGGGCCCTAGCCAACAACATGAATTTTAATATGGAGAAAAACAAGGTTTTACACCTAGGCAGGAGAAACCAAAGGTACAAATACAGATTAGGCAAAACCTGGCTCAGAAACAGTGACTGTGAGAGAGACGTTGGAGTCCTAGGGGACAATCACTTAAATCTGAGCCAGCAGTGTGTGGCAAAGCCAAAAAAGCAAATACAATCCTTATATAAACAGAGACATAGAATCAAAATCATGTGAAGTATTAGTATCACTTTATAAAACCTTAGTGAGACTACACCTGGAATACTGCATCCAGTTTTGGTCACCATATTACGAAAAAGATGTTGGGACTTTGGAAAATGTGCAAAGAAGAGCAACTAAGATGATTAAAGGCCTGGAGATTAAAACATATGAACAATGGCTGCAGGATTTGGATTTGGCTAGTCTAGACAAAAAAAGGACTAGGGCGGACATAATAGCAGCATTCCAGTATTTGAGGGGCTGTCACAAAGAGGAGGGGGGGTCAACTTATTTTCCAAAGAACCAGAAGGCAAGCACATGCCGGTCAGTAGAGCGAGGAATATTGCCGGTCCCGTCCCCTAAGGAGATACATCTGGCAGGATCCAGAAGAAGGGCCTTCTCTATGATGGCTCCCTCTCTCTGGAACATCAACTCCCCCAGAGATTAGACTGGGCCCCCACTCTAACCCTCTTTCGGAAGGTGCTGAAGATGTGATTCTGCCAGCAGGCCTGGGGAACCCAGAGCAGGATGGAGCCCATTAAATGGCTAGTATGAATATGTGTTGTTGACAGGGCGGGTGAGGAGGGTGGGGGGGTTATTATTTTATTATTTTTCTTATTATTATTTTCTTTTTTTATATGGTGTTTATATCTGTGTAAGCCGCCTTGAGTTGCCATGTGCGAGTAGGTGGCAATATAAATTTTCTAAATAAAAAAAAATTAAAAAAAACAAAGGATGAAAACTAATCAAGGAGAGAAGCAACCTGGAATTAAGGAGAAACTTCCTAACAGTGAGGACAATTAACCAGTGGAACAGCTTGCCTTCAGAAGTTGTGGGTACTTCATCTGTGGAGGCTTTTAAGAAGAAACTGTACAGCCACTTGTCTGAAATGGTAGAGGATCTCCTGCTTGAGCAGGGGGTTGAACTGGATGACCTCCAAGATCCCTTCCAGCTCTATTTTGATTCATTGACTGACTAGTGTTTGCTGATGTAATAATGCTCATCTACAATGATACACACAGTACTGTTATGCCTTTTCTTCAACAAGTCCCAGCACTTTTAGTCAGCTGTGCCAATATAATCCAATGCTATATGTGTACAGATAGCCCTTACTTTCTGTCTCATGTAGCAACCATTTGAAGACACAAAGGTGAAAAAAAAACACCTAGTATTGTGACTGATCCTCTGATAGTGATACTGTAGCAGCATCCTGAAGTCATATGATTGCCCTCTGTATACTTCATAAGTGGCTTGCAACAAATAGAGTTACTAGACAAGACAAGTGTAGTCTTGCCCAGGCTCTGTACAGCAGTACTAGTACTTCACATCATCTTGACTCTATCTGCCAGTTAATACAACCTAGGATTGCATAGCCTTTTTTGGCTGCTGCTACACTCTGTTGCTACACATCACATGCACTGCGATGTCACAACATAAACCCCATGATTTACCTAGTTGTGTCTGACATCAGTGCACAAGTATGAAAGCTTGAAGTTTGAGTCATGAATCCACAGTAGTTTGTAGCAGGCTCCTAAAATTTTACTTTGTGTTCTTCGTATAACTTTGTTATCTCTTAGCTTTATGTCCTTTAAACATCTAAGCTAGTTAGCCATCTAGCTATACTTTAGTGTAATACCAATCCTACGTGTGCTACTCAAGCATAATCTCCAGTGAATCTGTATTCAGTTGCAGACTAGGATTATAACCTCATTCTATCTTCTTCTGCCTTTAAATCATTTTGCCACTTCTTACATAGAAAAAAATGACAAAATATCAAGACACTAGCATAAAGCGCAATTCAGCTATTTAATCATTTATAAAAATAATATTTTAAAAGTAACCCCCTTTCTATATAAGAAGGGCTAGGGGTGATACGATAGTAGTTCCAATATCTCAGGTGCTGCCACAAAGAAGAGGGAGTCAGCCTATTCTCTAAAGCACCTGAAGGCAGGACAAGAAGCAAGGGATGGAAACTAATCAAGGAGAGAAGCAACCTAGAACTAAGAAAAAATTTGTTGACAGAGCAATAAATCAATGGAACAACTTGCTTCCAGAAGTTGTGAATGGTCCAACACTGAACATTTTTAAGAAGAGACTGGACAACTGTCTGAAATGATATAGGGTTTCCTCCCTGACCAGGGGGGTGACTAGAAGACCTCCAAGATCCCTTCCAACTCTGTTATTATTTTTATTATTATATTTATTATATGCCTTTCCCTTCTACAAATAGCCTTACTTTATTTTGCCTAGCTAGACTCTCTCCTATTCAAGGGCGGCTGGAGAAAGAGAGAGGTAGTTTAGAGTGATGCATTTTATATCAGCTTTGATGAACCTAACCGATACCGTTTTTATTGGACTATTAGGTTCACTTGAATTGAAAGGATAAAATGTATTCAGTTTTCCAACTAAATGAACAATGGCAGTGGAAGGTCATTGTAATTAAGCAGCAAATGGTGCTGAGTTCAATAAAACATCAGTGTATCTTACATAATGCGGAAGCTTGAATAAGCCTAGACAAATTGATTTTTCTTTGTGGCAGGAAACGGGATGGATTTTAAATTTTTTAAAAAGCTCCGATGCTTCTGAATGATTCCTTACAGGTATGAATCAAAAGGATTGACTGATATGTATACTACGTTTCCAGTAATGTAAAAAAAAAAAAAAGAATAATTCAACATGGCAGATATACTGTATATAAGTAAAATCCAGAATGTTTTAGTTCTCATTAAGTGCCTGTATATATTAAATGATGTAAATAAGTACAAAGTAAATAAGTACAATGAATTATAATAATTGGCTCCCTATATTACCTTGTATTCAGTGTAACTGCAAGGTTATTTTAACTATAGAGTAAATTCCTGTGGATGCTTCTCTCCCATGAAAGCATTCCAGGTTTTTAGATGGCAATAAGGACCACATCTCAACATCTGGAACATCTAAGAGAGTTTAAAAAGTCATGATGGCAGCTTTGGCTAAGCAATGAAAGCTGTCATCTTGGCTTTTTAACCTTCCCATACCCTTTCTCAATACTCTTCTGAGGATTACAGATGGTCCTCGACTTACAACACTACCTCACTCAACAGTAGCAATTGTGAGAGGAATCTCGGAGTCCTAGTGGACAATCACTTAAATATGAGCCAGCAGTGTGCTGCAGCTGCCAAAAAAGCCAACACAATGCTAGGCTGCATTAACAGAGGGATATGAAATGTTAATACCACTTTACAATGCCTTGGTAAGACCACATTTGGAATACTGCATCCAGTTTTGGTTTCCACGATGTAAAAAAAATGTTGAGATTCTAGAAAGAGTACAGAGAAGAGCAACAAAGATGATTAGGGGACTGGAGACTAAAACATATAAGGAACGGTTGCTGGAATTGGGTATGTCTAGTTTAATGAAGAGAAGGACGAGGGGGGACATGATAGCAGTGTTCTAATATCTCAGGGGCTGCCACAAAGAAGAGGAAGTCAAGCTATTCTCCAAAGCACCTGAAGCTGGACAAGAAGCAACAGATAGAAACGAACCAAGGAGAGAAGCAACCTAGAACTAAGGAGAAATTTCCTGACAGTTAGAACAATTAACCAGTGGAACAACCTGCCTCCAGAAGCTGTGAATGCTCCAACACTGGAAGTTTTTAGGAAGAAACTGGACAGCCATTTGTCTGAGCAAAGGGTTGGACTACATGACTTCCAAGGTCCCTTCCAACTTTATTATTATTATTATTATTGTTGTTGTTGTTGTTGTTGTTGTTGTTGTTGTTGTTAAGTCCGGGGTGTTATGTTGCAGGTGCTTGTCTGTTTGAATTCTGAAGTCCCAGAGCAGTTTAATTTTATCATTTTCTATGTCTTTGTTTATTTTATGATCCCACCAGTTCTTGCTTACAGGCAAATGATATTTCTTGCAGATCTTCCAATGCACCATTGTTGCTACTTTGTCATGCTGCTGCTTGTAGTCAGTCTGTGTGATCTGCTTTCAGCAGCTTACCAGGTGGCCCACTGTTTCTTCAGCTTCTTTGCATAGGCGGCACTTACAGTCTGCTGCTGTCTTTTCAATTTTGTATGACTTTGTATGCATTTGTCCTTAAGGCTTGGTCTTGCACAGCCAGAATTAGTCCCTCTGTCTTTCTTCAATTTTCCTGCTCTTAGCCATTGCCAGGTCTTGTTATTATCTGCTTTCCCAGGTATTTTTAAAATGTACTGGCCATGTAGTGCTTTGTCTTCCCATGCCTCTCTTCTGTTCTTCATTTGGTCTTTCTTGTAGGCCAGTTTGGTCTCTCCAGTAGTCAGTAAGCCTTCATGATATACTAATTTCAGTGCATTTTCATCATTGTCCTTCAGATATTCTTCCAAAGCCATTTTTTCTTCTTCAACCATCTGATGTACTTGCAGTATTCCATGCCCACCTATTTGCCTTGGTAGATAGAGTCTGTCATCCACTGTGTGGATGAAGGGCATGATTCATTGTCATTATTTTTCTGGTCTTCCTATCCATTGCTTTTAGTTCTGCTTGGGTCCAGTCGGCTATTCCAGCTGCGTATCTAATGACTGGAATTGCCCAGGTGTTGATTGCCTTCATGGTATTTCCTCCATTGAGTTTGGACTTTAAAATCTTCTTCACTCTCTTGATGTATTCATTTCTAATCTTTTTCTTGACTTCAGTGTGCTTGATGTTGTCAGCTTGAAGGATACCCAAGTATTAGTAGTAATCTTCCTCCTCCAGACTCTTAATGTTATTTTCGTGGGGCATCTTGATTCCTTCAGTTTTCACTATTTTTCCTTGTTTGATAGTTTGAAGTGTGGCACATTTGTCCAAGCCAAACTCCATTGCAATATCTTGGCTATATATATGGACAATGTTGAGCAGCGATTCTATTTCAGATGATGTTTTTCCGTACAGCTTCAGATCATTCATGTAAAGGAAGTGGGATAGTCTGGCAGATGTTTTTGATGTTTGATAGCCAAGTCCTGAGTTATTCACTATTGGTGACAGAGGAAACAGTGCAATAACAAATAGTAATGGTGATAATGAATCTTCTTGAAATATTCCTCTCTTGATATTAACCTCTCCCAGTCTCTCACCATTGACCTGCAACTGTGTCTTCCATTGTGCCATCGATCTTTGCACCAATTTTCTGATGTTTCTACTGACTCCTATTATTTCTAGGCACTTGATTATCCAGTCATGTGGCAGAGAGTCAAATGCCTTTTTGTAGTCAATCCATACCACATTCAGGTTGGTCTTCCTTTTCTTGCAGTTTTTCAAGATCATTTTGTTTATTAGCAGTTGATCTTTTGTTCCTTTGCTATTGGGGTGGTTTCCTTTCTGCTCAGGTGGAAAGAGATTGTTTTCAATTAGATGCTGTTGTAATGCATCAGCTACCACACCAGTTAGCAATTTGAAAGTTGTTGGTAAGCAGGTTATTAGCCTGTATTTGCCTGGTGTTGCCGCTTTTGCTGGATTTTTCATTATTAGGTAGGTTTTCCCAGTTGTTAGCCACTTTTCAATTTCTCCTCTTTGTAGTATATTGTTGAACGGCTTGGCAATGAGTGGGTATATAACAGTTAGATGTTTCAACCCAAACCCATGCAGTTCATCTTCACCTGGTGCTGACCAATTTTTGATGTTCCTTGCTCTTTTTTCTACTATTTTTGTTGTTATTACTAGTTCTTTCATTTCAACTTCTGTTTTATTTGCATCCAGTTCTTTTAACCAAGCTGCATCCTTTTTGTATTTCTTTGGATTATCCCATATCTGCGTCCAGAACGGCATCGTTTCTTTCTTATCAGGTACTGACTGATTCATTGCAGTTTCTCCATTGATGGATTGGTAGAAGCGTTTCTGATTGGATTGAAACTGGAATTTGCAATTCGAGCTTCATATCTACTGATTTTCCTGGCTATAGCTGTTATTTGCTGCTTTATTATTTACAGTGCTTCTTTGATCTTCCTTGTTTCTAAGTGGTATTTCTTGATAAGGTATTATTTGGTCTTCTTGTTCTTCAGTTTCTTTTCTTCCATCTGTTCTAGCTTGCTTGCATGTGATCTTAACTTGCTGATCTTATTTTCTAGTCTAACCTTCCATTTTTGTGGTGCACTGTTTATTTGTTTTTCTTCTTTGTTGATTTTGCATCCCAGGTATTCAGTTATAACGCAGCTGTGCTGTACATTAATTGGTTTGTTTTTTGCAGTGAATTGGTGCTTATATTTGATATTGCAGTATTTGCATCTTTTAATGCTTGTGTTAGCTGTTTCTTTGGAACAAGCTTCAATGCAGGCAGCCTTATTCTATTTTTTTTGTAAAAAATTCTTTTATTGAAACAATCAACATCAAACATAAGATCGTATTAGAAAGCAATCATCATATAACCTGCAATACAACACTAAGGATTAGTCTTTGTAAACGTCTGGTTTAGTAAACATTCCTCTTATATATGTTCTAACTACTGTTTCTAGTCTATCACATATTGTTCATTCGAGCTTCAGAAGTAAATTCGTCTCAGTAGTAGTGCAATCTTTTATGATCCCTAGCAAAAGATCCTGAGGTAGAAATTCAATAACCTGAGATAGAAATTCAGTACGCTTTTCCAATATTAAAGCAATCAACATTAAACATAGGATCATATTAAGAAGCTGTCCTCATAAAACCTGAAAATACAGCATGAGGTATTAGTCTTTGTAAACGTCTGGTTTGGTAAACATTCTTCGCTCCTCACGTCAAACCTGATACATTTTATTTGATTGGTGTTTCTCTTATATATGGTCTATCTACTGTATTTTTTTGTGCTGTTCTAGATGCTCAGTTCTTCTTTGTTCAATTCTTTTATTTCTTTAGTTAGAGGGTTTTGTTCTTCCTGAGGAAGAGGTGCCTGGTTTCCAAATGAGAACAGTTGCATATCTCTGCTGGATTCCTGCCAACTCCCCCTAGTTTGCCTCTACATTCTGAATTACTTCTGGCAAGGCTTTGATTTCTTTGCCCTGGGTAAACCTTTGCAGCTCATCCAATTCTGTGAATACTTTATTTCGTATTATAAATTGGTGTTGATCTGCTAGTCTCTGTTCTGTTATTTCTGATTCTGGATGTTGTTCTTTCCAGAACTGGTGCATTCGTTTTAGATATCCTCTTCTTGTTGGACTTGATCTGTAGTAACAGATCATTATTTCTTTGTTTTCAATCACTATGTATTTTTCTTCCAGTAGTTCTGCAGCTGCTGGCCCTGGTTGCTCAGCCAACAGTCCTGAGTCTTGTAACCCATTTTTTACCAAATAGCCAGGAACTCCAATATCTAGCGTGGACCTTGTTAACACGGGTGACATCCAAGCCGGTATGGCTTTCTGAAATTTACGTCTCACCATATTTTTTATGGGAGAGACACTCCTTGTCTGACTCCTCTGATAAGACCTGTCCAGTATGGTTGAACCTCTGGCATAGCTCTCATATTCCTCAAAGTACACAAGCCCACAACCATGTCATGGTAGTGCCTCACTGGGGGATGATGATGATGATGATTTAGTGACTGAAATTACAACAGCACTGAAAAAAAGTGACTTATGATCCTTTTTCACACTCACGGCCTTTGCAGTATCCCCATGGTCATGCAATCAAAATTCATATGCTTGGCAATGGACTCATATTTATGATGGTTGCAGTGTCCTGGGCTATGTGATCATCTTTCAACAGCCTTCTGACAAGCAAAGTCAATGGGGCAGCCAGTTTCACTTCATAACTGTATTACTAACAACCTCTGCAGGGGTTCACTTAACAACTGTGGCAAGGAAAGTCGTAAAATGGAGCAAAATTCACCTAACAACTGTCTCGCTTAGCAACAGAAATTTAGGGCTCAATTGTGGTCGTAAGTCGAGGACTACCCGTAGTTATATATTACGGTAGCACTGGAACTATCACTTTGTTCTGATTCATGTATATATGTAACCGTGTACTTCTATGGCTATAGGGGCCTGCTAGGTGTTTCTATGCCTTGCTTTTGTACCATGAGATTCCTGGGAACAGTGAGGGAATGGGCCCCACTGCCTTGGCCCTGGTCCAGTTCCCACCCCCTTCTCCCTGAGACCCTCAGATTTGTCTCACTCCTGCCCAGGCCCCCACAGGCACCCTTGACGCGAATGATGTAGAACTGGCCACGCCCACCCAGCAGGCCACACCCACTCCATCCATGCCCACCCAGTAGGCTGCACCCACTCTGGCCATACCCACCCAGCCCCCCAAGGGCAACCGCAATGTTGATGCGGCCCTCAGTGAAATTGAGTTTGACACCCCTGTCCTAACCCATTACACTAGCTTTCTAGTAATTGTTAAAAACTGCAAATTACTCAAAGCTTTGTGCTCATCCATGTTCATCTGTTACATTTCTCAGGCTTTACTGAAATCACTGAAGCAGGATAGGGAATTCACTCTGAAAAAATAGTACCCTAACACAGAAACCGCTGTTTGCATGTCAGCGCTCATTCTTACTTGAGAAGTGTAATTGTGGCTTACAAAACTGGAGAATGAGTCAATCGATTCACACACACACACAAATCACTCCCACACTTCGTTGGTGTTATTGCCACTGGCTGCCAAAATTTAAAATAAAAAAAATGTTTGTGTGATAGCAAAAAGGCTATTTATTGGAATAAACCAAAAGTGTTAATTCAAGCTCTGTGTTTCAGAGCAGTTTCATACATTTCCCTTGTTAAGACTTCTTTTGATGACACTTCTAATTTTGGTTGAGTATGTAGCAGTCTGACTAAGCTGTTAATTGCCCAAAGAAACAGTGATTTTTAAAAACTGAACTATCATAATGAGAAGCAGCTAAATACTTGCAAAGGTGCAAGAATTCAATGTGACTGTGATTTTGCTACCTTTAAATACATACTCTGACGGCAAACCTGTACTCATTCTTCTAAAAGGAAATTCTTTAGAATTTCCTTATGAATAGTCAATTTATAGGGTTACATTTAATTATCCTGGGGAAAAATTATTTGGATTGTAATATTTCACACACAAAAAAACCCCTTTGGCATCAATTCTTTTCCTCATGCCCCACCATGCTGTAATAGTCAGGAGTCATCAGAATTTCAGAGGATTTTATGCAGAGGTTTGTTGCTAAACTTTCTTAGTTTAATTTAAGTTAGTCCGATGCAAAATACAACCATTACATACCAGGAAACAGTACATTAGTGGCAGAGTTTTCTGCTCCTTCAGTGGGAATCCCCAGTGTCTGAAGAGTATGTTCTGCTGCGTATGTTTTGGCTTCATCTACATAGGCACTTAGCTTTGGTGGTGTGAAGGGATGTCTATAAAAAAAGCAGCAAATATTAATTGTTTTGATCTTCTCAAAGTTAGTACTTTTGGGAACAGTCCCTTGTATTCCTCCTCTGGCTGAATCACTGACCAGCTTAAAATAATTTAATAATTTAATATAATCCTACATTAATCAATAGTGCCTGCAAAATAATTGATAACAGATATCAGTTTGTAAATTATTTCACCATGAAATGTAAATGTAATCTTGTATATTTTTAGTACACTTTGGAATGTCACTAAAGAAAGGATTTTTTTTTGTCCTGAAATGCATTGGACCTTAGTCAACATTGGCACTTCTGATTTTAAGTGTTTCTCTTCTCAGTCTTTGCTGTTTTCAAAGCTTTTTTGTTGTGGCTTTTTGTTAATCCTTAATTTAACC
Organism: Bothrops alternatus; assembly: GCA_034064705.1. Classification (NCBI taxonomy): domain Eukaryota; kingdom Metazoa; phylum Chordata; class Lepidosauria; order Squamata; family Viperidae; genus Bothrops; species Bothrops alternatus. The sequence continues at coordinate 4,548,041 of JARGCV010000009.1, read as the reverse complement.
AGAGAAAAGAGTTAGTGGGTATGGGATAGTATGTCAGAGCTTATTTTTCACCCTCTGGGGCTCCTGCATCTGCTTTTAGAGTTCATTGTATGACATTCGGTATGTCTAGTTTAACGAAGAGAAGGACGAGGGGGGACATGATAGCAGTGTTCCAATATCTCAGGGGCTGCCACAAAGAAGAGGGAGTCAAGCTATTCTCCAAAGCACCTGAAGGCAGGACAAGAAGCAACAGATGGAAACTAACCAAGGAGAGAAACAACCTAGAACTAAGGAGAAACTTCCTGACAGTTAGAACAATTAACCAATGGAACAACCTGCCTCCAGAAGCGGTGAATGCTCCAACACTGGAAGTTTTTAAGAAGAGACTGGACATCCATTTGTCCAAAATGGTATCGGGTTTCCTGCCTGAGCAGGGGGTTGGACTAGATGACCTCCAAGGTCCCTTCCAACTTATTATTATTATTATTATTATTATTATTATTATTATTATTATTATGGATCATCGCACAGTCAGCCAGATGTTCAGACTGGAGTTGGCATTTTTTCTACCTATCGAGTCCTTACCAAGGACCTGGGATAGGCAGATGTGGATATTTGATGGTATTACAGATATCGTCGCAAGATGGAAGCAGTTCCTAGTAAGGCCGCTTTTTGCAACTGACTAATGGCAAATTTGTCAATGCCAATGGTGTTCAAGTGGTGCTCCAGTTGTTTTGGGATTGCACCCAAGGTGCCTATTACTATTGGTACTACCCTTGCTTGCTTTTGCCACAGTCTTTCTATTTCTATTTGTAGGTTTTTGTATTTTGTTATCTTCTCCAGTTCTTTCTCGTCTATTCGGCTGTTGTTGTTATTATTATTATTATTATTATTATTATTATTATTATTATTATTATTATTAATCGCACAGTCAGCCAGATGTTCAGACTGGATTTGACATTTTGTCTACCTATCGAGTCCTTATCAAGGACCTGGAATAGGCAGATATGGATGTTTGATGCTATTACAGATATCGTCGCAGGATGGAAGCAGTTCCTAGCAAAGCTGCCTTTTGCAATTGACTAATGGCGAATTTGTCAATGCCAGAGGTGTTCAAGTGGTTCTCTAGTTGTTTTGGGATTGCGCCCAAGGCACCTATTACTATTGGTACTACCCTTGCTTGCCTTTGCCTCAGTCTTTCTATTTCTATTTGTACGGCTTTGTATTTTGTTATCTTCTCCAGTTCTTTCTCATCTATTCTGCTGTCTCCAGGCACTGCCACATCCGCTATCCAGACTTTTTTGTCTTTCTTATAGACAATTGTTAAGTCCGGGGTGTTATGTTGCAGGTGCTTGTCTGTTTGAATTCTGAAGTATTATTATTATTGTTGTTGTTGTTGTTGTTAAATCATAAAAGCAGCATTTAGTGGAATTAGGAATTCCACTGAACAATAAAATTAGATACAAAATAAGATTAAGTGCCAGAATACCAACAATGATGAGAAAACTTCCCCATTTAGGTAGGAGTCTTAAACTGAGCCATCATTTCTACATAAATAGCCATGAAGAATCCATATGCCTCAATTTATCAGGCTACAGGGCACAGATACTAAACCATGCAGAATTAGTTTAGCACTGTAGGATTCTCGGCTCACTGAGAATCCATTTGGCTGTGTAGGTTTTAGATTTTATAAAGAACATATGGACCTCCAGATATTGATGAGATGTAAGGCCAAGCATCCTTCATCTTTGGCCATGCTGGTTGGGCTATTAGAAAGCACCCACTTCTCTGGTTTATATTCAAATGTCATTTATATTCTAGTCTAGTCTACACAAACACATACACAGTTGTAGATACACGTATGTGTATCAATGTATTTAAATTCATCTTTATTTATTCTGAAACCTAAACATCAAAAATCTTTGTTTTTTAAAAAAATGGAATTTCAATATAGATGCTGCTGCAGCTGCTCTTCCACATCCTTTTAATTCTTTTGCAATTTCAAATTATCCAGGGATTGTAATGGTTTATTTACAAAACCCCTCAACCCTAGTTAAGCCCAGTGGCTATAATAGCTACTTACATTGTAGGATTCTGAGTGGCGAGGGCAGGGATATTGATTTTATATAAGAAGAGTTGTCTTTGGTTTTGTCCAATGGCAGAATAAAGTTGGTAAACAGGTTGTCCCCAGTTATTCTTCTGGCAGATTTCTTCTAATATCTACAATGACAAAATGAATCTAATGACATTCCCACTACGTATGGAACATTATGCAAATCACAAAAGAAGTGAGTAGGCAGGTGATAAGGACACAGAAAAGCCTACCTAAATCTACTTGACACTATACCTTTCTTCCATAATTTTCTATTTGTGCAAGCTGCCCTTCTTCCATCTCAGGCATACATTGATTCATATATTGCTTTCCACCTCTAATCAGTTCCGATCCATTCACTCTTCCTTCATGCATTTGTTTGGCAAATCAGGCCTCAATCATTTTCTGGTTCAAACTATTTCAATCTACTTCTCTTGTGTTGATCATCCTCTTCTCTATTCTGTGTACTTTCATTTAGCTCCCATTCATTTGGACCTCTTTTTGTTTTATCACATATGTTTTTTAAGATCCCATTCCTGTCTCATTTGATTTTTCTGTGCCTCCTGACATGCCCGTTTCCATATGACAAAGAGGGTTGAAGTATCCTCTTATTCCTAGTCATATAAGTATCTCTTCACACAGAAGGCTTCATGCTGTCTGCAACCTATCAAAGTTCTTTAAAATTTCTCCATTCATTTTCTTATCTTTAATAAATATTCTATCAAGGTACATAGCTTTGTTTTATTAAATATAGTGACTCTAAGTGGAGTCACTTTACAATAAAAACAATCATAAAATCAAAACCAAAAAAGACTGGTCCAGTTAAAATGCTGTATTAAGGGAGAGAGGGGGACTTCAGTACCAATGTTTCTATAGGCATGGAAACCAACAGGATGACCTGGATGAGTCACTCTGTTTTAACATTAAACTGGGAAACCAGAAAGCATCCTGGAAAAAGGCAGTATAGTAGGAAAACCACCATTGCAATCTTGCCAAGAAAACTGCATGGACTTTTCCATAAATCCGACTCAATGACTTAAAACAAAATGAAATAAAAATCTTACAAACATTTGCTCCATTTTCTCTGCCAGGCATAAAATACCTTCACCTTTGGTAAAGAGTTTTCTGATCTGTACAAACTATTGTTTACTATTGTTTATTTGGGTTATCAGTTAATAACATGGCATTGTGCGTTCAGAAAAGGATGCATTTTCACAGATGACTTCCTACAATCTGACAGTATATCCAACATAATCTGATTGTGTATGAAAGGAGTTGGGAACCAATGTTACTAATATAGGAATGCTGTTCCATGTCAAAACTATGTATAGTGAAATCAAATAGAATAACCCCCCCCCCAATGCTCAGTCTGCAAAGATTTCTTACAGGAATGGTAAAGGTAGTAACAAGAGTTGAAACATTTCCTTTACATCTGTTTTACCCACCTGTGGAGCAAGTTTAATTCCTTGTGGCTTTAAACTGACATGATTCATTGGCGTAAGCTCCATTCCAGGCAAAAGGTCATAGAGTTTGTCCTCCCCTCTTTTTTCTCCTTTCAGTTGGTATCCACGACCCAGGGCAGGGTTAGCCAAGTAGCCTCGACCGCCTAGTCCTCTAATTCCAGCAGCCCCTACAGGTACATTCATGTAAATTTCTAGGAATGTAAGAAGGTATTGAACTGAATCAAATCACAGGAAAATCTTCCTGATTCTTACAGTATTGGAAGGCTTGATTGCACATGCAGGCTTAATGTGGAGTTTTGATGTGAGAATTAAAAGTGGGTAACCTTTTACTGCAGGATCTTCAAACTTGGCCCTTTTATGACTTGTGGACTTCAACTCCCAGAATTCCTCAGCCAGAATTCTGGGACTTGAAGTCCACAAGTCATAAAAGGGCCAAGTTTGAAGACCCCTGTTTTACTGAGTCTCAAATAGCCAAGGGGAAGAACCAAACTTCAGCAACCTTAGGTAGCAGGTCTATAAACTATTTAGACCCGTGTTTCTCAACCTTTTCAACTTTAACATGTGTGAACTTCAAGTCCCAGAATTCTCCAAGGGAATTATGGGAGTTGAAATCCATCTATCTTAAAGTTGATACAACTGAGATATAATCTGGTGCATATTTCAAGAGAGCAAAATTCTGTAGAATGCAGCAGTTTTAATTACAAATAAATAGGTATTACATTAGATTCTTCATCTATTACAGGGGTCTTTAACTTGGCAACTATAAGACTTGTGGACTTCAACTCCCAGAATTCCTCAGCCAGCCCTGGCTGGCTGAGGAATTCTGGGAGTTGAAGTCCACAAGTCTTAAAGTTGTCAAGTTTGAAGACCCTTGATCTAATATAACATTATAATCTATTATAAGTTTCAGCTTCTGACATTATTTTTAGTATTTTAATAGAATGTACTTCATTGAGAAGTAGCAGTACACAAAGCACTACCTTTATTTATTGTCCTTGAAATGAAGAGTGATAATTCACAGCAATGCGCACAGCTAACAGTAGGATTTTATTGTGAACCGGGATGTATCATGTGGGTTTCTAATTATTTTTAGTCTTTGGTTATCCTAGGTTTTTATTTAAACATATTTCAGGCTAAAAAAAGACATTGAACCTGGGAATTGCAATCTTCTGCAAGGGGCAATCACAATATTAGTTTACACATTGTATATTTTCTGCACTGAATTTCTATTTATGTCATTATTAATGTAACACAGGCCTTCCCGTTTTCCCTTTTATTAAATGCCTGAAGACTCGGTGACTGAATGTCTTAGACTAATTCTAAATCACTTTCTTATTTGCTCTTTTCTCTGCAGTTATTATTTTCATTTTTTTCTGGGAGCCAATTCTAGGAAGATTTTCATTTATAGGTAAAAAGCAGGGGCTCCAAAGCCACAATTGCTGTAGAGATTGGGAAAAAAGAGAAATTTAAAGTTAAGCGTTTCAATTTTAATCTATAATTTTGACATGATTGTTTTACTGACCTCATTCCTATCACACATTGGAATTAGTTCATTTTGTTAGCATTTGGGATGGTTCACACATTCATGTATATCACTTGATATTTCTTTGCTGAATTTCTTAGTCTTCAGAAAGAGACGTTTGATTTCACTACCATGGGCACTTTTTAGTTCATTAAGGTTTCAATCAAAGGCAAATCAAGAGAGGTCTATTTCAAAACTGAATAGTCTGTTCTATTCCTTTAAGTAGAACTTCATTATTTATTTTATTTATTTATTATTTAATTTAATTTATATGCCGCCCCTCTCACAAGACTCGGGGCGACTCACAACAACAACACAATTAAAAAACACAATTAATTTAAAAATTTAAAAATTAATATCATTCACACAACATACAAACATGCTCTATCAAATGCTCTATCAAATGACCCAAATCTAAGAAAGAGCCCTGGTGGGGCAGTGGTAAAGTGCAGTATTGCAGGCAAACTCTGCCCACCACCTGGAATTTAATCCTGATGGGGCTCAAGGCTGATTCCATGCTTCTGAGGTCAGTAAAATGAGGACCCAGAGTGCTGGGGGCAATATGCAAATAATGCTTCAACATTGGAAATCACCAAGAGAGTGTTGCAACATGTCTAAATGCTTTTGCTAAATACAGTTGCTACTTGCTTGTAGAGTTGCAAAAGAATTCTGTTATGAATTCTTCATAGACCAGATTTTCACTCAATATTCCTGTAAGCAATACAATTGATAACTCTGAATGAGATAACCTTTTCAAATTAAATCTCAGTCATACATTTTAGCCTTCTCTAATTTGTGTCTTTATATTGAACTAAAATCCTTATAACAGCCACTTGGCATTGGCATATTGACTGGAAATTTGGGAGCTGTAATGTAGTTTAAATATAGCAGATTTAAATATGGGAGCTCTAATATAGTTTTAAAATACCAAATTGGAGAAAGGTCATATGTCACAACACCCAAGATTCTTTTGGGCATATATTTCATTCATATACATGTCAATTAGTTGGGCTAATTATATTTTGAAGAGCAATACAGGTTTCCTTAAAGATCTTTAAATAAAATGGGTGCATATATGTAAGAGAGGGAATATGGGTATTCATTAAAGCAAACCATTCCATATCAGAATGTACCTGTCAAAAAGAAAAATAATGAAGGACAGTTCAACCAGGTAACAACATTGACACGTTTCACATTGCTCAGTAGAATTACCTCTAATGGATGAAGGCCTAATAATGCCTCTGTTGGTGAGATGGCCTTTAGCAGCAGGAAAATGAAGGCTGGGAATGGCAGCATAGGCTTGTGGTGCATAGAAAACTGGAGCTCCTAGATAAGATGTGGCAGGATCATAGACATGGCCAAAGGTGTAAGTAAATTCTGGCAATGCTGCTCCTCGTCCCCCTGTACCTCTGGTGTATCTAACATAACTGTCTTTGTCAACTGGCTTTGCTAATGTGACTTCAATGGGAGAGCCATCCAACACCTTGAAGATGAAAGAGAACACAAGGAAGATATATGAGATACCATTCATCTTGATCATCATCACTCTAGTCATTGTCTATCCACTGCAGGATGAAGGCCTCTTCTGCATGTTTCCAACCAGTACGGTCTTGAGCTATCTTTTGCCAATTCAGCACATATCTCATCCTATATATGAGATATAGGATGAGAAAAATAAATAATTTATAAAATACTAGATGCTAACCCATACATACACATATATACCAAGGGGGTCATAGGAATGAAAGAAATGTCTTTTTTGGTATGTAGCTCATTTGCAATTATAATTTCTGAAAATATGTCCTTGTATACATATAGGTAGTCCTTGACTTATGACCTCAACTGAGCCCAAATTTTCTCTTGCTAAGTGAGACATTTGTTAAGTGAATTTTGTCCCATTTTACAACCTTTTCTAGCACAGTTGTGAAGTGAATCACTGCAGTTGTTAAGTTAGTAACATGGTTGTTAAGCGAATCTGGCTTTCCCATGGACTTTGTTTGTCAGAAGATCGCAAAAGTTGATCACATGACCCCGGGACATTGTAACAGTCATAAATATGAGTCAGTTGCCAAGTGTCTGAATTTTGATCACATGACCATGAGGATGTTACAATGGTCATAAGTGTGAAAAATGGCCATAAGTCACTTTTTTGCCATTGTAACCTCAAATGGTCACTAAGCAAACTGTTATAAATCGAGGATTTCCTGTAGTGTAAATCTGGATTTACTGGCATACAGATTTGGTATCCCTGTATGAAAATTGTCTACATAAGTGGGGCAAGACTTGCAGAGATGTTTGAAGACCAGCAGGAGAGGTACTGTACATCATGACACACAGACACATAGACACAGAAACACACACACACAGAGAGACACAAACAGACATAGGCATATACACACACACATACACACAGAGCTCACTTGGTATTTTTGAAAACAAATTGTGCACAGTTGAAATGGACTAGTTTAGACTGGTACTTTGCTACTTGAACATTTATGGGATTATAAATAATGCAGTTGCTTTTGGTTGGCTCTAATGATTTATCAGGCAGCTCAAAATCCAAAGAACAATGAACCACATATTTCATAGTAGAAAAACTGCTGGAGTGCAAAATGAAGCAATTCACTTCAGACTCTCTGCCAAGCCTTTTATAGTGCACATTATTTGTGTGCACTATACCCCAACAGCAGTGTTACCAGTATCAGAACCAACATTATGAATCATATTATGCAACATGCATGCAACTCTCTGTCTGCCTTCCAGCAACTGCAGAACTAATCCATCATTACCTTGCCATTTAAGATGTTCATGGCTTCCACAGCATCTTCTCGATTATTAAAGTGCACAAATGCATAGTCTCTAATTTTCTTCACACGTTCCACTGAACCTGTAGTAGAGATTTGGAAGATAGACCTGTTGTATGCATATTGGTACAGTAAAAGGCATATGCTTATGCTCTGCCTTTAAGCTGGGATCTCATACTTGAATTTTAAATTATGATTTTTGTGCTGTATATGATTAAATCCTGGCAATATAAACCATGAACCATAATTGCACTGTTTGAATCTCTACTATTTTAAAAGTTTTGTACTATTTTCCCCCTTTGGTATATTTAGCAGTTGCTGCATCCAAAAGGGAATTTCCTTTTGTGTGTCCTGTTCTACATAGCAAGAAGCAACATGCCATCATATCAATCCTGTCACAGGTAATCCTTGACTTACAACCATTCATTTAGGGATGGTTCAAAGTTACAATGACATTGAAAAAAGTGACTTATAACCATTTTTCACACTTATGACCATTGTAGCATCCTCACTGTTCACATGATCAAAATTTGGATGCTTGGCAACTGACTCATATTTATGATGATTATAAGTCGTCGGGGGCGTGTGTCATCTGATCACCTTTTGTGATCTTCTGACAAACAAAGTCCATGGGGAAGCCAGATTCACTTAACAACTGCATTACTAACTTAACAACCACAGTGATTCACTTAACAACTGAGGTAAGAAATGTCGTAAAATTGGGCAAAATTCACTTAACAAATGTCTCGCTTAGCAACATCAATTTTGGGCTCAACAGAGGTCATAAGTTGAGGAATACCTATACAGCTCATTACTACCAGGCTGTGTTGTGCAGGATAGGCAATTGTTTTGTGTCATTCACATGATATTAGGAGCCCATACACTGTTGTATTCCATTTAGAATTTTTCTCATCACTTTTGGGGTTGTTTTTATTTTTTAGAAAAACATCTAATAAAGTGGGAAAGAAGGACTACTGTAGTTACACATTGCAGCTTTCTGATAACACTAGGAGCCCTTTATTTGAGAGAAACTTGAGTAGTAGCAAAGCTTTATTGATTTCTTAGTTGGTTTAGAAATGTCAGAGCTTTCCTGCAAGTGATGAACAGGAGAGGTTAGAATTTGATGCAATCCATATATTGATGGCAATGAAGTTTAAATCTCCATCTGAGAATGTTTCAGCTGTTCCTGTAGATGTTAAAGAGTATGGTGCATAAATCTGAACTCTCTATATAAACAGTGGTCAAAGGGATGAGCAAAAATCACCCAGCATAGCTACCTTATAATTGCTGGCTTGTTCTGTTACTTTTTCTTTTGAGTAACAACCAATTTGCAGGCAATTTACACTTGCCAGCAAAAACTGGCATCTTTCTCACATCTCCCTTGTTTGCCTACTTTTATACAAAAGGACTCTGGTGCCAGCTATTCATTAAGAAGTGCTTGAAAAGTATTGGCATCAGACCTTAAAATTTTCAAATACTCTTAACTGCTGAAAATTTGTTGGTGTTCTTTAAATGTGTGAATATAAGGAAATTCCTTACTTGATGTTTTTGAATTTACAACATTATATGGCCGTGTGGACAGAAGGATTTCACCCTCTGCCCCAAAAACTCTGAGAGTGAATGCAGGCCTCAGAATTAAATTACTTTATAGAGAAAAGTTATAATGGGGACCAGCTTGAAACTTAAATGCAGATACATTGACCATAGAACAGAGAATAACAGAGTTGGGAGGGATTTTGGATGTCATCTAGTCTAATCCTGCGTGTAAGCAGGAGACCCTATGCCATTTCAGACAAATGGCTGTCCAGTCTCTTCTTAAAAGCCACCAGTGGTTTTTCATGAACAATTTGTGACAGACTGGAAACAGTGGATAGACTATATCCAAGAGAGACACCAATCAAACAGAATGCAGCTGGCGTTCAGCTAAGGATCGATGGGAGGAGGGATGAAGGGTTAACAAATCAAATGTTTACAAAAACTAAAAAAAAAAAAAAGCCACCAGTGATGGGGCACCCACAACTTCTGAAGGTAAGACATTCCACTTGTTAATTTTTCTCACTGTTAGGAAATTTCTCCTTAGTTCTAGGTTGCTTCTCTTCTTGATTAGTTTCTTGCCTTCAGGTGCTTTGGAAAATAGTTTGACCCCCTCATCTTTGTGGCATCTGTTATCTTATCTCCCCTAGATCTTCTTTTCATAGACTAGACATACCCAATTCCTGCAACCATATATTTTAGCTTCCAGACCTCTAATCATCCTTGTTGCTCTTCTCTGCACTCCTTCCAGAGTTTCAACATTTTTTATATATTATGGTGACCAAAACTTGATTCAGTATTCCAAGTGTGGTCTTACTAATGCTTTGTAAAGAGGTACTAATGATTCACGTGATCTTGATTCTATCCCTCTATTAATGCAGCCTAGGATTGCATTGGCTTTTTTGGCTAATGCCGCATATTATTGGCTACTATTTAAGTAATTGTCCACATGGACTCCAAGTAGACAAAAAATGCTAAAAGAAAGACATCCTTCCAATGAAGCCTGTAGTATATGCATATGTAGTATTGAGCAAACCATGGTTCACTCATGTAAACCTCTGCTTTGTGGGCTACACATGCTTCTGGATGCAATTCAAGATGTGCGTTTTTAGATGTGAAGCCCACATGGCAGGGAGTCAGGTTACTTGAGGGACCAATTATCTCTGATGGTCTCTATCCATTTTGCTATCTATGTTGCATCCCCAGGTCCCCTTGGTGAAACAGTGTTACCTGCTGAGTCCCAGGAAGTGTGACTTTTCTGACATGGCACCTGTCCTCCAGAAATATAGAGGTCGCAGCACTGTTGGCTTTTGGGAAGACCAGGAAATCCTGGATCTTCCCTCAGGCTTTGATGCCAGAATGTTAATTATGGGGATTCTGGTTTGTGTGTATCCACATTCTATGTGATCTGAGATTTTTCTGGGTGGGTGGAGGCTTGACTTACTTCTTTGGGTTTCTTTTGAGGGGTTTTATGACTGGTTGTTTTCATTTTGTTCACTATCCAGGGTTTCACTGGATATATGGACAATTGTAAAAATTTGACTCATAAATAAAGCACTTGTTTTTTGAAAATATATCTGCATATACAAATTCTCTAACATAAGGAGATTTCCAAAATTGCTTGAAGTTGCATGCCTCTGGCTATGCTGTAGTTCAATCAGTGAGGAGCACAACCCACTTTGATACTGTGACTTATCACTGAACTTTTGTTGGGACAGCAAATGTTCCACAGCATGACTTTGGCCATAATTATTAAGAATTTGGGAAATTTACAATAATGTTTATTGATTGACAGCTTGATTATCTACTATTCTTGCAGGAAATTCAAAACAACGCACTGATTTTTTTTATGCATACAACATGCCTGTGAGCTTGGTTAGACTAAGAGATTATGTGTGGTTGATATCGCCAATGAGTAGGGATTTGAAAGGGGGAATATACACATCATTTACTTAGTGTTGTGGCTGGTTATGAACTTCAGTTTTGCATAGGAAAATTATGGTTTGTGAGTCTTGAAAAACAAATTTATTTAAGAATTCTGGAATGCACCACTTAAACATTGGTTTTGATGTTCATTTGAGCAAAACTTAGTGATGTTTTAGATCAATTTTAAACAGTTAACTACATTATGAGCCTGTGTTAATCCAGATGTTTTAGACTACCTATTAGCCACAGTTAGCATGGTCAACTGAAGATGTAATTTATTCCAACAAATATTGTTTGTGGACAGTAGAATAGTTCTTTCTTACTTTTAGTTTTTTGGCATTCATACAAATTAAAAATATTTCAATTGTAATTAGTATTTTTCTAGATAAATGGTGGATTGATTTATTAAACTTCCTAGCTGACTACAATATTGACCAAGCTGTTTTTTTGTTTTTTGTTTACCTGGCTTAAGGTTGTTGAATACTTTTTCAATTGTTTCTTCAGTAGTAGATAACATAAGATTTCGCACATAGAGGATTTTAACGGATGACATTGTATCTTCATCAATCTCAACTTCTGGTTCTGCCCAATCTACAGCAATCGGATGTCCCCATAATTGTATCCGTCCTGCAATGTAATTGGAAGTAAAATAAGTGTAAAAAGTGAAAGCATCTTTACTGAAGGAGATAAGAAGGTTTGTGTTGAAGAGATGTATTGGTAAACTGAATTTATGCTACAGTATTGTAAAAGATACTGTTGATTGAAAAGGACAAGGAAAAAGCAGATTAGGAATTTTTTTATATTTCCCATACTTTATAGTTTAACTATCAATCTGAACATTCCTAAGTCTATACAGGGAGTCCTCAATTTTCAACCATTTAGTGGCTGTTCAAAGTTGTAACATCTCTGTAGTCACCTTTTATGTCCTTCTCTCATGTGATCATCTTTTACGACAAAATCAATAAGGGGAGCCAGATTCACTTAACAGCCATGTTACTAACTTAACACTTGCAATGATTCACTGAACAATTTTGGCAAGAAAGATTGTAAAATAGGGCAAAAGTTGCTTAACAACTTTCTTCCTTAGCAATGGAAATGTTGGGCTCAGTTGTGCTCGTAAGTCGAGGACTGTAATAGTTTGAAACAGTTTTGCTACTGTAACTCTTCATCTTGTGAGGGTTGGGAACTGGATTTTGTGAGTATGTTGCTATTATATTTAGCTTCATATCTTACGTTAAAGGAAAGTGTTTTTTCCTCGAATCAGATTTAGCATGCAGCTTCCTCCCCCCCCCACTGAGATACCAAAATTCAGTGAGAAAAGGGGGATGAATTTTGACAAGATATTTCAAGTTGTTATCAGGGCTGTTATCAAGGCTAGGTGCTTTAAGGATAGTTATCAAGCTGTTATCAGGGCTAGGTGCTTTAAGGATTGGATGGGAACAGTTAGTCTTAAAGAGGCTCCAAATCTCACCTGCATCCCAGTGACAGGGGTGTGACAATGACATAAACAGACTGAAAAAAAAATCCCTTTTCCATTTGGTGGGTCCTGGACATCCTCCTGGGGATCTCCAAAGTATCAGAAGACTGGAACTCCTGATCCTCCAAATGCTTGGCCCAATTTACTATATAAAGAAATATCTTTCAACTTAGACAATTTGAAAATATGTGAACTTCAACCTCCAGATCCCCCAATGTGGTTGGGGAATTCTGGGAGTTAAAGTCCACACGACTTCATGTTTCAAAGATTGAGAAACACTGGTGCAGAGTAAACTCAACCTTTCTAGTTTCTTAACCATTTTAACAATGCCTGTCCTGTCCTTAATGTCTATTCTGGTCAACTTCTCTGCTCTCTTAAAACCCACACAGATTTACACCCTTCTTCAGAGGCAGCCAAAGATGCAAAACAGCTAGCAGACTGCCAAGCCACATTGAAAAGTGGGATGGAGGGACAGAGATTTTCCACTGTTCAAAGCGGGGGGGGGGGGGTTTCACCTCAGGTGCCAAAATAATTTGGTCAGCATAGAGAGTTGTGCACACTGAGAAGAAAGATAAGGGAGGGAGGGATAACTCTGCGACCTCTGTCTCATGTTTCTTGTATGAAATTTGACAAAAGCACTAGGAATGACATCAAGTGTTACTGCACTGAACTAGAGATCAATCTTTGGGTTTTGTTTCTTTTTCTTTTTTTAAAGTGAATACTGGTATTGGGGATAAGTCTGCAGACCTTTTAGCAAAGTCAATAAGTAGCAATTTGCTGCTTTTTCTTGACCCCCTCCCTCTCAATTTGCAGCTTGAGGTTGCTTTGGCTACATATTAGGGAATTTTTGGGCCTTACCTGGGAGCAGTTTTCGTCTTGCCATAGCTGCTGCTCTATGGCTTCCATATTCCACAAAAGCAAACCCCCGGTTTTTTGCTTTATCAGCTGCACTGGGATACACAATGACATCAACCACACCTTCTGTCACTTTCCGCATTTCGGCTAAAATTTCTTCCCTTTTCTTGGCTTTTGGAATTCCTCCTACGAATAAGCGGCAGTTGTCTACACTGGCACAAACACCAAGTAACCGACCGTCCCTGTGTGAAAAAAGAGAATTTCATTGATGGGATGAAACTCCTTGGGAAATCTTGGCTGGGAATATGATTTAGAACCCACATTGCTTGTGACTGGTGTGAACAACTAGAATAACCAAATAATCAGTAAATGTCTATGGAGATTTGTGTTTTTTTCCAAAAGGCAACTGGACTTTTTTTTTTTGGTGTGTGTGTATTTTTGAAAATGTTTTGCTTCTTATCCAAGAAGCTTCTTCAGTTCTGAACTGAACTTCAATTCTAGCACTGAAGAAGCTTTGAGATGAGAAGTGAAATGTTTTAAAGAAAAAAAAAACACCAAGAAAGTCCAGTTACCTTTTGGAAAAAGCCCCTTTGGGACAAGTGATCAATAAATTGCTAAATGTTTCATTAACAATACAATGCAGCTTTTGTGGGAGAAATGACTATTTTAGCTCTAGCCTAATGAAAACTTATTCACACAAATGGATAAATGGTAAGAGAAAGTTTTATAGAGAAGCTTATTTTGCTCCTCCTTTGTTAAATTAAGCGTATTTCTAGAATGATGTTTCATAATGCCATTGCTAGGAATCATCTAGGAGCATAATTACAACATCTTTTCTTTAAATATATTTCTTGTGTCAATTTTAAAAAAGGGTGGAATTAATGGTAGATAATGTAAGAAGGTTGTAAAGACAAGTTTTACCTTTTCAGGGAAGATCTGTCTAAAATTATCAAAATTAGGTAGGCAACAAAATGTTAACTGCTAGAGTATGAAAAAAGAGTTCATTTTAAGGTCAATTGCTAACCTTTGATTTCTCAAATTCTCTTTCTCACAAATATCAGCTCTTCCAGCCACATGCATATTGTTATGTCCTGGGCCTGCTGAATGACTCACTAGGCTCAGGAGGCTGCAGAAGGCCTGGGCAGACCACATGGTTACCCGAAACCAGACAGGCTATCTCCAGCCTTGTAAGCATGTGCAAGGTGGGAGACTAGCCTTGCATTGATAGGCTGATGCTGTCCCTGCAAGGGAAATATAAAAGAACCAGTGCCATTTTGTTTGCTGTTCTGTTCTGTTTGTGATCTCAATAAAGAAGTTGTGTTTTGTTACTCCTGCCTCACTTCGATGTCTCTGATTCTAAAACAGAACATTGGCGACAAAGGTGGGATCGGCTGCAAGAAGAACAACAGGAGAAGCTAGGCTGACTTACCATAGGAGGCCTGAAGCGCTGGGAAGTTTGGCGTCTGGAGGAAGCGATTGCCTGCCAGTACGAGAACGCTGCAGGTGAGCTCAGCTTCGTGGGACCCCTTCTCATACCTTGCAGAGAGAGGCATCGAAGAGGCTCCAGGCTGTAACCATGTCAAAACTAGGCCATCTATCAGAATTTGATACTTCTCACCCTGAGCGCTGGAGCTCCTACGTGGCTCGAGTAGAGAATTATTTTTGAGTAAACAAGATCCAAGAAGACGGCCTTAAAGCTGCTACATTGCTGTGTGTCTGTGGGCAAGAGACTTTCGATATTGCAGAGAATCTTGTAGCCCCAGCACCACTGGAATCAATTGTGTATGCTGACTTAAAGAGGATGCTGCGAGAGCACTTCGAATCCAAGCTCTCAGTAATTGCATGGAGGCACACCTTTGAGCAGAGGGATCAGAGGCCTGGTGAGTCTGCTGCAGACTTTGTTGCTGCCTTAAGACAGCTAGGCCTTGTGCATTTAAGGATCTAGAAGAGAGGCTCCGGGATCGCTTGGTTTGTGGTCTACGAAGTGTGAGCTGCAACAGAAACTTTTTGCAAAAGAAGATGTTTCATTTCAAGATGCTTTGAGAGAGATTGCAGCTGAAGAAGCAGCGGGAGCAGCTGTGAAGGCCTTGCGGCTTGCCAAGAACCCCCCAACACCTAGCACCATCCATCACAAGGTCGCTCGGGAGATTCCAGAACAGGATCCAGAGGTGGAGGTAGACAGGCTTCAGCAGCAAGCAGAAAGAAGGCCTAAGAAAGGTAGACAACAGACAACCTCATTTCCTCAGTGTTTCGGGTGTGGAGGACGCCACAAGCCCTCTGACTGCCGGTTCCGCTCCACTATCTGCCGGGCATGTGGAAGGCAAGGCCACATTACCTCCGTCTGTTTGGGTCGCCAGAAGGAAAGGTCTCCAGAAGAATTGCCTCTGAGGTACCAAGGTCCCCAGCCAAAACAGGGTGGGCTTCTGCGTGTCCCGTAAGGCTGTTTTCAAAACTGGGGTTCACAGGCCACTTAAAAAAGAAGCTCCACATTGATGTGAAGTTGCAAGGGGTTCCCTTATTGATGGAGTTGGACACAGGGTCCGCTCTATCGATCATTTCCTTAGATACTTTTAAAAAGATTTGCAGCAGAAGTGTCCTAAGAGTTAAACTCAGGCCTTCAAATTTAATCCTTATTGACTTCCAGAATTCCAGAGTCAGTGTGAAGGGGGAGGCCACGCTCAAGGTACAGCGTAGGAGTTTTGAAGGGCTGCTAGATGTGGTGGTAGTTGGGGGTGATTGTATGAGTCTTATTGGACTTGATTGGTTCGAGGCCCTTGGGATTCAAGTGACTGGACTTCACAATCTGCAAACGTCAGGTCTTGTAGAAGTTTGCAAGGAGTTTGCTGATGTGTTCAGTTCAGAGCTTGGCTCGTACAAGGGGCCTCCCATTGCTTTACGTTTAGACCCAGCCATCACACCCATCAGGATCAAGCCCCAAAGCGTGCCTTTTGCCCTAAAGAACAAAATAGATGCAGAGCTGGACAAGCTGCTCCAGTAGGGCATCTTAGAACCTGTGGACTCTAGTCCATGGGAAACCCCTATAGTCATGCCACTGAAGGCCAATGGAGAAGTCCGAATTTGTGCGGACTAATTGTACACTTAATAAGGCATTGCAGCAGCATGCCCACCCGGTGCCTGTGGTGAGCCACATTCTAGCCTCACTCGAGGGGGGGGGGAAATCTTTGAAAAGCTTGATTTGGCTCAGGCCTATCAACAGCTACTTGTTGATGAGGCAACGGCTGAGGCCCAAACAATTGTGACGCACCGGGGAGCCTTTAAGGTAAAAAGACTGCAGTTTGGGGTTAATGTGGCCCCTGGAATATTCCAAAGTGTGATGGAGCGAATGCTCCGTAGTATTCCTACTTTGATGACGTTCTCATTGCTGGGGAGTCATCTGGGAATTTAGCTGAAAGGCTGAGGGCTGTCTTGCTGCGTTTCCGCCAAGCAGGGCTGAAGCTGAAGCAGGACAAATGTAAGATTGGAGTTACCTCCACTGAATTTCTGGGGTTCCATATTGATGCTGAAGGCATCCATCCTGCTGAATCCAAGCTCAAAGCAATTCAGCAGGCCCCAAGTCCCAAGTCCAAAAGTGAACTTCAGGGTTTTCTGCAACTGTTAAACTTCTACCATGCATTTCTACCTCACAAGGCTGCAGTGGCTGAGCCGTTACACCGGCTCTTGGATAAACAGGCTCCTTGGCAGTGGACACAAGTCCATGAAAAGAGTTTTTCAGAAGCCAAGGCCTTGCTGGCTTCAAACACTGTATTAGCTCATTTCAATGAGCAATTGCCTGTATGCATAGCCTGTGATGCATCGCCTTATGGGGTTGGGGCTGTACTGAGCCAGCTCAAGGCTGATGGGACACAAGTCCCTGTGGCCTACTATTCCAGGACTCTCTCATCTGCAGAGCGTAATTATGCTCAGATTGACAGAGAAGCCTTGGCAATAGTGGCTGGCATAAAGAAATTCCATTATTTCTTATATGGCGGCCACTTCATGGTCTACACAGCCCATAAGCCTCTGCTGGGCTTGTTTACAACAAACAAACAAACCCCTCACATAATATCTCCACGAATGCTGAGATGGTCAATTTTCCTGTCAGCATATGACTTCACCGTGCTTCACAAACCAGGTAAAGAAATGGGCCATGCAGATGGCCTCAGCAGATTACCTCTACAGCAGGTAGAGGCAGATCCTGCTCCTGCTCTGCACATTCTCTCCATTCAGGAATTGCCTGAATCTCCCCTCAATGCTAGGGACGTGGCTGCAGAAACTGCCACTGATCACACGCTTACACGCGTGCTGACATGGGTGTTGTTAGGATGGCCTGACACATGTCCTGGTGCAGAATTCCAGAGTTCCTGGCAAAGAAAGCACGAGCTTTCCACTTTCAAGGGGTGTATCCTATGGGGTAGCAGGGCAGTCATGTCATCCCAGCCTCATTGAGGGACATCCGGGAATAGTCTGGATGAAGGCGCTTGCGCGTAGCCATCTCTGGTGGCCTGGGCTTGATAAAGAGATCGAGACCCAGGTTCATGGGTGCCAAGTGTGCCAACAGTCAAGTCCTGAAATGCCCCAGGCCCCTGTACATAGGTGGGAGGAGACACATACTCCATGGTCGAGGGTACAATTGACTATGCTGGGCCTTTTCAGGGACAATTCTTCCTTCTCCTCATGGATAGCCATTCCAAGTGGCTAGAGGTTGTTCCTGTCTCCTCCACTACTACTGCTAGGACCCTCCAGGTGCTGAGAGGAATCTTCGCCTCACGTGGTCTTCCAGATGTCTTTGTCTCCGACAACGGATCCCAATTAACGTCTTCTGAGTTTCAGGCTTTTCTTCAAGCCAACTTGATCCGGCATGCCACATCTGCACCGTTCCATCCAGCTTCCAATGGCCAGGCTGAGCGTATTGTGCGTACTACCAAAGATGCTTTAAAGAGAATCACTCATGGTAACTGGCATCACAGGTTAGCTGACTTTCTTCCTTGCCACCACACCACACCTTGTACTGCCACTGGGAAGAGCCCAGATGAACTCCGCTGGGGTCACAGACTCATTACCAAACTGGACAGGTTGCACCCAGACTGGGTGGCTTCACAGGTGTCACAGCCGCGGGCACCTAGGAGACTACAGGTGGGTGATCCGGTCTGGGCAAGGAACTATGGACCTGGCCATCTCTGGGTGACCGCAGTGATATGCAAGTTCTCTGGGCCACTGTAATACGAAGTGGCCTTGGACGATGGTCGTGTGTTAAGGTGGCACATCTATCAACTATGCTGGAGGCTTCCCAGCAACACTTCTGCTCCTGGCTCTGCTCTTGGGGGAGAGGAAGATCACGATTACAATCATGGACCACAGTCTCTCCACGAAAGTGGGAATACACTGGCTTCAGAAGGGGTTTCTGCCTACGAGGCGGCTCTGGACTCGGGCATGGGTCTATGGATTTGGCCAGTTAACCGGTACTACAGGCTTCTCCATCTGCTGGTCTTGGGCTCACAGGACAGTGAGGGGTCCATTGTGGACTCAGGGAATTCCACCCCACCAAGGAACTCTGGTCTGGGGTTACAGGCACCGGCCAGCCAGTATGATGGAGGGTTGCTGGATTCAAGGGGTATCTACGTCCTGGTCTGCCAAGCCTGGCAGGTGAACTCACAGGTCAGGTGCCCACAACAGCTCTAAAAAGATCAGAGCGAGCAAGGGGTCCCCCCCAAGCATTTACAAGACTATGTAAGGTTCTTGTCAATTCCAGGACAGGCCTAATAGTCTTGTGGAAAAATAGAATGTATGTAAGGGAGGCTTAATAGTTCTCTTGAACTCAGGGCACACTCAGAGTTGGGGTGTTTTGTTTGATAGTATTAAACAATATATGGTATTCATGTAAATATGAAAAATGTAATGACTGGGTTTGCCTGCTTGCAGACATAACTATGTTTAGAAATAACAACATGCTTAATTGAACACATGTATATGTATGCTGCTATAAAAACAGTAAGTATTCACTTATTGTTTTATCCAAGGGGGGAGGGGTGTTATGTCCTGGGCCTGCTGAATGACTCAGCAGGCTCAGGAGGCTGCAGAAGGCCCGGGCAGACCACGTGGTTGCCCGGGACCAGACAGGCTGTCTCCAGCCTTGTGAGCATGTGCAAGGTGGGAGACTAGCCTTGCATTGATAGGCTGATGCTGTCCCTGCAAGGGAAGTATAAAAGAGCCAGCGCCATTTTGTTTGCTATTCTGTTCTGATCTCAATAAAGAAATTGTATTTTGTTACTCCTGCCTCACTTCGATGTCTCTGATTCTAAAACAGAACACATACCGTTTCCTGTAGACTTCAGGACTTGATGTGAAGATTTTCAATTATTATTACTTATTTTTTTAAAATATTTTATTGATTTTATAATTTTAAACAACAAAAAGAAAAAACAAATTAAATACAACTCAACTTAATGCACTCTTTTTTCTCTCCCACACTGAACAAAAAACCAACATACATTCTTTTAAATACATACAATACTTTAACTATGGGTGTTGCTACTATTTATTGATCCTTGCTGTAAATTTGTTTATTTGTATGTTGTTTTAGAAATGAAGATAACAGGTGACTTTGCTAATAATACTGATTTTAAAATAAGTTGCATGCTTTTTACAAATCAGTAAATATAAAAACAGCTGTAGTATAAGAAAAATAAAGTCCAAAAATGTGGTTTCAGCTTAGGTGTGTACAGTCAATTCTTTTTTTTTTTTTTTGTGGGAAAAGAACAAATCACTGAGACGAAACAGGACAGTCTGCCTGGAATTTGGAATTCTGTAAAAGTCTTGTTGTAAGCAAGTTGTAAGAAGGTAGCAGACTTACAAAGTCCTATTTGAAGAAAAATATGGTCTCATTTCATCCATCCATTTTTTTACATATGTTGCTTTATTTTGTGTTGTTTTGTATCCAGACATTGACTTTTATAGGCTTCAGTAAATTTTAATGGTCTTTGAAGACAAAATGCCAGTCCACTAAATAAAAATTAGCAAAGTCAGCTTACCGAATTTCATAATTGTTCAGTTGCTTGATTGCATTCTTTGCCTCTTGTTTATTGCAGAAGGTTACAAAGGCATATCCCCTGTTGTTTCCACTGAAATCCATCATCATCCGCATCTCATAGATTTTACCAACCTGGAAAAGTCAAGCATAAAGTTCCATAGCTTTTTAAGAAAAGGAATTGCTATCTGCGTTACAATTTATCAAGGTCTGTTGCCCTCATAATTCTGACTGTATGCTTATTTCATTTTAGGACAGGTTACCTTTCAACATACTTTATTTGAGATCTGTTTTCTGACCCATATATAAATCTAAAACAAACAAACACAAGAGGCTTATGCTAAAGCTCCAGGATAGCAATACAATAGAACTTAGACTTATATATCGCTTCACAGTACTTTACAGCCTTCTCTAAGTGGTTTACAGAGTCAGTATATTGCCCCCAACAATCTGGGTCCTCATTTTACCGACCTTGGAAGGATGGATGAGTCAACCTTGAGCCACTGAGAATTGAACTGCCGAACTGCCGGCAGCTGGCAGTCAGCAGAATTAGCCTGCAGGACTGCATTCTAACCACTGTGCCTCCACAGCTCTTAGGATGTTAGTAATTATTTTTATTAACACATTCCAGTAATAATTGACTTGTTTCAGGAATCTTAGACTTCTGTCTGCTGTGTTTCTTAATTTTTTCTCTCTCAGGACTCATGCCCACTTTAAAAAATCATGAAGGAACCCAAAAGAATTTTTGTCTGCATGGGTTATTTTATTTGATAGTTATTGTATTAAAAATTAAAATCAACACATTTGCTGCTGTAACTACTGTGTTTCCCCGAAAATAAGACCCAACTGGAAAATAAGCCCTAGCATGATTTTTCAGGACACTCGTAATATAAGCCCCACCCCCAAAATAAGCCCCAGTTAAGATCATCAGCCAGATGGACATATTTAGTACTATATTTTCCTGAAAATAAGCCCTAATTCATCTTTTGGAACAAAAATTAATATAAGACCCAGTCATATTTTCGGGGAAACATGCTACTATTTATCATGGTTGGTAGGATTTTAATATGGTATTATTTTTCTATGTAGGCTGGGAAATAATTTTAATTTTTGAGGGCTCCTGAAAGAATGGGGGACCCCTACTTTAAGAAACGCTGATTTAAATTTAAGTCATGTTATCTTGAATGGATATGTTTATTGTTGATTTTTAATTTAAGTTGTAATAATAAATTAATAAAATCAAATTTTTTAGTATAAATATACTGTAAAATTTATGGTAATATTGTTACAATGAATTGTTTGCATTGAGAAAAATACTTCAGGATAAAAATAGTAGAAAAATAGCTCCCTAGTCAATGCAGTACAAGCATGAGATGTTTTGGGTATTTCCACATTAACAACTAAAAGCTGGGGATAGTCCATTTAAAGTTGGTTATGAATGAAATGACATATAAGCCTAAGTAAAATAAATAGACAGGTGGCTGCTTTTGTATACTTAGGCAACACTGAGACATTGAGGATACTCTGAAGAGCAATTTTCTCAGAACTGCTATCTTCCAGATATGTTTGATTCCCATTCCCATATTTCCTAGCCAGCAGGTGTAGTGGCCATGGTGGTTAAGGTTATTGGAGTGGAAGTTCAATGGGGGGGGAGGAGAGATAGATGGGGCTAGTCAGATTTTTTTTGCCTTGGGCAAAAGGATGGATTTGATAGGATGTCTTTTGATCCTCAACATATGTATACTAGCCTTCTACATATTGCCACTAAGTGAGAGAGTTCTGTTGTTTATGATACACGTCTTGGCTCATACTTTTGATAATTACATAGGTCTACCAGATCCAGGCTGCCTAAATCTAAATAACTTCTAGATGGGACCAAGTACATTTAAAAATTCTAACACTTTGCTATCATCTAATGGTAATGGAGATGATTGCAGCTCAGATTGGTAGCACTAAGTAACTCTTCTTTTCAAGGTTTATGATGCTTCCAATACTTAAGACAGCCAGAGTTTTGATAAGAGTAAAGCTCTAGTAACAGGAGACAATATAGTAATACAGATCAACCATCTCCAGTGACCATCTTCCAGATACTGTCCTCTCAATTCCAGTTATAAACCAGAGGCAACCATTAGCTACAAACTATGAAAGTTATTCCGTGTGCTGGAGTATGGAAACTTGCTCCAGATATTAAAATGCAGTTAGATACATGGTTCCTGTGACAAAATGATCCAATCGCAATGTTTCTGCTTGGTCTTCTTTTTGTTCTATTCCATTTTCCTTCCTTCCCAGTTTCCTGTTTTGCTCCCAAACATTAAGATAGAATTTCATGCTTACTCAAATACTCAGCCCACCATACTCTTCTTTTAGCTTACTTCATTCTTTGGGAAGGGGGGCATAATTTTTTTCTTAGTGTTCCTCCTACATTGTGAAACTGATCCTATGAATTACTGCTGCTATTTTGATTCCATTAAGTAGGGCAGTGGGATAATGTAAATAGCTGTTTTGTTATATGATATTGATTTAACATGCAGATCTTATTCTCTGCTTCTCTCACAGAATGCAGTCTCAATCAGCTATTCAATTAAAAATATATTGCACGGTTATCAAGGGTTTGTGATTGTTGCTCCATGGATTCATGATCATTTTTGATTTTTATCTTTTCTTCCCTAGTTTTTGGCCCCTGACATCAAAACTCCCTTTATAATTGTTGCTGTCACAAATAATTTTACTGATGTGAATGGCAAGCAGTGATATGAATGAAAGTTGTAAGAATGTTCTTTCAGGACAGAGTTAAAAGAGTGCATGATTTCAGAGCCCATAGCATTGCAATCAGTTGCAGGAATGCAATGGAGGATCATATATGACAGTGGTTCTTAACCTGGGCGATATTGCCCCCCAGGGGGTGATTTCATTTTTCAAGGGGGTGATGGAACGAAAAGGGGTGACGTGGGGGCGAAGGAACAAAAAGGGGGCAATATAGGGGCAATGGAGCAAGAAGTTTTGGGTACACCTTTGAGATTTTTTCATACAGTGAATCGCTGTATATCTGTCGTACAAAAACATCAGATGATTGCTATTAGTGGATTGAATTGTGTTTTCAAATGTTCCTCCAGCTAGCTTCAGTACAGAACGCCGTACATATGTGAATACGCATCGCTTATCTTCATGCACGTTGCGCAGCAGCCTCTACCCATACAGTGGCACGCCATTGGCCAGAATATGGGAGATATGGGGAAAAGACTGGAAATAAATTATTTGCATCGATATGTCCTGATGACAATTTTAAACAAAACAAAAAAAGTGTTTGCATAAATTGAAGAATTATTTCCTATGTTGTGATTGAGAGGTTATGTTGGGGGAGGGGGGCGATGACAACTTCCTCATTGGCTCAAGGGGGCGATTCATTCAAAAAGGTTAAGAACCACTGATATATGAGACACTCAGTCCAAACAGTGATTGGAACTGGAATTGTAGCAAATCTACTAATGGAATAGTGATACATTTTCTGAAGAAGATTTTTTGAAAGCCCATGATTCCAAGGAGAATCTATAGTTACATATTTTTTATTCACGAAAGAATTAATAGTTAATTTAAAAACATAGATATACCAAACAATAAAATATTTGTAAACAAAAAAGTCACCCATTGCAAATTAAATGTATATTCTAGGCCAGGTGTCTTCAAACTTGACCCTTTTATGACTTGTGGACTTCAACTCCCAGAATTCCTCAGCTAGAAGTCCACAAGTCATAAAAGGGCCAAGTTTGAAGACCCCTGTTCTAGGCCATAACTGCGAATTCTATGCATGCTTGGAATACATTCCATTGAACACAAGAGTGTTGCCTCATAGGTTCATCTTGTAAAATTAAGCTATAGTAAAATATCTTTAGTCTTTAGCTTTTAAATATGTTACAATTTAAATTGATAGGTTGAAGGAGAAATATCAAAGGAGAAAAAAAAGAAATATCAGTGTCTTTTTGGAAATGAAGAAGCTTCGCCATGTAAATTTATAGAGAACCATACTGAGTTTTTGAAAACATTTTCTATATATAAGAATTCCATATTACATATCAAGTATCCTGGGAGTTATTTCCATTCTGAAAACATCTACCTTACACTGAAGAGTGAGGCTTAAAGACACCCATTTGTCAGAAAGAAAACCTCTGTATATATCTTATTATATGTAATCAGGGCTTTTTTTCTCATAGAACGCCCAGAACGGAGTTCCGGCACCTTTTTTGGATGGAACCTTGTAGGGTAGGCAAGGCGGGTTGTATGATGTGTGTGAGTTCCAGCACCATTTTTTTTAAAGAAAAAAAGCACTGTATGTAATTATATGAGAAATATCACATAGGATAAAAGTATGAAAATAATTAATAAATTCAGGGCATATATGATCAATATACAAGTAGTCCTCGACTTACACTATTCATTTAGTGACCATTCAAAGTTACAATGGCACTGAAAAAAGTGACTTATGACCATTTTTCACATTTATGACTGTTGTAGCATCCCTGTGGTCACATGATCAAAATTTGGATGCTTGGCAACTGGCATGTATTTATGACGGTTGCAGTGTTCCAGGATCATGTGATCACTGTACTTGTTACAAAGGATCCAAAAATTATGGATTTTTAATTATTTCTGATATGTTTCCTTAGTTGGCTTATTACATCTGCTTTTATACATATCATTTTAGTTAGAAATTAACAGTTTCTAAATGAATGTGGATTAGTCAATGTAATACTTTAACCACTTTAAGAGTTTCTAAAAGGCTTTGGAAGTAGTATAGGTAAGTTGCATAATATTAACATATTTGTCTACCAACAGCACTAAATCCTGTGTCATCTTGAAGATTAGTGTGTCTCCAGAACAATACTTAGAAATGATGGAGGCAACCACAAAGGTATTTGAGTAGCCCTTGTAAAATCACTTTTATAGATTACACATGGAGTTCCAAAACAAGATGTTTAACTGGGAATTGCAAATTGACTAACTTCAGTCAATATTTAAAAGTGGGTTATTTTTTGTGCAATTATTAAAAGTGAATGAGATAGAGGCAGAGCAGGAGCAGGACTTCAGCTTTGTAAGAACCATGTGAACAATGGATACACTGAAGGATAAGATTTACACATGCCAACCTACTGCTCTGGAGAGCCCAAGAAGGTTTGACTCTGAGCTTTAGAACCGGGGTCCCCAACCCCTGGCCCATGGACCGGTACCAGGCCAAAGCATGCCAGCAACTGGGCTGCACAAACAAGCAAAGCCCCATTTGTGGGATGCAGGCAGCACACAAAACCATGCCCCTTCAGGTCTGTGGAAAAACCGTTCTTCACGTAACTGGTCTCTCAGTACCCAAAAGGTTGGGGATCTCTGCTTTAGAAAATGAAAGATCTGAGTTGCTGTGTTAGACTCTCTGTCTAACATGCAGTTCTGTTCTAGGAAAAAAAATATATCCGAAGAAATGTGTTGCATCCACACATCCACAAAAATACATCAATGATCTCCAATTTCTCCTGAGAAATCCAGGCACTGCACAAAAATGTTCATTTAACTTTACTTGTTTTAGGTATGAGTCTTGCCAATAACTTCATTCCTTTGACTATACCCCAAAGAAAAGAAAACCTACTAAATGGTATTATTACTTTTTCACATAATGGAATAAGTTCATCTTCAAAGAGATCTCGGGGAAGTTTTCCAATGAAAATCTCACAGCCTCGTTCTGGTGGTGGTCCATCCCAATCTGGTGGTGGCCCTCCGTATTTTCGTTGACCATTTTCCTTAATGAAAAAAAAACAAAACAAAATTTGGAACTGTATTAATTTCAACATTGCTTATATCCCTAGTAATATTACTGAATTGTCTTCCTGTAGTTATATCTTTTTCTGCACTTAAATTTTATCTTATTTTTATTTGCTCCTGACCCTGTCTTCACTCCATTAGATTTATTTTAGAGCCTCTGTTTACCTCTCAAGTGATTAAGGAACTTACCTAGTCATGAGAAAAGAGCCTATAAAGATGGCTGGAATTGTGCAAGAATGAAGAAGAACTTAGTTCATTTTGTATTTCATTGCCTCATTTAAATTGCAAATATATACTTTCTGAATCATTATGGTAAATTAAGTATGTGTGTGCATGTGTGTGTCTCTGTGTATGTATATTTGCACCTCATAATGTTAGGTTGCAATGCATTACTAGAGAAAGCTGCATACAAAGCTATGTATATTATGTAAAAAGCATCGTCTAAGGAAATATACTGCTCAAAAAAATAAAGGGAACACTAACGTATAGGATCCTATACATTTGTGTTCTCTTTATTTTTGTGATCAGTATATATTAGCCCACGCATACAATATATTTAGGAGAAATGTGCATGAGAATGTATTCATTTTTTGTATATGGGATTTAAAGCCATAAACCTGCATGAAGGAAAGAAAATGAGCAGTTGATTGGAAAAATCTGAGACCAATCATCAATGACTTAATTGTCCGTCTGCTAAATGCTCGGTTCACATTGATATGTTGAATGCAGGGCTGCAATGTGAATTGGCAGTTCACAGAAAGACCCCGGCAGCAAGATTATCAGAATAGAAACTGGAAAACCCATGTAGCATTTGAACCTCATTAAAAAACAAAAGATATTACTTAGGGGAGAACTTCTGGTGAAAGCCATTGGGAAGCGTAGTAGACTTCAATCTCCTTATTTTACTTTCAAATTAGTAACCTAAAAGTTGTATTTATGTGACGGGGAAGTTCCTACCTGAATCAAACTATATCCTGTGCGCTGAATTAAAGAGCGAAGGGCAGCTTCTTTCTGTGTGCCGGTCAATCCATCCCCGGATTTTTTATTTGATTCCATTGTGTGTGATTACCACCAAAAAATCAGGTTAATTAGGTGTACTCACTGCAATCAAATTTAAGATAAATTAAGTAAATTAAAATAGTTCTGTAAAGGAAATTTCCATCACAGTAATGAGGAAGGTCTTTATAGGAATCACTCAGAGTAATTAGAAAACAGAAATTGAAATCCAACAACTTCAGAAAGGATAGAGAATCAGGCTGAGAATCGTCTTTCTCCAGAAGATTTGTGAGGACTTTGAGGCAAGAAATTGTTTGGATGGTCCAGTCCAAAATAATGTATAAAACTTTCATTAACAGCAATGCCTGGCTTTAGCTTGCAGCATTTGAAATGTCCTGTATTCTTTTAATTTTTAAAAAAAATTTCAAAGTTCTCTGAGTAAATCTTATCACTCTTTTGTGGTCAATGTTTTTTATCCACTTCAATATTATGGATCACTATACCTCATCAGATGCTTTTTGCCTCTTGAGGTAGTCCAGACAAGAAGCACAAACCATGACTACTAACAGTAGCAGGTTACAGTAACAGTTACAATAACAGAATCTTGCAAGTATGACAGCACCTTTCCCCCTTCCTTTACTTTAATCTCCCAGAAAATAAGGGAGAGTTTCTTCTGAGCTGCTTCTTATGCCCCCCCTTTCTTTTCTGGGCTGAGATACCTTTTGCAGGATAGCTCCTTCCCCTATCTCTCAAGGTTGTTCTCACAGACCATTACTGACACCAAGCATCTTTTTCTATTGCAGTCCTGAATATTAACAAAGTAAATAGTATCATCATTATCCAACCTGAAAAGTTATGGTTATGAGATCTATCAAAATGTTGACACCAGGAGGTAAGCTTGATTTCAGACACATTTCAAACTTATAGGAACTTCATTTCAAGCCATTTCACTGGCTGCACATGTAAACATGATACTTTAAAAAATATTTTAAAGTATCTAACAATGTATGAAATACCCCTTATTTTTTAAAAAATATTTAGATAGTTGCTGATGAAAGGATTTCTATTCTAACACTCATGGAGGAACCAACTGCACAAAAATCAAATGTATGTTTTCCCAGGAAGTTCAGATAAGATTCAACCATCCAGTTCAGGTCATCTTCAGAAATTCAGTGAATATATAAAATGGGAAGGGGATTGTACTCAATGTTTTTCTTATCTTTTATACACATTTTTCTTAAGTGTTCAGCAATTGTCACACAAATGTATTTTTTTGCAAATAACATTATTTGCATTTCTATAGGTTCCCCCATTCTTATTTTAAAGGCCTTTTAAAATAGGCCTTTTAAATTTTGCTCCCCAAACATACAAAAACCTCTAGTAGTAGAAGATGAAGTTAGATCAGCACTCTGATCACTACCAAATTGGGAAGCTACATGAACTGACACAAATATGGAAAGCAGCAGCAGAAGTAAAGATTCTAATCAAATATGCCAGCCAATATGGACAGTGACACATTAGCCAATAGGTTGGAAGAGTCTACTCACAAATACCAAAAGAAGTAGACTTAACAGAGTGAGAAAACAATTGTCCAGTATCCGTAATGTCACATGCTAGCAAAAACTTGTTAGCGCACCCAAAATAGGTTAGAAACCTGCATGGAAAGGGAAATGCCATTTCAAAAAGCCAAGGAACACAGTGCATTATTTTTTTTCTTATGACAATCAACAGAAGTGAAAGCTGGTCTTTGAAGAAACAGACTAAAAAGAATATTGAAACTTTTGAACTTTGGTGATGGAGAAGACTGCTGAGAATACCAAGGCTGGCCAAGAAAACCAACAAACAGATAATTGAATACATTAAGCCAAATGACACACAAATGACCAGAATCAAATTATCATAGTTTAAACATATTATGTGATGACCTAGCTCTCTAGAGCAGAGGTCTTCAAACGTTGCCCTTTTATGACTTGTGGACTTCAATTCCCAGAATTCCTCAGCCAGGCATGCTGGCTGAGGAATTCTGGGAGTTGAAGCCCATAAGTCATAAAAGGGCAACGTTTGAAGACCCCTGCTCTATAGAAAGCAATAAGGCTGGGAATGATGAAAAGGATAACCAACATCAAGCTGCTAGACTTGAAGGAATGGACTGGGGCAGATCATCTTCAAGACTTTTTGTGTGGTTGCTAAGAGCTGATGCTGACTTTATGGCACATCATCAGCATCATCAATCAAATACTTATTTAGCACTTGAAATTTTTAATCTACTCCATGCCATGTTGTAAAAATAGTTCTTAGCACAAAATTGCTCTTTAGCAAAAATGCCCTTTAGCAAAAATCTTCAAATAGTAAGTAGTAATTTCATATCAGCCAAACAGATGTTCCTAGCTCAAATGAAGAGATTGATATTTGTCTTTTTTGTACATAACATTCATTAAAAAGTTGAAACAAGAAAATGAAACTAAAACAAACTGATATAAAGTAAGAAAAAAAGAAAAAGAAAAAAACAAAGAAAAAAGAAACGGCAAAAAAGAAAAAGTTGAAGAAAAATATGTAAAGAAGTGGCTTCTGATATTCTTTGCAGCAGTTATAAGTACAAATATCTTGTAACCTCTCTCTAAAGTTACAACATATTACTAATTATCAATAAGAGATATCTGATAGTTTGAACGGTCAGATTTCCCATTCATTCATCTCCTTTTATTATTCTTCATTTCTATTATATATGAAATATTCATATTCATATTCACATTCATAAACAGAAGAATTGGCAGGAGGCACCTGACAGCTGTGTTGAAAAATCCTGGTTATTCAACATGTATGGAAAGCCAGAAATTTAGAAGGGATTTCTTATTGAAAATAACTTTCAGAACTCTGTCCAAGGCTAAGTCATCAAGCATACAGTATTGTATGATGAGTGGGAAGATAAAAGGATTCAGCTTGAGAGACACTGGTGAATAGATTCAAAAGCATTCCTTTTTAAAATATTCCTAATATTCCCTGTTCTTTATCTAATATTCTAGTATTATCTAATATTCTTAATATCCCATATTCCTTAATAATCTTCTGCAGCATGGAGGTGGATTTTGAATAAAAGTTAAATAAACATTAAATAAACGTTAATTGATATTTTCTGAATAATGATGAAAAAAATCATCATGAATTGGGAAAATATCAAATTATTGTTGGAAAAAACACTTCTGATCTGAAATCTTGTCCTGCATAAAAAATGTGATATTACAAACCCGAAGTGAAAGTAAAAGCTACTCAGAGCACTGAATATATCTTTATGGTATGAGATTTAATCAAGCCACTTGAACACATGCAAAATGTCTTTATTTTCTTCATTGCTGTAATAAAAAAAATATTTTGATTTCTTTCCTCAGCTTGAAAACTCTCGTGAGGACCTCTCCCCTTCACTGTCACTTTATTTCCAAATAGAAAGGCAATATTTTTATTTGTTGCTTATTTCTTCACATCATACATTGAAAAATTGATCCAAGGCTGCATTCTGACTATGGTTATAGTTATACAACTTGCTTCTGGTCTGAACTGAGTGGCATATTTTACATTAGTGTTTTTTTCAAACTTGACAACTTCTTTAAAGCATATAGTAGCACCTTTCTTAGTCTATCCATAACTGGTGCTTCCTCAATGCTTCTCCCAGCTCATCTTTCCTGTCTATTTCGTAGCTCACCGAATCGTCATTAATTAAATAGCAATAGCACTTAGCAACAGCACTTACATTTATATATCACTTCCTAGAGCTTTACAGCCCTCTCTAAGCCATTTACAGAGCCCAATAATCTGGGTCTTCATTTTACCGACCTCGGAAGGATGGAAGGCTGAGTCAATCTTGAGCCAGTGAGAATCGAACTGCTGGCAGTCGGCACAGTTAGCCTGCAATACTGCATTCTAACCACTGCACTACCACAGCTCTCGATAGTATGGATTAAAATGTCTTTTTATTGAGGGGTACAAATTAATTAATTAAATATTAAGTGCTATTTAATGTACAGCTTTCACATTACGATCTGTTCTTTTATGGAGGACTGTTTCGGGCAGTTCTTGAATTCCTGAGAGAGTGGGATATAGTTCCCTTAAGGAGAATGGGATATAGTTGTTTATTTTGCTTATTTGTTTATTTTTATGTTATTTTATTTATTTTTATCTTGCTCTTTCTCTACAAAGCTTAGGTATCTTCTCTGTTCCATATAAAGTCTAAAGTAAACTTTAAGACTGTAAAAATACAGGACCTGAGGCCTTTTTGAGTTACAGTGTCATATACCAATATGAAACACTGTCCAAAATAACATTTAAAAATTATGCCTTTTAAATTCAGTGTTCCCCAGATAGTTGATTAGTTCTCAACTTATGACTGGTTGCTTGGAAGCTACAATGGACCCCAAAATATACTTATAACCTGGTTCTGAAATTCTGATAGCTGTCCTCCATGGTCACTTGACTGCATTTTGGGTACTTAGCAATTTACAACGTTTTTACTTAAAACTGATGCTTACTTCTTCTTCTTTTTTCTTTTTTTAGCAAAAAGCCCCATAGTGAACAATGGTTTTGCTTAGTGGCCACCACAAAAAGAAGCTATAAAATCAGTTCAGTTATGTGAAGACCTGCTTTATGACCTTCATAGTTTATAACCATAATAAACAGGCTCCATTAAGTTGTAATTTGAGGGCTACCAGTAATTCCTTCTGATTGGCAGTAGATGGGTTTTCTTGACAGTAACAGGGAGCTGTTTTTAAAGGACATTGTAGAAATAATGAGAACGGAACGGAACAGAAGAGAACAGAACAGAACAGAATAGAAACTTTATTGTCACTTTAAATATATACTAAATCAGCATACATTAAAATAAAATTTTGTTGCATTCAGCTCTCAAAAAACCTCCCACCATTATGCATATATCCACATACACACACATATGACACAGAGAAACATCACCGTCTAGTTCGAATGTATACATATAAATGGGGGGGAAAAGAGAATCCTGTTAATTTACAAGATGGATGGCATAAGGAACAAAGCTGTTACAAAATCTAGTAGTCCTGCTATAAATACTTTGAAATCTCCTCCCAGAGGGGAGCAACAGAAACAAACCATCAAGTGGGTGTGGGGGTCTCTAACAATGCTCTGAGCTCTAAGCACATAGTGCTTATAAGCAGCATCCTGAATAACGGGAATCGAGCTTCCTATAATCTTCTGTCCTTACCACTCTTTGTATGGGCCTTTTATCTGAGGCACTGCTACCATTAAACCAAACAGTGATGCAGTTGTTAAAACACTCTCAATCGTGCCTCTGTAAAAAGTGGCCAGGACAGAAGGAGAAAGATGTACTCTCCTCATCCTGGTTTGCACGCTTCATTAAAGATAACGTATGAAGAGACCAAGTCAGATTGTTAGTTATCTGCACCCTCCGGTACTTAATACTATTGACCACCTCCACAGCTGCAGCCTTGTGGATATAAGCAAGTTTTCTTATTATTTTCTTTTAAAAATAATTATGCTCTGATATTATACAATAATAGAACTCATATGCTAAATGAATAAATACATAAATAAATCCAATAATAGGAAATATTTAAATATATATTTATTTACCCTAACATCCTGATCCCTGACCTATGAGCATGTAATTGGTCAATGATACATTCTCATTTTGATAGCTACTTCTAGCTATTTTCCACGTCTTTGTTCAGAGTGTTTACAATATTCACTTTCATATTCTAAGTAGGTCTATCTTCACACACACCACTCCAACAGCCCACTGTCATCTTTGCTGACACATTTGTCTTCCTCTTCATTGCAAAGAACAAAAACATGGAATTTCTTAATCTGATGGGAAGACAGGTTGCCACTGGATTACTTTCCCACCATCTGTGCGTTGCCTTCTGAAGTTGCCTGTTAGCAGCACTCTCTTGAAGCTTAGTTACTGTTTACATGAATAAGATAAGAAAAAATGATGTTTGTCTTTTGCGGATCAATAGAGCAACTCACTGGAAAAGACTGTGTTACCAGAGACACCTAAAACAAAACCATATTGAAATGGTAAAACCCTGTATTTGAAAACCACGTAAAATTACTGAATGAAGAACAAGAATACTACAGATTATAGTTCCAGACTCTTTGATTTTCATGCTCTTTTCAACAGGGCTAAAATATTGAATTTTTAAAAATAAAGTCAAAGCAACAGTCAACTTACAGCCTTCTTTTAAGGGTTAAGCATGACACGGTAAATTAGTTTGATGGTAACATTACAGTGAAATGTAGGTGAGCTGAGGCAAGAGACAATCCATAGTATACAAAGCAACATTAATATAAAATATATGAATTCTTTCACCACATTCTCACATACAAATATACAGCAAACTTTCAGTATGTGAAACTATAATTATAATAGTTCTATCTACACTGTGTAAATATTTTATTGCTTTTAATCTTTACCCTCAAACATAAACAGGATAATACCATTGTCAAAAAGTGACTTTTTCTCACTTGGTGGAAAACAACCTTATAATTTATTTAGTCAATAAATGGCTTTGGCTGAACAATGACATAAATTTATGTTCCATTGCCATGATCTGCCTGCTATAATTCTCAAACAGGACATGAAGCATTCATATTTTGGAAGAGTGTCAGCCTACATAGAGAGAACACACTATGAATAGGCTATCTCAGTTTGAGTGTTACTGTGCACAGTGGGGACTCTGCTATCTATTGTGACATTGCAAACCCTGGAAAATTAGATTGTACAGTATGTTGGGTGGAGAAGCTCCATGAAAAAAGGAAGCTTCTATGTGGACAGTGATAAGAACAAGGATAGGGGAGCAATCTACAAAGTTACTATCTTCCATTTTCTCACATACAAAGTTTCATAGTTTAAAAATGAAAGAAGAGAACACCAGTACAGATATATTTGCTGTTATTAATCTACTTTACATTAAATAGTGACATGTAGATTATTTAATGTGGACTCTTTTATCTCATTGTTATTACTGTTCAATGACACTTAGCTAGGTATTTCAAAATCTGAGAACACCTCTGTCAACACCCCCCCCCAAATCTATCCTGGAAAAACAATCTAAACCTAAACTTTAAATAAACACATGAGCTGCTATTTGAAAACAT
Source organism: Bothrops alternatus (assembly GCA_034064705.1). Classification (NCBI taxonomy): domain Eukaryota; kingdom Metazoa; phylum Chordata; class Lepidosauria; order Squamata; family Viperidae; genus Bothrops; species Bothrops alternatus. The sequence continues at coordinate 4,513,425 of JARGCV010000009.1, read as the reverse complement.
GTGTGTATTAAAATGAATGGCTGTTTTGTAAAGAAAAAATGAAGGCACATATAATGATTAGTTACAGCAAATTGTGCTTTAACAAATCTAAAATTAATTGCAGAATGGGAACAACTAGAACTTTTCTTTTTTAAATAAATGAAAGCAATATAACGTTGGTTGGTTGTTTCATTTCTGTTTATATAAACCTGTCATTAATATTTCATTCTGCTGATAGAAATGTAGAAATACTGTAATCTAATCAGCTAAATAGCAAAAAGGTAGATTTCTACTGAGTCCTATGACTCTCTCAGCAACTGCCCATCTTGAAAATTAGGAAAAACAACATTGCATTGCCTGTGATACTAACTTTACAGAACAATATCAGGGGAAATTCCCATTTTAGTTGTGGCTGATAATAATCTTAGGAGCTACAGATTCCAAAAATTGGATATTTACATTTAAAAACTTTCTAGTTCAGAAAACATTGATATTAGGATCTTCTTTACAGACTCTAGTAACAGACAGATAGTTACTAGACCCATTGATCAACTAAAATACTATATTCTATTACTAACCCCCACCCAGCCTATGGAGGAAAATGGCATACATCATACCTGAGCAATTTTAGAAATCACCACCTGGAAACGTTCTCTTGATTATGTCGAACTTGCAACGTGTCACTCTGGCTATTCTCTAATCATTATATCAAGCTCCAAGGTTCAGCAAACCCCTAGTTGGTTTACAGTTCTATAAGTTAAATTTTAACTGGCCTATCTCTCTGCTCTGTGCAGCCCTTTGACCAGATAGCTAGGTCACTGTTGCTCATTGTCTACAAAAACTGCGTATGTTTACAAAATCCACAAGACACTAGTCAATAGTGGACCTAAATAAATGTCCATGAGGTGAGAAGGATATCATTTAAAAATTGGTCAGTTAGATTACCTGGGAAAATGTTCAGATACAGAAATTTACCCCCACCTAATTTTATCTTAACGTTAGAATAGCTCCTTCTGAATTGTCTTCAGAGCTTCAGAAAACTGCATCTTTATAAAGTCTATTGTTTTAGTCTAGGTAACAATTTGGAGTAAAGCACATATTGGCGAGGAGACACTTGCCAGTGTTGATAGGTAAGGATCTGAAATATAAACAGAAGTGCATAATGTCAAAGAAAAATGAATTTGGCTATAGCCAAAAATCTTTTTAGAGCAGTATAAAATTTTTCACTGAAAATTCTATACTCTATTTACAGGCAAGTAAAAGTGAATAAACTTTTGCAGAAGAAAAAAATAGTAATTAGTATTAGTAGATCATTGGAGTAATAGTAGATCAATAGTAGAGCAATGCAAAACCTTCAAAAGAACTTCATAACATATGGACTGTTTTACGTATCTGTGCACATATAACTACAAATATGCTCTGCAGCAACTACCTAGCTCTGGATTGAGGTAAAGATGTAGTTGCTTTAATGAGGAATTTTCCAAGAGAGATGCTTTGAACACGCTCCCAAACATTATGAAGCACTTCTTCCAAAATATTGGTGGAGCCCTGATAATTTCTAGTGCCAAAATCAAGTTTCCTTCCTTCTTTTTAAAAGCTTTGCTATTTTTGTACCATGAAAAGTAAACTACTTTTCATCTTCCCCCATGGCCTGGGCTAGCACCATTTTAGGCACTGTGGTAAGAAAATAAGACTTCCAAACCTCTCTCTTGCTCTTTCTCGCTCTCTCCATCTACTCCCATCCATCCAACCAACCATCCATTCGTCTGTCTGTCCATCTCCTAGGAGGTAAAATCCTTGTCATTTTTAAATATTGGTATTTTAAATAAGTACAAAGCAAATCAATCTTTCTCAGGACTACTTGAACTCCATTTAAATCTTTAGCAAGGTTATGTTTTTTGTAGGTCTATCAAATATAGATCTATTACATTATGCACTTGTTTTGATATCTGCTATTCAATGAAATAATTATTTTAAAAAGTGAGAAATAGCTTTTAAGTTAAAAAAATATTAGTGTAGTTTATTCAAATGAATATTCACCATGTCTGTGTTTTACGTTACTTAAATGGAAAATATTATATGGAATTTATGACTGCATATTTATGATTGAACACATTCAAACTGATACCCAACACTCAAACTGTAATTAAAGGAAAAATAAATATACATACCAATTATTAATCAGGAATCCACAACTTTTGAGGAAATGTAGAGCATTTGGAATCGGGGGCATATCTCAGGATTTATGCAAAATAACTGTTGCAGAACCTGCCCATTTGCAAATAGCGGTGGGCCTAAAGCAATAATAATTAATTATAAAGTATTAATTAATTAGATTTATTGCAATTTCTTCCAACTTATCCTCCCATAGAAACTTATTGTTTTGTAGAGGGGGGAGGTTAAAAAAAACCAAAATGACACCTATGACTATAGAAATGAAGCACTGGTTTTACATGCACTTTCCATCCAATACACATAAAGAAGTATTGTGGGTAACCTATATTTATTGGACTGGTTTAAGGACTTCCCTTTTAACGAATCAAAAGTAATTGTTTCCTAAGACTAATATTTGTCATCTCCTTACACTGATTCTTCCCACAAACTTGGTCCCAGTGCTCGCTCACACACACACACACACACACAATCTGCTATTGTAGTAACAGAAACCAATCAAGTTAAACCAATTAATGTCTTTAATAAACTAGCTACGCTATGGAGATGTCCCTCTAAGCCACTGTATGTTTTAATTTCAGTATGATGAACAAGACCAGTTAGAGAAGAGATGTCCAACCTTTGGTAACTTTAAGACCTGTGGATAAAACTGCCCAGGTAGCATGGTCCATGAATCTTAAAGTTGCCAAGGTTGGACACTTCTGATTTAGAGTGTGAGCAAAGCAATATTTTCATCTTTGACTTGTTCTTAATCTGCTATCTCTCTTCTTTAAAGCTGTTTTTGTCTTGAATATCACTGTCTTGCTTAGAGGCTTGGTGAGATGACTGATCTCTTTGGGACAAAACAGAATTGTAGCCACCACCATCTTGATTTTTTTGACCACCTCCATCTTGGATAGCCCTGTTCCCCTTCTAACTTTTGCTCTTTTTTGCTGCATTTGTAGGAATATCTCAAAACAGCCAAAGTCATATTACCATTTTTATTTTTTAAAAAACGTTTGAGGATCAATTTGGGCTCAGAAGCATTTTTGGAAATAAAAGTAACAACGAAGGCTGCTCTGCCAGCATCCCCTCACTTTTTTTTTAATTATAAAGCTTTAAAAAATGTAAAATTTTACACAGGAGAAAACGCTTGGTAATTGCCACATTGGGAAATTTAGTAATCAGTAGCAGTATCTTGGAATTAAGACTTATCTAGTTTCAATTTCAGCAGAGAAATAGGCTATTTTTGTAGGGATATTAGATAATGGAAACTTCACGAGAGCAGCATCTATTTCTGTTCTCAGACAGGAATCTAATTTCTTTTGTTCATGTCTCATATTATGCTTTCTAAACAGGACACAGTCTTAATTAGTTAGCAGGACACAGAGTTCATAAATTGTTCCTTAGAGCAAGATGATTTAAAATGAGAGATTCTCAGACTTTTCAAAAACAGTGTACATGAATATCGTCATGGTTTTCATAAACATAACTATAGACACAAATTGTGATCTGGTAATTGCAGGGGTGCCGCAATGGCCAAAACATCAAGGACTGATTCAGCACTGTTGTAAATTTGAATGGTTGCTGAATGAACATTCATTACCTGAGGACCCCCTGTATTTAAAAGGTATTAAAATAGAACAGGATTCACTTATTCATTGGACTGAATTTGGACTGAAGCCTTTAAACCCTCTGACTGGTTTTGTGTAATCAACTAAAATCTATGTGAGAAACAAAATCTGGAACTCCGCAGATATATTTTTATTTACTTACTTATTTATGTTTTATTCAATTACCCCCGGTGGTGGGGGTTGTCTGGCATCTTAAATTGATGCTATTTGTTTCAGTGGCTCATTTTGCAATTGTATATAACAGATAATAATAGATAAATCAGTGTTTTGGGCCTAAAGCAGGGGTCTCCAAACTTGGCAACTTTAAGACTTGTGGACTTCAACTCCCAGCATGTGCTGGCTGTGGAATTCTGGGAGATGAAGTCCACAAGTCTTAAAGTTGCCAAGTTTGGAGACCCCTGGTCTAGAGCCACTAGCTTTGTGTAAAAGATGAATCAGATGACCCAAAAAATAAGGTTTTATGAATTACATGTAGTCCTTGACTTATGACCACAAATGAGTCCCAAATTTCTGTTACTGTATTAAGCAAACATTTTTTAAGTGAACTGTGCCCATTTTATGACATTTCTTGCCACAGTTATTAAGAGAATCATTGCAGTTTAGTAACACAGTTGTTAAGTGAATCTGGCTTCCCCATTGACTTTGTTTGTCAGAAGATCACAAAAAGAGATCACAGGACCCTGGGACACCGTCATAAATATGAATCAGTTGCCAAGTATCTGAATTTTGATTACATGACCATAGGGGATGCTACAACAGTCATAAGTGTGAAAAACGGTCATAAGCCACTTTTTTCAGTACCATTGTAAATTTGAATGGTCACTAAATGAACTATTGTAAATCGAGAACAACCTGTGCAAGATGATAGTTCCTGTATGGTCTTACACTGTTGGGACCGAAAGCAAAGCTCTGAATTTTTAAATACATTCTGGAGTAAGAAGAACCTACAATTAAAAATCTGCATATCAAGGAGAAATATAGCTTTTTCTCTGTGCTGATTTCCCCCAATCACAGGTATTTGTTTTAAGTGGCAAAAAAAACACATATATCTTTGCTATTTTACTTTTCCAGGACCATCCTGGAACTAAATGAGACACTTGAGGAGAAAGTACATTGAATTCCTGACTCTAAGGTTTTCAAGATCAAAAAAATGTTTAAAAATATGTCAGATAGATATTGGAAATGTAAACATAACATAGGCACATATTATCATATTTGGTAAATATGTGGTAAAGACATGTGGTAAAGCAAAGCCTATTGGAAAAAGATACATGTTTGGTTAGAAAAAATGTTGGGAGAACATGTGGAATTTAAACCTGAACTTTTTTTACTAGGTATAATGCCAAGAAAAGACTAATAAACAAAGTTTATATTTGGTTTTATATGTCATAACAGCAACAAGAATAGTCTTCGCGCAATATTGGAAAAACGAAGCAGTACCACCAGAGGAAAAAGTAATTAAAAAAATATTGGAATGCGCAGAGATGGACAGATTAACTATGAGATTGAAAGATAAAGAAGAAACAGAATACTACCAAATCTGGGAGTTATTCTACAAATGGCTAGAGGAAAGAACTAAGGATTAAGAATTGATTATGTATTAACGTTTTTTTTGTTAAAAATTATTTTATTATTAAATCCAGACAGCATGCTGGTTGAAAAATTAACACATGTGTATAAGAGAAAAACTAATAAAATCCTTATAAAAAAAAGAAAAGAAATTACAACACCGGGAAAATTGAGGTGCTTTGATTGGTGTCATTCCTTTTCTTCTATCTTATCATAATCAGGACTGGGATCTCAAAAAGAACCATGGCAATATAAGTCTGGAGTCTCTTGCAAAATGCATGTATGACAACAAATCAGATCTCCTTCAGTTCTTTTTGTGAGAGAAAGTCTATCTTAATGACTGGCCTGTAAACCCATCTGTTCTCTTGAAGCCTAGACATTGTCAAAGAGCTTTCTTTCTGTGTTGGACAGTTTATTTGAATGTACTTATCTCTGACCAGCATGGCTCTCCCTAGTAAGATACAACCTAAACTTCTTGGATGAAGAAGCAGGAACAGGACAGAAAAAGGAATAGAAAAGAGAACATTGGTGGCAAATATGTCAAGTTCAAGATCCCATTTTGAAGCACAGTCTTCAGATCATTTCTTCTGTATTTGGGCTACTTGTCCAAGTATTTGTGAGGTAAATAAAATTATTCTTTTAGAGATTTCTGGTTTGCTGAGGCAGCCGCCATGGACATCTGGAAGGCGAGCTCCATCTTCCGCGTCAAGTTTCGCATCACTGGAAAGGGTCAAAATCGCCCTGTAGGGGCGACCAGCAAGGAGGGGATTCCCACTTGATCGTGGAAGGGTTATGCCCTTCTGTTTGATATGGGGCAGCCCTCCAAACTGGCGGACAACAAGACCCGCCATAGAAATATGGCTCGTCACTAGGCTACAGACAGCCAAAGTCACACTTACCATTGTTGTGGAAAAACCTCTTATTAAATCAGGAGATAAGACCACGAAGGGTTGGAGAAAACAGGTTTTATTTATGCAAAGGTTCAGAGTATTCATATGACAAATTCTGAACCCCAGGCGACTCCCAGGGCATTGCTTTTATACAGGTTCTTATCACCGCTTTTCCAAGGGGTGACTCTTATCTACTTTTAACACAGTAAAAGGGAGAAGTTTATATCTAGCGTGCACATAAGGAAAAAGGAGAAGTTCATACAATAGGCTATTTTACCTCATTGCCCTACATGGGTATTATCTTACACCATCTGTGACTTTCAGTTGGCACTTCTTGTAATATGTTTCCTAACAGGGTTTCACACAGGTCAACACACCCAGCCACTTCCTAGTATATGGCTAAAGCTTGTAACACGTAATGTCTGCTTTTTTAAAAAACATTTTCCTATAGTATTTTCCTATCTGTCTCATTCCCCCCTTTGAAACTGCACCTATATCTTCACGATTACTGTGTAGTTTCATACATTGGGGAGTTGTTATTTGGTGTGCTCATTCTTACATATTCTCCCCCTTCCCATAAGGCCATAATCTGAGCTGTCGTTTTCTTTTCCACAAGCAGAGAAAGGCTGTTAGAGATTGTACGGACAAAGATCAGGAGAATGCAGAGTAAAATTATACATCCAACTGCTATTACACCAATAAGTGCCACAATAGCTTGTAGCCCTGGAAGTTTCGGGAACCAAGACTCAAAAGTTTGGGCAAAGTTAAAACCTTCCATTCTTGGTCAGCATTATGGGTGATTTGTCTCATTTCAGTGGTCAATTGTTTAATAACCTTCCCTGTCTCATCAATCTGCAAACAACAATTGGAAAGGTTAAACTTTCCACAAACTCCTCCTTCCTTTGCTAAGATATAATCCAAGGCCAACCTAACACAGCCCTTCTAATTTTATCGGTAGTGTCAGATAATATATTCAGGGCCTTATCCAAACGTTGGCCTGCTAGGTCCAGTGTAAGGACCCACCTCACTTTGCATCTTAAGAAGACAGAACTCTTGGAATATTTCTTCCAACAGGCATCCTTTATTAAGAGAAAATGGTTGCAAGCATTCTAGACAGAACCTGGGGTCCAAGCCCTATGGTTCAAGGTTTTAAGGGGTCCCCAGCAGCCCCACCCCACCCCACCATCTTTCCAGCGACAATCTCAGGTGTTACATTTCCACCCCCTTTTTCCTTACTGCTGGTAGAAGGGAGACTTCAGAGAGGAGCAGATAAAAGCTGATAGCCCCATTGTTATGATTTAGTCCTTTTGGTGAGATCCACATCCAGTCCCTTTGAAGTTGTGCCGAAGGAAGTGAGAGTCATAAAACCCCTTTGTTCACCCCCCTTCCCCTTCATCATATGACAGAATCCAGAGAGGGCAGAAATGGGGTTTTCCATAGTCGATAACTAGAGATGAAATATAATTGGATTCTGACATCCTGCCCCCTTAAAAATAAGATAGATCCACCTGAAAGAAAACAAAACAGGTATACAAGTTAGTCAGGCTTGTTAGAATACTCTGTGTGAAACTTCTTTAATAGCTTCGGGGCTCTGACATGACGTTTATGGACCCACTCATTTTGTGAGGCAGGGCGGTGTTTCCATGCAACTAGGTACGGAGTCGCTCCATGATATCTCCTAGAGTCTAGGATTTCCTTTATTTCAAAGTCTTCTTCGCCTTCCACCATGATTGGAGGTGGTGGTGGGGGGATGGTGAGTTCTGGGGCATCAAAATCATGCAAAATCACCACCCAATCTGCGGCTGATCCATCCAGAGCGGATTGCACGATACGGATGCGGGCTTTGTCACTAGGGATTTGCCGCCCGTATTCCTCCATGTAGCTGAGAACGTGGATTAGGAAAAACCCCAAGAGTGTCGGTTCCCCTTTGAATTTCGCGTCCAATGGTGGGAGTCTTTGAATGGATCGGTGCCTTCGCCGTCGGTGGTATTGTCTTCTATCTGGATCACCATCTGTTGGTCAGCAGGGACTGGGGGCTGCTGAAGTGGTCACTACTGGATCAGCGGACATCCCCGGGACTGCAGGTTCCAATTCCCCCTCAGTGTCCCTCCAGCTGCAGCTCCAGGTGCTGGTGCGGCCACGGGACTCAGAACCCTAGGGAGCCGAGGGTTCTTTTCATCAGGTCAATAGCTTTCTCTAGGATCCAGTTCAACTGCTGTGCCCAACTTCCTTCCTCTTTGCTAACATGCAGGGATTTCTCCATCTCCTGCTTCCATTCTGATTGGTGGGGCCCCTGTCTCAGGGTCACCTTTCTTGATCTCTTTTCCCACTCGCCTTTCTTTCCAACGCCCATTGACCACTGAGGTTTGTGGTTATGCATTTCCACCATCTCTTCTCCTAGGAGTATGACATTTCAGAACCTGACAGCTGGCATGTTTTTGGTCGGGGGGAAGGCTCCCTCTCGGTGGGGTTTTCTCCCTTCCCTGCCTTGTCATCTGACATTGTATTTTTTGCAAAGTCCCCCAGCAAGATTCTTCTTTCCAGATTGAGTATTACTGCAGATCCTGTCTAATGTAAGGACTCACTTCAATCCACATCTTAAGAAAGCAGAATTCTTGGAAACGGTCTCTTCCAACAGGAACTTTTATTAAGAGAAATTGATAGTAGGCATGATAGACAGGATCTGAGGTATTTCCTTACAAATCAATGTTTTAATGTGTTCCTAAGCAATTCCCACCTCGCAGTTTTTCCGGGAGATTCAGACCAGCAGATTTCTAGTTATTAAATCAAGGAAAGATAACATCCATCTGTCTCCATTGGGTATGATCATTCAACAGCTCCTCACACAGATCCTGGAGGCTGCATCTTTTCACCTCCCCCTCTTTTCCTCGCTGTCCGGTAAGGAGAAGAATTTCAGAGGGGCATAGGATGAAAGGCAAACGTTTACATTGTGATGGTTAGCAGACCCGAAAGCGAATCAACAAAAGGTTACTTTGTAGTGAATAGAGGAAGTGAAAGTAATAAAAACCCCATGCATACCCCCCTCCCCCTTAGGAATATGACAGGATCCAGGAGAGAGTAAGAGTTGGTTTTATATCAAAGAAGATAGATAGAAAGGAAATATAATTGGATACTGACAAACAATTTGTTAATCCTCTCAAAAAATGGTGATTGGATGGTTTTTTCTACATCAAACAACATACACAATAACACAGGGAGATCTATTTGATGACTCAAAAGCACAGACATGGAAGACGATTTGGCAAAAAAGAAAGCTAGAGAAAGACTGAAGAAAATTGGGGTTTTGACCTATTAGTGAGAATTTAAATAGAATATTCTCAAATAGATAAGATGTGTACTTTGAATATTAGAAATTGTTATGAGTTGAGTTAAAGGATGCTTGTCATTTAAATTTGAATATTAAATATTGAATATAAAGGCTATTATATATAAACTAAAATTTATTGATGAATGTAACAAATATGTTTTTATTTAGTGGTAATAACAAAAATTACTAGTTTAAATATGAGATAGTAGATATTGAGAAAAAAAAGAGGAAGTATTAAATGTTGAAATAAGAGAAATTTTTGTTATTAAATTTAAGATATTTGGAAATTACTAGAAAATAAGTATATTATAATGTATTATTAACCAGCTGATGTAAAATCTTGGGATGAATTGTGATAAAGGAAATTGGGGTTATTTAAAACTTGGAAACTATAAATATTGAACATTAAAATTAAATATTAATAGGAAAGTAAAAATTGGGAAAAACTTACCAGGACATTGATTGTCTAAAAAGATTGAATGTTAAAACAACCAAGATATGTATAAACTAAAAATTATTGAAAATGTAAGAAAGTTATTTGTATTAAATTGATATAATAAGAATTGTACTAATTTAAATGTGAGACAATAAATACCAAGGGGAAAAGAGAGGAAATATTTAATGTAATAGTTTGTGATCTGTACTACAGAAATTTATATGTTATTGAATTATGAACCAACCCAGTCGCCATGTTGCTTTTCAAATATTTAAATGTAAAACAGGAAAATCAATTAAAAAATTTAAAAAAATTACACGGGATTGTGTCTATTATTATCATCATTTTTGCTTACCATAATCTGATTTATTGCACTAATGTTGGTAGAACTGTCACTAAACTGACTCTTCTTATCAGAAGGAAAAAAGGAAAGCAAGAAGGAAGGAAGGAAGGAAGGAAGGAAGGAAGGAAGGAAGGAAGGAAGGAAGGAAGAAAGAAAGAAAGAGAGAAAGAGAGAAAGAGAGAAAGAGAGAAAGAGAGAAAGAGAGAAAGAGAGAAAGAAAGATCAACTCAGGCATTACTAGATGTGGTGCTCCTATTTAAACTTCCAGTCAGCTTTCAAGATAAATATTCATCTTTCAGTAACCATCTAGCATTCTATGACTACCTACAATGACAAATCCTCATTAGACTAATTTTGAGAGGAGCATCTGTAAAGTTTTTTTCCCCAGTTTCCTGCAAGACTGTTTATTATTCCAGCTCCTTGGAGGGGAAAAAGCTGTTTGTGTATAGGATGAAGAAGGCTTGTGTTTTAATTTGCAGTTTGGTTAAAATCCTCCTTGATTGATACTGTTTGTTTAGACTTATCGACATGTCATTAGTGATGCAGTGGCCGATACCATTTCAGACAAATGGCTGTCCAGTCCATCTTAAAAACTTCCAGTGTTGGATTATTCACAGCTTCTGGAAGCAGGTTGTTCCACTGACAGTTCTGTCAGAAAATTTCTCCTTAGTTCTACCGGTAGGTTGCTTCTCTCTTTGGTTAGTTTCCATCCTTTGCTTCTTGTCCTGCCTTCAGGTGCTTTGGAGAATAGCTTGACTCCCTCTTCTTTGTGGCAGCCCCTGAGATATTGGAACACTGTGATCATGTCACCCCTCGCCTTCTCTTCATTAAACTAGATATACCCAATTCCAGCAACCGTTCCTTATGTTTTAGCCTCCAGTCCCCTGCTCATCTTTGTTGCTCTTCTCTGTACTATTTCTAGAGTGTCAAGTGAGGGTCTTGTGATGGGGAGATTACATCAGTTCAGGGTCTTTGGGAGGTAAACTGCTAATGCGGTTCAGAAGGGGGCTTGTGTGGGTTGGTTAAGGGTTGGTGCTGTCTCTGGTTGGCTGTGTGGTTTATTTGGATTCTAAGGGGTTCATGGGCTGGTTGTAGGTCAATGTGTCTGTTGATGGAATTGCTTGTGGAGTGCCAGGCTTTGATGAACTCATGAGCATGGTGGGTGGTGGCATGGCTGGTTTTAATGCTATCCCAAAATTTGAAAGATAAGGAGCACAGTGGCTCGCATGGTTAGGATGCTGGATTGGAGATTAGCAAGCCCATGTTTGAGAGCCAGGTGCTGTCATGAGGTGGCGTGAGCTCCCATCCTTCGCTCCAGCTCCTGCCAGGGACATAAAAGGGGCCCCCAGCCAATGGTGATGTCATTGGGTAATCCTTTTAACCCAGAAGTGACTTGGTGCTTCTGGCATAAATGTGATTTGAAAGTTTTCGGGTTTAGAGAATATTTATTTCTGAGGTATTATCTGCACTGTTAGCTTTTTCATTTTTAAAGGTTTTTTTTTAAAAAAATATGTTGACTGCTGCTTTACATTTGTTTTCAGTAGTGACTGAAGAAGTATCACATATTCAAAGAATTAAGAACTAGTAAGCATTTGTGACTGATTTAAGTTGCAATTTCTTGAGGATATTCCCGGAAAAAGGAAGTACAGAATGTTGGATTTTGCAGCGTTTTATTTGTTAAATTTTATCCTTTTTAATAATCTGCTTATTGTATGATTAAATGTTTTTATGATATTGAACCAAGTATTATTGTATACAGTAGACCAGCTGGAAGTCTTGTCTTTTCATAGAAGCAAGTCATCCATATGGTAATGTGATCCGAAATTGTCTGTGACCCAGGTTAAACAACTGGCTCAGGAGAATGACTGATTTATTATTTTGGATTTAGCTTCATTGTAAAAAAAAATGGCTTTGAGGCAAAAGTAGTGATAATTATTTTTAGACATGTTCTTGTGTTGCTGGTATAGCAATTATTTGACATAATATATGGCAAGACATGGAGCAGCTCACTTCTTGTGTGGCCAGAGCGGTGCTATTTTAATACTTTCAACTTCAATATTTGCTTTAAAATTTTCCATCAATTTAGATGACTCTGAAATACTATTGAATCTTCATAACATCAAAATCTTCATAACATGTTCTATCCTCTTAATGCAAATTCCAGAATTATTGGTATTTTGCTTGCACTGCCATGGCATAGCCTAAGGATGCCTGGGAAATGCTACTATTTTGAAGTGTTGACTTGTAAAACAAACCACTTAAAAAGGAGCCAAAGCTAGATCTTCAAACTTTCCTTGTTTTTAAAAGTGTTACTTAAAAAACAAGTCACCTCGGTATTTTTTTCCCAAGTTTTTCCTCAACTCTTATAAAATAGTCATAATTCAATCATTGAATACACTTTTTGTGTTCATTCAAAATCTCATTTCTTATACAATTTATCTAGAAAATAGTTTTTAGGAGGATTTAGGAAACTGGCCTCTGACAGTGATTTTAGCATGTGATAGTGTTAGAATCCAGTTATATTTCATTTCTTTACCTTTATCTTTATTTCGACTTATATGCCACCCTTCTCCCCAGACTCAGGGCAGCTCACAACAGAAATATAAGTACAGAAATATATAGGTCACTTAAAATAATGGTACAATATAAAAACTGTAAAACTATAAAAACTATACTCACTCATACAACATACACTCCCAATCAAAGGCCCAGGGGCAGAGCGCAGCTCACACGCCCCAAGCCTGTCTGCAAAGATGTGTTTTTAAAAGTTTACGGAAAGCTAGGAAGGAAGGAGCAGTACGAACCTCTGAGGGAAGTTGATTCCAGAGGGCTGGGGCAGCAACAGAGAAGGCCCTAACCCTAGGTCCCATCAGACGGCACTGTCTAACAGATGAGACCTGTAGGAGGCCAACCCTATGTGCCCTAACCGGTCGCTGGGATTCATGAGGCAGAAGACGGTCCTGCATGTATCCTGGCCCATTGCCATATAGGGCTTTATAGGTCATAACCAACACTTTGAATTGTGTTCGGAGACCAATTGGCAGCCAGTGTAGCTCACGGAGGGCTGGAGTGACATGAGCATGTCTTGGGAGACCCAAGACGGCTCGCGCAGCCGCATTCTGAACCACCTGCAGTCTCCGGACATTCTTCAAAGGTTGCCCCATGTAGAGAGCATTACAGTAGTCGAGTCTTGAGATGACAAGGGCATGGGTGACTGTGAGGAGTGACTCCCGATCCAAATAGGGCCGCAACTGATGCACCAGGCGAACCTGGGCGAAAGCCCCCCTCGCCACAGCCGAAAGATGGTATTCTAAACTTAGCTGTGGATCGAGGAGGACACCCAAGTTGCGAACCCTCTACGACGGGGACAAAACTTCCCCGCCCAGGGTAATGGATGGACAGACGGAATTGTCCTTGGGAGGCAGCACCCATAGCCACTCCGTCTTGTCGGGATTGAGTCTGAGCCTGTTAGCACCCATCCAGACCCCAACAGCCTCCAGGCACCGGTTCATCACTTCCACTGCTTTGCTGTAATGACGCAGGGTAGAGATATAAAGCTGAGTGTCATCAGCATACTGATGACAGCTCACCCCGTGTCGACGGATGATCTCACCCAATGGCTTCATGTATATGTTGAAAAGCAGAGGTGAGAGAACAGACCCCTGAGGGACTCCACACAGAAGAGACCTCGGAGCCGATCTCTGACCTCCTGCAAACACTGACTGCGACCGGCCAGAGAGGTAGGAGGTGAACCACCGCAGAACGGTGCCCCGCACTCCAAGCCCCTCCAACCGGCGCAGAAGGATACCATGGTCGATGGTATTGAAAGCCGCTGACAGGTCAAGAAGCACCAGGATAGTGGAATAACCTCTATCCCGGGCCCGCCAGAGATCATCGGTCAGCACGACCAAAGCAGTTTCCGTGCTGTAACCGGAGCTGAACCCAGACTGCTGAGGGCCCAGATAATCAGCTTCATTCAAGGACTGTTGGAGTTGGAGTGCCACCACCTTCTCAACAACCTTCCCTAAAAAGGAAAGGTTGGAGACTGGACAATAATTATTTAAAACTGCCGGGTCCAGGGAAGGCTTCTTGAGGAGGGGGCGCACAAGTGCCTCCTTTAAGGGAGCCAGAAAGGACCCCTCCCTCAGTGAAGCGTTAACAACAGCCTGGATCCAGCTCTGTGTCACCGCCCTGCTAGCCGAAACCAGCCAGGAGGGGCAGGGGTCCAGTAAACAGCTGGCAGAACTCACAGCTCCAATGGCCTTGTCCACGTCATCAGGAGTTACCAGATCAAACTCCTCCCATTCAACAGGACTAAGACGGGCCTCTGTCATCTCGACTGACTCGTTGTCAGCCGACACTGTATTCCAATTGGAGTCCAAGTCAGCCCGGATCTGAGCGACCTTGTCTGCGAAAAAGCTGTTAAATTCTTCGGCATTGCCCTGCAAAGGTTCCTCTCTCCTCCCCGTATCAAGGAGAGAGCAAGTCACCCTAAACAGGGCAGCCGGACGAGATTCCGCAGACGCGATCAATGCGAGAAGATACTGAGATCTTGCCGTAGTGATCGCTTCCAACAAATAGGTCTTAATATAAGCTCTCAATTTGGTTCGATCAGATTCGAATCTGCTTTCCCTCCATTGCTTCTCTAAACGTCTCTTCTGGCACTTCATCCCCCAGGAGATCTCCTTGGCAGAAAGATGCTGAGATCTTGCCGTAGTGATTGCTTCCAAATAGGTCTTAATATAAGCTCCCAATTTGGTTCGATCAGATTAGGATCTGCTTTCTCTCCATTGCTTCTCTAAACGTCTCTTCTGGCGCTTCATCCCCCTGAGTTCCTCAGTGAACCAAGGAGATCTCCTGGGTCTGCTACCACAGAGAGGTCGCAACGGTGTAATCCAGTCTAGAGCCCCCGTAGTGGCCATATTCCAGGCCGTTACTAGGGACTCCGCCGAACTGTGTACGAGCAAATCCGGCAATTCCCCAAGCGCCCTTTGAAAACTAATAGGATCCATCAGGCGTCTGGGGCGGAACCATTTAATCGGTTCCGGCTCCCTGCGAGAGAGGATTGGTGTCGTAAACTCAAGCCGCAGCAGAAAATGATCTGTCCATGACATGGGCAAAACTTCTAATTCCCTTAATATCAGATCATTCCTCAACTGTTCCGAGAGAAAAACCAAGTCAGGTGTGTGTCCCTTCTCATGGGTTGGGCCCTCAATTACTTGTGTCAGGTCCATGGTTGCCATGGAAGCCATGAAGTCCCACGCCAACCCAGAGGACTCACTGAGTGACGGCACATTAAAGTCCCCCAAGACAATAAGTCTGGGGAACCCAACCGCCAACCCGGCTACCTCCTCGAGTAGCGTGGGCAGGGCTGTAGAAACGCAGCTGGGAGGCAGGTACGTAAGCAACAGACCCACCTGTACACCTAGGTCCAACCTCATAAGGAGGGACTCACAACCTGATATCTCAGTAGCAGCGAGTCTGCGCAGCCCGAGTGACTCCTTGGCTATAATCGCCACTCCTCCCCCCCTTCCCTGGCTGATGCCATACCTGAAACCCAGCTGGGCACATCTCAGAGAGGGGAACTCCTCCCTCTGGTGTCAGCCAGGTCTCAGTCACACATGCTAGGTCGGCCTCCCCATCCAGAATTAAATCCCGGATGAGGAGAGCTTTATTTACCACCGACCTGGCATTGAGCAGCAGCAGCCTGAGTCCAGGGTCCGGATTTCACTCGTTACCAGTACTCCGGGAGAGGTTCCGGGGGCTGGAACAAGAGATCGCTTTCAAGCAGCAGCAGGAGCAAACCAAGCCAGCAAGGGGGAAGATGGACGCCCCCGGCGGCCCCCAGCGGGCCCCCAGCGGGCGAGCTGGCTCCGAAGCCCCAAAAACATCCAGTCTGGGTCATATCTATCTTCTCTGATATAAACCCAATTTTACTCTTTCCTGGATCCTGTCATACTACTAAGGGGGAGAGGGTATGCATGGGGGTTTTATGACTTTCACTTCCTCTATTCACTACAAAGTAACCATTTGTTCCATTCGCTTGGGATCTGCTAACCATAACAATGTAGCCATTTGCCTTTCATCCAATGCTCCTCTGAACTTCTCCTCCCTTACTGGCCAGTGAGAGAAAGAAGGGGGGGGAGATGCAGCATCTGGGATCTGTGTAAGGAGATGTTGAATGATCGTGCCAACGGAATGGATGGATGTTATCTCTCCTGGAGTTAACACCTTGAATCGTCTGGAAGAACTACGGGGTGGGGGGCTGCTTAGGGACAATTTAAAAATATTGAATTGTAAGGGAATCCCTGAGATCCTGTCTATCATGCCAGTTTCTTTTAATAAAAGTTCCTGTTGGAAGAGACCGTTTCCAAGAGTTCTGCTTTCTTAAAATGTGGATTGAAGTGCGTCCTTACATTAGACAGGATCTGCAGTAATAGTCAACCTGGAAGGGAGAATCTCGCCGGGGGACTTTGCAATAAATACAATGTCAGACGACGAGGCAGAGAAGGGAGAAACCCCCATGGAGAGGGATCCTTTCCCCCAACCGAAAACCTGCCAGCTGTTGGTATCTGAAATGTCATACTCAGGAGAAAAGGTGGTGGAAGTGCATAACCACAAAGCTCAGTGGTCAATGGACATTGGAAAGAAATGTGAGTGGGAAAAGAGGTCGAGAAAGGTGACCCTGAGACAGGAGACCCCACCAACCAGAATGGAAGCAGGAGATGGAGAAATCCCTGCACGTGAGCGAAGAGGAAGGAAGTTGGGCACAGCAGTTGAACTGGATCCTAGAGAAAGCTATTGACCTGATGAAAAGAACCCTTGGCTCCCTAGGGGAGGAGAATTCTGAGCCCCATGGCCGCACCAGCACCTGGAGCTGCAGCTGGAGGGACACTGAGGGGGAATTGGAACCTGCAGTCCTGGGGACGTCTGCTGATCCAGTAGCGACCACTTCAGCAGCCCCCATTCCCTGCCGACCCGCAGATGGTGATCCAGATGGAAGACAATACCACCAACGGTGAAGGCACCGATCCATTCAAAGACTCCTGCTGCTGGGTGCAAAATTCTAGGGGGAGCCTATACGCTTGGGGGTTTTCCTAACCTAAGTTCTCAGCTACATGGAGGAATACGGGTGGCACATCCCTAGCGACAAAGCCCGTATCCATATCATGCAATCTGCTCTGGATGGATGGGCAAAAGACTGGGTGGTGAATTTGCATGATTCCGATGTCCCAGAGCTCAACGACTTCAACCGTTTCATGTCCTCTCTGAGAAGGCGATTTGAGGACCCCCTGGCTGATCGCAAAGCCCACTAAAGAATCAAAATGGTGAGGTAAGGCAGACACCTAGTAGCTGAATATACACAAGAATTCCGTCCATTGCCAGCAAGCTGAACTGGCTGGAAGACATCCTCCTTAGCCATTTCAAAGATGGCCTAAATTATGACCTGTATGATGCTTGCCTGCCCTGGGGGGACCCACACCAACTTAACCAGTGGTACATCCTGGCAGAGGAAGCAGACATCGACCTACTGAAGAGGCACTGCCAAGGAAAACCATGGGGCCGCTCACCGCCTGAGCTGACGCGCAAGCCAGCAAAGCTACCGGCTATGTCCAAGAAGCCAACGGGCTGTTTCAAATGTGGGAGAGAGGGGCATCGAGCTTTAGAGTGCCGCTTGAAAGCCCCCCCCCCAGCACAACCCAGTCAGATCATCAGCCAGTAAATCTGGGAAGTCCCCAGCTAAGCCAAAAGAACCTGCCATGACAGCGATAGAGGCTGTGGAATCCCCAACCTCTGCCCAACATGGGGAAGGAACTCCAGCCTACACTGCAGGGCCGGTGATGCCTCAGACGACAGCACAGAGGGTGAACCCCTGGTAAGTGAACCCATCGTACCCATCCTCAAGACAGTGACTATATTAATTCCATCCATGCCTGAAGCTGTCAAGTTGAAAGCCTTAAAAGACTCTGGCTACACCCGCTGCCTCATTAGCCCAATGCTAGTGGGGAATCTGGGCATTCCGGTGAGGAGGCTAGAACAACCAATCTCATTTGGCCAGTTAGATGGGTCCATAGCAGGGGGGATGCCAGCTACCCTAGCTACTTTACCAGTCCACCTATCCTTTGGAAACCATGAGGAAGACATAACACTCATAGTGACCTCAGACATGGAATGCCCGATGATCCTAGGGCTGGAATGGTTAAAGAAATGGAACCCCTGGGTAAATTGGAGGATGGCAGAAATCAATTTCCTGAAGGGGGACCCTACGGACTTAAAACCCCAAGGTGACCTACCAAAATTAAGAACAGAAAAAGCATACACGGGAGAAGAAAAATGGCTGCCCGAAATACCAGAGGAATACAGAGATCTTGCTGAAGTTTTCAGTGAGGAGAGGGAGGATGAGCTCCCCCCCCCACCGACCCATGGACCGTGCCATAGAATTCAAGCCCATGGCAAAACTCCCGAAGCCCAGACTTTGCTCCATGAGCCCAAAGGAGAAGGAGGAAATGGAAAGATTCATAAATAAAAACCTAGAAAGGGGGTTCATCGAACCTGCCAAGCCAAAAGTGGCTGCCCTAGTCCTCTTTAGACAGAAGAAGGACGGCTCTTTACGCTTATGCATAGACTACCGCCTATTGAATACAGTCAGTGAAAGAAACCTATACCCCCTACCCCTCATGAAGGACATGTTATCCCATCTATCGAAAGGAAGACTTTTTACTAAACTAAATCTAAGGGAAGCGTATTACCGTGTTACAATTAAGGAAGGGGAGGAATGGAAAACTGCATTTAATTGCCCAATGGGTGCTACCAATTCAAAGTTTTGCCATTCGGATTACAAGGGGGTCACGCAGTATTTATGCAATTAATCAACGAGATACCAAGGGAGCACCTATTTAAGGGGGTCCTGGTTTACTTAGACAACATCCTTATCTTCACCGAATCCAAAGAGGAACATGTCAACCTAGTCAGAGCGGTTTTAAAGAAACTGCAAGCTGCCCACCTATATGCCAAATTATCGAAATGCGAATTCCACCAAGAAAGAATAGACTACCTGGGTTATCGCATATCCCCACAGGGCATTGAAATGGACCCAGAGAAGATCAGAGCATTATTAGAATGGGCACCACCTCGCACAAGAAAGCGGCTGCAAAGTTTCCTGGGTTTCATTAATTCATTCCCTCATTTGCTCAGATAGCCCTGCACCTCATGAATTTACTAAAAATGAAAGGAGAATCCTCAGTGAAACCTAGCCAGCCACTAAAATGGATAATGGAATGCCAAGGGACATTTGAGAGATTAAAGAGACTCTTTTCTGCTGAACCAGTACTGAGGCATCCAGACATGGATAAGCCCTTCATAATACAGACAGATGCAAGTGATGTGGCAGTGGGGGCTGTACTATTACAAGAAAACAATGAAGAGGTATTGCAACCCTGCGCATATACATCCAAGAAACTCACCGAAACGGAACAGCGCTGGGCTGTGTGGGAGAAAGAGACATACAGGATACATTGGTCATTACGTACGTGGCGCCAATTCCTGGAAGGGAATAAGATCTCTTTTCAGGTGTGGACAGACCACAAAAACCTGGAAGCCTTGAAAACACCCAGGAAGCTCAACCTTAAGCAAGACCGCTGTTCCCAGCATTTTCACCAATTCAACTTTACGCTCAAGCACTTGCCGGGGGGGGGGGAGAACTTCCTGGCAGATGTACTGTCTCGCCTGCCCCAATATAACAGCACGTGAGCCACCGATTCTAAACCACTTATGGCGGAATCACAACTGGCAGTGCCAGTAACTATCAGAGCCCAAGCTAAATTAAAACCACAGCTGGATAGCCAAACCAGAATTGAATTCCAGAAAACTTTGGAAACGGATGAATGGTTCCATAAAAATAGACACGTGTGCACAATGAAAGATGGACTGCCTTTGGTGGGGGAAAAGTTATATATACCAACCACCCAAAGAGTCACATTCATGCAGCTTTGCCATGACACAAAATCAGCAGGGCATTTTGGATTTCTAAAAACATTATATTTAATTAAACGGCAATTTTGGTGGCCATCCATGAAAAAGGACATAGAAAGTTATGTGGCCAGCTGCCCAACGTGCACAACTGCAAAGAGGTTGCAAGGGAAATTGCCCGGACTGTTACAAACAGTGGTGAATCCCTCAGCCCCCTGGAAAGAAATATCCATGGATTTTATAGTGGAATTACCAGAAAGAAATGGGAATACTGTCGTCTGGATGGTCACGGACTTGTTTTCCAAACAGGTGCACTTTATCCCTTGCCAAAAGATTCCCACCACAAAAGCCTTAGTGAAACCTTTCATGCAGCATGTTTACAGATTGCATGGGGCACCCCAACACATCATATCTGATAGGGGAGTGCAATTTATGTCTGCATTTTGGAAGGAATTTTTATCCATTTTAGGGACCACTCAGGGACTGACATCTAGTCATCAACCTCAAGGGAATGGTCAAACAGAGAAATCTAACTCAGTAATTGAGCAATATTTAAGATGCTTTATTAATTTCCAACAGTCGGATTGGATGGACTTACTCCCTTTTGCAGAAGTTGTCTACAATAATACAGTCCACTCCACCACAGGTTACACTCCTTTTCAAATAGCTATCGGTCAAAGTTTCAACTCCATGCCAGAACTAATCCCAAACAAACCGGCAATCCCTTCACTGAAAGAATAGATAGAACAATTACAAAACATCTGGCCAATAGTTAGAAAAGCCCTAGACGAAGCTAGGCAAGCATACAAAGCACAAGCAGATAAAAAAAGGGTTGAACCCACACCATTCATTATGGGAGAAATGGTATATTTGTCTACAAAATACCTAAAATCCCTACAACCCTGTAAAAAACTTGGACCAAAATATATGGGACATTTTCCAATTAAAAGGATCATAAACCCAGTAACAGTAGAATTAGAATTACCCCAAAATCTCAGGCAAATACACCCAATTTTCCACTGCAGTTTGCTGAAAAGAGAACAATTACCCTTACGGCCAAAAATCCCCCCCACTTCCAGTCATGGTGGAAGGAGAACAACACTTTAAGATAAAGGAAATCCTAGACTCTAGGAGATATCATGGGACAACTCAATACCTAGTAGCATGGAAACACCTCCCCTTCTCACAAAACGAGTGGGTCCATAAAGGTCATGTCAGAGCCCCTAAGCTATTAAAGAAGTTTCAAACAGAGTATCCCAACAAGCCAGACTAACTTTTATACCTGTTTTGTTTTCTTTACAGGTGGATCTCTCTTATTTGTAAGGGGGGCAGGATGTCAGAATCCAGTTATATTTCATTTCTATCTATCTTGTCTGATATAAACCCAATTTTACTCTCTCCTGGATCCTGTCATACTACTAAGGGGGAGGGGGATATGCATGGGGGTTTTATGACTTTCACTTCCTCTATTCACTACAAAGTAACCTTTTGTTGATTCGCTTCAGATGTCATGTATCTTACATTGGATCTGCTAACCATAACAATGTAGCCATTTCCCTTTCATCCTGTGCTCCTCTGAATTGCTCCTCCCTTACCGGCCAGTGTGAGAAAGGTGGGGAAGATGCAGTATCTGGGATCTGTGTAAAGAGATGTTGAATGATCGTACCAATGGAGCGGATGGATGTTATCTCTCCTGGAGTTAACACCTAGAAATCTGCCAGTTTGAATCTCCTGGAAGAACTACGGGGTGGGGGGCTTCTTAGGGACAATTTAAAAATATCGAATTGTAAGAGAATCTCTCAGATCCTGTTTATCATGCCCACTATCAGTTTCTTTTAATAAAAGTTCCTGTTGGAAGAGACCATTTCCAAGAGTTCTGCTTTCTTAAAATGTGGATTGAAGTGGGTTCTTACAGATAGGCAAAATCACTGGGCAATGATTTTTGCCTTTTTTTCCTAATTAAATGTTTAATTACAGCCTCAGAAATGCATATGTATGCGTATATCTATAGACCAGACATGTCAAATACAAGGCCTGGGGGCCAGATGCGGCCCGCGAAGTGGTTTCATGTGGCCCGCAAAGCCATCCTGGAAACAGTGAGGGAACAGCCCCCGCTGCCTTGGCCCTGGTTCTGGCTGCGTTTCTTGCCTGTTTTTCTCCCTCCCTTATCTCAAATATTTTCCCACCACTCTGTACTTAAGAAGGAAGAAAGGAAAGAAGGAGAGGGAGTGTCCGACGGAAGTCCTGCCTTAGTCCGGTCCTGCTGCCCTTTTACCATCCCCTTGCCCCCTCCTCCTGGCCTATCCTGGGGTCTCCCATCCTATTGCTAAAGAAGCTTTGGATACAAAGCCGGGTCTACTCCCATGGAGAGGGAATGGGCCTCCCTCTGACTTTGCCCTCGTACCCATCATGAGCAACCTGGCTAAGGAGAGCAAGCACAGTAGCAGCAGCAGTCTTGAGGAGGAGGTAAGTGCAGCTGGGCGCCCCCTTGGGGAAGTGGGGCTGGGATTGTTGCCACAGTGCTTGAGGGCCAGGCAGCCTGCACCACCTTCCAGCCCCCCCACATGGCCTGAGAGGAACGGTGAGGCTCCTCCAGTAGACCATGCCTTGGCACTTGCCCTGGTCCCACCCCCTTCTGCCAAAGACCCTCAGATCTGTCCCACTCCTGCCCAGGCCCCCACAGGCCCCCTTGATGCGAACGATGTAGAGCTGGCCATGCCCACCCAATAGGCCGCACCCACTCTGCACCCATCCTGGCCACACCCACCCAGCCCCCCGAGGGCAACCGCAATGCTGATGCAGCCTTCAATGAAATTGAGTTTGATACCCATGCTATAGATACTACACTTGATTTCACTTTTCTTTAATATTGCTATAGATCCCCTGGAATAGAACAAAATACTCCAGATGTGCCAACAGGTATGTTTAAAAAGTATCAAGATGGGAGCTATGACAGGGCGATTGAAATTCTACCTATTTATGTGTTTTTCACATGTGATACACATTAAAACAGGTGGAACTTTGATCCAATCATCTCAGCTGCCATTCAGACTTTTTTGAACATACCTTGAACACTTTACTAATGTGTTCCTTTATAGAAAAATTAAGACAGTGATTGCAACTCTAAAAATGCTGAGCAAACTAGACGAGTCATGAATAGCATTTCTTTAAGAGTCTGACAGCCAATTCTTGAATACAATTGACCTAAATTATTGTGTTTTTTATAAACAAACAAACAAACTAAGGGACCTAATGTGTGCCCAAAACATAAGGCTGCTACTGTGAGACCTTCAAAAATATAGTGACTACTGGTACTGTGGTAGCAGCTTCTGGCTGAATGTCTTGCATTGTCCCCCAAAATCTAGCAAGCAATAACTTTTAATGGTATCTGGAAAAGAAGTAAAAAAGGGCTTGTGATTTGCGACAAAGCCAGGTGATATGAAGCCCATTAGCTCTTTTTACACTCATGGTTCTCACAATGTAGGTAGTATAGCTGTATAGTGAAGCCAATGTGAGAGAGCTGGCTCTCTTTTGACTATTTCATGCACAAATCCCTCCTTGCCTGTGAAGTATTTTTTCCGGCTCCATTTGAAAAAAGATTCAGTGGATTAAGAACTAAAATCCCATTGCAAAGAATTGTGAAGAAAAGTTGACAGGCATGCTAAACAGAAGAGCTGACCATCAAGAGACTGAACAGCTGTGTGGTTGCAGCATATGTGTGGATGATGAAACTTCACGATACCAAGATCTACTAAAGCTTCAGTTATATTTCAATGTCAGACTGAGTCTATAGAACTAGAGGAATAGTTTATGTCTTGGTCTGCATACCTAGGATTCATTTAAAATCTGATTGACCCAGCCTTTGGGGTATGATAGTGCCTAATTCCCTGACAAGCTAGACCAGGAGTCTTTAGATGTTAATTCTACCTGCAATCCCAAAGATGCTTTTTTTTTTTTGGGAAGAAGGTTACAGTTTATTTTTTTTTTAATTTTTTATTAAAACAATCGACATTAAACATAAGAACATATTAAGAAGCAATCATCATAAAACCTGAAATACAACACTAAGTATTAATCTTTGTAAACGTCTGACTTGGTACACATTCTTCACTCCTCACTTCAAGCCTCAACTATACGCCTGTTACATTTTATTTGATTGGTGTTTCTCTTATCTATAGTCTATCCACTGTTTCCAGTGTATCACATATTGTTCGTTTTCATGAGGCAATTGGACTTTCTTTTTTTTCTTTGAAGACGTTTTGCTTCTCATCCAAGAAGCTTCTTTAGCTCTGACTGGATGGTGGGGAATGGAAAGATTTAAAACATAAATCATAAATCTTTCCATTCCTCACCATCCAGATCTGAAGAAGCTTCTTGGATGAGAAGCAAAATGTCTTCAAAGAAAAACAAAGTCTAGTTGCCTCGTGAAAAAGCATCTTTGGGATAACTATGATCTGGATGACTGAGAATCTCCTTTTGCTCATAATTATCCCCCGTTTGAGACTGTAAAAATAGTACAGAGAAGAACAGCAAAGATGATTTGGGGACTGGAGGCTAAAACATATAAAGAATGTTGCTGGAATTGGGTATGTCTAGTTTAATGAAAAAAAGGAGTAGAGGTGACATAATAGCAGTGTTACAATATCTAAGGCATTGCCATAAAGAAGAGCGAGTCAACCTGTTTTCCAAAACACCTGAAGGCAGGACAAGAAGCAACGGATGGAAACTATTCAAGGTCAGAAGCAACCTAGAACTTAGAAGAAATTTCCTGACAGTTAGAACAAGTAATCAGTGGAACATCTTGCTTCCAGATGTTGTGAATGCTCTAACACTGGATGTTTTAAAGAAGAGACTGGACAACCATTTGTCTGAAATATTATAGGGTTTCCTGCCTGAGCAGGGGGTTGGACTAAAAGACCTCTAAGGTCCTTTCCAACATTGT
Organism: Bothrops alternatus; assembly: GCA_034064705.1. Lineage (NCBI taxonomy): Eukaryota > Metazoa > Chordata > Lepidosauria > Squamata > Viperidae > Bothrops > Bothrops alternatus. Next base: position 4,488,184 of record JARGCV010000009.1, on the reverse strand, counting down.
TATTCTGTCATTCTGCTATTCTGCTCTCAGACATGCCATGAGTTCTCCAAATCCAAGTTTTGAATAAGAAGTGACAGTTGTCCAGTGAGACTGTTTCCTCAGTCATTAGGATTATTGAGTACAGGAATAAAATCATATCCAATAGTAGATAACGGCATTTATGTATCTTGGGATTAAACTTGTGGCTTCTCCCTCCTGCCTCTCTGAAATACTAAGATGCATGAGCTGGTGGTCTTGAAACTGAGTGACTTTCTTTGTTTACATAATGGCCAACTCTGGGCTGGGAATCACCAGTTCATACCTTAATCCTTACAATACTATCACTGGCTGATGATTTTGCTGCTGGCTAGTAATGTTGAGAAGGTGTGGAGGTCAGCCTTTCCTGCATGGGAAATGAGAATGTCAGAATTGAGGCAACTAGGATTATCAATGGAGACAGTCAAACCTAAATACATATAAATATATATATATAAATGTGGGCCTAAGAGCAAGGGAAGAGAAACTATAACATGATGATGATAATGATGATGAAAAATTAATTTTGTTATTGCTACCCACTCCAGTAGATGGTGGGGAGCTTATAAAATTCAAAAAATAGAATAAAAACAATTAGAAACATGGGGAAAAATGGGCACACTGAAATAAAAACAATCCTAACAATAGAATGACAACAGTGCTTCCCCAAACAAATAAACCTCAGCCCTGGGAATAGAGCCAGGTCTTAGGAGCTTTCTGAATCCCAGGAGAGTAAGTGACTCTCTGATGCTTCCATGATTAAAAACTAAAAATTGCTCATATTTCCAAAAATGTCACGCCCATTATTTTTGAAACCTTAATTGTAGTTTTTGATTATGTGAGAAGCTTAAACAATGGACATTCTGATTTCCATAAGAATAATTTAGCACAAAATTAACTCTTACAGCATTTCTATACCATTTTCATAGCAGCCTAGTGCCTCTGGGCTCCTCTTCTGTGCTGTAATTCCACAATAAGTGGTCTCCCAATAAGACAGCTAAGCTAGTTTTTGTTTTGTTTTTTTAGCTCAGCTATGCAAAAACTTAAATAGCAAAATTTGAAGTCTGGAAAGCTAAGAGGATGAACTCTGGGTCAACCTTTGTCACTTCAGCTGTGACGCTATTACTGAATGTCATACTGGTTTACAGGGATTTTAGGTGTACGACTTATTTCTCCTTGCTATAAACAAATATGGCAAAACAAAAAATGGAAATGGAGGAAAGCGTCACCAGCCATAGTCCATTTCTGGTCAGATATCAGGAGAACAGAGTGGTTGATTCCAAGCAATCTTACAAAAGGTATGAGCAAGGAGATCACAAGCAAGGATTTGAGAATGTTTGGGAGGTGGTGATGTTGGCTATGTATAAATGCATTTCCATTAGCATGAATATTTAAACTTTCATTTTTTTCTCATTAGATTGTGCCCATTCCATATAAAATGAATGGCATTTTAAAATTAGTTACCTGTATGATAAGGAAGGACTCACTGGAGAAGAGCTTAATACTGGTAAAGATTGAGAGCAATAGAAGAAGGGGACGACAGAGAATGAGGTTGCTGGATGGAGTCACTGAAGCAATAGGCGTGAGCTTAAATGGACTCCAGAAGATGGTACAGGACAGGAAAGTCTGGAGGAATGTTGTCCATGGGATTGTGATGGGTCGGACACGACTTCGCATCTAACAACAACAACAAATTAGTCAGCTTATCTTAGCCTGTCACTTGTTTATGGAGATTCTCAGTCATCCAGGTCATGGTTGTCCTAAAGGTGCTTTTCCAAAGTCCAGTTGCCTTTGCAAAAGCATCTTTGGGATATGAACCATTTTATATGGGCTCAGAAGCTGAACAGGATCAGATCTGAAGATGATCAGGGCTTTAGGCTGAAGTGGGAAACTAGAAAACACACTGAAATAAGTCAATGTCAAACCACTTTCTTAAACTTATAAAAAAAAACTACAAAATTGTGTCCCTTTATAGTCAAGAGTCAATCGCCATGGTATAACATTTCCATACTGTTGTTTCAGGAAGGAAGGAAGGAAGGAAGGAAGGAAGGAAGGAAGGAAGGAAGGAAGGAAGGAAGGAAGGAAGGAAGGAAGGAAGGAAGGAAGGAAAGAAGAGCTGAATTATCATGGAACTGATGGGAAGAAGCTAAGCCAGCCGAGAGAAGAGAGCTACATACAAGCAGATTTTTTTCTTATTTCTTCATAGAAATAATTGTCAGAAAATTATAGAATTTTGAAATTGGAATTGGAATTGGAAGATGTTTAATTCTAATGAGCCTGCTGAAATTAACTATGATTAATTTCATGACTAACTTCAGAACAAGGTTCATTGATTTAATTAAGTTTGCTCAAAGTTTAACTAAATGTGGATCTAACCCATTATATAAAGCAAAAGCTACTTTTTAAGTTTGTATGTATTTAATCTGTGATCTGATTTATTCTCAAAGAGTATTTCTGACTCAAAGGTTGATTTATAATTAAAAAACAATCTTTATACTTATATTTTGATTTCAACCACCTTTGCCATAACTACAGCTTGCTTAAAGGGAATAAGACCTGAAAAGAGAGTTTCCCATCTATAAATTTCAAATCTTTGACTTGATTGCAAAATGAAAGCAAGAGAAGCTTTGACAACAGAAGGATATACATGTCAATGGTTTTCTTATGTACAATTGTTTAAGAGGATATTTTTCACAGTTTTGAATAAAGTAACATTGAGTTTGAAATAGAATTATGTACTAATGACAAACATATTATTGCTAAAATGTTTAAACATTTGCTGAAATATGAGACTGAAAATCAAGTGTATGGAAGAATGTATGATAAAATAGGCTAAACATTTTGGCTATAATATACAAATGGATCAATGGGAAAATATGTTGTTGAAAAGACTGAAATTTACATTACGTTCTAGCTTTAAAGAAAAGTTTTATAAAATTATATATCATTGGTATCTCTCAACAGAGAAATTGTCTAGAATGTATAAGGTATTTTGATTCTTTCCTGGAAATGTGAACAACATGAAGAGACATTTTATCATATTTGGGGGACATATAAGAAAGCCCCCCCAAAGGATAAAAATATATTCATTTATTCAGAAGATATTAAAGGTTAAGGTAGAACCAAACCAGAGACTTTTCTTTTGGAACTAATGGATAAACAACTGAAAGAATTCATAGAGCTTTGTTTTATATATGACAACTGCAATGAGAGTATTATAGTCTCAAAAGTGAAAACTACCAATAATGGACAAGCAATGATGTAAGTTCCAGAGATGGCTTAATTGATACATTTGATCAAAGAAAACACAATATTTCCATTTATAACAAATCCCTCATAGAGTTTTTGCATGAAACAGAAACAAGTGCACTTTTGACTTGTAGTTTTAATGATTAAAAAAATTGGATAATAGACAAAAGTTTGGGGCTTTTTGTGTAGCCATAGAATAAGAGATAAATTTATAATCATAGTTATATTTGTTGCAAAGGAAATTGGAAGATACAGACTTTTTCTTAGATCTTTCATTATCTACTCAGATTTTAGGCACTTGTATCACTCCCATGATTTGGGAGTAAATTGTACCAAAGATGCTATTTGGATTATTCTGTTTTACTGAGTTTGTAGTATTGAGCAACTTTGCCACATTTATGAAGATTGAAAAAGCATAAATATTTGAAATATATAAATAAACTTGCATATTTAATAATTTTACACCAAATGCAGCTACAACTCTTTGTACTTGATCAATGCGTAGTGCAGCCTGGATGCCTATCATTGAAAGATTTATATTAGTTTCTGTTTTCTATTTTTTTTTTTTTTAAATTATAAAAATTATTTTATTAAGAACAATCAGCATTGGACATAAAAACATATTATGCCGCGATCATCATGACACGCTCGTTTTCCAGAATTGTTTCATCTTCATTTGTAAATGCTGCCAGAGTAATACAATGCAAGCATTGAAAAGTTAAATTCTTGCAATCTATCGCGTCAAATAATATCCTTTTCAACATTCACCATACACTAAGAAAAGGTGATTGAATAGTTTTGAGAAGATCATATAAATATAGGATTTTCCCCCTTACTGCCTGATAGTTTTGCTTTCTTTGAACTAAGAACTCGCCTGAAATATATCTAAAACTCAGCAGCATTTTTTCCCTTTATTTGATTTTTGAACTCCAGCTGAGTTTTGGCAGATGAGTGCTCTCTGATTCTACTCTATAAAAGTTTGAATTGGAAAGGTTCCACACAGATATCCTTACAAAGTTCTTCACATCACCCGGTCATAACAAGAACTTCTATTCTAAATCTAGACAACAGAATTATGAAATAATACAGCTTTGGTATAATTTTAATAACCTTTCCTTATAAACAACCTATACCTCCAACCTATACCTTTATAAAAAAAATCTTCTGAAGCAAAGCAATTCATTGAAAAACAACTTATAGATATGAGCAGTGTTTGTTCTTCAGTGTCAACATGGTAGTTTGTACATTTATTCTAGGACTTACAGAAACAATTAAATAATTGAATACTATACTTCTTACAGAGATTACTGTATGCTTCTTATTATTTTAAAACTCTACGCACCAATTTTTCACTGAAAACTTTCTGAGAATGAGCAATGCCACCAGAATAGTGTGCAGAGGTTAACAGTTTGAGCAGAAGACTGCATTGACCAGGCAAAAACTGGTAAAAAAAATATTAGCACAATTGCCCAATTGGCAAGGTTCATTTACTCTGCCAAGTTGTACTATTTTCTTCCAAATCCAAAAGCTGGATGTTACAAACATGAAATGTTTCAGGCTCTCCTAATTTCTAACTGAAAGAACATCAATTAACGAAGAGAAGGACGAGGGGGGACATGATAGCAATAGTCAAGCTATTATCCAAGGCGCCTGAAGGCAGGATGAGAAGCAATGGATGGAAACTGATCAAGGAGAGAAGCAACTTAGAACTAAGGAGAAACTTCCTTAGAACAATTAACCAATGAACAACCTGCCTCCAGAAGTAGTGAATGCTCCAACACTGGAAGTTTTTAAGAAGAGACTGGACAGCCATTTTTCTGAAATGGTGTAGGCTTCCTGCCCGAGCAGGGAGTTGGGCTCGATGACCTCCAAGGTCCCTTCCAACTTTATTATTATTATTATTATTATTATTATTATTATTATTATTATTATTATTACTACTACTACTACTACTACTACTACTACTACTACTACTACTACTACTACTCCATAATTTTGACAAACAGGTTTACAATCCATGGTGGAGGTGGGAGTGACATGAAGAAACAGATTTCAGCTAAACAAAAGAGTAAGCTTCTGGTGAAACAGAAGAGAGCATCTTCTCTTTCACTACAGAAGATTTAAGCTTAGGATGAACATCCATCAGTGATGAAGTAGCAAGACCCTATATTGCATATCTTGAATATAATAGGCTTGAGCTGGCTTTTCTAATGTGACACCTTCTTGTTGAATTGGAATTACAATTCTCCAACTTCACAGGAGCTGCGGTCCCAACCCAAGTTGAAGAAGACAATTTGGAAAAGTCTATACAGTAAAGACAACAATGTCCTTTACAAAGTTCCCCTATCTTCATGTTTTTTTTTGCCAAACTGACATGATGACTGAAAGAATAATCCAAAAATTAAAAAAACTAAAAACTAGAAAGAAGAAAGAAAAATTGGCACTTACCCAATTATTATGCTGTTCATATATATATATAAAGGAATCAATTCTTTCATGTCATTTAGCCCAAAAACAATTCATTTTAAAACCTGGAAACTTGGCTTTAATGGGCACTGGTCATTTTTTTAGTTTTAGGATGGCATAAACTGTTTGTAAAAAAAACCAAATGTTAAATGAAACATTGTCCATGAAACATGTTGGCCATGTTTCCCATTTTCTAACCCTGATATCCCAAGTAACACAATTCTTAAGAAACATTCACTTGTTTTGAAGTTTCTTAGCCATCGTTCCATTCCTCTAGAGCAGACTGCAATGTGCAACATGCCAGCTATTGAATTCCATTGAAAACGCTTGTGGTGGTAGCGTGGTGGGGCTTGGAGAAGCATCTTGATTTAAAAATGACTGTTTTCATAAGTAAGTCTTTCATGCACATTTCATGAAGCTCAGTTCACCAGCACTTGCTAAAATTACTGTGAGACTTACACAGAAGTTCTTGTACCTGCAGGGGTTATTTGAGGAGGAAAGGGAAAGAATTAGACCAGCTTTAATAAGTGGAGGATGATAAAAGTCACTTGGAATCTTCATGGTTGGTGCAAATCTTTAGTTCTGTCAATGAAAAGAATGTCCAAGAAATACCAAGCATAGAACAGTGGTTATTAAAAGAAGTTTTATTCAGAGTTTTAAAAAATTATTATTATTATTCCAATATAAAAAGGCTTGTTGTTAGGTGCTCAGTAAGCCTTTTGTGAGCCAAATAGCACACTGTTTTTTAAATCTTTCTGAGGTAGGCAGGCAGGCTCATTATTATTTTTTTTATTGGTTTTTTAATTTTTAACAGAAAAAGAAAAATACTCAAATCAAATCATAATGTTAAAATAAACAATAAACATAATCACAACATAAATACATATTTCAAAATCATCCATAAACAAAACATAAATACTTATTTCAATACATCTAATAATAATAACTCAACTGAAAATAATCATAAACCATATTTACCAGACAATTAACATTACTGCTCGGTACCCCCCCACCACATCCCCCTAACCCTAACCTTCCCCCCTCACTTACCAACTAGCTACCTACTCTCCTCCCTCCTTCTCTATCTCCCTCCTTCTACTCCACCCAACTATCCCTACTCTTCCCCCTTCTTATCAACTTTCTACTTACATAAGCCTTCACTCCTCCTTCCTCTTTCCATCAGATGTGGTGCCCAGAGGCCACCCGAGCAACCCCTTAATAACAATAATTACATATCCCTGCATCAATCCCATTACAGTTGAGAAAACATAGTATATAAAATTATAAACCCTCCCTACCCCCCCTGACTTCCCAGAGTGAGTACAGGGTAAAACAAAAGAAAACCCACTACTTCAAACAAAGTTATTATATAATCCTAACAAGAATTTTAAACTATATACTAAATACAATCTCTACTTAACATTTATTCAGCCTTATCAATTCTAATACATATCTAATCCCTCAATCAGTATCTAATATCAAACCTTAAGTCATTTCAATCCACTAAACAGAACAAACAAATCATCTTGTTAAGAGTATTAATTTTCATTTACATATCTAAACCATCAATCTAACAATCTTAATTTTAAATTTCACTTCTTCAATCGACTTCTGGGCTTTCTCATATGTCAAATAAACCTAAATAACAAATACAATCTATTTAATCCATTTCTAACTTAGATTCCTCCTTATCAAATCACATAATGCTTATCTATCCCATCAATCAATCAATCTAATGTCAACCCTAGATCATTTCAAAGCAAGTACATTCTTCTTCAATTTAATTATATCTTCCATTAATCATCTTCTTTAACGTCTTACTCATAATCTTAATATTATATCTTCCGTTAATCATCTTCTCTTACATCTTATTCATAATCTTAGTCCTTGAGTCAGTCCATAGTTTTAAATTACCCATAATTCCTTGCATACAATTTTAAATTTCACATCTTCAATCGTACTCTTGGTTTTTTCTTCTGCCAGGTAAATCTCCATAACGAGGCCCCCCTTCCAAATAATAAGTCTCTCTTTTTTACTTGCAATATCATTTGAATCCATAAAAGCCATCTTAACCTTTGCATTAGTCCTCTATTTCTCTTAACCATAAACTTTCGTTGAGGTAACATTTCAAATCTCTGTCTTTGCTTTTCCTGGTCCTCAGCACCATAAATAGATTGCTTCTTAAACTGGATCAATTTCTCTTTTTTCTCAGTTAAATCTTCTTCTTGCTGCTTGTCTGAGAGGAGTAGCCATCCCCTCCTGTCTTGGAACAAATCCTCTTCCTCCACTCCGTAAATGAACTGTTTATCAAGCAAAATCCATTTCCCATTATTCTCTTCATTCTCAATACTGTCTTCTTCTTGTTTGGATTGTTGTATAAAATGTTCAACAGTCGGTTGCAAATCAATTTCATTTGGAAAAAAGGATCTAATTAATTTTAATATTTCTGCGTTAGTCTCTTTCAATATTGCAATCGTTTCTTCTTTAAATTCATCAATGCGATCCAAAATAGGTTTGACATTAAAACGTAAATTCCACTCCATTTTAAATTTTAAAACAATCACTCTGGCTTTAATCCAATTTCTACAACCGTCTCTCTAGCTTCGCTTACAAGAACAAAGAGAAAAAAGAAAATGGAGAATTCACTTTCACTTTCAAGCACTTTCCTTTAGCAGTGAAAGTAGTGAAAGCTATACGCCATCTTGAATGCATTATGTTGAAAGTAACAGTTAGAAATATATTGCCAGAAAAACAATAAAAAATACTTGCAATCCAATAAAAGCTCCTGTATTCACTCAGTCTGCAAACAGTCTCTCTTGTGTTCTATTTTTTAAAAGCAGAGGCGGTCGCGGCGTCTTTTTCTGTCTGATGACAGAAGCGTCTCTGGGCAGGAGTGTCTTCAGGAGTTATGGGGAGCTCGCACTCTTGATCCCTGAAACTTTTTCCAGGGATATTAGAGGAGCTCAACCCTTTACTCCCGTTGCTCTACACCTCTTCTTCGCCCGAAGAGGGGATTTTTCACCGCAAAAAACAGCTGATGTTCGCTATTTTTTGCGGCTTTACAAACCCAGGGAACGGAGCCTCACAGAGGAGACTCTAGCGACGCCGGCGGAGCCACTGGAAGTCCTCATTATTAAAACCATATTGTCCAATTCCTATCTCCCCCTTTTCTTCCATGTTTCCCCGATAGTAAGACACCCCCGATTGTAAGACGTATCGGGGGTTTCAGGGGGGTCGGCTAATATAAGTCGTACCCCGAAAGTAAGATGTACATCTTACTTTCGGGGAAACACGGGAGTATTGCCGGCGGCGCATGGCGGCGGCAGGGCGGGGAAGGGAGGGGAGGGAAGGTGCGCAAGCGGAGGAAGGGAGGAGCCGCGGGGAAGCTGGAGCCAAGGCTTCCAGCTGCATCTATTTTTCTCTTTCCCCCGCTCCCCATGTCCGAGGGAGCCGCCGCCGCCGCCATCAACTTTTCTCATTTGTCTTGGGAGGGGGGTAGAAAAAAAGCAGCTGTTGCTTTGGAAGATGGCGAGCTGCCGCCCCCTCCTCTGCTGGCTTCTCTTCTCCCACTTGGGGTCCCTTGGCTGTAAGTCTCCCGCGGCTTCTCCCCTCTCTTCTGGAGAGGGGGGTGTCACTTGATTTCCAACGCTCGAGCATTCAGTTCTGGGCTGCGAGGGACGAGGGTTGGCCGGGGTGGGGGAAGAGGACTCTGGGCTTAGAGAGCTGCCAAACTCGACGCCGCCCGAAATCTCCCCCTTGTAGCGACGCGGAGACTCTTGGTGCGGCCGTTTTTCCTTCGCAGCTTTCCAGGCTGGCTTTTCCTCACACTTCTGGAGGGCGGAGGAACAAACGCAGCCCGCTCCCTCGGCTCTCCCCACTAGGTGACAGCGCTGCTTGCGAAGACAAAAAGGGAGGCTTCCCTCGCCGCGATTGGCTTGACGCGGGGAAAGGGGAGGCGAGCGCACTTTGGCGAGCGGCGCCCCGGAAGAAGGTCCGGCAAGGCCCCGCTCGACCGGCACCCGGGCCATCCGCATCCGCATCTCGCCGCCGTCCCCGCGGACCAGTCCGGGCAGCAGAGCGCGCGGGACCGGCGCGGGTCTGGGGCGGCGCGCAGGCCTGCTCTGGGCTGGTGGTGGCGGGGCAGGGCGGGGCGGGGCGGGGAGGGGAGGGGAGCGCCGGCCGCCCCTGCCACACAGGCAAAGCTTCGTGGCGCACTTCGGAGAGCAGCGCCCCGGAAGAAGGTCGGCCGAGGGAGCCAGGAAGGAGGCGGGGAAGAGACGCCGAGGGGGGCAGCCAGACCTCCCCGTGCAAGCTGAGCCCCGAGCCTCTCCAGCCGCGCGCCGGGCCAGCAGGCTGCGCAGGGAGAGACGCCGCCGCCGCCGCCGCCCCAGCCGATGGCCGCCTAGGAGGCTCCTGCCGGGGGCGGAGGGGAGGGAGGCGTCCGCTTCTTTCAGCGGGCGTCCGAAAGCCACCCACCGCGCGCCGGGCCAGCAGGCTGCGCAGGGAGAGCCGCCGCCGCCGCCCCAGCCGATGGCCGCCTAGGAGGCTCCTGCCGGGGGTGGAGAGGAGGGAGGCGTCCGCTTCTTTCGGCGGGCGTCCGAAAGCCGCCCGCCGTGCGCCGGGCCAGCAGGCTGCGCAGGGAGAGCCGCCGCCCCAGCCGATGGCCGCCTAGGAGGCTCCTGCCGGGGGTGGAGGGGAGGGAGGCGTCCGCTTCTTTCGGCGGGCCTCCGAAAGCCGCCCGCCACGCCCGCCGGTGTCGGGAGAAGAGCCGCCCGGATCGTCGCTGTCCCGCTTTGCGCCTCGCCCGGACAAGCCGCGCGCCGCGGAGATATATAAGACATACCCCGAAAGTAAGACATAGTGGGCTTTTGGGGATAAAAAGAAAGTAAGACACTGTCTTACTTTCGGGGAAACACTATATTGTCCTCAAGGTCAAGCAGCCTTATCCTCATTAATCTACGTTGTTTTCTGAACAAGCTGTCTTTTAGTGGCAGCCAAAGATGAAAGTCTATATTTTTTGAGTGACCAATCAACTGTCTTCTGGGAAATAAAAAAGACCAAAAATGAAATCAAAGGATCACTTCTACCCTCTCAGGCCTCATCATGGCACCATGATCCAGGAGAGTCAGTGTCCTGTCTTTTATAATCACACGCAACAACTGCATCATTTCCTTTGCATTGGCCCTCAAACTTGTCAGAGCGGGTGTACTTTTTAAACTTATATTTTATACAGCAAATATTCTGAGCCACTCATTTTTAATTGGTTCAAATTTTCAAATTCAAATAGTTCGACAATTTGCCATCATAGAATTGGTGAACTGTAAATTGGTTTCTAAAGGAGAATGGGATTTCAGAAGATTAACTTGGCCTTTTTGGTGTTATCAGTGTCATTAGGTTACTTTGAAATTTCAGCTAAAAATGCCTCATTGATAGCCTCCAAAGTCATTGAGTGACTAATACTAGAAGGGGACAAGGTTCATGTTTTGTAATTCTGCATTTTGTATTACAAGACTCTTTTGAGGTTTTGTTTGAGTTGGCAGAAACCTTTTGAGAACCTGCCAGCTTAGGTTGTTGCTACTTTATGGATCTATATCTCAGTATTTGAATGTTTTTCCTTTGCTATCACATTCGACTTGCCTTTAGCTTTGTGTGAAATTTGTGACTTAGCTCTCCAAACTAAATCAGGGTTATGTGCATGTAAAATGCATTTTTCCCGCATTTATTTTTTGATGACCTTGGCTCTTTCATTTCTCTTCCCTCTTTCCCTTTTTTAGTTGTATGATATCTCTTTCCTTCTGATTTTTCTAGTCACACAAACTTTTGAAAAGCAAATTGTAGCCTATGCTCTTGCAGGAGAGTCCACCAAGTCTGAAATCCTGGAAAACCTGCTAGTCCATGCAGCCCTATTTGCACTCCCTTAGACATTTAATTTGGACCCTGCCAGATGGTTGTATTGATTGATGCATGACTTGCCCTTGCCTGGGCATTATGTTTTTTGGTTTTAAATTTTAAGTTTTATTTTGGCTTTATAGGGGTCATTGGTTTTTTTGTTGATTGTTGCATTTTGTTTATTGATTATGTTGTTTGGTTGTTTTTAATGAAGCGAACCAGCCAGAGTCACAAATGTGAGATTGAATGAATGAATGAACGGACAAACGAACAAACAAACAAACAAACAAACGAATGAATGAATGAATAAATGAATGAATAAATAAAAGCCTGATTCAGATTGGGTTTCGTGAATTTCTGTTTTGTGCCCATTGATGGTGCTGCCTAAATTAAACATGATCAAAATAGATCGCACAATAGATAAAATGCCAGCTAGGCATCAAAGCATCTCGAATCCCTGCTAATAGTTTTAAGAAAGACTTATGACATTTTCCAAGACTTTGAGGCAGCTAGGCAATCCCAGGAGAAGAAACAATTGCTTTAAGTTGCAGACAGATACTCTGTTCATCCCCTCCTTCAAATCCAAGTTCTGCACAGGCTTAATACCTCTGTAGGCATGATAGGTTAGCAGAAGTAGTAAGTATTTTGGGACATGGGAGAGAATTTCAAGGAAATAGAATTCTCTGTGGACCAGTTCATTGATTCCAACCCACCACACCTTTCCCTGCCTGAAGTATTTTGAATGTTCAACTGAATCTATAGAGAAGATTTCCTGACACCATAAATAAATGGATAACTGCAGCCATAGCATGAGTAATGTCTAAATGCTTCTGTCTTGTAAAGTGATATCCCCTTTTTTCAGAGGGAATTTTGAATGGGAAATCAAGGCTCCATTTGAATTACAAGTGTGTGATTTCTCTTCTCTGCAGTCTCAGGTAGTGATGGGCAGGTGTTTATCAATCATTTTGTATGCTCTTAGAAAATATCCTGGTGACCTTGGCTCTGTAATGCTCAATAATTATCATAGGAGCCTCAGACGTGTAACTTTCTAAGCATAACCTGTGTACAGCTTCTCTGAAAAAAACATTGTGTGCCCTAGGCTATTTTTATGATCAGTAGGAAGAATAAAAGAAAATGGTAGAATGGAACAGAGTTGGCTTCTTTTTGCTTTTTCATATGGACTTACCTAATTTGCACATATTCAACCAATATGGGAACTAGGTTTAATATCTGAGGATTTCCCAAATTTTCAAGCCATTTTCTAACTTAAAAATGGTTTGAAGAAGTGTATGTTCAGATTTTGTTTTGTTTTGTTGAATGGTGTCCCATTCTCAAACTCTGCCTGGCAAAGTCCCTGCCATTTTCTTTGCAAGGTTTTTCAGAAGTGTTTTGCCATTGCCTAAGACTGAGAGAAAGTAATGGTCCCCAGTCACACACCTGGTTTTGTGTCTAGGGCAGGACTAGAACTCAGGGTCTCCTGATCTCTAGCTTTAACTACTACACCAGACTGGTTCTCATGTTTAGATAAGGTGAGACAACAAGAACAATAAATTAGAAAATTTATGAAACAAATCAGTATTAATTACAAATGTGCCAAAAACAATGTATGCAAAAAATATGCATCTTATGATACACATTGGAGGGTCAGACACGAAGTAAGTCAATCTTAACCAATATTGCATTCTGTTCTAGAACAGAACAGAACATAATAACAGAATTAGAAGGGACATTGGAGGTCTTCTAGTCCAACCCCCTGCTCAAGCAGGAAACCCTATACCAGAGGTCTTCAAACTTGGCCCTTTTATGACTTGTGGACTTCAACTCCCAGAATTTGTCAGCCAGGCACACTGGCTGAGGAATTCTGGGAGTTGAAGTCACAAGTCATAAAAGGGCCAAGTTTGAAGACCCCTGCCCTATACCATTTCAGGCAAATGGTTGTCCAATCTCTTCTTAAAAACTTCTGTTGTTGGAGCATTCACAAATTCTGGAGGTGTTGTTCCATTGATTAATTGTTCTAAATTTCTCCTTAATTCTAGGTTGGTTCTCTCCTTGTTTAGTTTCCATTCATTGTTTCTTGTCCTGCCTTCAGGTGCTTTGGAGAATAGCTTGATCTTCTTTTCTTTGTGGCAGCCCCTTAAATATTGGAACACTGCTATCATGTCACCCAGGCCTACTTTCTGTTAAACTAGACATACCCAATTCCAGCAATGCTTCTTCATATGTTTTAGCCTTCATCTTGTAATCATCTTTGTTGCTCTTCTCTGCATTCTTTCTAGCATCTTAACATCTTTTTTATATTGTGGCAATGAAAATTGGATGCAATATTTCAAGTGTTGTCTTACCAAGATGTTATAAAGTGGGATTAACATTTCACGTGATCTGGATTTTATCCCTCTATTAAGGCAATCTAGGACTGGGTTGGCTTTTTTGGCACCTGCAGCACACTGCTGGCTCATATTTAAGTGATTGTCCACTACTCCAAGATCCTTCTCACAGTTACTGCTGTTGAGCCAGGTAATTCACCTATTGTGAATTGCACAGGAGACAGGGATTGAGAGATCATCTCACTGTATGCAAGTGAAACATTGAATGTGCAACTTCTGAAGATGGAGATAAAGCTTCCAAGACTGTAGGAATATGAGTAGGATTAGGACATGAAGGAAAGTGTCATAAGCATCTTTTGTATATCTCCAGAGCTTGCTTTTAAAAAGACCCTTTGAGAGATCAAAACTCAGGGACCCAAATGCATATGACAGATTTAGTTTGGTAACAATATTGAAATAATAAAGCATATAGGAATTTCACTCAGTACTTAGCACCAGAACAAAATATCATAGCGATTCAAGCTTCTACTTGCTTATGTAAAAGCCCTGTTCTCAACACTTCCAATATACCAAGTAGGAAATATAACTTAAAAGAAATACAACTTAGTTTTTCCTCAAATAAGTAAGTTTCCTGTGCTCTGTATTCCACATTTCTATTTTGATTTTGAAATGTCACAAGATTTAAAGTAAGGGGAGGGGAAAGGATTAGAATTTGCTCTTCAAATACCTGGAATTATTTATAGAATCTGGACAACTCTGATTTTTTAAAACCTATTGGTAATATATTAACCAGCCGGAAACTTGATAGGGCATTTTTTTTACATTTTCAAATGAGAAACAAATTAATAACGTTATGAACATGATATCAAGATGTCACATTGTATTTACCTAAAAAGAACATGAGATTTTTTTTCTTCAAATAATTTAAATAATTTAAAATAGGATGGCTATCTTATATTCTTGAGAATATAGTAATGACAATGGATAAGTAGTTACTGTCTAATACAAGGGCAATTTGGAAATAAACCTCCATTTGGTTATCAATGACAGGCACTCACAGTTACAGAATACACAACCTAGAATATAATGTTCTTAAAGAAAGAAAGCTCTATGCTGCAGTTAGTATGACTCATGTCACAAGATTGCAAATGTAAAAGGAAAATTGTGAAGGTAGTGATGTATTACTTAGATGGGAAAAGTCATTCCCTAAACAGCAATCAGAAATGAAATATTGTGTCCCATAGGTCCTAAAATAATGTCTTGATGGTTGCATCTCCAAGCTAAGTCAAATATTCATTAACTTTAGTAGGGCAAGACATTTTCAAATTTCTTGGATTTTTGCTGTAATTCATTGGAAAAGTAGAGTTCCCACTTAGGACAAGAGAAACTCTTGTTTGAAACCTGGAAAAAGTATTTCTAGCCACCATTGCTGAATGAATGGCTCAGACTCAGTAAATTCTATGTTTTAGAATGTTAGATTTAGTTTTAGAATGCTATAAAAAAAGAAATCATGATTGCTCTAGGAATCAGCCTTGATAATGGAAAAGTTATAACACTCAGGCCAAATAATTCATATTTAAAAGCTTCTGATGTTCTAACCAATGTTAAACATCCGGAATCTGGTAGCATTTTTTCAACTAATTAACCAAATCAGTGGGAGTGTGTGAAAGTTTATGCTTTTTAATAAAATGTGTTAGTTTGAAAAGATGCTACCAGATGCTTCCTGATTTTTTGAAACATCTGGTAGCAACATAGACTAACATGTTTTTTCTCCTACAATGACCAATGCTATTAAGTATACTTGCAGAACTATATATTCTATCAGAAGAATATATTGTTTGAGTGAAATGGAGGAAATTGGGGAAAAGATGATCTACATAATTAATGTACCTAGCCTCTCCACATGTTTTGGTCTTTAACTCTCAGCTGGTATAGACAAAATACTGTGAGATTTGTAGTCCAAAATACCCAAAGGATAGTGACACATTTTTGGATGATGGCATTATTTTAATGAAAAGTTTAAATGCTCAATAAAATCATATCTCCACCTCTTGCAACTATTGTAAAGTACCAGTGAAATTGCCAATCTTACTTCAGATAAGATTAAAAACCCAAGTTCTATCATTACTTATTTACTTTGACTCTAGATTGTCCTAAAAGATACTGAATTTATTTCCAGGAAAAATATGTGTAGGGTTATGCTTTATGTGTGCTAATCTGCACCAGTTAGGAATGGCAAACAGGTACTGGAAGTGTATTGTGCTCAACGTATCAATTGTTTTTGTCTTATAGAGTATACAGGAGCAGAGTTGATTTTCCCAGTTGGACCTAGAAGACAATAGCCTGAAGGAGTATTTAAAATCATAGAAAGAAAGCGAGGTGGAGATACAATAAGCAATCCTTAATTCAGTCACTTGAGTTTAAAATCATTTTCAATTAGTTTTATTTTTAAAAAAATATTTTGTTAACATCTCATGTTGGGCAATGTATTCCAATTGTTTACATTAAAAAAAAGAAAATAATTTTTTTATTTGATCCAGAAAGAAGCTTTACATAGGCTTTATCCTATTTATTCACAATTGATGTACAAACCATGTACATACAGGGTTGCAATCTTAATCAAGAAAATAAGTATTACTTAACCTTGCCAAGACTGCAGCATTCCTTCAAAACAATTCTGGTTAGGATTGGATGATAGTGACCTGTAAGTGATACACCATATAAAGTAAGCTTGATATAAAAGCAGATGGTTGAAAACTATTAAAAATGCATATGATGTTGTGTGACTTTCAACTTAGAACATTATATTCCCCAAGCATCAGTAAAATGGCAAGCGATTCTGTAAGGATGGAGACAAAAATATTACCTCCCCTCATTTTACACAGTTTTTTTAAAATGTTGTTATAATAGCAGCGTTATTTATTTTTGATCAAAGAACTGATCTTAAGCTTTAGAACAACATCCCAGCCATTGTTACGTTTTTTTTTTAAAAATTTTTTTACATCTGATTAGTCATATTGGACTTCCCCTGTGGCATAAAGATTATATCTGTGTTCTGAATTTCCTGCACAGAATGTTGAATAAACTGAAAAAGTTGATCTGACGCTCCAATCAATCCCAACCATGTTGGCCACAACACTCAAAGTAGGGGAAGCACCCATTAGGATTCCCCAAGTCCTTTTGTCCTCTTACTCCACAGTCACCCACCCTAAATCATATGAAATTTGATGGTAAATAACCTGAATTATAATGACCTATTTTTGTGGGTGGGTGAGTGGTTTTTAACAAGAATAGTAAGAGGTAGGTTCATTAAGTCTCTAACAGATCCACCAAATTATTTTATTAAAATTTCCTTACATTTAAAAAACATGTAGAATTTGCAAATTCCATCAACTTCCTCCAGTTACATCACTGCATCACATCTAGTCTGGACCTCAGATGTTGTAAAGCAAGTTTATTATTTCTTTAAAAGGCTTTTGGCTTCAAAACTGTTTTCTGCCCCTATTCATGCAACTCGGCTATTGTGATATGTTTCTCTCTTTATCATCCAATAAATTCTCAAAATTCAACCATCCCAAATTTTCTCAGAATTTACCTCTCCCCAAAAGTAAATCTCAAGAGCCTATCTTAGGTGAGATGAACATCCAGATATTGCTTATCTTCTAACAAGTCCTGTCAATCCAGTGATGGATTATGAGTGCTGTAGATCACCAACCTGTAGGAACACAGATATTCCCTCTGCTAGTATAGCCAAACTATTTTTTTTCTTTTGAAGCATTTTTATTTTTGAGTTTGTTTGATCTTTTTCTTCTATCCTCCAGCTTGCGCTCTTCCACTAAAATTGTGAAGATAGAAATTTTCGATCTGAGGTACAAATATCTGGTCAACCTTTAAAATTCTAACTCCTTGTTGTCTAGGAATGAACTAGTCTGGGCTAACTAGCCCCAGTGTAACCCATGTAAATACGAAACATCTTACCTTTTCATTCTCTTTCTCCTTTTTTTCAGTTCAATCTACTGTAAATCATTATTTGCTACAGAAATATTCATTAAAATAGCAGGTTAGCCTATAAGCTAAGAAACCAGGCTAAGCATGACTTTAAATTGCTGCTGTGCCAAATAACCTCCATCAACCTCCTTCATTTTAGTTTTCTATACAAGATGGCAATGAACAACTTTTGTCCGGAAGAGGGTGCTGTTTTCCTTTTATTTGTTTTTCTTCAGCAAAATTTAACACAAAGCACAACATTTCCCTCCCTTTGGGGTCACTTTCTCGTCACCTCTGTATTTGGGAGAGGAGGGGTGAGAGGAGGGCGAACCGGCTTCCAGCCACCAAAATAGTTCATTATTTTATGTTCAACATTTCCTGGAGGATGCCCAAGAAATCTCAGAGCTGAACTTTAAAATATTTTGATTGGAGGGTTTTAAAACATTCAGCACACAGGGAAATGGTTTTCTATGGGTAGGTAAACTTTTTAAAAAATAGTTAAAAATGCTTCCTATCCATTGCTGAGGAACAGATTCTGTTTTTCCCAGAATATTTCGTTTTCTTTTAAAATAACCCTTCTTTAAATAGCGCACTGAACGTTCTTTAAATATGCTTCCTTGCCCCTTCTCCATTTGTTTTTTGGCAAATGTTTAAGGGCTGCTGTTCTCAAATGACTTTCTTCATTGCCTCCCTCCCTGAAGGATGGGCCCAACACATGTGCATGTTGCCAGACACACATTTGCTGGGAGAATGCAAGTCGGAGGGCGGGAAAGGCACTTGCAAGAGAAATCATGGGAGGGTTACTTAACTCCTTTATCTTTTTCCAAGATCCTAGCAGCACTGTGGAAGTCTGGCTGGGGTAAAAAAGAAATGCTTGAAAACATTCCAGAGAGATTTGCTGAGGAAAATTGTGAGGTAGGCATAGTGGATAAAGTTAGTTACATGTCATTCTTCCTAAGAGTAACTTCTGCAATTCATTTCCATTGTTATATTTTGATATTTAATTTTGCTTGATGAACCAATCTATCAAAAGACAGTTTTAACTAGGTAGGTTAAAGTGGAAGAATCCCACCCACCTTAGTGTCATACAAAGCATTTTTAGTGAGCATAATAGATTCATATCTCCACACAGTATTTTCTTTCTCTAGTTCTGTCCTAGTCAACAAGGCATTATAATGTAACATCTTCAAGACCTCACCTTCTTCTTCCATTCCTCCCCCCCCACCAGAAGCAATGAAGCTTGTTGGATGAGAAGCTAAATGCCTTCTTCCTTAAAGAAAAAACAGTCAAGATGCCTTTTGAAAAATCACCTTTAAGACAACTATGACCTGGATGACTGAGAATCTCCACAGACATTCAAGACCACAGTAGGCCAATCTTGCTGAAGGGCCCCAAAAACTCTTCCATATATACTGACAATTACAGAAGGATTTATTTCTGTAATAGTCTTCAGCCACCTTAACAGTTTTAAGCATTCACAAGGAATAATCACTGTAATAATATCACTGAATTTTAGCCACTGCAATCTGCACTAGGGTATGTAGCATAAATTAAATTTGAAACTTTGGGGGCAGTAGCATTCTTCAGTTTTATAATTTTTATTTCAAATTAAAATCCTTTTTTTTCTTCTGAGCCCTCCTTTGGGGTGCATATTTACTCACATTCTTTCATGTTTTCTCCAAATAACTAGAAGCAGCATTATTCTTTCTCTATTTTCCAAAGTACCAGAAGGCAAGAAACAAAACAATGGATGGAAACTAATCAAGGAGAGAATCAATCTAAAAATAAGGAAAAATTTCCTAACAGCAAGAACAATTAACCAGTAGAACAGTTTTCCTTCAGAAGTTGTGTGTGCTCCATTACTGGTAGGTTTTAAGAAGAGACTGGACAGCCACTTGTCTGGAATGGTATAGGATCTCCTGCTTGAACAGGGAGTTGGATTAGGAGACTGCCAAGATCCCTTCCAACTCTGTTATTCTGTTATTTTGAGGATGTGCAGTGATCAGGATGAAACTTGAAGGGCTTTTTAAATATCTGGACTGGCTCATGACTCTCCCTTCTTCTGGGTAGACTAGTGCTTCAATTTGCATCCCAAAGAGAAAAAAATAGTACTTACAGTAGGACTTTGACTACTCACAAGCTTTCCTCCTGAGACTCTGAGCTGTTTTGACTTCATTGTGTCTATGTTCTTTAAAATGAAAATTGACACAGTCCCCAAAGCAACACACAATCCTGCAGGGGGAGGGGGAAACCCTCTCATACTGTATATAGTTAATCAAAGCTCAAAGAGTTGCTTGATATAATGGAAGTAGAAAATATGTATGAGGAGAGAATAAGGTTTTCTCAGTAGTGGCTCCATAATTGTGACATTTCCTTCCTATTGATTTCATCTTTGATCTTTCTAAATCCCCTTTTAAGAAGGGCTTCATAGATATCTTCACTGTTGCTCTTTTCTAAAAGATGTAACTGGCATATATGACTCATAGTTGCTTTCTCTTACCACAGGTAGTCCTTGGCTTACAACAATTCATTTAGCGACTGTTCAAAGTTACAATGGCACTGGAAAAAGTGACTTACGACCATTTTTCACACTGATGACCACTGTGACATCCCCACGGTGACATGATCAAAATTCAAATACTTGGCAACTGGCTCATATTTATGACAGTTTGAGTGTCCCAGTGTCACGTGATCTCATTTTGTGACGTTCTGACAAACAAAGTCAATGGGGAAGCCAGAGTCACTTAACAACCGTGTTACTAACTTAACTGCAGTGATTCACTTAACAACTGTGGCAAGAAAGGTTGTAAAATGGAGTAAAACTCTTTTAACAAATGTCTTGCTTAGCAACAGAAATTTTGGGCTCAATTGTGATTGTAAATCGAGGACTACCTATATTTGCCTACCTATCTTACGATATGTGTCTATGTTTTTATGTCATTTGGTAAGAATTTGGAATTTGTTTTCAATATCAATGATCAGAATAAAAGAGGGGTAAAGGATTCTCTCTTTCCATTTATATAGTTTCATAAATAATCACAGATTCTTCAAGTGCTTTAGATATTTTATGGTGGTAGTGTTCTGTTTTAGACTCAGAGACATTGAAGTGAGGCAGGAGTAACAAAACACAACTTCTTTATTGAGATCACAAACAGAACAGAACAGCAAACAAAATGGTGCTGGCCCTTTTATACTTCCCTTGCAGGGACAGCATCAGCCTATCAATGCAAGGCTAGTCTCCCACCTTGCACATGCTCACAAAGGCTGGAGACAGCCTGTCTGGTCCCAGGCAACCATATGGTCTGCCCGGGCCTTCTGCAGCCTCCTGAGCCTGTTTTATCCCCCCTAGGATAAAACAATAAGTTAATACTTACTGTTTTATAGCAGCATACATATGCATGTGTTCAGTTACGCATGTTGTTATTTCTAAACACAGTTATGCCTGCATGCAGGCAGACCCAGTCATTACATTTTTCATATTCATAAAAATACCACATATTGTATAATACTATTGAACATAACACCCCATCTATGAGTGTGCCCTGAGTTCAAAAGAACTATTAAACCTCCCTTATACTTGACAGGAACTTCACATAGTCCTTTAGATATTTGGGTGGACCCTTGACCCGCTCTGACCTTCTTGGAGCCAGTGTGTGTGCCTGGTGTGCCAGCTCGCCTGATAGGCTAGGCAGACCAGGACTTTGATGCCCCAAAGACCGAGGCAACCCTCCAAGCTGCTGACTGGCTGGATACGCTAAACAACAAACCAGAGTTCCTTGGTGGGGTTGAATGCCCCAAGTCCAATGGTGGGGTGGATTTCCCCAAATCCACACTGGACCCCTCTTGGGAGCAGTGTCCCTTGAGCCCAAGACTAGCAGCTGGAGTGGCCTGAGTAGCTGATTGGCAGCAATGTCCCATTGACTCGGTGCCTGTGGCAGAGTCAGGAGCCGCCTCCATGGCAAACCCCCCCTCGGAACATGTGCAGGAACATTTGAAGGTCCGCCTTTGTGGAGAGACTGTTGTCCACGATCGTAATTGTGGCTTTCCTCTCCCCCAAGAGCAGAGCCAGGAGCAGAAGTGTTTCTGGGAAGCCTCCAGCGTAGTCGATCGATGTGCCTCCTTAAGACACGACCATCATCCAAAACCACTTCGTATGACAGTGGCCCAGAGACCTTGCATACCACTGCTATGACCCAGAGATGTCCAAGTCCATAGTTCCTTGCCCAGACCAGATTGCCCACCTGTAGTCTCCTAGGTGCCCATGGCTGTGACACCTGTGAAGCCACCCAGTCTGGGTGCAACCTGTCCAGTTTGGTAATGAGTCTGTGGCCCCAGGGGGGTTTAGCTGGGCTCTTCCCAGTGGCAGTACAAGGTGTGGTCTGGTGGCAAAGAAGAAAGTCAGCTAACCTGTGATGCCAGTTGCCGTGATTCTCTTTAAAGCATCTTTGGTAGTACACACAATACGCTCAGCCTGGCCGTTGGAAGCTGGGTGGAATGGTGCAGATGTGGCATACCGGATCATGTTAGCTTGAAGAAAAGCCTGAAACTCAGAAGACATGAATTGGGGTCCGTTGTCGGAGACAAGGACGTCTGGAAGACCATGTGAGGTGAAAATTCCTCTCAGCACCTGGATGGTCCTAGCAGTAGTAGTGGAGGAGACAGGAACAACCTATAGCCACTTGGAATGGCTGTCCACGAGGAAAAGGAAGAATTGCTCCTGAAAGGGCCCAGCGTAGTCGATGTGTACCCTCGACCATGGAGTATGTGTCTCCTCCCACCTATGTACAGGTGCCTGGGGCATTTCTGGCCTTGACTGTTGGCACACTTGGCACCCATGAACCTGGGTCTCGATCTCTTTATCGAGCCCAAGCCACCAGAGATGGCTACGTGCAAGCGCCTTCATCTGGACTATTCCCAGATGTCCCTCATGCAGAGAGAGCAAGACTCTAGTCCTCAATGAGGCTGGGATGATTACCCTGCTACCCCATAGGATACACCCCTTGAAAGTGGAAAGCTAGTGCTTTCTTTGCCAGAAACTCTGGAATTCTGCACCAGGACACATCAGGCCATCCTGACAACACTCATGCCAGCACGTGTATAAGCATGTGATCAGTGGCAGTTTCTGCAGCCACGTCCCTAGCATTGAGGGGAGATTCAGGCAATTCCTGAATGGAGAGAATGTGCAGAGCAAGAGCAGGATCTGCCTCTACCTGTGGTAGAAGTAATCTGCTGAGGCCATCTGCATGGTGTCGAGCCCTGCGAGGCCGTCCGGGTGTGGGGCAGGGACATTTAGACCACCAACGTCGCCCGTCAGCCATCCTACCATTGCCGGCTTCTTCCCTGGCTTCCTGACAGCGCAGCCGGTACTTACTGTCCATGGGCGTCGGCTGGTCCCTGGTTGCATGACGGAGCTGCCACGCGCATGTGACGTCATCTACTGGTGACTCCTCGTGAACGTGGCGTCACCCTGTGGCACCTCGCAGGGCCGACAAGAAACTAATGGCTGCTGCTGGACTGGACAGACTGTTGGCCTCATAAAGGACCAGGGCGGAGGCTGACCTAGGATTTCTATTTTTCAGGCCGGATGGTGGTTTACTGGGTGGGGCTGGTTCCGGTGTGGGTGGGGCGGGTAGGCTCCTTATGTAAAGGCACTGAGGACGGGCAATTTTCAGTGCTGACTTTTTCCTTCTATGGATCACAGTAAACTCCGTTTGTCTATCGTTCCTGTTTTGTGGCTTGTGTTCCATTGTGCAGCTCCAAGATAGGACGTCTTGACAGTAAGTTGGCACTCCCATTTTTCTTATGGTGTTCTCCTTTTCCTGTTCCTGCTAGCAGGGGTGCTTACAGGGGAACATGGCAGAGGGCGTCCAAGGCGCTGATCCGGTGGGGAAGCGTCCTGAGTCGCTCACAGAGGAAGACACACCTCCAGAGGTAAAGGTGACGGAGGCTCAGCCATCAGTGAGGGCTAAGGAGAGTACCCAGCAGCCAGTGGAGAGTGGGGGTGAGTCCAGACAGAAGACATCTACAACTGCTTCTGGGGATTGACGGCTGGGTTCGGCCCTGCAATGTTCGGAGGCTGGTGGGCCATGTGTGACCAGCGGGGGGAACGCCCTCTTTGGTTGGAGAGAAAGGCGTGTTACCGGTGATGACGATGAAGAATGGAGCTATTCCATAGCCCCTGGGCAATATACTTTGGACGTCCTTCGTGATAGGTATGGGGAAACAGGCTATTTACCCAGGTCAGGTGGCGTCCCTGGTTCCAGAGGTCTAGCTGCCTCCTCTGGGTTCTGATTGGCCAGCCCAAGATTCAAGCTGGACCAGGCGCAACAAAGGCGGGAGGACTGAGCAGGTGTGGCCTCAACAGCTTTACCCACTGCACAATCTACGCTGTTTCCTGGGTCCTCAGAGTCATGGGGCCCATGTGGTCGCTGAACCACGACACCATATAGCAACCAGCGGGCCGCCTAGGTTAGGGCCATGTCACCATCAGGCATGACATGGGTTCCACCACCTATAGTGTTTATGGGACATGTTTTGAGTCACCTGGATCAGTTTGCCTCACAGTATTCTTCTCAATGGGCAATCGTTGTTGCGATAACAGCAAGCTTGCAGGGTGAGGTGGCAGCCTGGGCTGCTGATTTGTTTAGCGACCATGCCCGGGAGTTGGGTGATGTTGAGCTGTTTCTTGATACACTGAGAGCCCGCTTTGAAGATTCTACCCGGCTCCAACATGCTGAAATGGAGATACTGGGACTGAGGCAGAGAGGAAGGCCCGTACGGGAATACATGCGTGAGTTTCAACGTGCGGCTGGTAGGCTACGGGCATTGCCAGAGCGTCTCTTGGTTTATCCCTTCCGCCATGGGCTGGACAAAGACCTGCGACAGGCCTGTGTGGTACGGGGGGTACCGTGGCGGCTCCAGGATTGGTTCCGGGTTGTGACCAAACTGGATGCGGGGTTGCAGGAGTTCAGGTGGGTTGCGGATGACCAGTCCACCCCTCGGCGGGTAGGGGAGAGACCAAAAGAGCCTGGGCGCCACCCACCCACCCCGTACCAACTAATAAAGGGACGTTTAGGTGTTTCAGGTGCAATCGGCAAGGACATCGGGTAGCCGAGTGCCCGGTCCCGGCAGTGCAAAGTACCCCAGCAACCCAGGGGAGACTGGGGGCTATGCCAAAGAAGACTTTGGACCATTAGAGAGTACTGCGTCAGGCAGAAGGGGAAACTCCCCAACGGTCTTTTGGGGGAGCAACACCGGTCACTCCTGAGATCCTGCTGGAGGAATATGACAACATGGAGCCAGATGAAGATCCTATGGTAAGCCAGCCAATAGTACCATTCGCTGTCCCGATCTCCCTGATAAGTCCAACCACAGGCCAAACTAGTGAGTACCAGGCATTAATTGATTCAGGTTGTACCAGGTGCTTAGTGAGCAAGGGAGTTGTAAGGAGAGCCGGTCTCAAGGTTAGGCGCCTAGCTCGTCTGATTCACTTTGAACAAGTGGATGGGTCCCTGCTGGGTGGGGCTCCAGCTACGCTAGTGATGGAGCCAGTGAGATTGGAGATGGGGGAACATTGGGAGGTCTTCCGGTTCATTGTGGTACCGTCCATGACAGAAGAGGTAATTTTGGGGTTAGCTTGGCTGGACAAGTGGGGACCAACCATATGGTGGGAGGGTGGCTGTTGCCATATGCGTCTTGGCGTTGGTCCTCGACCAAAGATGGACGATGGTGATGAGTCTGACCCACCAAGGAGGGAGGTCAGCACAAAGGAAATGGTGGAGGAAGGGGCTAAAGTAGTGGTAAACCAGGCAGACCAGACTCTGGGCTTCCCAGCAGTATATAACGATCTCGCGGAGGTATTTAGTGAGCAGGAATGCGACAACCGACTGTGCCATTGATATACTGCCAGGGGTCAGACTGCCTAAGCCCCGTATGTATCCCATGTCGCTGTGGGAGTTGGAGGAGTTACGATGTTATATAGACAAGAACCTGGCACGGGGGTTCATACAACCAGCACGGTCTCGGATAGCAGCCCCAGTGTTATTCCAGGAGAAAAAGGATGGAGGACTCCGACTCTGTGTGGACTTCAGAGGCATCAATGTGGTTTGTATAGAACATATGTACCCTCTCCCTTTAATGAAAGATCTGTTGACCCATCTAGCCCAGGGGAGGATCTTTACAAAGTTGCATCTATGGGAGGCTTATTATCAGGTTTGGATCAAACCCGGTGACAAGTGAAAAATGGGGTTCACCTGTCCCCTGGGCAGTTATCAATTTCGGGTTATGCCCTTTGGTTTGCAAGGCGCCCCCATGGTTTTTATGCAACTTATTAATGGAGTACTACATGATCATCTGTACCGTGGGGTGCTGGTATATCTTGACGATATACTAATCTATACGAGCACAATGGAAGAACATGTCAAATTAGTACGTGATGTGTTGCATAAATTGTTAGATGCCCGATTATTTGTGAAATTATCAAAGTGTGAGTTCCACCAACCACGCCTAGACTACCTGGGTTACCAAATATCTGCAGCAGAGGTGGAGATGGATCCGAAAAAAGTGCAAAGTGTATTGGAATGGCAAGCCCCACGAACCCGCCACCAATTACAAAGCTTTTTAGGTTTTGCTAATTTCTATAGGCATTTCATTCTCTCATTTGCTACGGTGGCTTTGCCTCCTACAAATCTGCTACGTACCCGGCCGAACACTATACGACCACGGCCTGGACAACCACTAGCTTGGACAAGGGAGTGCCAGTCTGCGTTTGAGACATTGAAGACCTTATTCGCCAAGGAACCAGTTCTATTGCATCTGAATCCAGATCGACCGTTTGTGGTACAGGCCGACACCAGTGATGTAGTGGTGGGGGCAGTTTTGCTCCAACAGAACTCGGATGGAAGATTGCAGCCCTGTGCCTATACATCACGGAAGTTGACAGAAGCTGAGAGAGCGTGGGCCATCTGGGAGAAGGAGGCATTTGTGGTAAAGTACATGACGGCACTTGTTAGAGGGGGCGAAACAGGAATTTGAAGCCTGGACCGATCATAAAACTTAGCGGTGATGCAAACTCCCAGGAGGCTGTCACCAAAACATGTGCACTGGGCGCAATACTTTCATCGCTTCCAGTTTTGTCTCAAATATGTTCCAGGGGGTTGGAAATTCCTGGCAGATGCGTTGTCCAGGTTGCTGCAATATGACAGTAAACGGGAGGAGGTGGTGCAGGCAATTATGCCTCCGTACATACAGGATGTCGCCAAGGCAGTTTCCCATCCGGTCTCCACAGATTTCAAAAATGAACTGAAATTGGCCCTCGCACACGACCCATGGTTACAGGAACACCAGGGATGTTAACTCAGCGGGAAGGTTTGGCCTGGTACGGTAACAAATTGTATATTCCACAGACGCTACGCAACTGTATATTCTATCATTGCCATGACTCTAAACAGGCAGGCCACTTCGGTTATATAAAGACATTGCATTTAGCCAGACGCCAATTCTGGTGGCCTCAAATGAGGAAAGATGTGGAAAAGTATATGAGAAGCTGTCCTGTGTGTGCCACATCCAAGCCCAACCTGGGGAAGCCCATGGGACTATTGCAACCAGTCGCCGACCCAGACCAACCATGGCAAGACATAGCCATGGACTTTATCGTGGACTTGCCCAACAGTAAAGGGTATACGGTGATTTGGACGGTAGTCAATCTGTTTTCTAAACAGGCCCATTTCGTTCCTTGCAAGGGATTACCATCAGCTCAGAGGTTGGCTCGCATGTTTTTAACACATGTCTATCGTCTTCATGGGGCCCCACGACGGATTATATCGGATCATGGAGTCCAATTTACGGCCCGATTTTGGCGGAACTTTGTATGCCTACTCGGCTCTTCCCAAGGACTAAGTTCGGCATACCACCCAAGCACAAATGGAGCAGCGGAATGAGCAAATGCAGCAGTAGAACAATACCTTCAGAGCTATGTCTCTTACCCGCAGACTGATTGGGTGGAGCTGGTAGTATTTGCGGAAGTAGCATACAACAATGCTGTACACAGCAGCATTGGTTTTACCCCTTTTCAGGTAGTTTCTGGCAGGGAATTTGTACCCATGCCTGAATATAGCAATCAGGGATCCTAACCCTGTCAGCCTAACGAATGGTTATCCCGAGTTAGTGGGGTATGGAGGGTAGTCAAAAAGGCCTTAGTACAAGCAAGAGATACGGCAAAAACACAGGCGGACAAAAAACACAGGGTCCATAAACCATTTGGGGTGGGGGATATGGTGTATTTGTCTACTAAGTACATACGCCTCTGAATCCCATGTAGAAAACTGCAGCCAAAATATATCGGTCCTTTCCAGATTACACAAGTGATTAATCCGGTAACAGTGCGACTCCAACTTCCCCGGTTTTTAGGTAAAATACATCCTGTATTTCATAGTAGTCTGTTAAAACATAGTGCCCGGCCACTATGAGATCCAGGAAATCCTGGATTTACAGGAGAAACGGGGTGGTCTGTATTACCTTGTATTATGGAAAGGGTACCCTCTGTCAGAAGCATCTTGGATGATATGAACGCACCCCAACTGGTACGGGCATACCATAGAAAACATCCTGGGAAACCGGGGAGGGGGAAATACCAAAACAAGCGAGTGAAGTTATTAACTCTGATCTGTTTGCTTTCCAGGGGGACCCCTGGTAGGGGGAGCGGCATCTTGAGCCTTGTGAGGCCGTCCGGGTGTGGGGCAGGGTTGTTTAGACCACCCACACTGCCTGTCAGCCATCCCATCGTTGCCGGCTTCTTCCCCGGCTTCTTCCCTGGCTTCCTGACGGCGCGGCCGGTACTTACTGTCCGTGGGCATCGGCCGGTCCCTGGTTGCACGATGGAGTTGCCACGTGTGTGACATCATCTACTGGCGACTCCACGTGAACGTGGTGTTGCCCTGTGGCACGTTGCAGGGCCGACAAGAAAATAATGGCTGCTGCTGGGCCAGACGGACTGCTGGCCTTGTAAAGGACCAGGGTGGAGGCTGACCTAGGACTTCTACTTTTCAGGCCAGATGGTGGTTTACTGGGTGGGGCTGGTAGGCTCCTTATGTAAAGGCACTGAGAATGGGCAATTCTCATTGCCGACTTTTTCCTTCTACGGATCACAGTAAACTCCGTTTGTCTATCATTCCTGTTTTGTGGCTTGTGTTCCATTGCGGAGCTCCAAAATAGGACGTCTTGACACATGGCCCATTTCTTTACCTGGTTTGTGAAGCAGGGTGAAGTCATATGCTGACAGGAAAATTGACCATCTCGGCATTTGTGGAGATATTATGTCAGGGGTTTGTTTGTTTGTTGTAAACAAGCCCAGCAGAGGCTTATGGGCTGTGTAGACCATGAAGTGGTGGCCATATAAGAAATCATGGAATTTCTTTATGCCAGCCACTATTGCCAAAGCTTCTCTGTCAATCTGAGCATAATTACGCTCTGCAGATGGGAGAGTCCGGGAATAGTAGGCCAAGGAGCCTGTTTATCCAAGAGCTGGTGTAATGGCTCAGCCACTGCGGCCTTGTTAGGTAGAAATGCATGGAATAAGTTTAACAGTCCCAGAAAAGCCTGAAGTTCGCTTTTGGACTTGGGACTTGGGGCCTGCTGAATTGCTTTGAGCTTGGATTCAGCAGGATGGATGCCTTCAGCATCAATACGGAACCCCAGAAATTCAGTGGAGGTAACTCCAATCTTACATTTGTCTTGCTTCAGCCCTGCTTGGCGGAAATGCAGCAAGACAGCCCTCAGCCTTTCAGCTAAGTTCCCAGATGACTCCCCAGCAATGAGAATGTCATCAAAGTAGGAATACTACGGAGCATTCGCTCCATCACACTTTGGAATATTCCAGGGGCCACATTAACCCCAAACTGCAGTCTTTTTTCCTTAAAGGCTCCCCGGTGCGTCACAATTGTTTGGGCCTCAGCCGTTGCCTCATCAACAAGTAGCTGTTGATAGGCCTGAGCCAAATCAAGCTTTTCAAAGATTTGCCCCCCCCCCCTTGAGTGAGGCTAGAATGTGGCTCACCACAGGCACCGGGTGGGCATGCTGCTGCAATGCCTTATTAAGTGTACAATTAGTCCGCACAAATTCGGACTTCTCCATTGGCCTTCAGTGGTGTGACTATAGGGGTTTCCCATGGACTAGAGTCCACAGGTTCTAAGATGCCCTGCTGGAGCAGCTTGTCCAGCTCTGCATCTATTTTGTTCTTTAGGGCAAAAGGCACGCTTTGGGGCTTGATCCTGATGGGTGTGATGGCTGAGTCTAAACGTAAAGCAATGGGAGGCCCTTTGTACGAACCAAGCTCTGAACTGAACACATCAGCAAACTCCTTGCAAATTCTGCAAGGCCTGACGTTTGCAGATTGTGAAGTCCAGTCACTTGAATCCAAAGGGCTTCAAACCAATCGAGTCCAATAAGACTCATATGATCACCCCCAACTACCACATCTAGCAGCCCTTCAAAATTCCTAGGCTGCACCTTGAGCATGGCCTCCCCCTTCACGCTGACTCAGGAATTCTGGAAGTCAGTAAGGATTGAATTTGATGGCCTGAGGTTAACTTGTAGGCCACTTCTGCTGCAAATCCTTTTAAAAGTGTCTAAGGAAATGAGCGATAGAGCAGACCCTGTGTCCAACTCCATCAATAAGGGAACCCCTTGTAACGTCACATCAATGTGAAGCTTCTTTTTAAGTGGCCTGTGAACCCCAGTTTTGAAAATGGTCCTACGGGACGCGCAGAAGCCCACCCTGTTTTGGCTGGGGACCTTGGTACCTTTCAGAGGCAATTCTTCTGGAGACCATTCCTTCTGGTGACCCAAAAAGACAGAGGCAATGTGGCCTTGCCTGCCACATGCCCGGCAGATAGCAGAGCGGAACCAGCAGTCAGAGTGCTTGAGGGAATGAGGTTGTCTGTTGTCTACCTTCCTGAGGCCTTTTTTTCAGCTTGCTACTGAAGCCTGTCTGGATCCTCTTCTGGAATCTCCCGAGCGACCTTGTGATGGATGGTGCTAGGCGTTGGGGGGTTCTTGGCAAGCCACAAGGCCTTCACAGCTCCTCCCGCTGCTTCTTCAGCTGCAATCTCTCTCAAAGCATCTTGAAATGAGATATCTTCTTTTGCAAAAGGTTTCTGTTGCAGCTCACGACTTCGTAGGCCACAAACCAAGCGATCCCGGAGCCTCTCTTCTAGATCCTTAAATGCACACAGCCTAGCTGCTTGTCTTAAGGTAGCAACAAAGTCCGCAGCAGACTCACCAGGCCTCTGATCCCTCTGCTCAAAGGCGTGCCTCCATGCAATTACTGAGAGCTTGGGTTTGAAGTGCTCTCGCAGCATCCTCTTTAAGTCAGCATACACAATTGATTCCAGTGGTGCTGGGGCTACAAGATTCTCTGCAATATCGAAAGTCTCTTGCCCACAGACACACATCAATGTAGCAGCTTTAAGGCTGTCTTCTTGGATCTTATTTACTCGAAAATAATTCTCTACTCGAGCCACATAGGAGCTCCAGCGCTCAGGGTGAGAAGTATCAAATTCTGATAGATGGCCTAGTTTTGATATCGTTACAGCCTGGAGCCTCTTCAATGCCTCGTGCTGCAAGGTATGAGAAGGGGGTCTCTCGAAGCTGAGCTCACCTCCAGTGTTCTCGTACTGGCAGGCAATCGCTTCCTCCGGATGCCGAACTTCCCAGCACTTCAGGCCTCCTCTGGTAAGTCAGCCTAGCTTCTCCTGTTGTTCTTCTTGCAGCCAATCCCATCTTTGTCGCCAATGTTCTGTTTTAGAATCAGAGACAT
The DNA here is from genome assembly GCA_034064705.1 of Bothrops alternatus. NCBI lineage: Eukaryota > Metazoa > Chordata > Lepidosauria > Squamata > Viperidae > Bothrops > Bothrops alternatus. The sequence goes on along the minus strand of JARGCV010000009.1, from coordinate 4,456,441 downwards.
CGAAGTGAGGCAGGAGTAACAAAACACAACTTCTTTATTGAGATCACAAACAGAACAGAACAGCAAACAAAATGGCACTGGCCCTTTTATATTTCCCTTTCATGGACAGCATCAGCCTATCAATGCAAGGCTAGTCTCCCACCTTGCACATGCTCACAAAGGCTGGAGACAGCCTGTCTGGTCCCGGGCAACCACGTGGTCTGCCTGGGCCTTCTGCAGCCTCCTGAGCCTGCTGAGTCATTCAGCAGGCCCAGGACATAACATGTAGGGCTCTATACTTTCACAGTTCCCAGGATTTGGGCAGAAGTAGTAAAGTGTGAAGGAAAGATGAATGTCAACCCAAAGCTATTTATCTCCATGTTTCTCAACCTTTGCAGCTTGAAGATATGTGATTTCAACTTGCATAATTCCCCAACCAGCAAGCTGAATTCAGAGAACTGAAGTCCACACATCTTCAAACTGCCAAGGTTGAAAATCACTATCTGACTTTGGCCCCATTATCATACAACTGCTTTTGTGTGTTCCCTCCCCCTCCTGGAACTGGCAGGAAATCATGCTACCCTAAATCCAGGCTCCATACTCCACTCTTACTATGGTATCCCTTACAGGTGTATATTGCTCTCGTGTCCATAGACCATTAACGTGCAACACCCTAACGGCCATGATTGGCACTTGCATTGACTGCAATTTCACCTGTGAAAATCCTCTTCCAATTGGCATGCTCAGGGTTGTGGTTACACCATAAACTGTTTTTTTTCCCACTGAAAAGTGGAAAGTTGGTTATTTAAGTTTTTAAATACAGTATAATATTCTAATAACTTCAGGTGCTTCACTGTCTGCCTACATTCATCTGGAGGTTGGATAAGAGAGGAACACGCTGCTTTTAGAATGAAGAGTCTCAAGACAAGACAAGGCTGCTGTAGCTGTTGGCCAAAAATGAAAGGTGGTGGCATGTAGACACATCGTTTGGAGATGGTTAATGTGCTGTCCTTGTGCTGAAACAAACAACCTCTGTGGATTTGCTCAATGTGAAATTGCCTTTGTCCCCTATTCCTCATCGGTTAATTATGAATTCACTAGTGAAATGTAGCTTTCTGGCTATATTCTCAGATGACCTACTCCAAAATTCTACATTTCCATCTGGAGCTCTTTGAGCACACAGATCCATTCCAGATACATTCAGCTCATGAGAGTTATGCATTTCATGCTCTGCCGTTGTCGAAGTGCATTATTCTTTAGCTTTTCCATTAGACTGCTATGTATGAATTGCTTTCCCAGATAATTATGATAAATGAGCCATAAAATCATTGTTTGCATTTGGATGTTAAATATAAGACAATAGCAAATAAGCATGTTGCTCATCCTCAAGGTATTATGAAAAATAAAGGTTGAAGGGGAATATAACAAGTCCCTGGTTTAAGGATGACCCATAGAGAAGAACGGAACCTTTTATAGCAAAATTTGAGTTAAATATATAATGATTCAAGTTAAATACACAATGGTTTAAATTCATTACACAACACTATTTATTTATTTATTTATTTATTTATTTATTTATTTATTTGTCAAATTTGTTTTCCATCTGTCTCGCTGCAAGGTGACTGAGGCTTACAACATTAAAGTAAAACCATATACAATAGATATAAAATCACACTAAAAATAAAGGTTATAACTAAAATATGGGAAGATGGGTATATATTGTACTATATAACAATACTTTTCCATTTTGTATCCAATTTCTAGTTAAGGACAGATCTTGGGAACAGAAACTGTTCTAAAACTGGTGACATAAATAAATTAAAACCAAACATTAAAATCAAAGACATGTGGGGAGAGCAGGGGCAGAATGGGGGAGGTGGGATCTGTTGCTACTCGATCAACCACCTCCACTGGGCTGTTCCCCACTGGGACTCCAGGCCAGCTGGCAGAGCCTGGTCTTTAGGCCCTTATGAAAGGATAGGAGGGTTGGCTGGCTGAGGAATTCTGGGAGTTGAAGTCCACAAGTCATAAAAGAGCCAAGTTTGAAGACCTCTGAGCATGATGCTTCTGATAGATGCATAGAGTTACAAGTTTCTCTTTCTCAAATCAACCTAATTGGATTCATTTGAAGCAGTGTTAAGTGCTTAATCAACTTAATTGCTTTGTGGATGTTGTTTTAATTTTTCAGTTACTGATTTATGAATTCAAGACCAATTATTTTGTCTAGAGATTTATGCAGGCTTGGCAACCAGAATGAAATGGGACAGCTTAGTGTGGGTTCTGATTGACTAGAGGCGAGATGGAGAGTGCTCTTATGTGCCAAAATAGATCATTAAAAAAAAACCTTCTGGTATTTGCTAGCAAGGTAACATATATTTGACAACTGACCTATGTGTCCTCAAACCAAAGGTGACCTTGTAGACCAGGGGTCTTCAAACTGGCTGATGAATTCTGGGAGTTGAAGTTCACAAGTCATAAAAGGGCCAAGTTCGAAAACCCCTGTTGTAGACAAACACCAGTTGCTCCAATCACAGCATGATCATGTAATATCATGTACTAAAATTCCTGAAAAATTCCATAAACCTGTAATAATAAAGTTCTTTGAACTATCCATTATTTCACTGATTCTTATAATCTGCTTTTATGGATGTGAGGGTGATATGGCTGCGACATCTTCACCCCATTGATCGCCAGGGTTGATTCAGCTGATCTGGCTGGCTCTCTTACACAGCCGTGACTTCCATACACTCTTCCTGACCTGTGCTGCCCACCAGGCACCCTACCTGACCCACCTTACCTGACCCTCATAGCACCTCTTGTGCAATCCTAGGCATTCTTTCTGACTTATGCTACCTGCCCATGTATATTCCCCGACCCACATAATTCCTGATTTGCCCTCCCATGACTCCCTGGCTTCTCCCCCACTTGGCAGCCAGCCTTGGACTTGCAACTTCTAGCTGGCTTCCCCACTGATTCCTCTCTGCAAGCTTCCCACAAGCAAAATAAAGGGGGAACCTGGCAAGAATTTTAGGGAGGGAGAGAGGGAGAGAAAGAAGGAATAAAGGAAAGGGAGAGAGGGAAAGAGGGACAGAAGCAGGAAAGAAAGGAAGGGAGAGAGGGGAGTGAGAAAGAAAGGAACAGCAGAAAGGGAGGGGGAAAGGGAGGGTAAAAGAAAGGAAGAGTGGAATGATAGGGAGAAAGGAAGGAGGAACAGTAGGGAAGGAAGGAGTGGGAAGAAAGGATGGAAGGAAGGATGAAAGAGAGAGTGGAAGGGAGGGAGGGAGGAAGCAGAGAAAGAAACAGCAAAGAAGAATGGAGGGAGGGAGGAAAGGAAGGAAGGAAGGAAGAGGAAGGAACAGTGAGGAAGTAAGGAAAGGAGAGAGAGAGAGAGAGAGAGAGAGAGAGAGAGAGAGAGAGAGAGAGAGAGAGAGAGAGAGAGAGAGAGAGAGAGAGGCAGGCAGGCAGGCAGGCAGGCAGGCAGGCAGGCAAGCATAAAGGAAAATTCCCAATGCATCCTGCCAGCTTCCCACAAGGGAACTCAATGGGGAAACTGGAAGAAAGTTGGAAGGTGCCACCCGAGATTATTCTGCTTCTCTATTTAGGAAATATCTCTGAAGGCATGACCCAGTGGGGTATGGACTGTCTAACTGGATTTAAAAGAAGAGAGAAACCACTTCAGAAAAACATAAACACTATCCTTTCATGAACAATTGGAAACCATACAATCTCTATATCCTTGTATGTTCAAAACTACAGAGATTATAGACTTAAAATATTTTTTTGGGGGAAAAGAGGCTTCATTTTGAATATTCTGAATGAAGATAGAAATCTCTCGTGGCTATGGTCTAGTTAGAATTACTAACTTTGCAAACATGCTTGGGAATTATTCCCCTTTAACACAATGGACTTTTCTTCTGAATAAATATATCTTAGATGGAGCATTAAATTCATTACAGGTCCATGCCACAGATGCCTGCTTGTACCTCAGGCATTGTTTATCTACCCTGCTTGGTAAGCTTACCATTAATTAACATACAACAGAAACAGAATTCTCCTCACACAATGACTATTATGAATTCTAATTCAAATACATGAACACTCTCAGTAGCGCACATGCTACTAATTATTAAAAATAAAGTCTTCCTCAAGTCCATCCTGACTCTTGGGAAGCAAATGGGTATTTCCTTGTTGATGCCTAGATAATAGAAGTGGTTTCCCATTGCCTTCATCCACAGTATAGTTCAGTTTTACACAATCTGGTGCCCTCCAAAAGTACTATGACTATAGTTCCCAAAATTCTTTGTCGTTAAAATGAGAGTTATAGTCTGAACCTATCTATGACTAAACAGGTAGAGAAAATCTGCATTAGTCAACAAAATTATTGATAGTTTCTGAATGTGAGAAGTTCTTTAAAGGCCATGGATTCAGAAAAGTGACCTTATTACACCATGTGTGAATAATGAAGTTGCTATGTTTCCGGATGACACCAAGTTCTTATAAAATCCAAATTTAGATTCTAAAGTGGCATGGAAAGATATTTTCAAACTTCATGAAATGGTCAAAGCCAAATATAAGTGCATAGTGATGCATGAGGCTCCGAAGCAAAAATAACCATAATTTAATTCATATAGATCCAAATTATGCCACTTGTTTACTTAGATTTATAAGGCTGTCCAACTTGACACTAACTCTAGGCAACAGGCAGATTAAAAACAGATACAGTATTTTAAATAAAAAAAGTAGAAGTAAAAATAAAAGAGGGGAACAAGCATATTCTAATTAAACCAGAGGGTGTATATAGTACAAGGACACACCCCAACCAACCCCAGAGCTTTGGAAAAAAACAAAGAGATTTCTAGATATAATTTAAAAAATGAGAGCTATCTTGTTGGAATATTCATGAGCAGGAAGAGTCATATGGTAACTCAGTCAGCCAATGTGAAGAAAGTGCTACTGAGTCTGTGCAAAAGGTATTGAGTTAGGAGCTGGATTTCCAGTCTCAGGTTTGTCTCTGTATCTCTCTGTAAGAAGTCTTCATTGAGCTATGTTGCTGTAAAGAAGAATGTATGGTATTGTAAATATTTTGATATGAATATAAAGAAATTTATTTGAATCGGCTAAATGCAGTCAACTGTGAGAGCTTCTGATTTATTTTTTCACCAACAGAGAAATTAAAATTTTCTAACATATCTGTACCTCTAGGAAAATGCTATTCCCAAGGGCGGGAGCAACAGCAGAGAGGTTGCTTCCTGGATCCTATCAGGTGACATTGCTTAATGGATGGGATCCTATCCTATCCTATCCTATCCTTTCCTTTCCTTTCCTAACCTATCCTACCACACTCAACCCCATCCCACCCTATACTCTCCTACCCTACCCTATCCTATCCTACCATTTCCTATCCTATCCTACCCTATCCTATCCTATCCTACCCCACCCCACCCCATCATATCCTATCCTATCCTAGTGGGTAAGGAAAAATGATGGGAGAGAGACTTCTTATGCTATGAAGGCTTTCAAGGTGAGAGCCAATCTGGAAACTCACTGGTAACCAGTGCAGCTCACGAAGCAGATGTGTTACCTGGGAGTACCAAAGTACATATATAATTGCTTGCACTGCACCTCATACCGTGAACCCTCAATAACTTCCAAGTATCTTTAAAGAAAGTTCTTTAAAGTTAGTACATTGCAACAATCCATGTGGGAGATGACCAAGACATAAGTGACCATAACAAGGGATTTCCAGATCAGGACAAGGCACAATTAATGCACCAAACAGATCTGTGTGAAGCCCTTCTGATCACCACACAGCCATCTGCTCTTTGAGCAGGAGCTGTGAGTACAGGACCTCCTCATCCCTCACCAATATAGGCAGCCACCCTGTTTGGGGACTGCCACTCCATTCAAAATCAAAGACAGAGAACTGAAAGAACCATTTGAAGAAGCATGAATATAGCCATATGGTCTTGTCCTACACCTCACCATCCATACTCAAACAGACAGCAGGCTCTGGGACAAAATCTTGATAACATTATTATGTTGACCAGGTATTGAGATATATGGCAGGTGTCTTCACATAGCCATTTCATACAGATCTTAAACAGGAGGGATTTATTTATTTTATTTATTTAGGTCAGAAGCTTTGGACTAACCCTCTTTCCACCACTCAATACTGACTGGAACTAGTCACAGAAAAAAGAAAAAAAACTGCTACAACATCACTGAATCTTACTCCCAAGCCCAATAATAGTCCAGAAGGATCCCACAGTTCAGAAGGATCCCACAAGCAATTATATGGAAAGCCACTGAGGGATAATGGAGGTCTAGGGTGGATGCAACACTACCCTCCTAGTCCTATCAAAAGTCATCACATGCAATCTATACTGTCTCTCTGTCCCCAGCTTGAAATCCAACTGAGTCCATATTATTTACTTTTTTCCAAGCTCCTCTGGAACTGCAGCTTGACCATTTTCTCATCAAATGTACCCTATAAAAGAATGCTGGAAATTGGACAAAAATGTCCAAAACATAGATAAAAATTGTCCAGAACTGTTGGCTTCTTGCCATCATTCAAGGTAGGCTGAACCACCTCCTCTTTTAATGATAAATTTACCACTGCATGGATGGACATAGATCTAACAAACAAGTAGTCAGACTCAGTTGTGAAGTCAAATTCTTTAGGAGCCACAGGATCAAACACTATGCAGGTAATAGGACAAGACTACGCATTGGCCAACTTGACAAGACCTGCCTAGTTGGAAATTTAGAACCAATCCAAGCAACATTATCCACTTACTTAGAGTATTCCTTAAGTGGCCATGTAGATATCCTTGTGACCTTCCCTCCCCAGTAAGAGATGTTATCATTTAAAGCCCATGGCCCACTAACTGCAGTTTTGCTACTCTTATCATCATAATGTAATGCCCAATATACATTATCCCACTCATGTAGAATGGGATTTGCTCTCGTCTTAAGATATCTCTTCTGTTATTTCATCTCTCAAAGCAGGGAACATCATGGAATCATCAAACAGGAAGCAACTATATGGGAGCAACACAGTCCAAGATCCACACTACACACTCTCCCCAGGCAGCAACTAAACCCTTATCAACCTGCCTACCAGATCTCTAGGAAAAAACTTTCTCTGAAACCATCTAGGTCCCTTAGTAGTATCCTGGGATGGACAAAATTAATAGATCATCTCTCCTTCCATTCCTCCCCCTCCCTTGTGCAATAGCAGTAAGCTGAAAAGCAGCTAAATGTTGGCTGAGAATAACCTGAAAAAGTTTGAGATAGTCATCAAAAATGTCCACTGAGTGTGAGAGAAAAAGGTCAACTTGGCATTAAAAGATATTGGGGAAAATATTAACACACATGACACAGACACACAGAGAGAGATAGCCTAAAGGCTTAAGATATGATAAAACTATCCCTTCATGCTCCATACACCATTCAGCTGGTCTTGTTTGGCCAATGAAACTATAGAATTAGTACTAAGCTTAGGAAATGATCAGGGTATAGGCTGGACTCAGAAGTGGAAAAACATTCCAGAATAAAATGATGGTAAACCACTTCCAAGAAAATTGCATAGGCTTGTCCACTAAATCACCTGGAGTCAAGCTCAAGTTGAAGGAGATTTTACTTTCCATCCCTTTGATGCTGTCTTCCAGTGGAAGGGAGTTCCACTGAGAAGAGGGCAGGGTCCATACTCTCTGTAGCACTGAGAGTTGGTGGGTGATTCCACCAGTACTCTTCCTACCAGATTCTAAAGATGGGGTTGACTTGGCCCACCAGCCAGATAGGAGCCAGAATAATGGTCAACCTTTCCATGCTGCTTCAGTGGAGGGATTTTAAATTACAGTGATCTGCCAGTCCCTAAAAACTGGCAATCCGCCCAGCCTGGTTGGCATGAAACAACTACGGTTAAAATATGGCAATAGATATCTCAATCCTTTTTTCCCTGACCCAGTTTTGAATGGTTGAAGATGTGTCTCTTGCAATTACATATCATGGTTTATAACTTTGCAATGTAAGAACAATAAACCAATGCTGGCATATTCAATCAATCATATTTAACTAAATCATAGCTCTTTGCTATGTTCCCAACTGAATGAATATAGGTTAACCAAAAAAATCATCTACCAGAAGATTTTATGATGACATTGGAGAAAAGTAGTTACAGAACTATAGGTAGTCCTTGACTTATGACTGCAATGTGAGCCAGAATTTCCAGTGCAAAGCGAGGCAATTGTTGAGTGAGTTGCACTTGATTTTACGACCTTTTTGCCACAGTTGTTAAGCAAATCAGCGCAGCTGTTTAAGTGAATTGTGCGGTCATTAAGAGAATCCAACTTCCCCATTAACTTCGCTTATCAGAAGGTGGCTGGAAAGGTTGCAGATGACAGTCACATGACCCTGGGAGGCTGCAACCATTTTAAATTACATGCTGGTTGCCAAGTGGCCAAATTTTGATCACGTGACTGTGAGGATGCCTTGATGGTTGTATGTGTGAGGACCAGCACTGCTGTAACTTCCAATGGTCACTAAATGAATGATTGTAATATGAGGACTACCTGAAATTATGGCATACACCAGGGGTCCTCAACCTTGGCAACTTTAAGACTTTGCTGGCTGAGGAATTCTGGGAGTTGAAGTCCACAAGCCTTAAAGTTGCCACGGGTGAGGACCCCTAGCATACACAATTCCATAACAGTTGATCCTGTTCAAAAGCAGCATATCTTTGAAGCAGCCGTGAATAAAGACACAAGAAAAGAACTGTTGCCGATGCTCTAAGGTACTTTGCAAAGTCCCTCAACTTCCAGGGACGATACATGTTTACAATATTCCAAACTCCATGGGGCCTCCAAAAGCTGATGAAAAGAGCTCAGCCAAAGGGCTGACATCCTTTAAACCCATCAGTCATTGTGAAAGCTAAGATTGATCGATTTCGGTAGTTTATGACCAAAAAAGATGATAAAGATGAAGAGAAAAAAAATCCTTCAATAATTTATGAAGGGCATCTAATTTTAAAAAAATTAAAAAATGCGAGGCTCCAGTTACAACAGCCTGACCCTTTAGACCACATGGTAATAATTGTTGCTATTTCAAGGATCACATCTTGAAAAGTGGCACCTGGAGGTGTGTATGCGTGTGCGTTAATCCCTTTCTTTTGCCCCCCCCTTCTTGTATGTCCCAGTTAACACGTAGGGGGTGTTGTGCATGTCTGTGTGTGAAGGAAAGAAAGAGAGAGAGAGAGGAGAAGACAGAGGAGAGAGGAGAGAGGAGAGAGGAGAGAGGAGAGAGAGAGAGAGAGAGAGAGAGAGAGAGAGAGAGAGAGAGAGAGAGAGAGAGAGAGAGAGAGAGAAGAGGAAAGAGGAGAGGAAAGAGAGAAAGAAAGGAAAGAGAGAAAAGAAAGAGAGGAGAAAGAGAGAAGAGAGAGGAGAAAGAGAAGAGAGAAGAGAGAGAGAGAAGAGAAAGAGAGAGAGAGATTGCCTTTGTGTGCTGATGAGGAGTATGATGGACTCTAACTGCTATTATTAAAATGTCTTTTTCCACCAACCTTCTCCTCCCCCAGCGAATCCGGAAGGTAGGTATCAAGGGCAGCCAGCCAGAGCAGCAGCAGAGTTTTAATTGCTTTCTCAATGAAAGATAATCACCAGGTCCCAAGAGAGGCTTTCAGATTAGCACTCAACAACTCTCCCCTCGGTGATCTCAGCCCTCTCATCCTGTTGCCTCCATTTACAGCCCATTCAGCAGTAAGTGGATCGAAGAAAGCCGCTCACCACTACCCATTAGTGACAGCAGATCTCTCCCGCTGCCTCTCGGACTCTCTCTCTCTCTCTCTCTCTCTCTCTCTCTCTCTCTCTCTCTCTCTCAGAGGCTCCATTCACTTTCCGCTCGCCTGGGTCGTTGCCGCTGCTTTTTACTCGCTCGACTTCCCCGGGACCACAAAGTTGAAGCGCCGCGCAGCGCAGGGCCGGGGCCGGGGGAGCCATGAGCGAGCTGGAAGGGGACTTCGCCAAGCTTTTGCTGTTAAAGGATGATCGGATTAAAGAGCTGGAGAAGCGCCTGTCGGAGAAGGACGAGGAGATCCAGGAGCTGAAGAGGAAGCTGCATAAGTGTCAGTCCGTCCTGCCCGCGCCCACCACTCACATCGGACCCCGCACCACCCGGGCTCAAGGCATCTCCGCCGAGCCGCAGACCTACCGCTCTTTCCACGACCTCAGGCAGGCTTTTCGGAAGTTCACCAAATCCGAAAGGTAGGGGGCAATGCGGGGCGGCGAGGGGTGGGTTTCGGAGGGGGGGGAGAAGAGAAAGAAGAGGGGAGTTTTTTCACGTGTTTAAATGTGTCACGTTTTGCACCCGGGTCTCCTCCCGGGCTGGAGGGCTGCAGCGACTTGGGGGCGGAGTTCGAGTGGGCGCAGCTCTCGGGCGCCCTTGGCCACCTCGCCTGCTGCTCGCCAAGCCTCCAGGTGGGGAGACGGGCGGGGGAGTGGGGGAAACTTGTCCCGAAAGGCTGGCGGGGCTCCGGAGAAGCAACGCGTATCTGCCCAGCCCATCACGTGCCGCCCGAGGGTCGTGCAGAAGGGTCCGGCGAAGAAAAACCAAGCGAAGCGGCAACAGCCCCTGCTGTTTTCCCCTCTCCCCCTTGCCCGCTCCGCGTGGCCCTAAACTTCTCGCTCCTGCCAAGCCCACGCCGAGCGAGTGCGGTGCCACTTGAACCCCCATCCTTTGGCAGCCCCGGCTGCCTTTCTATTTTTGTTGAGCGTGCCCGAACGACCGGGCATGCTCAGTGGCGGTCGCCGAAGTCGCTTCGCCCTTCCTTTCCTCCCGGCGCCTTCAGAAAGCGCTGCTCCCACGGAGGGAGGGGGGAGGAGGAAGAGGAGGAGGCTTTGCGAGTGAAGAAGCTGGGAGGTTAAAGGAGGAGGGGAGAGACGCTGAGAAAGTCAAAGCCCTCCCTCTTCTTCTTCTTCAGCAGTCTTTCCCCCCCCCTCCCTCCCTTCCAGCATCCCGCCCGCCTCATCCCCACCCTGTCCAACTGGCGGCGGCTCTGCTTTTTGCAAAAGGAAAAAAGAGAGGAAGAGAAAAAAAAAGTCCCGGACACTAGAGAAGAAGCGCCATCGATCGGCCTTCGCATTAAATCCCCTGTGGACATTAGCGAGAGGAAGTGCATTAGAAGCTTTTAAGTCCCTGGAAGTTGCAGGATATTGAATATCCCATTAAGTTGCGCCTCTCTGCCCCTCCCTTCCCTTCCCCCTCCTGTCCTTCTCTTTTTTTTTTTATCAGCCCGCCGAGGCCGAGTCGTCCAGCCTCGGTTGGGAGCGAGAGTTGCGGCGGCGCGCGGGCTGGGAAAGTTAGCGGAGTCAGGCGGGCGCGCGCGGGATGGAGCTGCTCCGGGCTTTGCGCGTGCCTGACTCTATTGCGGGGCAGTGAGATTTGGAGGAGCCGCGCCTGGCCTGGTTGTTTCGTCCGGATCTTCCAGCATTTAGAGCTGGGGAGGGGTGTGGTTATTGTTGCAGTGCCGCGGACCAACTGCGTCTTTGGGTGCGTCTCTTTAAAAACGCATTTTGACACCGGCGATTCCGAACCCACGTTCCCTCTCCCCCCCCTGCACTTGACAAGTGCTGTATCTGAGGTTAACCAATGGGGCAGCTTGGAGTTGTGGGTGCTTCATCACTGGAGGCTTCTAAGAAGAGACTGGACAGCCACTTGTCTGAAATGGTATAGGGTCTCCTGCTGGAGCAGAGGGTTGGACTACGTGACCTCCAAGGTCCCTTCCAACTCTATTCTGTAACTAAAGTTATCCAGACAACAGAAGCAAGAGGGTCAAAGAAGTACACACACACACACACACACTCTGTCTGTCTGTCTCTCTCACACACACACACACTCCCTCCCTCCCTCCTAAGGCTGATGGAGCCAGCAGCTGAAAAACATGCCTTCAGAACAGCTGGGGACTTTCAATTCCCTTGTATTTTATATGAAGGATATATTGAGAATCTTTAATGTTCTGCAGGGACCTCATTCCATTCCCCTCCTTGTTATGTATTTATTTCATGTACTTATTTCAACATTTTTAAGCCTGCCCAACTTGGACACCGTGTCTCTGGATGGCCTACAATAAAACACGGTAATAGGATGTTGAGGAGGAGGTGATCCTGCTTTATTTCTTTCATTTTATGCTTAACTACAAGTTCTTCAGACAAGTGCCATGAGGTGTATAAAATGGCAGACAATAAAAATGACCACTAATAGTGATGTAATAATAATTGCTGAGAGTGATGCCATCTGCTTTGCCGTGGTAGTGATAGTTAATAGTGATACTTTCTGATTTCCTTATTTATTCATGAATGAAACCATCATTTTCAAGAAAGAGGTTAAAAGTGCACATCTGGCTTTGTTTTTTAGCAGGTACATCTGTACTTACTGAAGGGCACCGTTTAGGTGAGTCTTTCTCATCCATCTTTCAGACGGATGACTCTTTGGGCCTTGGAGCCATTTATTAAAATAAATAATTCAGCTATTTTACCTCCTACTCAGTGAATTTGCTGTGATAGGAAAGACAATGGAAGGTGGTAAATATAGGAAGGGTAAATATGGAAAACAACAGTTTATCCGCAACCATCATAATCTACGAAGTGTAGAAGCACAATAAATACCTTCCAATATCTCAGCTGAGTTGTGTTCAGGCACTTATTGAACATTTACGTAAGCTGTCCAGTTATTTGGGGTTTCTTTTTAATAAATTAAAATGGCTTAGTCAGATTATGCCCTTGTATAGGTAGCCCTCGATTTACAGCAGTTCGTTTAGTGACCGTTCAAAGTTACAACGGCACTGAAAAATGTGACCTATGAGCGTTTTTCATAGTTTCGCCACGATCGCATGATCAAAATTCAGATGCTTGCCAACTGGCTCATACTTATGACCGTTGCAGTGTCCTGGGGGTCATGTGATCCCCTTTTGCAACCTTCTGATAAGCAAAGTAGATGGGAAAGCCAGATTCACTTAACAATCAGGTTACTAACTTATCAACTTAACAACTGTGGCAAGAAAAGCTGTAAAATGGGGCAAAACTCATTTAACACATGTCTCACTTAACAATAGAAATTAGCAACAATAAAATCTAAAAGAAGAAACCCAAAGAGCCTTATCTCCAAACATGGAAGAATCACTGTACAGTAGGCCAGCTTCTTTAAAAAAAAAAAGTGTTTTGGTATGGAGAGAAAAGCAGGTAAGGTGGAACAGGGAAGGATTGTCACTGTTAAGGAGGTCCATGGTCAGCAAAATGACCAGTGGTTTCTATTAAATTGTGACATACATCCCATGCAAGAAAAGCCAGAAGGGTGTGATTAAAAACTGGCTTCTTTGCAGTGTTAACTGTGGCTTGAAAAACTGAATGTGCTTTCAGATTTGGCTTCATTTTTAGGCTATTTCTGGTTAGTGTGTCCTCTCAAAACTACTGGAGTTTGGGAGTTGTGCAGCTAAAATTGGGGCAGGTTGTCAGCATCTTTAAGACATGCAGGTCACTAGACACCCCCCTCCTCCTCTTTATTTAAAGGGAGGTACAGGAGTCTTTGCTACATTTTGCCATCTTTTTTTTTTTTAAAAAAAAATCGTGTTAATGACTGAGGTTATTTTATGAATTTTGAAAGTCCTGCTTTCAAGGCCAGAGGTTCACTTGAAAGAGACTACTGTAGGTCTTGTGTTAAAATTAAACTGAGTTTGTAAATATAGGATTTTAAAGTTAGAGTTCCACGAGCCTGATATTCCCACTGGAAAATGATTTTGAAAGAGGTTTTTTTACAAGGCAGTGGATGCCATTCCTTCCTGCTCTTTTCCAACCAGGAGGGGAACAGAGAGTTTTACATTTATCAGATATCAAAAAATTTTTTTTCTTCTTCTAACATTTATTGGAATTATTAAGCCCTGACTTCCTCTTTCTTTGTGCTTTACACTAGGACATAGGGTAAAACTTTTTTTTCTTCCTTAGCATTTGGACTCCTGCTTTCCAATCGAAGCCATGAAGTTTATTTTCAGCACACTGAGTCACTGTAAGCAGGGAGTTATGACAAGTATAATATATGGAGATTGTAATGGTTGGAATTGAGGGTGGGAGAGATTCACTAGCATGTTTAAAGGAACAGAATGCCTTTTAATAACAAGACCACAGGCAGCTTTGATTCTCTTTTTCTGACCTGTTCCTTTAGCTGCACAACATTTGGCTTTAAATGTTTTAGTTATTTTTAACACCATGTTAGATACGGTATTCTATTTTCTCTCATCAGAAGCAGTATCTTCCATTTCTGATCAGTAAAAAGAAAAAGGTTGCAACTCTCCATTGAGAGATTCTATACCTGGGGTGTTCAAACTTGGCCCTTTTATGACTTGTCGACTTCAATTCCCAGAATTCCCCAGCCAGTGTGCCCAGCTGAGGAATTCTGGGAGTTGAAGTCGACGAGTCATAAAAGGGCCAAGTTTGAAGACCCGTTCTATATATTTGGAGAAAATTCAGTGGAACTTACTTTTGAATGGATATGTATGACATTGTAAACTTCTAATTTTAAATTTAAAAAGCCTGAGAGTTCACCATTGACACAGTTAATGTATGTGGGAGTAAGACCCATAGTAACCGAATACCTTACTAATACCATAATAAACAGAATATCTTACTATTAAACACATTTAGGTTTACAGTGCACTTCCCATTAAATTAGATTTAGCCTAGAAAAAGATAAGCATGAATTAACATGATATAGCTTCTCTGTTAAAATGAGAATAAATGACCGGTACATTTTGCCCATGGGATTCTAAGTGAAGTTGAAGTTTCTGGGAAATGTCTTAATATTTAATGACCAAAGAAGAAGGGTTGATTAGATACCTTTATGTTTAGTCTTAAGCGCAAGGTGCAGTCTGAACATTTCCTTCCATTTCTATCTCAGATGCACAGAATCAAAGTAATTGTAATTGAGCAAATAAACTACTTAAACACAACATAGAGATTATGCATCTAAGCCTTTCCACACTACTATGTTAAAGTGATATCTACTCATTGGTAAGTTGAAACAAAATAGCACCAGCATAAAATTACCTGTCACCATTGCCAAATCCCATTCTGTCTGTATTGTACCTGTTCTGTGTCATTGTCAAATATTATGGAACTTGTAGAAAATGTGTTCCTCATGATATGTAGATGGGGTTTTCTTCTAAAAATGTCTTGCCAACCTTTTCAGTACATTTTGAACATGGAAACAGACCTTATGGCATTACAGCACAAATGGAGCGGATCAGATTTAAGGAGTCTGTGCTGTTGTGCAACTTAAGCTGCTTGACTTTCCCATGTGAAATGCCTGGAAATGAACCCAACCCAGCCCCACTGCCTGGCTGATGAATTCTGGGAGTTGAAGTCCACAAGTCATAAAAGGGCCAAGTTTGAAGACCGCTGTTTTAAAAAATCCCTTTCCAGATTTTAACCCCTTCTTTTGTTGGTCATAGTGGCGGTCAGGAATTCTGTCAAGACTACCCATTCTACAGCCCTTGATTAGTGGTCCTTCCCATCTGAATAAATCATTCTCTTTTCCATGGGCAGGTCCTTGAATACATGTATAGAACCATCTCCAGAGTTTAAAAAATCAGAGGTCCAACCCACTGTTGAGTGCAGGAGTTGCTCCCTTGAGTTGAGTGTGAGATGATGGGGTGGTGGTGGACTCAATGCAACCCTTCACTGTTCTTGCTGTTGCTGCGGATAGAAGGAGAAAGCAGTAATTTTCTTGCCTTCTCTCTGCCATACTAAGCAACTTCAACAAGCCCCAAACATGACTTGATCCTAGTGCAGGAGAAATGGAAGGAGAGGTCACTTTGTTTTGATCCCTCTACTATAGGATTGTCAAGAAGAGGTACAGGCTTTGCTTGCTTCTTTACTGTACTCTGCAGATTGTATCCACAGACCTGAGAATCTTCCCCCCTCAGCCCTTTCTCCTACTTGCAACATATCTTTCTCCCCTCCTGGCCACCCCCAGCCTCTTGTCCCTCTGTTTTTAGGGCAGCTTCCTTGCTGTTGCTAATCCAAGCATCTGAATGATGCTGGTGCCGTCCAGGCTGAGAGCTGCTCCACCAGTCTCCAACTACATGGGAGAAAGAATGTCTCCCGACAGGTGCAGGCAGCTGCTTTCCATCACCACCTGCAGACTACACTGTAGAGATGCCAAGGTGGTTGCACTGAGGAAAGTTGGGTTGCTTTCAAGCAATCCCTGAGTCTTCCATAGCCAATTTGTGCAGCTGGTTAGCTCTCTGTGCAGTTGCCAAGGACCTTTTCTCCTCTCAGCATTTGGTGACTTTCATTGGAAAGAAGGAGGGGGAAATTATGATGTGCAGCTTGCAAAAGGAATCAAAGCAGCAATGTATGGAGATCTGATAAGCCTTACACGGAATTGTAAGGCTGAGTAGTATTAATTGCTATGGCTAAATAGTGCCGCTTGTTTAGAAGCAGTTTGTTTGTAATTCACTACTTTTTCTCCCCACCTCTTATGTCACTTATGGTTTTGCAAAAAGAAGGTGGGGAGTAGTTGCACCATTCTTCTTATGGAATCATTCATTCATGGGACATTCATTCATTTCACTGTTCCACAGTGGACTGGTTCAAGAAAAAAAAGGGGGGGAAACCCTGTTTTCACTGGTCCAGCAGTCCAAGACAAAATGGATGTGGAGGGCAGTGATCAGTGCCTAGAGAAGAGAGGAGGGAGGACAGTGGCTAGTTGTAGTACAGGCCTTTGATTCTGGTGAAATGAACCACTGCAGGCCAATCAGACAGCACTGGTTGTACATGCAGAAGCTGGAAAATATGATTTATTGCAGGAAAAGATGGATGGAAGTTATCTTCACTGATGGCATGTAGAAAATGACATTCTGGATTTCTGATTTTGAGGAAGAACCAGCCCCTGCACCTGTGCTGGGACAATCTGTTTGTGCAGTTTGACATTCTCTTGGCTTCTTCATGCTGGATTATTGAGAAATGAGAAAACAAACAAATGAGAAAACTGAAGGGCAAAAACAGCCCCAGAGAAGGAGGATGCAGACCTTATGATTGTGCAACTTGTTAAGTAAGACCTGCATAGAGGGAGAACTGGAACAAACTAGTTGCTGGGGGAGATGCAGTAATTGAAACTGAATTACCATTAATGGCCCCTTGGTCCTGAAAGGCCTAGATGAGTCCAGAGGCACATCCAGGATTGTTCTGTAGTCCTGCAGAGGATGTCAACCTCATCATGGATACAGGACTACCTAGCCTCAGATGTTGTAGACTAGACAAATCCCTCGTGTTAGGCACTGCTGACTATTTTCAGCTATTGGCACTCACCTAATTGGAAACATTATAGTTTACAGTTGATTCATTATTCATATCCATTATTTGATGTCGGGAATGTATTGTCAAATATCCAAAAGAGACAGAACTTGAACTTGAGTTTAGGCAGAAGACTTAAAACTGCATTCAGGAGCTGATACAGTTTAAATCTACCAATTTTCTCACATTTAT
This sequence comes from Bothrops alternatus, assembly GCA_034064705.1. Taxonomy (NCBI): domain Eukaryota; kingdom Metazoa; phylum Chordata; class Lepidosauria; order Squamata; family Viperidae; genus Bothrops; species Bothrops alternatus. The sequence continues at coordinate 4,438,931 of JARGCV010000009.1, read as the reverse complement.
TTATGCTGATAGGGTATAATTTCTTTTTGTTTTCTGTTGCCCTTCCCTCCCCAAAATATGTTTTTTTTGTATTCTGTTCATCACTGTCATTGTATTCTATTTCTTACTGAGTAATAGAATTAAAATTAAAATTAAAGAACCAACTTCATTTTTTATAATAATAATAATAATAATAATAATAATAATAATAATAATAATAATAATAATAATAATAATAATAATAATAATAATAATAATATGGGCTTGGATTGCTTTACAAGAGGTATTCCTTCCAATGTCTATGGAGACTCTCAGTTATCCAGGTCGTTATCACAAAGGTGCTTTTTCAAAAGGTAATTATGTTTTTTTCCTTGAGGAAGAATATGTTTTCCTTGTCATTCAAGAAGCTTCTTCAGTGAATTATGAACTGAAGAAGCTTCTTGGATGACAAGCAAAACATCTTCAAGGAAAAACAAGTTCAGTTGCCTTTTGACAAAGCACCTTTGGGTATTCTTTCCAATGCATCATAGAACAACTTTTTAAAGATAGCAGATGCTATCTGCAGTTTTTATAAGCAAGTTGGCATAGTATAGAAATTGACTTGTGTTGGATTCAAACTGGAAGAGATATGCTCAGATCTCTGGTTAAACATGAACTCAATTGGGTCTGCCATTCTCAGCCTAAGATTGTTGTCCTGATTAAAAACAAAAACAAAAAAAACCCCTCTGGAAATCCATAAACCTATTATGGATGAAATTAAAGATTAATTCTATTTTAATATATTTTAAAATATGTATAAAATAGGATATATAAAGTAAGAAATAGTGTATATATAAAAATAGTATATCTTTGCATTTGTTATTATTTCATATTATTTATTGACTTTTCTTTTTAATTTACCGTGATAAGCTGGCCATAATCATGTTTTTGTGAGATGGGTAGCCATGTAAATATGATACATAAATAAAAATAATTACCCATTAATGATGGGTTGTTTCTGAAATCCCCATTCAAATGTTCATTGTAACCAGAGATAGATTTGGAATGTGCTGGGGGAAAAAACCCTCTGAAAACTAATATGAAAATTAAAGTAATTCTTATTTTCAGTTATTTTTAAAATTCTCTATAAGAAAAATTTAAACTACCCATTGAATAATAAACCACTATCCTTTTTGAGCAAGAATTTTATAAAAGAAAATGCTCATATATATTTAGCATGGGGCTCATCCTGATGTTGAAAATAACATGCATAATTATTTCAGAGATGTAGCTAAATATAGGAAATATTTTTAGTTTTTACGCTGATATTTCTGTTGAATACCCATGCACTAGTTCTTTTTATTACATTACATGATTAGGCATTATCACACAAGAGAGCACAACATCCAGAAAGTCAAAGATGGTATGTGAAAAATTACTTCCTTTCACTTATGTCATAGTCTTGGAAGTTTTTTTGCTTCTGGTATCTGTGAAATAATAAACAAATATGTCATAATTACTGTTAATAAGCTGTTTTTGGCTTAACATACCATTATCATATATCCTGTAGAGTTGTTTATGTTATGTTTATGTTAAATTGGGAAATGACACTGTTGCTACTCTTTGTTTTGAAAAGATTTTGGTTATGATGTATAGGAGTTATATTCCGACATATCTGGATCACACCATTTCAGATTCTTTAGTTTCAGTTTCTTTAGTTATTATCTTTTATACAATATCTGGCAACTCAGACTTATTGAGCTGGTTTGTCAATTAGTTCTCTTATCTACCTCAAATGGTGATTTTACATCCATTCCTATAAGATGAAGTTATGGAAACTTTTAGGAAAATCACTCTTTTTTTTTTTAGCAATGTCCATCAGAAATTAGTGGGAATGGCTACAACTTAAATTGTAGTTTGTCTGGTCTATTATGTGCCTAATTATTCTGTCTCTGCCTTTTCTATTAATACTGTAAAAGGCCCTTTGCCACTGCATCTGTACATGTTGTTGGGTTATAAATGCTGCTGCTGAAGTTTACCTGATTTTCACTATAAGGTTGCATGACTTTCTTCCTTCTAAACCAGTGGTTCTTAACCTTTTTGAATGAATTGCCCCCTTGAGCTAATGAGGAAGTTGTCATCACCCCCCTCTCAATCACAACATAGGAAATAATTCTTCAATTTATGCAACCACTTTTTTGTTTTCTTTAAAATTGTCATCTGGACATATTGATGCAAATAATTTATTTCTAGTTTTTTTTCCCATATCTCAACTGTGTGAAAATTTTTGGTGCCACCCGTCACTTTATTCCCAAACTTCATGATACATGTATTTCGTTATTATCTTATTTATTCAAGACACTTAAATGTAATGACCACTGAAAACAAAATTCAATTGCAAGAAAGTGAAATGCCCGAAAAGTAAAACAGTAACATTTAATGATTGAATTACAAGTGAAATTTAAGACGCAAAAAGAAATATAAAAAGGGCATAAGAACAAACCGCAATGCAGGAACTAAGAATTTCAAGACGAAAACTCTGAAACTAAATTCAGATTCAAGGAAAGTATATATAATCACGCACACTGTAAAAGGGATTAAAAAGACAAAGAAAATGTTAAGAGAATTTTAATTTCTCTATTGATGAAAAAATAAATCAGAAGCTCTCACAGTTGACTGCATTTAGCTGATTCAAATAAATTTCTTTATATTCGTATCAAAATATTTACAATACCATACATTCTTCTTTACAGCAACATAGCTCAATGAAGACTTCTTACAGAGAGATACAGAGACAAACCTGAGACTGAAAATTCAGCTTCTAACTCAATACCTTTTGCACAGACTCAGTAGCACTTTCTTCACATTGGCTGACTGAGTTACCACATGACTCTTCCTGCTCATGAATATTCCAACACTCCTCCCTTTATGACAGGAAGAAATATCAGACCTATTGACTTAATACAGTCTCCATAGTGAACACCACCTAATGGTTTAGTCATCATGTCTGCCAAATTATCTTCAGAAGAACAATGATGTAAACTAATCAATTTTCCTTTTACAGCTTCCCTGACATTACAATACTTAATGTCTACATGTTTACTTCTGTTCTTCACCCTGTCACCAGTTGCCATTTTTATACAGGCAGCATTGTCTTCAAATACCTTTACAGATTCTTTTACATTAATATTTAAATCTTGCAACAACTGTACATCATTATTTGGCAATACCTTTTTCTTATATACCCACTTACAACCCACAGCTTTGGTTCCCTGTGCCAAAGTCACTGATTTAAATACTTCATGTTCTCCCATGGATTTCATCTCTTTATCCATGGCCTCCTTCCATCTTTTTTGTTCAGCTTTTGGTAATGCCAACACTTCTTTATAACTTCTTGGCTCATACCACACATTGCAAACCTTTACCTTGCTGGCAGAATACCTGTCAGGCGGAAATCCTTTGTTACATCGCTCTGACCTACGTGGTATTAACTGCTCCTGTGTCTCAAGTCTATCTGGCTTCATGTCTTGTTCAGCCTCTCCTCCCTGAACATTGACATCTTCAATAATCATTTTCCCATCATTAGATGAGCTATTGTCATTAAATAGATCACCGTCATTAAGTGAGACATACCTAGAATTTGCATTAATTCTGTCCCAATTTTGTTCTGCAAAATTAGCAGACCTTGAAATTACAATTCTTTTACTTCCATCGCTAAAGCGATATCCTTTTGACCTTGGCTCATAGCCCACAAACCTGAGCTTTCTTGCCTTTTGCTGTCCCTTTCTTCTGTTTACTTTTGGAATATGTACCCATGCAGTACTTCCAAAAATTCTCAAATGTGCCAGTGATGGCTTTCTCCCATATAGAATGGCATATGGAGTATTATTAATGGAGGAACTCCACAGCCTGTTAGCTTCTCCCCAATATGACCTGCTCATGACCTGCTCATACCAGAATCCTCCAATAATGAATCTTTCATTGTTTGCAGAACACCATTCCTTCTTTCAGCTACACCGTTCTCTGCTGCTGTGTAAGGATTTGTACATCTGTGTCTTATCCCCAACTGCCCCAACCATTGTTAGAATTTAGTTGACATAAATTCAATACCTCTGTCAGTTTGCAACTGACACACTTGTTGTCTGTACCTTCTCTCTACAAAACTTACCCACTGTTTGAATTGTTGTAGCACCTCTGTCTTTCCTCTAAGCAAGTAGCAAAAACTATACCTGCTATAATCATCAACAATTACCAGTGCATATTTTGCTCCTCCCAAACTGGCTTGCATAGGTCCCACCAGATTTGCATGGACCAGCTCTAGAGCTCTTTTTGTTTGTCTTGTGCCATTATCTATTAGCCACTTGTCTCTGTTGTTGCTATAACAAACCTTTGCAACACCAAAATGTTCCTTTTGCAAATCAGTCCTTTTTGCTTGCACAAATGTCCTTCGCTGCAAATTGTTCCTCTGCAAACAGTTCCTTTTCAGATGTGTGTTTGCTCCACAAATGTAGCAATTCTTTTCTTGCTGAGCTCTCTGCTTGCAAAATCTCTCTTTTGATGCAACTTGGTCCCATCTGCTCCTTGTTTCTTCTCCAGAGACTTGCAGTCTGGACCCCCTCCTCAGGAATTTCACCTCCTGTGGCCGTTCCTAAAATGTTGCTTTTCTTCTTCATTAAGCAAACATGCCTTTTTTTAAATAAATATTTTTATTGGTTTTTTATAAGATTTTTAACAAAAAATAAAATAACTGTAAACAATTATATACATATACAATTCGCAAACAATCAAACAAAACTGCTCGGTACCCCCTCCCCACCACATCCTTCTATAACAAAACTAACCCACTCTTCTTCCCTCTAACAACCTACTTAAACCTTTCTCCAATTCCATCCTCTCCTCCCACCTACACTCTCCCTCATACCTTCTTCCTACCTACCTGACTTTCACTCCTCCCTCTTCTTCCAACCAATGTGGTGCCCAGAGGCAACCCGAGCAACCCCTTACCACCTAAAAAGAGAGAAAAAAAACTCCCCAAAACAGTTGAAAAAATATAAAATAACTATTATTAAAACCCTCCCCCCTCCCCCCCAGGCTTCCCAAAGTGAATACAGGGTAAAAACGCAAGAAACCCCCCTAAACTACTTATACGTAATTATTTAACTATAAAACAAATATAATTCCTTCAATTGATATTTCTTCTGTATATAATCTATCCATTTTTTCCAGTCCATCAAAAATTGTTCATTTGAGTGGTCTTTCAAATATGCAGATATCTTTGCCATTTCAGCCAAATTCATAACTTTTAATGTCCATTCTTCAATAGATGGTGTTTCCGATGTCTTCCAATATTGACCCACCAACAGTCTTGCCGCCGTAATCAAGTTCAAAATCAATTTAGTCTCTACGGTGGTACAGTCTTTTATAATACCTAATAAAAATAAGTTCAGATTAGGAGTTCAGATTAGGCAACATGATTATAGATTATGCGCCTTTGCAGATGATTTACTTGTGACATTAACGCAACCAATACAGTCAGCTCAGAGGTTGATGGAAATTATACAAAGTTATGGAAGAGTATCAGGTTTTAAACTAAATATATCCAAGACAAAAATGCTGGTTAAAAATTTAGGTGATAAATTAAAACAGGATTTGGAAAGAATAACGGGGTGTGAGATAGTTAAGAAAGTTAAATATTTAGGAATTTATATTGAAGCGTCAAATGGGAAATTGTATAAGAATAATTATGAATCCTTATGGAGAACAGTACAATTAGAGTTGGAGAACTGGAAAAAATTACAATTATCAATGTTGGGAAGGATTGCTGCAGTTAAAATGAATGTATTGCCGAAATTTTTATTTCTATTTCAAATGTTACCAATACTTAAAAAGGATGGGAATTTGGAGGAGTGGCAGAAAGGTATTAATAGATTTATTTGGAATGGCAAGAAACCAAGGGTTAAACTAAAAATTATTCAAGATATAAGAGAAAGAGGTGGTTTGAAAGTGCCTAACTTTAAGCTATATTATTATGCAGCAGTTTTAGTAGCAATAAGTGATTGGATTAACGTAACTAATGAAAGAATATTGAATATAGAAGGGTACGGATTATTGTATGGGTTTCATGCGTATTTAATTTATGAAAAAAAGTTGGATAGAGGTTTTAAAGAACATTTATTGAGAAATTCACTGTTGCGTGTCTGGAAAAAGTATTCTCATAAGTTAAATGGTAAAATTCCTTTATGGACAATTCCCAGGCATGCAATAGAGAGCATAAATAGACAACAAATTCAGGATGTGGTACCCTATGAGAAGCTTTTAATTAAAGAAGGGAATAGCTTAGAATTGAAATCACTAGATAGATTAAGGGAAGAAGGAATAGCTCTTAATTGGTATTCATATATGCAACTTCAGGCTAGATGCCAAAAAGATATTAAAATGGGTTTTTCTTTAAAGGATGGAAAACTAATTCAACAAGTTAGAGATCAAAGAAGTATGCATATTAAAAGAATATATGATGTTCTAATTGAAATTGATTCTGGAAATGAACTAATTAAAGATTGTATGATTAAATGGGAAGGTAACTTTGGACATCCAATTACGATGGAAATCTGGAAAAGGATATGGGTGAAAAATGTAAAATTTACACAAGCTCAGCATTTAAGAGAAAATTTTTACAAAATGTTTTATAGATGGCATTTAGATCCAAAAAAATTATCACTTATGTATCCAAATATGCAACCTAAATGTTGGAGATGTGATTTTATGGATGCTACTTATTTTCATATCTGGTGGACTTGTAAAAAAATTAAGGCTTTTTGGATAAAAATATGGTGGATTCTCCAAAATATATTGAAAAAGCGTATTGAATTTTCACCGCAAACATGCCTTTAAAGCCTCAAAATTTAAGTCTTGCTCTTCTTTACACTCAAATATTGCAGAAACTGTGTCCCAGGTTTTATCTAAACTGTTCAACACCAGTAAAACCTTCTGGGACTCAGGGAATTTAATCCCACGTTGTTCTAAGTCCAAAAATAAACTTTGCATTTTATTTAAATGCTGTTCCACAGATTCACCTGGTTGCAAACAGGCCCTGTAAAGTTTTCTTGACAATTGCACTATATTGCATGCAGAAACATTCACGTGCACAGCTCTCAACTTCAACCAAATCTCCTTTGCAGTCTTTAAATTTGCAACATTTAGAAATTGTTCATCATCTAAATTCAAGATGAGATAAGCCATTGCTTGATCATGACTTTTCTGATCAGCAGCTGCAAACACTTGTGGTGGATTTTCTACGATATACCACAGCTCTTTAGCTTTCAGCAAACATTCCATTTTTGCAGCCCACACAATGTAATTTTTCTGGCCCAAAGGAGGCACAGAGTTTTCCTCAAGTTCCATTGCAGCCATTCTGCTAATTCTGCCTTGTTCTTATACTTTCTAAACACAGGCAATTTCTTCCAGCTTTAAATTACAATGCAGTCCTTAGTAAGCTCTGGGCCCATAACCTGTTAGAGAATTTTAATTGCTCTGTTGGTGAAAAAATAAATCAGAAGCTCTCACAGTTGACTGCATTTAGCTGATTCAAATAAATTTCTTTATATTCATATCAAAATATTTACAATACCATACATTCTTCTTTACAGCAACATAGCTCAATGAAGACTTCTTACAGAGAGATACAGAGACAAACCTGAGACTGGAAATCCAGCTCCTAACTCAATACCTTTTGCACAGACTCAGTAGCACTTTTTCACATTGGCTGACTGAGTTACCACATGACTCTTCCTGCTCATGAATATTCCAACAGAAAATATAATATCGAACTGGAGTGCACGCTAAAAAAGTACAATACAAAGAAATACACAAAATGTTTTACAGAGCACAACAAAAATTCGAAAACAAAGTCGAAAACTCAAACTGGAACATGAAATCCAGTGCAAGCAAATACAACAATAAAAGCTCAGACAATTATTATCGAAAAAAATGTATGTACACAAAAAGCAAAAAAAAAGAACATTAATGGCTGCCCTGTGCTTGGTGAGCTGATGCCAATTTCTTGATGTCTAAAACCATTTTTATTAATCGCATTCTTAAATCACCACTCTCAGAGATCTTCAACATGTTCCTTGACTTAGAAAGGATCTGTTGGATGGCGCTGAAGCCCCTCTCCACTAAGTAAGTGGAAGGAAAGGCTAAAAGAAGCAACTTAACTTCCTCCCACAATATTGGGTAAGTGTTCCTCATTTTCACCCAAAAAGCTTCATAGCCATAACTCTGAAAATGTGACTGGGCTTCACAGTCGTATTTCAGATCTGTCAGTGGCTCTTGCAGTTTGGGATGAAGTTGTGCAAAGTCTGCTGTGAAAGGATTTAGCATCCAAGTGGGCACTTCCAGATTTATCAGATCATAGAATCTGGTTTCCATATCTTTTAGTTGCTTCAAGTGGCAGCAAAAAACGTCCAAATCTTCTCCTTGGAGTTCACATTCATTACCAAGGCGTGGGAACTGATACAGCTCCTGGTGACTCATATTGCTTGCAAGGAGATCCAGTCTGTAAATAAATGAGCAGATTACTCCCTTGGCCTTAAGAAAATTGATTTTATCTCCTTGCAGCTTTATGTTCACTTCATTCAGCTTGTCGAAAACATCAGCGAGATAAGCTACATCCAGACGTTGAAGTTTAAGAGAACTGCTTAGACTTGGGTCAATGGATTCAAGAAATTTGACAACTGTGTCAAAAAGTTCGTGGAATCACAACAAACACTTTCCTTTTGAAAGCCACCTTACTTCGGTGTGCAAAAGGAGACATTCAAACTCCCCATCATTTTCTTCACAAAGCTTGTGAAAAAGTCGGTTGTTCAAGGCATTCGACTTAATTTTATTCACAGCATTAATGACGTAACGTAGACACTCGTACAAACGGCCACTCAAATTTTTTGAGACAAGGTGCTGTCTATGAACAATGCAATGGACAGTCATAACTCCAGTTACAACTGATTTTAGATGAGCTTGAAATCCGCGATATTGTCCAACCATGGATGCAGCTCCGTTGATTGCACATGCCACGATTGCACATGCCACATGTTTGTCAAAGGGATGTTTTTCTCATTAAAAAACTCTTCAACCTTTTTAAATATCGAAGAACCTTTTGTGTCAGTGGCTAAATTTTGACCAAATAACAGTTCTTCCCCGATCTCTTCATTTCCGTTGATGAAACGGACATAAGCCAATAACAAGGCTTCATTTTCACGAATCATTGACTCATCAATCTGCATCACGAATTCTGTATTTTTCAAGGTGTCAATAAGCCTTTCTTCCACATCAGCAGCCATTTCATCAATTCTTTTTGATACGGTGTCATTGCTCAAAGGAATCAATTGCGTGATAGTGCTTGCGTTGGGCCCCAACATGGTGGCAACAATCTGTTTCACTGCTGGTAAAATCAGCGTTTCTCCGATAGTGTGAGGTTTGCCACATTTTGCTATCAACAAAGATACTTCGTAGGAGCAAATGAGCCCCTTGTCGGCATTGAGTGACAATTTTCCAAATAACTTCCCAACAGTGCTGCGACCCTCAAACTTGGTCTTTAAGGATTGGAAAAATGATGCCAGTTTGTCGGCTTTATCTGAATGAATTCTTACCAAATGGTCTTTCAGTTGGGAAGGCTTCATCGCTTCATGTGAAAATGTTTTCTCACAAAGAAGACAAAATGGAACCTGTACGTTGGAAGGAGATGGAATGAATCCCAATTTTAGGTATTCCGTCAAATATTGGCGACACTTCCTCTTCTCGGCCATATTGAGAGGTCCTCGAAATGAAAGGCACTACCTGCAAATTAAATTTTCAACAGCTCTGGAACACTACAAAAACACATGTGGACATCGATAAACCTAGTTTCAACAGTTATGTTGACATTATAGCTGACGTCACAGGGGACAGCCACTCAGCATGCGATGTTTCGAAAGAAGTGCTCCCCCCTCCATCACTGCCCATTCTGGCCAATGGCATGCCACTGTATGGGTAGAGGCTGCTGCTCAACGCGCATGAAGATAAGTGATGTGTATTCTCATATGTGTGGCGTTCTATACTGAAGCTAGCTGGAGGAACATTTGAAAACACAATTCAATCCACTAATAGCGAGTGATCTGATGTTTTTGTATGACAGATATACAGCGATTCACTGTACAAAAAAGTCTCAAAAGTGTCCCCAAAACGTCTCGCTCCATCGCCCCCTTTTCATTCCTTTTCCCCCACGTCGCCCCTTTTCGTTCCATCGCCCCCCTGAAAAATGAAATCGCCCCCTGGGGGGTGATATCGCCCAGGTTAAGAACCACTGTTCTAAACCATATAATAGTTTCTGCCACATGATATGACCCCCTCTCTTCCCTCCCCCACTTAATCTATGGCTATTCGGCAAAAAAAGTTATCAGATCCTTTTAAAATATGCTAAAAATTAAATATATATGTATGTGTATGTGTATATGTATATTATATGTATATGTAGAAAGAAAATAAAAGCCCATTGTCAATCAGAGCTGTGTATTGTTAGCAGCATTCCAAAGTATTTTGGTCTTGATCTCATTCAAGTAGCATTTACTGTGATCGACAGAAAGAGCAAGACTGACTTTATTTTGAGTTCAACTCCTAGTATATGCAGAAGCCAGTGTAGGGCTTTTTTTTTTTTTGATTTAGCAAAAGTATGTAATTGGTATGTCATGGCCTTTTTCTTCATGTTTTTTTCAACTTCCCAGTCTAGCCAACAGACCTAAGGTCTTGTGGTAGGCTCCCATCCAAGCAGTGATCAGCCTGAATCCTGGTTAGCTATTTTTTTTTTCAAGCTCATCCCAGATCATCTAGGTACTTCCAATCTGTTGGACTTTACCAATGGTTATCATTTGAAAAAAGAGAGAGATAGAAATGTTCCCATAACATGCACACATATTTTTTAAAATTAATGAAATGTTTTGCATTCATGTGACATAGTAAAAAATAGATCTACATGGGCTGAGTTTGCACAACAAGCCAGACAAAGTGTAATTGACTAGCCTGTAATTCAGCGTGTTATGTGTATCATATAAATCTCTCCTGCTGGTAGAATCACTTGAAATATTTATTTGCTTAAAACAGTTGTATAGCTGCTCCTCTTATCATAACCAATTCTGAGTGGCTCCCAATCAGATTTTTCAAATTCAGGAAAAATTCCCAGTTTTTTTTTTATTTATACATCTGATATCTGATAAAACCTTTACCATTGGCAGGATAATCAGACCAATATGCAGTCCTACGAAGACATAAATTGCACTTTCTTAATGGAAAATTATTCTCAGATATGTCTGTTTAGGTTTATAGTCTGATATTCTCAAATGAACCAACTTTCCATGAAATAAGTGACTTCACTTCCGAAAAGCTTTAATATCTCTAAGGTTATCTCTGTATGTTGTAATATGTTGTAATGCACTCTAGCCATTAGGCTTGGAACAAAGGGACAAAGAGACTGTGCCATGTGGCTTGTAACAAAGGAACAAAGAAGGCTTGACCATGTGACTTGACCATATGGCCTTGGAACAGGAAATGGAGGAGGAGCTGGATGGACGTTGTACCAAGATTTGAATCCATTGGCCACAGGGGTGGCTTTGCCGGTGTAGCCTTGTCATTGGCTGCAGAAATAACATTGTCATTGGCTGTTTGTAACCATGTGATGCATTGTGTAACCACCCACTGTAACAGGTAATAAAAGGGGAGGCAGCCTGTTGTCTGTTGTTGCTTCACCCAGAGAAAATGTGCTTGGCTGCATGTCTCTCCTTTATTCGGCTATCATGAAGGACCCGCCATTGATTGGGGCGCAATGAGGTGCCTCAAATCAGAATTAAAGTGGCCTGCGCAGGGCCTGACTTCATCTGTAAGGCATTCTCATCATCTGGAGATGTTGTTTTTATGATTGTTTGGAAAAATATCAAAAAACAACTTAAAATCACCACTTCCAGAACTGGCTTCATTATTGGGAAGAAACAAGAGGTTATTCTGAGTAGCAGAATACAATTGATCTAGGATCAAGGCTTGTAATTATCCTGCCATTCAGATAAAGATATATGCATTCAGATAAAGATTTATTGGCATATAAGGATCTGGTCTTCACTAGGGGCTCTGAGATCCCAGATAATCTGTGAGATCACAGAAGAAGAAAAAAATTCTGGCTAGAACTTACTTTGAACAAAGATTCAGCTGCTAAAGTAGTCTGTAAGGACAAGAGGCTATATATTTCATCTTATCTTTCTTAGAGGTAGTTGTCACTTAGTGACCACAGTTGGAACTGGAACATGATCATTAAGTGCTGCAGTCACTAAATAGAAAATGACCTCACTTCTGAGGGCCTCTTCAAATGAACTCTGTAATAACTGCAATATTAAATTTTAATTGAAACATTTTGAATAAATCATAAATTAAATCATCTTCCTTATCTTGGTTGCCTTATTGGGGTCTAGCACAGAGATCCCCAACTTTTCCAGGTTGGCAGCCCAGAGTGGGGGGAGGAGGGAAAGAGGGAATGATTTTGTGGGAGGGGCAAGACGCTCACATGAGTGGGGTCACAAGTGCCTGCAACAATGGTTGCGTGAGTGGGACCATAAGCTTCTGCGACGACATGAAGGCAAGTGAGACCATGAACAACTGCAACAAAACTTGTGTGAGTGAGATTGTGAGCATCCATGACGACGCTTACATGTGGGGTGCCGCATCTGCCCACGATGACGCTTGTGCGAATGGGGCTGCGACCACCCGCGATGCTTGTGGCAACCCTTGTATGAGTGGGAGTGCACATGGAGCAACCAATCCTTTTAAAGGAAGGCATTTTGTTTTTTTTTGTTTTTTTAAAAGAGTTACTCATTTACATAAGGATATTTTTGTGTTGCTTTGTTTGATGTAAAAAATAACTAACTGAAATTCTGTCTGAATATACAAGTACATTCATGGCCCCAATCAAACACTAGTTTACTTTTATCTATAAATACATTAAGGAAAAGAGATAACGCATTTACTTGTCTTATTCCCTGCTTAAAGTTGAACCATCCACTATGTATTTTACTACTACTACTATTACTACTACTACCACCACTACCAAATTATTAAATTTATATGCCACCCAACTCAATGTCTCTCTGTGGCTCACAACAAAGAAATAAAACATAATTTCTCAAATAATTTTTATAAAGTAAAATAATTCATGTTTTATTCTCACAACACATCACTTTTATTAGATCCAGGAACCATCAACTCAATTTTCTTGTAAAATATTCAAAACTGAAGCATAATTTATCATACACTTTTTCCAAACCAACAAATGTACATTATGCTTTTCCAGCTTGCTTATATTGTAACCTACCAAGCTACCTGTTTCGGCATTAGAATTTATCTCTTTTGGCATTGACCTTATTTTTCATAAGAACTAAATAAGCTTAGACTAAATTTGTCTTTTTTTTTTCTTGAATTGGTTCAACTTACATATCCAAACAAGATAGGATGGCCTTACTGATGCTCAGTCGACTTTAGACTTTAGACTTGCATTAATTATGTCTCCCAAACATATTTAACACATTATCAATGAAGTAAAATAAATTTAAAAATGGGCAATGAATCTCTATTACTCAGATTTAGTGTTAAAACAGAGGAAAAAATTGGAATCTGAAATTAAACCAAGCACAGCCACCATCAGCCTCAGCATACCCAGGAAGAAGGAAGGCTGAATTGTAGATTGAGACCCACACCTAAAGATTTCTGTAACATTGATGACCTCAATGGCACATTCTAAAAGTTTTCTAATAATACAAAATTCAGCTGGCTGGAAAAATGTACAAGGGAAACTGAATATTGCTATATCTCATTTTTAGTATTCTTTTGTATTTGCCAAGAACTTGAGAAGTGGATTATCATTTTTTTTTTGCTCCTCAGTTGATCAAGTGGTTTATCTAATCATCCACGTCTCTAGGAAACCTTCATCAATAGCAAACACACTATAAGTCAGTCATGTTTTTAGCTTGATTGATGTTCATTTATGGCTACTGTGGGAACTATAATTGCTTCAGCTAACCCAGCCTTTTTTCTGCCTTGTTTCTGCACTGTACTTTATAGTTATTTTAATATTTTATTTTAATTATTATTAGCCATCTTGAGCATTATTTGTCAGGAGGACAAGATTAAAAAATTAATAATTATGGTTGGATAGATTAATATGTAGCTAAATTGCCTAATTCTGTTCTATATAACTTGGTTATCCAAAAGGCTGCTAAAAGCTTTTGTAAAATGCAATTTTATGAAGCCCTCTATTTTGTATTAAAAACAGATTTGCAAAAGTAAAACCTATTTTTACATAGCTGTGATTTTTCTCAATTGAATACAGCTAGTTCTTGCTTAACAACTGCCCTGTTTAGCAACCATTTGAAGTTAAAGTGCAGAAAAAGTATCTTTATGACTGGTTCTCATACTTATGACCATTGTAGCATCCTGCAGTCAAGTGATCAAAATTCAGGTGCCTTACAACTGGCACATGTTTATTACCATCATAGCATCTTGTAGTATCAATTGCCTAAGATTTTATGGTTAAACCTGATTCACACCACTTTTGGGTTACTGCTATTATCATTTCAGTTGGCACATGTCTAGTCTGAAAGGGTGGTTTACTTCACTATTTACCAGAAATGGAATTCTTCCTAGTAATGCAGATACATACTGGACTTGTCCGCTTTAAAGATTTGTTTCAACTTCCTTGCGTTATTTTGATGGTAAGAGATAAATATCAGAGGGAAAAAAGAATCTAACCAGTGCCGCCTTTTTATTCCTCCATGATATCGTTGGGACTATTTGCCACATTTCTTAAGATCCATATCAGTTGAGGTTCTCGCTTCTTAATGCTTTAGAAGAGAATTGAATGGGCAAAGCACCAGGCATTGCCTACTCCTGCATACAGCATAAGGAAGATCTTAGAGCGGGGGTGTCAAACTCAATTTCACTGAGGGCCGCATCAGCATTGTGGTTGCCCTGGGAGGGGTGGGGGTGTGTGGCCAGAGTGGGTGCAGCCTACTGGGTGGGTGTGGATGGAGTGGGTGTGGCCTACTGGGTGGGCATGGCCAGTTCTACATGATTCGCATCAAGGGTGCCTATGGGGGCCTGGGCAGGAGTGGGACAGATCTGAAGGTCTCTGGCAGAAGGGGGTGGGACTGGGGCAAGTGCAAGTGCCAAGACATGGTCCACCGGGGCAAATGCCAAGATAGCCACCACAAAATTGTACATTGGCCCCCAGCTGGCCTGGGCAGGGCCAAGGCAGCGGGGGCCGTTCCCTCACTGTTTCCAGGATGGCTTCGTGGGCCACATGAAACCACTTCGCGGGCCACATCTGGCCCCCAGGCCTTGTGTTTGACATGTCTGTCTTAGAGGGATCCAGGTGTCTGCCACCATATACAGGGCTTTTTTTCCTCATAGAATGCCCAGAACGGAGTTCTGGCACCTTTTTTGGATGGAACCTTGTAGGGTAGGCAAGGCGGATTGTATGAATGTGGATACCACCAAAAGGACTAACCATAACAAAGGGGCCATCAGCTTTCATCTACTCCCCTCTGAAGTCTCCCTTCCGCCGGCAGTGAGGAAAAAGGGGGTGGAAATGTAATGCCTGGGATTTGCACTAGAAGGATGGTGAGGTGGGGTGGGGTTGGTGGGAACCCTTTAAAACCTTGAACCATAGGACTTGGCCCCCAAATCCTTTCTAGAATGCCTGCAACCATTTTCTCTTAATAAAGATGCCTGTTGGAAGAAATATTCCAAAAGTTCTGTCTTCTTAAGATGCAAAGTGGGGTGGGTCTTTACATTAGACAGGACTTGCAGAATTAGTCCACCTGGAAGGGAGAACCTTGCCAGGGGACTTTGCAAAAATGACCATGTCAGACGATGGAGCAGGGAAGGGAGAAAACTCCCCAGGAAGGGAGCCGCTGCCCCGACTGAAACTCTGCCAGATGCCGGGATCTGAGAGGTCAGATTCCTCAGGAGAAGAGGTGGTGGAGACACGGGAACGCAAACCACGGTGGTCAATGGGCGTTGGAAAGAAAGGCGAATGGGAAAAGAAATCAAGAAAGATGACCCTGAGACTGGGGGCCAACCAACCAGAATGGAAGCAGGAGATGGAGAAATCCCTGCACACAAGTGAAGAGGAACGGAGCTAGGCACCGTACTCGGACTGGATCCTAGAGAAAGCTATTGACCTGATGAAGAGAACTCTCAGCTCCCTAGGAGAGGAGAATTCTGAGCCCTACGGCTGCCCGAGCTCCTGGAGCCGCAAAGGGAGAGACACCGAGGGGGAAGTGGAATCTGCAGCCCCGGGGACATCTGCTGATCCAGTAGTCCCCACTCGCTGCCGACCCGCAAATGGCGATCTGGATGGAAGACACTACCACCAACAACGAAGGCACCGATCCATTCAAAGACTCCCGCCGCTGGACGTGAGATTCAAGAGGGAGCCAATGCGCTTGGGATTTTTCCTAACTCAAGTCCTCAGCTACATGGAGGAATACGGGCGGCACATCCCCAGCAACAAAGCCCGTATCCGGATCGTGCAATCTGCCCTGGACAGGCCAGCCGCAGATTGGATGGTGAACTTGCACGACTCCAATGCCCCAGAGCTCAATGACTTCAACCGTTTCATGTCCTCTCTGAGAGGGCGATTTGAGGACCCCCTGGCTGATCACAAAGCCCGTGAAAGGATAAAAACGATGAGGCAAGGCAAACGCCCGGTAGCCGAATATACGCAAGAATTCCGGGCCATTGCCAGCAAACTGAACTGGCCGGAAAACATCCTCCTTAGCCATTTCAAAGACAGACTAAATTATGACCTATATGATGCTTGCCTGCCCCAAGGGGACCCACACCAACTTGAGGAATGGTACGTCTTGGCAGAGAAAGCAGAAATCGACATACTGAAGAGGCACCGCCGAGGAACACAAGGGAGCCGTTCATTGCCTGAGTTAACACATGAACCAGTGAAAGCATCGGCTACAGCCAAGAAGCAAATGGGCTGTTTCAAGTGCGGGAGAGAAGGGCATCGGTCTGTAGAAAGCCGCTCAAAAGTCCCCCAGCACAACCCAGACAGATCACCAGCAAGCAAATCTGAAAAGTCTCCGGCTAAGCCAAAAGAACCGGCCATGAGAATGATGGAGGCTGTGGAATCCCCCACCTCTGCTCATCAGGGGGAAAGAACTCCAGCCTACACCGCAGGGCTGGTGGATGCCTCAGACGACAACTTGGAAGGTGAACCCCTGGTAAGTGGACGCATCGCACTCATCCTCAAGACAGTGACTATATTAATTCCCCCCATGCCCAAAGCCATGAAGGTGAAAGCCTTAATAGACTCTGGCTGCACGCGCTGCCTCATTAGCTCGACGCTAGTGGGGAATCTGGGCATTCCATCAAGGAGACTGGAACAACCAATCTCATTTGGCCAGTTAGATGGGTTTATAGCAAGGTGGGTACCAGCTACCCTAGCCACTTTACCAATACACCTCTCCCTGGGCAAATATGAGGAAGACATAACGTTTGTGGTGACCCCAGGCATGGAATGCCCAATGATCCTAGGGATGGAATGGTTAAAAAAATGGAACCCCTGGGTGAATTGGAGGATGGCAGAAATCAAATTCCCAAAGGGGGACCCTATGGACTTAAAATCCCAAGGGGGGCTACCAGAATGAAGAACAGAAAAAGCATCTATGGGAGAGGAAAAGGGACTACCAGAAATACCAGATGAATACAGAGACCTTGCTGAAGTTTTTAGTGAGGAGAGGGCGGATGAGCTCCCCCCCCCCCCGACCCACGGACTGTGCCATTGAATTCAAGCCTGGGGCAAAACTCCTGAAGCCCAGATTATACTCCATGAGCCCAAAGGAGAAGGAGGAAATGGAAAGATTCATAAAGAAAAACCTAGAAAGGCGGTTCATTGAACCAGCCAAGCCTAAAGTGGCTGCCCCGGTCCTCTTTAGAGAGAAAAAGGACGGCTCTTTACGCTTATGCGTGTATTATAAGGCCCTGAATACAATCAGTGAAAGCAACCTGTACCCTCTACCCCTCATGAAAGACATGTTGTCACACCTCTTGAAAAGGAAATTTTTTTCTAAACTAGACCTAAGGAAAGCTTACTATCGCGTGAGAATTAAGGAAGGGGATGAATGGAAGACTGCATTTAACTGTCCCATGGGGTGCTACCAATTCAAAGTCTTGCCATTTGGATAACAAGGGCCCCCCGCAGTATTTATGCAATTAATCAATGATGTTCTAAGGGAGCACCTATTTAAGGGGGTCCTGGTTTACTTAGACGACATTCTTATCTTCACCGAATCAAAAGAGGAACATGTCAACCTAGTCAGAGCGGTCTTAAAGAAACTGCGAGCTGCCCACCTTTATGCCAAACTCTCGAAATGCGAATTCCATCAGGAATGGATAGACTACCTAGGTTATCGCATATCCCCACAGGGCATTGAAATGGACCCAGAGAAGGTCAGAGCAGTATTAGAATGGGCACCACCCCGCACAAGAAAGCAACTGCAAAGTTTCCTGGGCTTCGCAAACTTTTACTGCCTGTAAAAGTTACTATTACAAGAAAATGATGAAGGGGTATTGCAACCCTGTGCGTATACATCCAAGAAACTAACAGAAATGGAACAGCGCTAGCCCATATGGGAGAAAGAGGCGTACGGGATACGTTGGTCATTACTCATGTGGTGCCAGTTCCTTGAAGACAACAAAATCCCTTTCCAGGTGTGGACTGACCACAAAAATTTGGAAGCCCTGAAAAAAATCAGGAAGCTCAACCCCAAGCAAGCCTGCTGGTCCCAGCATTTTCACCAGTTCCAATTTATGCTCAAGCATTTGCCGGGGGGAAAGAACTTCCTGGCAGATGCATTATCTCGCATGCCCCAATATAACAGCACGACTCTAAACCAATGATGGTAGAATCACAACTGGCAGCGCCAGTAACCACCAGAGCCCAAGCTAAATTAAAACCACAGCTGGGCAGCCAAACTTAAATTGAATTCCGGAAAAGTTTGGAAACAGATGAATGGTTCCAGAAAAACAAAAATATGTGCACAATGAGAGACGGGCTGCCTTGGGTGAGGGAAAAGTTATATATACTAACAACCCAAAGAGTCACATTCATGCAGCTTTGCCATGACACAAAATCAGCAGGGCATTTTGGATTTGTAAAAACATTATATTTAATTAAACGGCAATTTTGGTGGCCATCCATAAAAAAGGACATAGAAAGTTATGTGGCCAGCTGCCCAAAGTGTGCAACTGCAAAGAGGTTGCAAGGGAAATCGACCGGACTGTTACAAACAGTGGCAAATCCCTCAGCCCCCTGGAGGGAAATAG
Source organism: Bothrops alternatus (assembly GCA_034064705.1). NCBI lineage: Eukaryota > Metazoa > Chordata > Lepidosauria > Squamata > Viperidae > Bothrops > Bothrops alternatus. Next base: position 4,419,569 of record JARGCV010000009.1, on the reverse strand, counting down.
CCATGGATTTTATAGTGGAATTACCAGAAAGCAATGGGAATACTGTTGTCTGGATGGTCATGGACTTGTTTTCCAAACAGGTGCACTTTATCCCTTGCCAAAAGATTCCCACCCCAAAAGCCTTAGCGAAACGTTTCATCCAGCACATTTACAGATTGCATGGGGCACCCCAACGCATCATCTCTGATAGGGGAGTGCAATTTACATCTGCATTTTGGAAGGAATTTTTATCCCTCTTAGGGACCACTCAGGGACTGACATCTAGCCATCATCCACAAGGGGATGGACAAACAGAACGCTGTCACTCAGTACTTGAGCAATATTTAAGATGCTTTATTAATTTCAGCAAACAAATTGGACGGACTTACTCCCTTTCACAGAAGTTGCCTACAATAATGCAGTCCACTCCAGCACAGGTTACGCTCCTTTTCAAATAGCCACTGGTCAAAGTTTCAACCCCATGCCAGAATTAATCCCAAATGAACCGGCGATCCCATCACTGAAAGAATGGATGGAACAATTACAAAACACCTGGCCAATAGTTAGAAAAGAGGGCTAATGTTAGCCCCATGAGGCAGACCATAACAGACTAATCCCATCTTATATATGAAAGGTGGCTGGGCAATTTTGGGCTAGTCCCTCTCTCTCAGCCCAACTGTATTACTGTTGTGGGGAAAATAGGAGGAGGAGGAGATATTATGTTAGCCACCTTGAGTTATTTATAAAAATAATAAAGGCAGAATAAAGCACCCACAGTAAAAGAATAAACAAATGGGAGAAAGAGAATTTTAATTCCCTCAGCTAGACTGAAGACAAGTAATTATTGCTTTTGTATTATATATAGAGGCAATACGGGCAGAGCCAAATGTATTTTCTAAGTTGCATTTAAAGTGAAACTATAGTTGTCTTTACTACATATCCTTATGTACAATATAGTTAATGTATACTTGTTTATGGAATCTACTCAGTTTCTGAACAGAACATGAATTATTTATCCTTCATCCAGCTACTATGATCCTGTTCAAGAAAGTGAATGTGAAATATCTGTAAAATCTGCTTCACGCTGAGCTGCCGATAAAGACAATACAATATGTTCATCTAATGTAAGCTTCCATAACCTGTGTTGTTTAAATTGAACACATACACATATATTTTCAATCACTTTTCAGGAACTGTTTGGGCAGTTAGTCAATTTCCAAGGGTTAGCTGTTAAAACTGACTAACCATACAGACTGCCTAATTGATTATTAAGAACATGATTTATTGCTCCGCATCCAGTGTGGAAGATAAGAAAGAATGCATCTGTTCCTGTTCTAAAGTTGGAGAATAGATAGACCCATTGGGGGACATCCTTGATTTTATTGATTCAAGAATAGATGTGCATTTGGATTTTGCATGAAGTGATTTCTAATCAATTTTTCATTTGGTTTTACAATGGTATTTAAACTGGTTCAAGCACAAGAGCAGCAGAAGAAAAAATATTTTCAATAAATAAATGTCATAACCACTGTTAATCTCTTGAAGCATATCCCATTTTTAGCATTGCAGGAAGAAAATGGACTTGCATAATAGTGATTTTTATAATAGAACTTCACACATACCATTCAGCATGCATGCATGCATAAAGAAGGACCTTTATTAGAGTTGTGGAAAAAATATGTCTGATCTACTTTGAGTATTGAATACAAGTAGCTTTGCTGGGTTGTTCCAAGTGCAATTTATCCTGGCTCTTTTCCAATTCCATAGTGCAATTTGGTAATTTAATTTGGTAAGATCTGAGGAAGTAGACAGGGTTCTCATAGCTGTAAGCCAGGGGTCTTCAAACTCGGCCCTTTTATGACTCATGGACTTCAACTCCCAGAATTCCTTAGCCAGGCATGCTGGGTGAGGAATTCCAGGAGTTGAAGTCCATGAGTCATAAAAGAGCCGAGTTTGAAGACCCCTGCTGTAAGCCATCTGTATATTACATTCATATCCTTCTTCGTTGGTTAACTCCTCCTATAAGGTAGAAGGAGTTATAAGAAGATCCTATAAAGAGATGCGGTTGGGATGGTAAATAGTGGAGAAGGTGGTCCTACTTGCTTTGATAGATGTGATGGTACATTTCTGCTTCATCAGGGTCAACATTATTGCATCATTTCTGACTGGCATCCAGCTTTCCTTTTGCAAAAAATGTGGTGAGGCTGTAGCTTCAGAGGGTCTTCCCCTGGGCCTTTTTGAACTAAGATGGGATATTGAAAATGCGAGGACAATTGTGTCTCGAATTGCTGATTCCATATTGATCCAAGTTGGAGCAAGCCTTTAAATATTTGGTATCAGTCAACTGAATTTACTTTGTACTATTATAGCAAAAAGTGGGCTGAGGCCCCTAATTGTTTGTGGAAAGTTGCAGATCCTTCCTGGAAACCTAACGTAGAATTGTTCATCATGGTTGTATGAAATTATATTGGATTATTTCCTGACTATGATCTTATGCAACATTTATCTTCCTAATTGATCTCTTCCTTCTGTGGTTGATGGTTTTTCTTCAACACTGAAGAAAAATATTGTTGTCATTTCTTTCTCTTCCCCTGTGCCAAACTGTGTGGGTGTGGGTTGTAAAGTTCTGGTGTTAATTTCCCACAGGGTTATCATATGTTTTGCCACAAGATGGCAGCGGGAGTTAAGTTTATCACTCATGAAGATGTGTTAGAGTTCCTTCCTATAGGCAGTGGGGAAATTTCAGAGTAAAATTAGCTAGAAATCAATTATGCTTTCTCTTATATTCAAAATATTATTCCCGATTCATTTTATTGCTATCCATCCCTATTATGGAAAAATACTAGATGAAACTCTTACATTCCAGAAGTCTATTGGATCCCAAAATCTCTTACTCAACATCCTTGTTGTATTTTTGCCTCATTGTGCACATTGCAAAACCAAAACATTGCTCACTAATTCATAAAATTGAAAGCAGAGATTTGAATCCTGTTAGCGGTGATGCTGTATGCATTTCTTCCTGCTTGCTTTCAACAAGATTGCAACATTTCCCTGCTGTGCTGAAGAATAGCCAGTGGCCCAGAACATACAATCCAACTCTATCCAGTTTGGAAAATGCATGAGGGTTCAGGCAGAGAGCCTTGACATGAAAATATATTATAAAATAGATTCCTGTGAATTTAATTTATACTTGAAAAAGGTAGAATTCACCCAATGGTAGTTAGATCTAGATTGGCATACATGAACAGTAATAGTAATGTTGCAGGAATGTCTAGTTTAATGAAAAGGAGGACTGGGGATGACATGATAGCAGTGTTCCAATATTTGAGTGGCTGCCACAAAAAAGAGGGGGTCAACCTATTCTTCATAGCACCTGAAGGCAGGACAAGAAGCAATGGATGGAAACTAATCGAGGAGAGAACCAACCTAGAACTAAGGAGAAATTTCCTGTCAGATCAATTAATCAGTGAAATGAGTTGCCTCCAGAAGTTGTGGATGCTCCAACACTGGAGTTTCATAAGAAGAGATTGGACAGCCATTTATCTGAAATGGTATAGGGTTTCCTGCCTGAGCAGGGGGGTGGACTAGAAGACCTCCAAGGTCTCTTCCAGCTCTGTTATTCTGTTATTATTAGGTTGAATATGAAGGCATTAAAAAACAAAACAGTTTTTCCATAAGCAGGCATGTGAAGAAAATGCAATTCTTGTTTTGGGGGAGGAGGGGGAAGAGGCACCACATGGTGGGGAATAAGATATAGTGAGGTCATGTCTAATTGACTACAATTTTCTCAATCAATATTCCCTCAGAGCTTTCTACTCAGCATGGCGTAAGATGTGACTCCATTAATCTGTACCTGGTTTTCATCATGTTGTTTCTCCTGAGGCTATAAGTGAAGTAATCTTTTCTGATGTCATGGCTGGCATTTGAGAACACTGGGTATAAACCCGCAGTATATTAACATGCAAGGCTGCTGACAGAATTATGATGCAAAGGATTGGGAAAAGAACAGCATTCAGAACTCTGGAGTAGCTATTGAGAACCTTTACAAAGGTTTAAATTGTCTAATGGGTAGTGTAATATTTAATCCATAGCACTGATGAAATGTCCCAGTCGCTACTAAAGAGATCAGGACCTGACATTTTTTAAAGGCAACCATACATTTTGTTGTCACTGATTCTCAACCAGCCTTATACCTTTTCATATAAATAAAGTTATCCTGTCCTGATACTGTATCTTTGCATATAAATAAAGCTGTCTTGCCAATCCAATTACTGCCTGAAAAAAAGCAACAATAATGGAAAATTGTATATGCGACTTAAGACACTTCCTGCTTCCGTTTGGTATACGACAAGTTCAGGAACAAAAGTCCAATTTGTCAGTTGGCTGCATTAATCATTAAAATAGGCAAAGAACATGACACATGCCTTTCGTCAATCAGAATGTTATATGAGTAGCCTAGGCATGGCCTGAGGCAAAATAAAGTTTATAAAAATATGGTTTCTCCTGCTTTGGACCCTTATCAAGTGTTTGGAATTCTTTAAGTGATAACCCTAATATACCTATGTGGGTACCAACTTTAAAAGATGGTTATTGTTGTTTCTTATGATTGTACAAAGCATTAGAATAAGACAGTTTTTACAACTCGTTGATGAATGCAAATCCCTGCTTGGAAGATTAAAACAACTACATCCTACAAGAGATTAACACAACTGAGTCAGTCACTTATATCATGGTAACTGGAAAGTATTTCTATGCATATGTGCAGACAGCTGGACTAAACCTTCAAAACTGATAGACCAATCCTTTTCAAGGGCATAGTTGCTTTAATGCTTCAAGAACAAATGCTTTATTCATGCAACAGACTTTGCAAATTGCCTTCATAAATGCTTTGCTCAGCTGTGCTACTTATGACATTTCTTATTATTTATTTGGGTTTGTATGCCGCTCCTCTCCGGGGACTCGGAGCAGCTAACAACATATATATAACAATAAATTACAATAAAAAACCCAAACAACGATATCTAAAAAATACAATAAAACACACATTCAATTCAACAATCAACCACAATCATCCCCAGGCCTGCCGGCAAAGATGAGTTTTTAGATTTTTCCGGAAGGCCAGGAGAGTCGGAGAAACGCGGGCTTCAGGAGGCAGTTGGTTCCAGAGGGCGGGCGCCACAACAGAGAAAGCCCTCCCCCTAGGGCCCACCAGATGACATTGTTTCACTGACGGGACCCGGAGGAGGCCAACCCTGTGCGCTCTCACTGGTCGTAGAGAAGTATGTGACAGAAGGCGGTCCCGTAAGTATCCTGGTCCCATGCCATGAAGGGCTTTATAGGTGATAACCAACACCTTGAATTGGGCTCGGAGACCAATAGGCAACCAATGCAGCATGCGGAGAGTTGGTGAAATGTGGGCACAATGCGGAAGGCCCACAACTGCTCGCGCAGCTGCATTTTGCACTAATTGTAGTCTCCGAACACTCTTCAAGGGTAGCCCCATGTAGAGAGCGTTGCAGTAGTTGATCCTCGAGGTGACAAGGGCATGTGTGACTGTGAGGAGAGACTCCCGATCCAAGTAAGGACGCAACTGGTGCACCAGGCGAACCTGGGCAAATGCCCCCCTCGCCACAGCCGACAAATGATGATCCAATATCAGCTGTGGATCGAGGAGGACTCCCAAGTTGCGGACCTTCTCTGAGGGGTTTATAGATTCACCCCCCAGGGTAATGGAAGGACAGATAGAAGTGTCCTTGGGAGGCATCACCCACAGCCACTCTGTCTTATCGGGGTTGAGCCTTAATCTGTTAACACCCATCCAAACCCTCACAGCCTCCAGACACTGGCACATCACCTCAACCGCTTCACTGATATGGCCAGGAGTGGAAATGTACAGCTGAGTATCATCAGCGTACTGATGGTATCTCACTCCGTGTCAATGGATGATCTCACCCAGTGGCTTCATGTAGATGTTAAAAAGTAGGGGGGAGAGAACCGACCCCTGAGGCACCCCACATGGGAGTAACCTAGAGGTGGAACTCTGACCCCCCACAAACACCGATTGCGACCGACCAGTGAGATAGGAGGAGAACCACTGTAACACGGTTCCCCCCACTCCCAATCCCTCCAGCTGGCGCAGAAGGATACCATGGTCGATGGTATTGAACACAGCTGAGAGGTCAAGGAGCACCAGGATAGAGGACTGGCCTCTATCCCGGGCCCACCAGAGATCATCCATCAGAGCGACCAAAGCAGTTTCGGTGGAGTAGCTGGGCCTGAACCCCGACTGCAGAGGGCCCAGATAATCGGCTTCCTCCAGAGACCGCTGGAGCTGACGTGCCACCACCTTCTCAACAACCTTCCCCACAAAGGGGAGGTTGGAGACCAGACGATAGTTGGTCAAAATTGCTGGATCCAGGGAAGGCTTCTTGAGGAGGGGGCGCACAAGTGCCTCCTTTAAAGGAGCTGGAAAGGACCCCTCCCTCAAAGAAGCATTGACAATCTCCTGGATCCAGGTACGTGTCACCACCCTACTGGCCGAAACCAGCCAGGAGGGACACGGGTGCAACAAACAGGTGGCAGAACTTACAGCTCCAATGGCCCTGTCCACTTCCTCAGGCATAACAGCCTCAAACTCACCCCAGATGACCGGACAAGAACATGTCCCTGTCCCCTCGACTGAATCATTATCAGTCGACTCTGCTACACAATTGGAGTCTAGGTCAGCCCGGATCTGAGCCACTTTGTCTGCGAAACAGTTGTTAAAGTCTTCGGCACTACCCTGCAAGGGAGACCCCGGACCCCTCGGGTTAAGGAGGGACCGGGTCACCCTAAACAGGGCGGCCGGACGAGATTCCGCAGACGCGATCAAAGCAGAAAGATACAAAGATCTTGCCGCCTTAATCGCCTTCATTTAGGTTCTAATAAATGAGCTCAATATGGTTCAATCAGATCCGGACTTACTTCGTCTCCATCGCTTCTCTAGACATCTCTTATGGCGCTTCATCCCCCTCAGTTCCTTAGTAAACCAAGGAGACCTCCTGGGGCCAGCACCACGGAGAGGTCGCAAGGGCGCAATCCGGTCAATAGCCCCCTTCGCGGCCGTATTCCATGCCGCTACCAGGGACTCCACCGGATTGTGAATGAGGGAGCTCGGTAATTCCCCAAGCGCCATCTGAAAACCAATAGGATCCATCAGGAATCTGGGGCAGAACCACCTAATCGGTTCCGCCTCCCTGCGGGGAAGGATTGGGGCCGTAAAATTCAGTCGAAGCAGGAAATGATCGGTCCATAACAAAGGCAAAATATCTAAGCCCCTTAAAACCAGATCATTACCCAACTGCTCCAAAAGGAAAATCATATCCGGGGCGTGTCCACCCTCATGCGTCGGACCCTGCACTACTTGGGTCAGGTCCATGGTTGTCATGGTGGCCATGAACTCCTGTGCCAGCCCCGAGGATTTGCCAAGCAACGGCAGATTGAAGTCCCCCAAAACCATAAGCCTGGGGAACTTCACTGCCAGCCCAGCAACCTCCTCAAGTAGCACAGGCAGGGCTGATGCCACGCAGCTGGGAGGCAGGTACGTAAGCAATAAGCCCTCCTGGACCCCTAGGTCCAGCGTCATAAGGATGGACTCGCAACCCGGAATTTCGGAAACAGTGAGCCTGCGTAGACTGAGGTTCTCCCGGGCCAAAATAGCCACTCCTCCCCCCTTCCCTGGGGTCGCGGCTGATGCCATACCTGATAACCTGGTGGGCATATACCCGTGAGGGGAACTCCCCCCTTAGGGCCCAACCAGGTCTCAGTCACACACACCAAGTCAGTCTCCTCATCCATGAGAAGATCATGAATGAGGGGGGCCTTATTATTAACCGACCTGGCGTTAAGCAGCAACAGCCTGAGCCCAGGGCCCGAGCTACACCCATCACCAGGATCATGGGGAGAGCAAGATTTTTCAGAAGGGCCAGAACAAGGAACTGCTAAGAGACAGCAGGACCGAGTTCCCCGAGTGCAGCCTACCCTCCTGCTCCCGCCATACCTGCCTCTTCCCTGAATGACCGGTATACTCCAGCCCTCATTGACTCCAGAGTCCGCTTTCCCCCCAGCCCCCGGCCTCCCTCGAGCTCGGCAAGCCTGTCCATTCGTCTGTGATACATTCTTCAGACATATCTCCATCCCATACATATATCACTCACCCCCCAATTTAATAAAGATTAAAAATTTAAATTTAAGAATTTAAAAATATAAAAAACAGGGCGTATAAACATATTAATTAGAAGAGCCACAAGCAGAGGTAAAGAAATAAACCAGTCGCCCCGAAATGCCTCATCACGTACACACAGTGAGCTTCAAAGTCAACTGAAAAATATTCACTAAAAGTTGCTCTCAAGAACTCCACAGCCATGTCCCGGAACATCATCTCTTCCACTGTAGTAAGGCTCTTGAGTGGGGGCAGCAAACAGTGGACATAGTCAAGTCCCTCAACTAAAGCTGTACAAGTTCCCAGTTGTTCTACCAGAGCAAACAAGACCTCATGTTCATCATAAAAAGTATCTTGGTTATTGTCCCCTTGTAACCAGCATGCACATCCACCGACTCCCAACTGCCTTACACACATCAACCAAACTCCCCGGCTAACTGCCAGGAGTTTGGCAATCCACAATAACCTCACCAATTCTCTGTCAGTCCCAGACGTCGACCCAACTCTGTTTAGCTCAGCGGCAAGGTAAAAGGAGATGTTAAAACACTCAGCCAGCTTCTTGTCTTGAAGTGGTTTACCCATCCCAGCCTTAGCCCCGAGGCTCTCCTCTCTGCCAATCCTCCAGCTTAACAGTTAGAGCAACAAGCGGCTGCCAAAGCAGCCATTAGAGTAGTTGGGCGGCCAGGGCGACCAGGAAAACAGACGACGGCAATGGGCAAGTTCTTCCAAAAAAACCCCAATTTCTCACCAGTTCTCACAATGTTTCTTACTAGTTCTCAATATTCCCAATGCCCTCGGCAACTCGGCAACTCAGCGTCCCTCTCGGGAGGACCGACCAGGCGGCGGTTAAGGCGGTGGCTAGAGCGGCAACGAACTCTCCAGAATCCTGGACCCTTGCCAAACTCTCAATGCTGCTGTCTCTGCTCAACAGCTCGACGGCTCAGCGTCAGTGTCCGGGACAACAAAACTCCTCAGGGCTTCTTGTTGTAACCACCAAAGTAAGTTAATTCAACTCCAAGTCCGTTTCTTCTTATTGCAATAGTTCCTCCAGTCATACAATACATAAAATGGGCGAAAACCTTCTTTGGCGGCATCGACGGTGGTTTATAACCAAGTTAAAGTTCTTAAAGTTTATAACCAAGTTAAAGTTCTTAAAGTTCTCAAAGTTCTTAAAAATTCTTAATTCTAATTCTTACAGTTCTTAAAAATTCTTAATTCCAGTTAAAGTTCTTAATTCCAGGTATGGTAAAAATTTCTTGTTTCTGCTCCACTGCTTCTAGACTGCCATGCTGAATCTGAAGTGAGATTATATATTAAAATACTTAACTAACAGACACAGAACAGACACAGAACTTCAATGCCACTATCCCAAACTTGCCTACTCGATAATCTGTAGCATGTTCATGAAAGTTTAGGCATGGCCCTTTGTATCTAAGTTTCAGGTCCTGCTGTTATTGTCATCATCACCACCATCCTCCTCTTCATGTCAGCCACTGGTATGATTTTAGGTAATTTAAGAAGGACAGCAATAAAATGAAATATATATAAGGGCAAGAGAAATTGTGAGGCATCTGAAGACCAGGAGGAAAGACTGAAGCAATTGTATTGTTTTTTATTTAAAAAAAGAGATTAAAAAGCAACATGGTAGCCATCTTCAAATATTCAAAGTGTTGATTGATAGGGGTCAATGAGATGGAGCAAATTTTGTCACTGATGCTTCAAAAGAAGGAGTTCAAATTAAATAAAAGACTATATTGACTAAATAGTGGCAAGTATTTTCTAATTATGAAGTTTACTCAATAGTGGAACAGATGGTCTCAGAAGATTAGAGCCCATCATTAGATATGTTTTAAGCAGAGACTAGATGGTCACATTTAGAGATGATGTAATGATGTTTTTTGCATTAGTGAAAATAGGATTGGATTATCTTTAAATGCACAGCTGTAACAAATTGTGAACTAAAACAAATTTCCCCGAAACATTCCTTTTTTTTTAAATTTGATAACTGTAGAGATAGAATATGCAAAGCTTTGTTCAGATGTTTCGCTGGTTTCTTTAGATAGTTAATTTAAATGATTGAAAATTGTATTGGACAGTTCATATTGATTTTATACTAATCATATGTTCTACAATGTGTAAACATTCTCATTTAATTTTTCACATTTTTCAAATTATCCTACACATACGGGAAATCTGTGATATCAAATTCTATGAATAATGTTATTTTGGCTCTGATAGTCATATAGAACTGCTATTTTTTTCTTATTAATTTGACAAACAAATGCATTTGTATAATTTAGGAGATAAACAAAAAACTGGAATCACAATTAATGTTTCTGTTTTCTCCTTTATTAATTTTTCATATTTGCTTTAAGATAATTATTTCAAAATACAGTTATACTTTCTTATTCATTTCTGGACTTCCCCAAAATTAATTAGCTGTTTGTATTCATTTGATGCATCATGATTAAATAACCCATCACTTTGTTATCACTTCAAAACAATTTTCTCACCCCAAATATTTAAACACTATTTGTGATATTTCCTTTATTTCATTTGCTATTTTGCCATAGGAATATTTCCTGCATGCTTCCTCATTATTTAACTTGCTCTGATTCTATTTCATATTTTAGAAGTAAATATACTTTTTATGTAATAAACATTATGTCTTTTCACTACAAACCTTTATAATATTTGTTCAAATTTGAATGTATTCAAACCAAGGTGTAGTTCATTTAATTTTAATTTTCTCTGTTATGTCTCAAGAAGATAAAACATTGTTCCAACAAAATACTTATAACTGAAAAAAGTATTTTCTTCCTGAATGTCATTTACATTTACTCTTCATCCAATTATTTATGGTGTGACTTAACTTTTGGACAAATCTCTTGAAAATGGCAAAGAATGTTGTAGAATTTTTAAGATTAACATTACAGTCCATGCTTTTGTAGACCAGAATTCATTTATCAGAAATAGCCTCGAATATTTTACTATTTGTCTTCTTCAGGTGAAGGGCAAACCAATTACATGTTTACAGGAGAAACAAAAACACTAATTTATTTTCCTTACCACTGAGAGTAAACGGCATGTAGGAATTGCCTATGCACATAAGCAGAAATACAGAGGAAACAAAGAAGTAATATTATGAAGAGAGGACGAGGGGCGACATGATAGCAGTTCCAATATCTCAGGGGCTGCCACAAAGAAGAGGGAGTCAAGCTATTCTCTAAAGCACCTGAAGGCAGGACAAGAAGCAACAGATGGAAACTAACCAAGGAGAGAAGCAACCTACAACTAAGGAGAAACTTCCTGACAGTTAGAACAATTAATCAGTGGAACAACCTGCCTCCAGAAGCAGTGAATGATCCAACACTGGAAGTTTTTAAGAAGAGACTGGACAGCCATTTGTCTGAAATGGTCTAGGATTTCCTGCCTGAGCAGGGGGTTGGGCTAGATGACCTCCAAGGTCCCTTCCAACTTTATTATTATTATTATTATTATTATTATTATTATTATTATTATTATTATTATTGTTGTTGTTGTTGTTGTTGTTGTTGTTGTTATTCATTAGACATGAACCTCAGTCAACTGAACATTCAAATTGACTAGCGCTGATGATTGACACGGGTTGCTGCCAGCGTCCTAGGTATCAACCAAGTACCTCCTTAAAATGTAAGATGTTCCGAGTAGCGCAGTTTTTTGTAACATTGCTGGAGTTATTGCAGGAAGCTGCAGTTTCTTGAAATATTTTGCATATAAGTTTTTGGAAGTAGTTCCCAGTGTTCCGATGACAATGGGTGTCACTGTTACATGTTTCATCCATAATCGCACAGTTTCGATAGCCAGGTTGCGATATTTCGTAATTTTTTCCAGTTCTTTTTCTTCGACTCTGGCATCTCCTGGTACAGTGATATCAATCAGCTGTACGCTTCGGTTCTCTACAACTGCTATATTTGGCATGTTATGTTCCAAATGGCGATCTGTCTGTATTCGAAAGTCCCACAAGATCTTCACCCTCTCATTCTCAACAACTTTTTCCACCCTATGTTCCCACGACTTTTCGGACACAGGCAAGTAGTATTTTTTACACAATGCCCAGTGGATTAATTTAGCAACTCGGTCATGTCTAGCTTTGTAGGCAGTTTGCGTGATTTTGCTGCACTCACATATTAGATGTGAAACAGTTTCAACTTTGTCATTGCAAAGTCGGCAATTTGGATTGTCAGTGGATTTTTGTATCTTCGCTTTCATGGCATTAGTTTGTAGTGCTTGTTCTTGAGCAGCCAGTATTAAGCCTTCCATTTCTTTCTTGATGGTTCCCATCTTAAGCCATGCCCATGTCAAGTTGTTATCACATTTTCCTTCAATGTTTTTCAAATGCTGTCCATGCAAAGCTTTGGTTTTCCATCTATTTAATTTGTCATCCAGCTGTTTTGTTTCTGTTATTTTTATAATGCTCTCTGTTTTCACAGCCTGCAGCAGTTTTTCTGTAGTTTGATTCACATAGTCATTCAAACTTCGTTTTTCTTCTTCTACAGTTTGGTAGATTTGCAATAGTCCTCTACCCCCTATTTTTCTTGGCAGGTACAACCTGTCGATGTAACTTCGTGGAAGTAGAGCGTGGTGCATATTCAAAAGTTTATGCGTTTTCCGGTCCAGATTTTCCAGTTCAGTTGATAATTCCAGCTGGGTAGCGTATCACTGGGACTGCCCATCTATTAATGGCTTTAATTATGTTTCCAGCATTCAGCTTTGATTTTAATATTTTGCGGACTATCCTGATGTATTCCTTTTGCATTGACTCTTTGACTTTTCCATTCAAGATATTATCTGCTTCCAATTTGCCGTCATCCTTTCCTAGTGCTTTCACAATACTTCCATTTCCCAGTTCTATTCCTTCTATTTTTCCCATTTTCCTCATTGCATGGATAATATAACACATTTTCCAAGTCCAAAGTTCATTCTGATGTCGCTTCTAAACAGTTGAACTGCATTGAGTATTGATTCAAGTTCAGTGTGGCTTTTCACGTACAGTTTTAAGTCATCCATGTATGGTAGGTGGTTTATCTTGCCATACTGGCTTGAGATGTGGTATCCCAATTTTGTGTTTCGTAAGATTATTGTTAATGGAATTAATGTGATGTTGAACAGTAGTGGTGAACGTGAGTCCCCTTGAAAAATTCCTCGTCTGATGTTGATTTCACCAATGTTCTCCCCATTTGCTGTTAGGACTGTTTTCCATTTTTGCATATTTACTTTCAAAAATGTACAGATATTTTTGCTGATTCCAAAGTTTTCCAAACATGCATTAATTCAGCTGTGAGGTAATGATTCAAATGCCTTCTTGTAATCGATCCACGCCATATTTAAGTTCGTTTTCCGTTTTGCATTTTTAAGTACCATTTTGTCAATGAGCAGCTGATCTTTTGTTCCTCTTGATTTTTTATAATTTCCTTTTTGTTCTACCGGATACAGACTGTTTTCCATTAGATGGTTAAATACTGAATTTGCCAGTATTCTTGTAAAACAGGGGTGTCAAACTCAATTTCATTGAGGGCTGCATCAGCATTGTGGTTGCCCTTGGGCTGGGTGGGTGTGGCCAGGGTGGGTGTGGAGTGGGTGCAGCCTATTGGGTGGGCATGGCCAACTCTACATCGTTCGCATCAAGGGGGCCTCTGGGGGCCTGGACAGGAGTGGGACAGATCTGAGGGTCTCTGGCAGAAGGGGGTGGGACCAGGGCAAGTGCCAAGGCATGGTCTACTGGAGGAGCCTCATCATTTCTCTCAGGCCATGTGGGGGGGCTGGAAGGTGGTGCAGGCTGCCTGGATCCCTGGGCAGCAGAGGTCAAATGCCAAGCCTGGCCCTCGAGCACTGCGGCACCAATCCCAGCCCCACTTCCCCAAGGGAGCGCCCAGCTGCACTCACTTCCTCCTCAAGGCTGCTGCTGCTACTGTGCTTACTCTCCTTAGCCAGGTTGCTCATGATGGGTACGAGCGCAAAGTCAGATGGAGGCCCATTCCCTCTCCATGGGAGGAGACCTGGCTTTGTATCCAAGCTTCCTTAGCAATAGGATGGGAGACCCCAGGATAGGCCATGAGGAGGGGGCAAGGGGATGGTAAAAGGACAGCAGGACCAGACTAAGGCAGGACTTCCCTCAGATCCTCCCTCTCCTTCTTTCCTTCCTTCCTTCCTAAGTACAGAGTGGTGGGAAAATATTTGAGATGAGGGAGGGAGAAAAACAGGCAAGAAACACAGCCAGGGCCAGGGCCAAGGTAGCAGGGCCCGTTCTCTCACTGTTTCCAGGATGGCTTCGCAGGCCATATGAAACCACTTTGCGGGCAGCATCTGGCCCCCGGGCCTTGTGTTTGACATGTCTGTTGTAAAAGGTTTGTACGTTGTTGGCAGACAAGTAATTGGCTGTAGTTGCTTGGTTCTGTGCTCTTTTCTGGATCCTTCATTATCAAGTATGTTCGACCAGCTGTTAACCATTCTTCACTTGTGGCATTTTGAAGCATTTCGTCAAACTGAGTGGCTATGAGGTGGTGGAGGCTGGTTTCAACCAGTATCCATGCAGCTCGTCCAGGCCAGGTGCACTCCAGTTCTTGACTTCTTTACTTGTTTTGCAACCATATCGATGGTTATTACAATATTCTCCATTTTGTTTCGTGTTGCTTGTTTGGATATCTTGGATATCTTCGATCCAGGAGGCAGTTTTATTATGTTCCACTGGGTTTTCCCACAGTTCTTTCCAAAAGTTTAAAGTTTTTTTTAAATGGGAAAACAGTAGTTTGGACTTGATTTTTGTCAAGTGACCGACAGAAGAGGTGCTGGTTTCTTCTGAACTGGACATTTTCACAATATTGTTTTATTTGTCCTTCATATCTTTCAATTTTTTTTGCTGTTCCTATTACAAGCTGTTTTAGTTTTTTCATGGTTTCCATTATTGTTTTTTCCTTCAGGTTATATTTTTTGTATAAACTATTTTTCAGCTTTTCGTTCTTTATTTTCCCTTCTTTCAAGTGTTTCAATTTGCTGACATCTCTTCATAATTTTTTTGTTTTATTTTCAAGTCAAATTTTCTACTTTGGTGTTCCAGTGGGTTTCTTTTTTGGCATTTTATAGCCCAGTTCCGCAGTTATAATGGCGGCTGTACTGTACATTAGTTGGTTTGTTTCATACAGTGTGCTGGATGGGATGGAAGTTAATATGTTGTTCACAGCATTTAGTAGATCTTTCAATCATTTGCTATGCACTTCACGAATGGCAGGCAGTCTTTTTCTTTCTGTGTTTTCTTTGATGTTATTTTCAATCTTTCAGCATTTTCGCTATATCACTTAGCTCTACACTTTCTGATAGCACAGGGGAATCTTCATCCTGTGTGGTGGCTTCTTTTGCTGGTTGTTCAGTTTGTTGTTCAGTTTGTTCAGGTGTTGGAACAATTTTTTTAGCCGGTTCATCGTCATTACTTGTTATTTTCTTTTTAGCCAATGTTTCTAGATGTTGCATTTCCACATCTGTAAAAACTTTATTACGGATCATGTAATGTCTTTGATCCATTAATTGTTGTTCAGTTACGTCACTTTCCAGATGTTTTTCCTTCCACAGTTGCATCATTCTTTTTTGAAGTCTCCTGTCTTCTTGGTTCTGCCTGGTAGTAGCATTGGATGATTTCTCGATTTTCTTCGGTTGTCCAGGTTTTGCGCTTTTGTTCCAGTCACTTTACAATTGTATGCTCTGGTTCCCCAGCAGTAACAACTGAGCTCTGAGGCCTATTTTTCAACAGATGTCCAGGAGCCATAGCATCTGATGTGGTCCTTGTTGACCCGGGTGATGACCGATCCGCTATGGGATTTTTTAAATTTCTTCTCATCATTAGTGATGGAGATGCCTAGATTGGTTCACAGTGGCTAAGCCACTACTGATCCAAAGACCGGTAATCTCATAACCATAGGGACCGCACCTGATAGCCGTCCAGGCCCAGCCATGGGATTATTATTATTATTATTATTATTATTATTATTATTATTATTATTATTATTATTATTATTATTATTATTATTATTATTATTATTATTATTATTATTATTATTGTTGTTGTTGTTATTATTATTGTTATTATTATTGTTATTATTATTGTTATTATTATTATCATCTTTTCCTTTATACATTTAAATCTACTTTAATTGCAAACTATGGCACAATGCATTTTAGGGGACTGAAGGCTAAAACATATGAAGAATGGTTGCAGGATTGGGTATAGCTAGTTTAATGAAAAGAAAGACGAGGAGTGACATGATAGCCGTATTCCAATATGTAAAGCAGGCATGTCAAATTGCCGGCCCGCGGGCCGGATGCATCATACTGAAACTGCCCCCACCCTATTGCTGGCTATGGGAAAGTCATGAGACATCATGGGATTGACATGCCTGATCTAAAGGGCTGCCACAAAGAAGAGGTCAACCTATTCTCCAAAGTACCTGAAGGCAGGACAAGAAACAATGAATGGAAACTAATCAAGGAAAGAACCAGCCTAGAACTAAGGAGAAACTTCCTGACAGTTAGAACAATTAATCAGTGGAACAACTTGCCTCCAGAAATTGTGGGTGCTCCAACACTGGAGGTTTTTAAAAAGAGATTGGACAGCCATTTGTCTGAAATGATATATGGTTTCCTGCCTGAGCAGGGGGTTGGACTAGAAGACCTCCAAGATCCTTTCCTAGTCTGTTATATTCAGAAAAGATCCAACCTCACTGGGCACATTCATTCCCAAAGAGTAACTTGCATATCAATTTGCCTAAAGACGTTTTAAAACCATTTGTTTCATATCATCTGCTTCTCTTGTCTCTTTTTGAAACATCATTTTAAAGAAATATGATCACTTAGAATAGTCAAATATTTTGACTGGTTTCTGGGTGTCTCTGTTTCCACTTATCTAGAAGTAATTCCCAAGGAATTCCACTGGATTTTGTATTCCTGAATGGAAGCATGTGTCCCTGAATTGTCTTACAACTATGTATGGTTTGGGAGTTGTTTCTTTTCATTTTTCATTACCATCTATACATTGAATTTTATACTTTATTCTTTGCATTTTATACATATTTTATAGTGCGTCTGTCATGTGTGTTGCACAGCATTTTGCATTTTATTTTATAGGACTGCAAACCGTGTTGAGTTTTATTATAATAAAATTATATTAACATATTAAATAAATAAATAAATCTAGGGGATTGATGCCATTGAGTAATTATGCAATTAATTCAAAAGGAATAAATCTTTGATGTACACTTGCCCAGCTCATAAGAATAATATTTGATCTTGTCTCCTCCTGATAAACAGGATTGTTTGAAGGGTTATTCTCTATCCATTTCAAAAGTCTGAAACAAAAGGACTTATTTCCCTTGGGGGAATAATCCACAGTTGGATGGATTTAACAAGATTTGAAATATTACATTAAATGCTAAATTCAGCCTGCAGGAATTTCTCATGTCCTTGTTATGGATTTTTGAAAATATGATTACCCATAAACCTTTAAAATGTTGCGTATGTTTCAGGACAATGCAGTGATAAACAGATACAAGCTATCACATCTGTCTTATGAGCTCATTTTAAACATTGGCAAAATAATCTATTTTGCATATTATTGACAAAGATAACATTCAGGTGCCATGGATGCTCCTGGAAAGATACTCTAATATGAGATAAGGAGAACTGAAAGGAAAAATCACTGTTTGAAAGGCTCGAACTGGTTACTTTGGAATAGAACAAAAATGCTTTAAGTCAATTCAGTGTACGCAAAATTGAAAAAAGTGCTATGGGACTCTAGAAGCCAATATCACTTCTAAATGTTTTACATAGAATTGCTTTCAGGTTGTTTCAATCATGAAAAAGCTGGAGAAAAAAAATATATAAACAAAGGTAAGTAGTATATATAATTCAGACTTGATTGGATACTAGGAATTTGCAAGTCATAATGCAACATTTTAAGTTAGAAAGTTATGCTTCTGACTTAGGACCAATTGAGACACTGTAAGTAGCAAATTTTGGCAAAAACATAAAGGTAATATTAACTTCCTGGGCAGTTTCCATCTCAGTTACCGGATAGTCTGATAGCCAGGCTAGACTTGTTATTTATATCTTGATCCTGGTGCTTCCACTGAGCCCTGACAGCCCTGCAGCTCCAGCCATCTCTTGCTCAAACTTGTGCAATGCTGCCACCGGTTCAACTCATTCCCCTCCCCCGCTATCACTTTTCTAGGATGGTCGCGTACCACCTGCCAGGTGCCAATGTACCACAGGTGGTACCCGTACCACTGGTTGAAAAGCCCTGGACTAGATGATGGGGAATGGAAGGAATGGATGTGGAGCCTTCTTGGAATTACTGAAAGGACACAGTCCTTTCCAGGCTCCACACCTATTTCCACTACTCATGTGGCCCTGAGAACACAGACAAACTTCCAAGTGGCCTCAAAAACTCTCTAAAAGAATGTAAATGACCAGCTGTCTGCAAGGAATATAAATCTTTCCATTCCCCACAATCTAGTCAGAGCTGAAGAAGCTTCTTGGATGAGAAGCGAAATGTCTTCAAAGAAAAACAAGGAAGTCCAGTTGCCTCTTGAAAAAGCACCTTTGTGATCATGACCTGGATGACTAAGAAACTCCATAGACATTTACCCCCAAAATTGTGTTCAGCGTATCCATATATGGGCTTTATCTGTGATTATATATAGTAATACAGTAATACCTACTGTCAACTCTACAAATGAACATGGCTGCAGCCATTTTTCCTACTAATTTTCGGTTACCACATAGAACGGAAGGAGAGGGGTTGCCCAGGTGTTTTGCTAGTCTAAATAATCTTTTGTCCCAGGGGAACCAAGGTCATCGGCTGCTCCTGAGACTAGGCATTGCTTAAAAAGCCCGCCAAGAAGATGTATTGGGGAACGTAGTTGCTTGCATAGATTTAGGGGTGGAATTTTTTAACTTTGTATTGGGGAATTGTTATGTGTGTCTCCAGACTTGGTTTCACTTTTGATGTGCCAATACTTTGTAACTAATAAACATGTTCTTTGCAGAACTTGCAAGCCTTGGAGTTCTGCTTTAATCATTTCTGTCTGTTGGAACCATGACACCTATATTGACTGTATACAGGTAGTCCTTGACTTACACCACAAATGGAACCAGAATTTAAATTTCTAAGCAAGGTGGTTGTTAAGTGGGTCTTGCCATATTTTATAACCTTTTTTCTCACAGTTAATCGAATCATTGCATTTGTTAAGCAAATTCAGCTCCTCCCACTTTGCTAGTAAGACGCCAGCTGAGAAGGTTGCAGACAGTGGTCACATGACCTCAGATGCTGCAACCATTGTAAATGTACATGCTGGTTGCCAAATGCCTAAATTTTGATCATATGACTATAAGGATGCTGCAGTGGTAGTAAGTATGAAGATTAATCATAAGTCACTTTTTTCAGTGTTGTACGTTTGAGCAGTCGCTAAATGAAAGTTTGTAAGTACAATACTACTACCTGTATTCTTGTGTATATACCCATTTGTGGGAAAGCCAACCCTTGAATTTTTAAGCAAAATGCTATGAAAAATGCAGGTTGGCTTATCTGCAGTTGGCACATTTTCATGCTATTTTGTTTAAAAATTTGAGGGTCGGCTCCTCTGTGAGTATATACAGTAATATCTTGCCTTGGGCCTGATCAAATTTGAATAGTGTAGAAAGTATTATGACAAATATTACCCATCAAATTTCAGGGTTTCCAGTCCTCCAGGAAACATTCCAACATTTGAACAAACTCACCTAATTCAGAGGATAAGCAGAAATTGAGATGAGCATAATAAATATACTGTAAAGACCCACCTCAATTTTACATCTTAAGAAGACAGAACTCTTGGAATGTCCCTTCCAACAGGAATCTTTATTAAGAGAAACTGATTGCAGGCATGCTAGAGAGGATCTGGGGAATCCTCTCCCACCATTCAATGTTTTAAAGTGTTCCCAAGCAGCCCCCACCCCACAGTTCTTCCGGGTGATACAAACCGTCAATCCGCTCCATCGGCACGATCACTCATTTTGTTTTTTTCCAGATTCCAGGCGTTGCATTCCCCCCCCCTTTTCTCTCACTGCTGGCAAAGGGGAGAACTTCAGAGGAAGTAGGATGAAAGACGATGGCCGCATTGTTATGGTTAGTCCTCTTGAAAAGAATAAACATCCGGTCACTTTGTAGTTAATGAAGGAAGTGAGAGTCATAAAACACCCATGTTTACCCTCTTCCCCTTCCGTAGTATGACAGAATCCAGAAGAGAGTAAGAATTGGTTTTATATCAGAGTAGGTACTTAACTAATTCCCACATCTGAAGCCAGCATTTTAATTGCTGCATAGTAGAATATGTGACATTACCTGGGGAATGAAGGCACAGTTTCTCTAAAGCTTCTGCTTCAGTTTGAAGTGTTGATCCACAGCTTCTATTAGAATTAATCCAACCTGCATGGAAAGCACCATGTATGAAAGGATTCTTTTGAAATTTTGTTCTTCCTCCCTTCTTGTATAGAGATTCTGATTAATGTCACTTAAGTCTAGCCTAGAGATAAGGTAGATGATTATTTTACCAACAGAAAAAGCAGTAAAAAGTAGAAATAGAGGGGAATAATTGTGTTTCTGCCAATGCATGTTAAAAAAAAATGCCATGACAGAGCTACAGCATAATCCTTTTGGGA
Source organism: Bothrops alternatus (assembly GCA_034064705.1). Lineage (NCBI taxonomy): Eukaryota > Metazoa > Chordata > Lepidosauria > Squamata > Viperidae > Bothrops > Bothrops alternatus. The sequence continues at coordinate 4,398,667 of JARGCV010000009.1, read as the reverse complement.
ATTTTTTTGCTATTGGTCTTTTAAGCATTTATCACTGGAGGGCAGTAATGGCTGAATAGAAAATGAAATAAGAGCAAAACTTTAGATAAATAATACATAAAATGGTATATGGATTTCCATCCTTCTCTTATGTCTTCAGTACTGTTTTTGCTCTGCAAGTTGTACACAGCATTGATCATTAGGAGAAGCTGCTTTTCAAAGCTAGCCTGGAGCCTCTTGATTTTTACTTTTTTAATAGTTTCATCATCACCTGGAGCTCAGAAGGCTCAATCTATGACAGCAGGGAAACAACATATAATAGCTGGAAATTGATTTGTCATTTTTCTTGAGAAGTTGGTGAAACTTTGAGCCATTGAGCCTGTTTGAGATTTCCTGACTTTCTTCCGACAGCAATAACTTCTACATTCTCTTTCATTTCTCAACAATAATAGCCTCCCCTGGATTTATGCACCTGTATTTTAAATATGCCTTAGCAAAATTGACAGGTGAATTGTCACTCAATTAAGTCATTAGCAACTGCATCTTTCCTAGTAGGCACAGATGCATTTGCAAATTAACTTTCATTAGCACCACCACTTCACAGCGTAGGCTTATCTCCACAGTTCTTGGCATGTGCTTCTGTTCTTTTCTCTAACATCTGAAAAAGGCTTATAATTCAGTAGAAGGCCATTGCATTTTACTTACTGCAAAAATAAATGAATGAATAAATGAATAAATATCTGCCATATTCCCTCATCCTCTATTATTTAAAAATAATTTCCTTTTGATATTTTTCAGAGCTGTAGCTTTTCCTTGATCTGAAAAAAAATGCCATTATAATGCGTATAGCACTTGAGTTTCAGGAAATTAGATATAAAATTGGAAAACTGGAAAGTGCCTCTGCGAAATAGTGAAGAGGATACTCAAGGGGGAATAGGATTTAATGATTGTGTCTATTCCATAGCACACAGCTGTTTGGCGGTGTTGCTGGATCATCCCCCTATTGTCCCGTGCAGCCATGCCATCAATCTGCCATACAGCCACGTCTGCCGCTGATTCTCTCATCTGACTCATCTCGATAGTGTTGATCCGCTGTCCCTCCCCCAGTCTTACGGTGGGTTCTGCTGGTGCTTCCTTCCCCCTGCTCATTGTGGCACTCTGCCGTTCAATGGGTAAGCAACCTAGCTGTTTCTTGTTCCTGCTCGTGCGGCAAGAAGGTGGTAAACAATTCACCCACTCTGATTCTCTGTGCAGCTCTTTGTGTCTTCTCAATGTTTGATATGCCGGTAATAGCTCCACATGTTCAATTGATTGAGTATTGATCCAATAGCCAAGCTTCCTTTAATAAGCAACCACCTTTGGTGGAGTCTTGGGCGATGACGGGCAGCACTAATACAAGCTAGACAGTGGGAGAACCTTGCAAAGCGCATGATGTCTAGCTATGAACTGTTGGCTTTTTTACACAATTGCATCCAGAATGACTTGCCGCCAAAATTACTACGCACAAAATCATTAGTGGATTTGGCAGAAGGCCATGCGGTAGTCCGGCAATTCCAACACCAGATGATATGTGCTAAGATCAACAACCACCATAGACGGATTGGGGGCCAAACTGTGAAAATCCAGGGGCATCGAGAGTACTGCCGGACCACTTTGACACATGAACATTTTAATGCCCTCAACCTCCATATATACCTCGCAACACAAAGAGCACGCCAAAGAAAGGCCAAGATACTCCAATGGAAAACAGAGATCCTAAGAACTTTGGACAATCGAAAGAGTGCTAACAAACTTGTGTACAATTTATCATCTAAGACACTCACCAATGTACAAACCTCAGTTCTACAACGAGATGTTGGCTTCAACCTAATGGACGCCAAACCCATAGACCTCGCTACAGCCTTGGAGTCAACTATCCACCATATCGAGGCCAATGATGAGGTTAAAAACTCCATTAGGCGGCGCGTAACAGGGCTTCTCATTAACCACAGGCCTAATCATGCCCTATTGGTATTAGAACAAATGGCTTTGGAAGAGTGACAACAGGATAACTCAGTTACCATCCTGCCAGCTGATAAAGGTAGGGCCACTGTGGTTATGGATAAGCCCAAGTAAGACTGCAAGATTTATGCTTTGCTTAATGATGAGAGTGCGTATCGGACCACTGACAAAGATCCAATGACATCACTCAGAAATCAATTTAGTAAGACAGCAGACAGACTCATAAGGCAAAGCAGAATTCATGAAGAAGACCTGAAAGCAATCTGACCCAGAGACTCGGCAATGGCACGGATCTATGGACTGCCCAAGGTCCACAAGGTGGCAGTTCTGCTACGACATATTGTGTCATTCAGGGGCATCCCAACTTTTGGTCTGGCTAAATGGCTGAATGGGCGACTGCAGCATCTGGTTGAGGACACCATGACCACAGTAAAATCCTCAGAGGATTTCCTAGACCGATTGCAATCTATAAGGGTGGAGGAGGATGAAATTATGGTGTTTTTTGACGTAACATCTCTATTCACCTCCATCCCTCAAGATCTGGCTGTTTCCATAATAAAGGGTTTGCTACAGAAGGAAGGGCTGCGATACCCCAATTCACCCAGTATGGAAAATTTCATCCAGCTGCTGAGATTCTGCCTCAAAACACACTTTACATTCCAGGGCACCATTTATGAACAGATAAAAGGCATGCCTATGGGGTCCCCCATTTCAGGAGTCATCGCTGAAGCCATTCTGCAAGAACTCGAACGCAAAGCAATGGTCAACTACTGACCCAAATTTTGGGTCAGGTATGTCAACGATACATTTACCATCATCAAATGCCATGACAGTGTCAGGTTCATGGAGAAGTTGAACTTGATCTACCCGGACATTCAGTTCATGGTGGAGGAGGAAATTAACAACACCCTGGCCTTCCCAGATGTGCTGATTTGTCACCAACCTAATGGTACTCTTTTTATTGCTGTCTACTGTAAGGCAATGCACATGGACCGGATTCTGCACAATGAGAGTAATCATCCCATTACACATAAGGTCAGCTGCATTCAAACTCTGTTCAACAGAGTTAACATCCATTGCAGCACAATGCCAGCGAAGATTAAAGAGCGGGCATACCTTCATCACGTATGCAGACAGAATGGGTATTCAGCGAGATTCATTTGACCGTGTTGCAAGTGTCAGGAACCACAATTAATCTATGATAGGCCAGCCACCATGGCTTGGGTAATGCTTCCCTACATTAATGGCATATCCGAAGCGACTGCACGGATACTTGCAGCCCACAATATCAATGTGGCACATAAGCCTAGCCAGTCCCTGCGCGCAAGAGTGATGCACCCAAAGGAACCACTATCTACAGTCAATATGTCATCTGTAGTCTATAGAATCAGCTGTAATGATTGCCATTGCAATTACTTTGGGGAAACCGCTAATCATCTCTGGACTAGAATCCATGAGCATGAGTTAGTGGTTAGACATCATGAACAATGTTCCCAGGTATGGGTGCATACAGCTGAGAATGACCACACATTTGATTTTGCGGGGGCTGAGGTCATCGTCCAAGACTCCACCAAAGGTGGCCGCTTATTAAAGGAAGCTTGGCTATCGAATCAATACTCATCAATCGACATGTGGAGCTATTACCGGCATATCAAATATTGAGAAGACACGAACAGCTGCGCAGAGAATCAGAGCAGGTGAATTGTTTACCACCTTCTTGCTGCACAAGCAGGAACATGAAACAGCTAGGTTGCTTACCCATTGAGCGGCAGAGTGCCACAATGAGCAGGGGTAAGGAAGCACCAGTGGAACCCACCGTAAGACTGGGGGAAGGACAGCGGATCAACACGATCAAGATGAGTCATATGGGACTTCCGGTTCCAGATTGCGGCGCCTCTAGCCACACGGTGAGACTTGTCTCCTCGTTTGGCTAGTTTCCCTCCGCAGGTAGACCCCTGTGGGGGTCGAAAGTCACCCTGGAGGGTGTGACTACTGTCGAGGAGGCTGTGCTCGGCTGTAGAGGAGCAGCAGCTCCTCTAGCTGTCTGAGCTGACTCTGAGGGCCGATGGAGAAGAAGATCGGCCAGCCAATCACCTAGCCGCACCAACCGCAAGTCACAAGAACAACTAAGCATGAAGAACCACCATGGTGAATCCGGGTGAGACCTTTCCTTCCCTCGCTATCCTGACTTTTCCTGTAAAGAGTTTCTATTTTCCTTTATTAAGAAAGTGGCGGCTGCCTATATGTGGAAAGAAGAGCTAAAAAGAAAAAGATTAATTTTTGTGTGTGGGGTTTTTTTTTTACTATTTGACTTCTGTTGGGTGAATTTTAGGGGAAAAGAAGGAAAAAAGGGACATTGTTACTTTCCTTTTTTAATCTGATAATGTAGGAGACATTTTTTGTTGATTTTTTAAAAAAAGAAAGAGAAAACTTTCCTTTTTTTCTTTCTTTAATTTGATTAACTTGGGAAAAAAGAAGAAAAATACTTTATAGTCCACTGAGGACATCTGGTGGTGAAAAACCGAAACTCTAACTGTATTTCTCCCTGTTATCTGAAGAGGAATTGGATTTATGTGATAATAAAAGAGAAAAGATAACTGGACAGCTGGGTGGTGAAGCTGGCTATTAGACCTTTGGAGGCGGATATTTGTGGATCTTTTTCAAGTAGTCTCTAATAAAAGAATAGGCAAAGCTACCAGCAAAATGTCTGAAAGTTATTCACATCTTGACTATGATTTAATACTGGAAAAAATATTAGAATTTACAGAAGATTTCAAAACTTATTGGAAATCTTGGAGAAAATCCAAAGATGCCACCTTGGAATCTTACATTGACCCTCTAATAATGAACCAAGTTATGGAACAAGGAACAATAGAAGATGAACAGAATAGTCCTGAACAGACCTACTTACAACTTAAAGAGACAGAGACACTATTCTTACAACCTAATTGTGAATTTGCATTGAGAGAAAATGTGGAAACCATTGAATCAACTAATGCTACACGTCACCTACAATTGATGAACAATTTTGATGACCAAGAAATAACTGTAATTGACTCAACTCAACTACCAAAAATAACAAAGATTGATATCCAGACACAATTTTTCAAAAATTACAATAAAGAGGAAAGGGAAAGAAAATTTGTTCAGTTTGAACCGGTTAGGAATCCTCGTAATCAAATCTTGAGGTTTGATAACCAAAAAGCCTTATTATGGGAACCAAATTGGCATAGAAAGAAAGCTAGAATCAGGTTTAAATGTGACATAAAATGTTATTTGATGGGTTAAAAAGGCTTTTGAAATTGTGTCTGATTTAATGACGAATGAAGGATGTAAATTTACTGTTACCATGGTTGATAATTATTTGAGGGAGTAAATCTTTCTAGAGGACAAAAAGACCTTATAGATGTAGATTGATGAAATGATTGAATATATCTTTTAAAAAAGAAAAAAAATGGAAATGTATTTTTTTTATTTTTTTGACTTATACAGTAATTTTAAATTTGATAATTATGTTGTAGTAGAGAAAGAGAATATGTCTGATTTAATTAGGAATGAAAGATGAGAATTTCCTGATATTATAGTTGATAAGTATTTGAAGATATAAACTTTATTAAGGCCTTAAAAAGATTTTTTTATAGATGTAGATTGATGAAATGATAGAATATATTCTTAAAAATAGAACTGTATTCGTTGGACTTATATTATTATTTTAAATATGATAACTATGTTGTAATAGAGAGAGAGGAAGAGCTATTTGTGATAAGGAAAAAAAATCTGTCTCAATGAACAATCTTGTATAAAGGATACCTGAAATCACAACTATATACTTACTAAAATGTAATTGGAGTATGACAACTGTAATTAGTATAGCCTAAAAATAGGATATAGATTATAATCGCATGTGTTTGATGATTTTTGTTTGATTGAACTTTACTTAAAATTGTATAAATTTTAATAAACGATACCATATTCAAGAAATAGAGACGAAAATTTTGATAATTAATTTGAGCTATATTTATATAACTTTGTCTTTGAATGATTGGACATCTTGATCACCACGTTGTGTCCTAAGCTTTTGGGGAAAGATGGAAAAAATCAGTAAAAAATTTTTTATTTTTTATTTTTTTTTTAAAAAAAGAAGTATATACCGAGAAGATTAGATAAAATAGAAGTATTAATGTAAGAGAAAATTAATCTTATTGTATATAATACAGATAGGGAAATTTGGAGAGAGGAGTTGTTCGGCCATTACCCCTGAACTGTATCTGAAGAGGGAGGAGAGGGAAGAAAGGAGAGGAGAGAGAAAAGAGTAAAGGAGGGGAGAAGGAAGTAGGAAGGTTGGAGGAGAAGAGGAGAAGTGGAGAGAAAGGGAAGGAGAGTGGTGAAGAGGGGAAGAGGAAAGTAGGGAAGAGAAGAAAGGGAGAAAGAAGGTAGAGAAGAAGGAGTGTGGATACGGTGAAAGGGGAAATGGGCGAGCAACACCAAAAGTCATGTGTAGGTATTTATCTCATTTCATTAAAAGTATTTTATATATGAATGTAAAAAGAATGTATGGTAACATCTCATAAATATCACGGTATATGTATCGGGGAGAGTTTGGGAAAAAAAATGAAATTGACAAAGTCTTAAAATAGGATCAATAGAAATTTATGATAGAAATGGAATATATTAAATTTATATGGGGTTTTTTTGTGTGTGTGAGGGAAATAGAAAGATGAAAGTGAATGTACTAAGTTGAGCTGTTTATGTATGTTTTTATTTTGGAATTTTTGTTTACCCAATCACCACGGTGTGCTTTAAGTACCTATTGTTAAAATCATAAAACCAATAAAATATTTTTCAAAAGATGAGTCATATGGCGAGAGGATTGACGGCGGACGCAGTTGCGTGACACATTGATGGCAAAGCCAGATGGGACGATAGGGGGAGTGATCCGGCAATGCCGGCAAATAGCTGTGTGCTACGGAATGGACGCAATCAACAGGTGGGGCGGATGGGGGGAGGAAAAACATCAAAACCGAAGCAAATACCAGCACATGTGGCAAAACTAGGAGCAATATGACCAGCTGCAGGAGAACGAGGGACAGGTAGACCAGTTACGCGCTCTATGACCAGAGCGTTAAACATAGCTACAAAAGCAGGGTCTTCCAGCCATTAGCTCTTACTTTGATGATGTCAACAGTGGATTGACGAAAGCTCAGTGATTAAAAAGGTTTTTTCTTTATCTTGGAGTTCAGTAGCTTTATTGGATTTTAAATGAATGTACCTGGGATTCAAGTTTTTAAAATAGTTAAGGATATATATATTACAAAATTAGTAAATATTGGTTAAATGGCGCTGCTTGAATTTAATTCGAGCAGAGCATTTTAAGGAACTTGCTTCACAATTCAAACATTATTTTCAATCTTAGGTCTCCATATAAGTTTCTATATTCCTGCCCAAGCAACACTGTCCTGTTTACAACTTGGGTAATATTTTCACCAGAGCACTGCAAAACATATACCTGATTAAGTATTCTTGAGTTATTCTCCTCTTTTATACCCTATACTTATTTTGTTCAGTAAAATATCTTTTTTTAAAAACAAATTTTATTGTTTTTTTTTAAATTCTTAAAGAAACATATTCAGGACACACCGTGGTGCTGGGGTAATCAAACATCTTAAAACAAGACATATATACATAATATAATCAATACGTCAAACATTCCCTCTCTTTTTCCCTCAAATAGCATGGTATATTTAGAATATCCAATTCTAGCTTAATTGTATTCAACCTGAGCCTGTTTTTAAGCTTCATCAATTTCTACCATAATCAAATTAACTTTAAATAAAAACATTTTCAGTTCAAATATCCCTTCCACATATGTTCTACTTTTTTAATTTTATCAAAATCTTATTCATTTCTTCTTCCATTAATCTCCCTTATTTAGAGTAAAATATTAATCTATCCTATACCTATCAAGTCTATCAGCTGATCCATCTCTTCAAGCTAAAGAAAAAAATAATATCATACCTTAAATCATGTCATTCCATTAAGCAAAGTTTAAGTCTCCAGTTAATTATCATAACTAATAACATCCATGTCATCAGAAAATCATATCATCGTATTAAATTTCAATTAACTATTAGTACTTCAAATCTGAAGCCTCTCTTCAGTTTTCATCATTCCATTACATCATAATTTTCATAGAAATAAACCTAACATTCTGAAAGGAACATTCCTAGTATTCTAAATTGTCTTTAATCCCTTATACAGAAAAATATCTCGTCATTAAACAAACATATTAGTCTATCCTAGACACATCTAAATGTATATATTTATCAAACTGTTCTCTAAATATCTAATCCTTCACTTAATCAATCTCTTTAAGTTAACAAATTAATATCAGATCTTAAATCATTTAATATGTAATTAACATTCAATTAATTATTAATTCAGACCAACTGTAAGACATCTTTTTACTTCAAACTCATAATCTCAGTCCTTAAATCAGTCCATAGTTCTAGGTTGCCTTTAATCCAATTTAAGAAATTTTAATTTTCATTTTTAAATCTTATTCTAGCTTTTCTCTTTTGCCAAGTGGGTTTCCATAACAGGACTTCCCTTCCAGATAATAGGTCTCTTTTTATTGCTTGTAGTATCACTTGATTTGATATAAACCATCTTGATCTCCGATTTAATCCTGTTTCTCTTGTCCATAAAGCCTCGTTGCTTCAGAAGTCCAAAGTTCGGTCTTTGCTTTTCCTGATCTTGCTTGTAAGGCAAAATAAGATTCTCCTTATCCTCAGTTAAAACCTCTTCTTGTATAATCTGTTTTGTAGAGTAGTCAAGTGTAATCAGGGAGTCAGTTTTAAGTTTTAAAGTAGAAATTCTGGCTCTTAATTCTGTAGTAGCCTCTTTTATTGTAGTACATATTTCTTCTTTAGCCTCATAGATCTTTTCCAGTATGAGTTTACAGTTTAAATGTGATTGAGACTTCTCCATTTTAGCAATAGTTGAAGAAAAATCCTTTTCCTTTTCAGTGAAGATTACAGTTGAACAATTGAACATTATCCACCCCCACAGATCACACAGCTGGCTCAAGTTGTCTTTTTTCTTGATAAATAATTTGAAGGCCAGAACTGTCTCATCTCCAAGTAAACAATCCAATATTAAATTTTGACCAGTAGGTGACCTCAGTGAGCTACAAAGACTTCTTCAAACACCATTTCCCCCTTTTTTCTATCTTTAAAGGGAGAATAGAAAAAGAAAAACTCTGCCGATATAATACCGCTCCAAAAAGCCCAAAAAGTTTTTTCTACCTCACAATGTAAGTAGGAATAGAATATAGTCTTTAAATGAATATTTATTTATTTATTCTGTCCTTTTTGTAAAACGTGTTTGTTCCCACGATTACTAAAGCCGCTTTCTCCAGACGGGGAGATAATAGCACAAACAGCTTCTACAGGCAAAAACAGCAGGGGTGTGAAGAGGAACAAAGGGGATCTCACCCAGATCATCCGCGATGGGTTGTTAACGCTTAGATGACAATGTGAGTTCGGCTGGTGCAGCAGGGTGATCGGCAAGCCGATTTTTGCTCTGTCGGCCCTAAGGAGAAGCTGGAGACTCGGGGGAAGCTGCCACCCTCCTCTATCTACCAGCTGGCCTCCTCCTCGATGGTCGCCCCTCCAGGACAACTTTCGACCCCCTAGGGGGTCTACCGGCGAAGGAAACTCCGGACGGCCTGGAGAGAAGTTTCCAGGCGCAACCGGCGTCGCCGCATCCCGGAACCGGAAGTCTGTTCAGTGAAATATCTGATTAGCTTCCAATACCTTGATTGTTTTAAATTATTGCAAGTGTTTTTTCTGTTCTTTGTTGCTTGAATGTGACTTTCTTGTTGGACAATATAATATAAGGGTAAGGGGATTTGTGAGAACAAGGGGTTAATTGCTAGGATAACTCCATATTTATGAGATGAAATTCACTAGCTCCAGAAATGAATGTGGTAGCAGTAGGTTAATGTCTACTTAGAATGAAACCACAAGTGGAAATTCAACAGTAAGTATGGTAAGGACATATTCAGCTCTTGGAAATTTCTGCATGAGGTCATTCTTGAAATCTATTTCATTCAAAAATTTAATTGCTGAAGAAAATAAGCATATGCTAAGGTTATTTTCAAATGATACAATAGGATGAGACATTTGACTTTTATGGATGGAGTACTTGGGGGATATAGATGAAAATGATTGTGTAAATCCATACTATCATCCACTGTGTCTTTTTCTCTCCAAGTGATTTTTATTAAAGATTATAATTATAATATAACATCAAATATGATACAAAGTTGAACATCTAACAATTGAAAAAAGCTGTGCTTGACCGTGTAGCATGGAGAGCATTTGCCTATAAAATCGCCAAGAGTTGGTCATGACTAAATGATTAAAACAAACAAACATAATTACTATAATAATAAAAACTAATACAAACTAAAGGAAAGATAGGAAAATAGAAAGAAAAGGGGAGGAGAACAAAGGAAAGACAAAGGAAAGAAATAAAGGAAAGCATAGAACTAGTAAAGAAACTGAAAAGAAATATATAAGAAGTTCTTTCCAACCTTCATCACAATTACAAATGATTTTAATAACTTTTCACCTCCTCTTACAATAAATGATATCTTCTTCCATATCTTATCTCTTATCTATAAACAAATCCAGAAAGCATTGTCATTTCAGTCAACAAATGTCCATTATAGGTTACCAGAAGTAAGAGCATATTTGTTTTAACCTTGATCAAATAAACCAATTTTACAATCCATCAATTTGCTTCTAACAATCTTAATCTTTAGTCCATTCAAATAATGTTCTAGATCTTCATTTCTTTTCATTTCTTCTTTGTTTCTTCTGATGAGATTCTTCAAAACTTTAACAAATCTCTTTTGTAAGTCTGATATAGAAAAATTATCCAGGTCACTCTCATGATTTATTGTTTGTATATCCCTTTTAACTATTAAAACATCACCTGGTCTCTTCTGCATATCCAAGGTGACATATTTTCCATATCATTCTTGCTTCATTGTGTCTTTTTAATGGAACATCATGTACTCAAAATCACATATATTTAGATATATGTGATGAAGTGGCGATTCCACTATAGTGTTTCCACATGGGGAAACTGAGGAATAACCTCAGTATTACACAGAATAGAGTATGAACTCAAACAGTAGGGTGGTATGAAATCAAACAGAATAAATTAGACAATTTATTTATTTGAATAAACCAAGAACTGAATTTCATAAATACAGAAAGCATTAACTCATTAGAATGTGGATGGGAAAAGAGTAATCAGGCAGAAGTAGAAAAAGATCTGATTGTTGGATTTATTTGACAATAAATTAACTTTTAATGAATATGCTGCCCACCTCAAATTATAGATATATGATTGCTTTTCTATAGGTGCTTGTTTTCCACCAGAAACAGGCCTTCGTATATGCAAAGCTTAGGAAATGGGAATCTCATGCTATCTGTGTTTCAGGCTAATGGATGTTTCCATGTCTACCCTTTAAGTTCTCTCTCTCTCTCTCTCTCTCTCTCTCTCTCTCTCTCTCTCTCTCTCTCTCTCTCTCTCTCTCTCTCTGCAGAAATGTATACAAAATGTTTACAAGAGAGATGAGACATGAATTAGGTGCTGAGCTCCATGACCTCCAGATCTCATTTTAAAACGAGCATGCGCAAGATGGACGTTTATGCCTGAGTGCCCAGTGCTTGGGTCTAGGAGATGGGGTTTGGGGAGCCCACCCAAGGGGGTATATTTCCATCAAACACCCCTGGGTGGTTACCGGAAAATGCTGCCGACCACCAGGCACTGTAACGAGGCTTCAGGAGTCCGGACTGAGCTGGGGCGAGCAGAGGCATCGGCAGCTACGCACGGCGTCTTTGGAAATGCCGAGGCCTCGGAGGATGATGTGGATTGGAGCCGGGAGCCACCGTAGCTGTAAAAGATCTGGAGTAGCGGACCTGCGGTGTGTTAAGAGCTCCCTGGGGGGAGAGCCGGCTGGTTTTTACTGATAGCTGAGGAGCCCTGCAGGGAGAGAGCTGGCCCCCTCCCCCCCTCAATGATAGCTGAGGATGCGGTGAGGTGAGGACATGCTGGACATGCCGGAGCCTTGCAACTGGCCTCTTTCCTCCCCCTTTCCTCCCCCTTCTGAGAGGAGGAGAGCTTGGAGTAGTGGACTGACGAGGGGGAGAGCTTCCTGGGAGAGAGCCGGCTGGCCTCCCCCTTCTTTCAATGATAGCTGAGGAGCCTCCCCCATGTTGTTCAATGACAGTGTTGCAAGTTGCAAATTGCTAATTGCGAGAAATCCAGCAAGAACTATTATGCTTCCAACCTGCCAGGCCAGCATAAGAGGCATCACACATGAAAACTGATCGATACCCCAGGGTCCTGAGAGATGAGGGGAACCCCCTATGATGATGAGCTTCCTCCTTCCTCCTCCCCCCCTCAATGACAGCTGAGGGCGTGGTGAGGTGAGGACATGCTGGTGCCTCGCAGCCCCACCCCACCCCAAGACCATGGAATTTATGGACAAACCCTCATCTCTGTGTTTTTTACCCAAGCTATTATTATTGGATGCACGATAAGGTGAGCCTTCTTGCACTGCGAGATGCCTCCCTCTCACAGAAATGGCTTGTATGTCTTTCGAAGGCCTACCTTGATGACGGATTTTGGAATCCTGAGAGGTGGCATGCTCAAAAAAAGGGGTTATGGAGGTTTTTAAGTAGGGGTTTTAAATGTTTTTAAGGGGTTCTGGGGTGGGGGGTGGGAAGATTAATAATAGTAATGGTGTAGGCCTGGGGGGAGGTCTACGGGATAAGGGAGGGTTAGGGGGTGGGAATAAGGAGGAGGAGAAACATGGGCCAGGCAACGGGTGGGACCGGAACAACGAGGGTGCGGATCAGGGAGGGGGCAGAGGTGATTTAGTTCCCATTGGTTTTGTAAGTGGGAGGGGCAGATATGGTGGGAGTAGGGGGCCACGTCAATTTATGGGAGCGCGCCCCCGCTATCTTCGAGCGGTGCCGCGCTCCGACCCCCGCGGCTCTACTTGTGATCTGGGTTGTTTAGAGCCAAAGGGCCCGGGTTGTAGGCTGATGCTGTGCAATGCCAGGTCTCTGGTTAATAAGGCCCCCCGATACAAGATTTAATTACGGAGGGGGCTGTAGACCTGGCGGGTATTACGGAGACCTGGTTGGGACCAGAGGGTGGTGTCCCTCTGGTGGAAATGTGCCCTCCAGGCTTCCTTGCATTTCACCAGCCGAGAACTCAGGGCAGGGGTGGGGGAGTGGCGGTTGTGATTAGGGAAGGTCTCAGGCCAAGGGAAGTCACTGTTCCTCAGACGGCAGGCTGTGAATCCCTCCTTGTGAGGTGGGACCATGGGGGTCCGAGGGCTGTGTTGCTTACGTACCTGGCTCCCTGCCACGTGTCAACCGCCCTGCCCGAACTCTTGGGCATCATCGCTATGGTGGCGGTTGAGGTCCCCAGGCTAGTGGTCATGGGTGACTTCAATCTGCCGTCTGCGGGCGAGGCGTCTGAGGAGGTTTGGGAGTTCATGGCTTCCATGACAGCCATGGACCTGACCCAGGTAATTCAAGATCCCACACACACGGGGGGAAACACGCTTGACCTGGTTTTTGTCTCTGGTCAGTGTCTGAGTGATCTGGATACGAGAAATATAGTTATTACACCTTTGTCATGGTCAGATCACTCTCCCCTACGCCTGGACTTTTGGACCGCTACACCCCACTGCAGGGAGGCGGAACCAATTGTTTGGTACCGCCCCAGGCGACTGATGGAATCCGAGAGGTTCCAGACGGAGCTTGGGCCAATACCGGAGGCTCTAACATATATAACACACAACTCGGTCGGGGCGCTGGTAGCTGCCTGGGATAGGGCAGCTGCTGATGCCTTGGATAGGGTTGTGCCTTTGCGGCCTCTGAACCGGCGTGGTTCTTGTTCAGCTCCCTGGTTTAACGGGGAGCTGAGGGAGATGAAGTGCCGGAAAAGATGCCTAGAGAGCAGTTGGAGGGCGAGTCGCTCTGAGTCTGACCGAACACGAGTAAGAGACCATATTAGGACTTACTTAGTGGCAATAAGGGCAGAGAAGTGTTCTTATGTCACTGCCCTTATTGCGTCATCAGATAACCGCCCAGCCTCCCTGTTTAGGGTAACCTGCTCCCTCCTTCATCGGGAGGTGAGGGGGGACCCCTTGGAGGGAAGAGCTGAGGATTTTGTGCAATACCTGTATGACAAAATCGCTCAGATTCGGGAAGGCTTTAACTTCAACGAAGGCAGTCCAGCAAAAGTGGCTGAGGCCGGTCTTGAGACTACTATCTGGGCTGAGTTTGACTACGTGACACCTGATGATGTGGACAGGTTGCTGGGAGGTCTTAGAGCAACCACATGTTTATTGGACCTGTGTCCCTCCTGGTTGGTACTGGCCTCCAGTGAGGTGACGCGAGGCTGGCTCCAGGCAATTATCAACGCCTCGTTGAGTGAGGGTGTCTTCCCCGCCACCCTGAAAGAGGCGGTGGTGTGACCCCTCCTCAAGAAGCCCACCTTGGACCCGGCTGTTTTATCTAACTATCGTCCTGTCTCCAACCTTCGCTTTGTTGCGAAGGTTGTTGAGAGTGTGGTTGCTCGACAGTTCCCTAAGCACCTGGAGGAATCGTCGTACCTGGACCCGTTCCAGTCGGGCTTCAGGCCGGGTTACAGCACGGAAACAGCTTTGGTCGCATTGGTGGATGATCTCTGGCGGGCCCGGGACAGGGGTTGCTCCTCTATCCTGGTGCTATTGGACCTCTCAGCGGCTTTTGATATCATTTGGTATCATGCTGCGCCGGCTGGCGGGGCTGGGTATAGGGGGCACCGTGCTTCGGTGGTTCTCTAACTTCCTCTCTGGCCGGACGCAGTTTGTGTTGACAGGGGGTTAGAGGTCGACCCCGAGGCCCCTTGATTGTGGGGTACCTCAGGGGTCGGTCCTCTCACCCTTGTTGTTCAACATTTATGTGAAGCCGCTGGGTGAAATCATCCGAGGTTTTGGGGTGGAATTCCATCAGTACGCTGATGATACTCAGCTGTACATTTCCACCCCGAACCACCCAAATGAAGCTCTTGACGTGCTGACCCAATGCCTGGAGGCTGTGCGGATCTGGATGGGAAAGAACGGTCTCAAGCTCAACCCCTCCAAGACCGAGTGGCTGTGGTTACCGTCGTCCCGGTACAACCAGCTGACTCCATCGCTGTCTATTGGGGGCGAGTCAGTGGCCCCCACGGGAAGGGCTCGCAACTTGGGAGTCCTCCTAGATTCACGGCTGTCCCTTGAGGACCATCTGACGGCCGTGGCCGAGAGGATGTTTTACCAGATTCGTCTGGTACGCCAGTTGCGCCCCTTCCTAGATAAGGACGCGCTACGCACGGTCACCCATGCCTTCGTCACTTCCAGACTGGACTATTGTAATGCTCTCTACATGGGGCCCCCCTTGAAGTGCACGTGGAGGCTTCAACTGGCTCAGAATGCGGCCGCGCGGGTGGTAGTGGGGGCACCCTGGCGGGTACGAATGGCCCCTATCCTGCGCGAGCTGCACTGGTTGCCAGTGGCTTTCCGGGTGCGCTTCAAGGTACTGGTTACCACTTTTAAAGCGCTCCATGGCATAGGACCCAGTTATTTACAAGACCGCCTTCTGCCAGTAAATACCTCCCATCGACCAGTTCGCTCCCACAGAGAGGGCCTCCTCAGGGTGCCATCGGCTAAGCAGTGTCGGCTGGTGGCGCCCAGGGGGAGAGCCTTTTCTGTGGGGGCACCGACGATGTGGAACGAGCTCCCCCCAGAACTCCGGACGTGTCATGATCTCCGCACCTTCAGAAAAGAACTGAAGACTCATCTCTTCAATCAAGCCGGCCTGGCCTAGATCTCCTCGGGTTTTAAAATTTTTAAACAAGGCTGTTTGGGTTTTAGAATTGGGTTTTTAACAGGTTTTTAGCAACAGCCTTGTATTAATATTAATTTAATTTATTTTTAAATATTTATTGTTTTTATATTTTTACTCTGTTGTGAACCGCCCCGAGTCCTACGGGAGAGGGGCGGTATAAAAATTTAACAAATAAATAAATAAATACATAAATACATAAATAAATAAATAAATAAATAAAATTATTTATTAAAAAATCCCTAAATATGGCTAGAGAGAGATGGTTAATCTTATTTCAAAAGCTGTAAATAGAAGAACAAATATCAAATGAGAATCTGTATATTTAGTCTAAGAATGGATTTTAATTTGCACCAACATGGCAATCCTGTGCAAAATATCCTTAATGAACTGAAAAAAATCCTTTTATATGTATATGAGTGGATAACATAATAATTGTATAGACTGATTTGTATATTACAATCCTCCATTTTTTTCTTGTAAGGAAACTGGCTTCAAGATTAATAATTTACCTCTATAATACAGCATGAATAATTATGCAACATTTGCTTTGTTTAGAGCAGACCCTATACATTTTGTTCGTATATAAAACATTTAACCTAAAATAAATAAAACATTGAACTACCATTTGTTGTCCCAGGACAATGATGGGTAGTCCTTGGCTTATGACCACAATTAAACCCAAAATTTCCATTGCTAAGCAAAGCATTGTTAAGTGAATTGTACTTCATTTTACGACTTTTTAATAACCTTTTTGCTACAGTTGTTATGCGGTTGTTAAGCAAATCTGGCTTTCCCCCATTGACTTTGTCAGAAGCCAGCTGGGGAGGTCACAAATGATGACCGCATGATCCCAGGACAGTAGAATTGTCATAAATTCATGCCAGTTTCCAAGTGTCTGAATTTTGATCACGTGACCATGGGGATGCTGCAGTGGTCGTAAGTGTGAAAAATGGTGATAAGCCACCTTTTTCAGTGTCATTGTAATTTTGAACAGTCACTAAATGAACGGTTGTAAATTGAGAACTACCTGTACATCAAAAGACATATTTTTTTCTTTCTTTTGTATTTAATAAAAAAATTTTTTTTAAAAAAGACATATGTCTGATCAGACTATTGGTGGGACTGCCTATCTCTGAGGATTTCTGCTTGTCCCACCAGATTCAACTGGGTGAGTGAGCTCCACATTTTCTCAAATAGGGTTATTTTGAAGGATCAAGGAACATATCTCCCTCTGTTGCAGGATTTGCAGTATAGTATAGACACCCCCTCTTGCCCTTCTGGCAGCTGTTAGGACCTATCTCCTTGGTGGCGAACCTATGGCACACCTGTGGCCACGTGCACCATCACCCCAGTCCTTCAGATGGATATTATAAAACCTTTTCGCTTTAGGCCTCTGCCGCCATGTGCAAAAAAAAAAGGTTCAATCAATCAATCAATTTCAACTTCTCACGGGGGAAAAAAAAGATCTTGCAAAGTTGGAATTGATTGATTGAACTTTTTAGTCCCACCCAATCTGCCGTTACCACCGCAGCCATACCCACCCAATGGGCCATGCCCACCCAATTGGCCACACCCACCCAGCACCCGCCGATACGTAAGTGGGGTTTGGATTGCAGTTTGGGCACTCGGTCTCTAAAAGGTTCACCATCACTGAACTAGCTATTCCCCCCAGCTATTATTGTTAGGATGTTAGGAGAGCATAGCCCAAGTGAGTCTGTTTTTGCAAACTTTTCTTGGTTTTGGTTTTCTTTTGCATTAGATTATTTTAAGATTGTTGAATTATGGATGGATGTGTGTGTGTGTGTGTGTGTGTGTGTGTGTGTGTAGGATGTTAACCACTCAGAATTGTATATTTAAGATGAGTGGCCATATAAATTTTCTATATCAATCAAATAAACCAGATATCTATACATTTTAGTCTAAAAATGGATTTTAATTTGCACCAACATGGCAAACCTGTGCAAAATACCTTTCATGAAATGAAGAAAGTTCTTTTAATATGTGCAAGAGTGGATAACATAATAAGGACTCACTGATTGTATAGATTGATTTATATATTACAATCCTCCTTTTTTTAGCTTTAGATCACATGTTCACCTTTCTATTTATGGTGAACAATCCCTGAACATTCTGACAACTTGTTTAAGTTATATAAGGACTTCAGTGTCCAAGTTTTTTTATTAATTTTCCAATATTGCATTTACATATTTGAAAAGTAGCATGGTGGTTGAGCATCGTGATTCCATTACATTTAAATATCATCAGTA
Organism: Bothrops alternatus; assembly: GCA_034064705.1. Lineage (NCBI taxonomy): Eukaryota > Metazoa > Chordata > Lepidosauria > Squamata > Viperidae > Bothrops > Bothrops alternatus. The sequence continues at coordinate 4,380,456 of JARGCV010000009.1, read as the reverse complement.
CAAATCTCCAAGTATTTCAACAACAAAATTCCCTCTCTTTCCCCCATAATATCTACTGTCATATTCAGATCAATACAGTTCTTATTCTATCAATCAAACAAAAAATACCTTTCTAATATTCATTAATAATCTTCAGTCTATACATATCTTGATTAATTTGACATTCCATCTTTTAGACAATAACCTAATAAGTTTTTCTTAAGTTTAATTTTGCATTAATATTTAAATTTAACGTTTAATCTTTATCATTTCCAGATTTTAAATGATCCCAGATTCTCAGTCTTCTCTCTCATATTTACGGCTAATAATTTTCTTTTCCTTTTTTCTATTTCTTTCCTTTCTTACTTTCCAGAAAAAGAGAAAGCTAATATACAAATTTAATTATTAGTATTTATACTTCTAAGTTTTATTTAATCTGTATCTCAACTCATGACAATATCTTAAATTCAAATCTTAATTATCTATAAACATTCAAACTTTTAGCAAATCAGTAACCTGGTAATTTATTTTCCCTTAATATTTTAATTTAACATTTAATATTTATCTTTTTTCCAAATTTTAATTAAACACGATTCCTTTGTCAAATTCCACATATGATCTAATATTTAAAATACAGACCTTATATGTAAAATCTATCATATATCTTAACAAACTAATAAGACAATATAATATTCTTATTTCAATATTTATATTTCTAAATTTTATGAAACCAATTTTTTTATCTCAAATCATTACAATATCTTATATTCAAAATACATATTCTATCCATTTAAATATATTCTATTTTAGATCTCATATATAGATTAAAACCCCAATCCCTTTCAGTCCAATTCTAGCTTTTTTCCTCTGCCAAATCATCTTTCGTATCTTTGCTTTTAAATCATCAAAAAGATCTCTTTGTATTGTTGTAACTATTGTTTGATGTTGATAAAGGCGTTCAGTTGCTGTTTTCTTAAGAGGGCTAGCTGGTTTGACAGGTCGTCTCTTTATTTTTCCAGTTTGATGCAGTTGTCCCAAAGTATTTATCTTATCTTTCATCTGTTCTTTTTTATCTTCAAATTCCTTCTGGTTTATAAGAAAAGTCCTTTCCTTGTTCTCTATTATCAGTTTCCTTCCCATGTTTTCCACAGTTTGTATTTGTTGAGTATCTAAGTCTTCTGTCATAACATTTGATTGCTTCCCCTTTTCTATAGAATTCTGTATAGATGATTCTTTAGTTGAAGTCATAGTTTGAGCTTGCATACGGAGAGTTTGGATAATTGCTTTTAACATATAAAGAGTTTGTTCCTGTATCTCCTCTGTGTGAGAAATCCATTCCTGTTCTTCTTCCATTGTCATATATTAGACTAAACAAAGAACTTACAATCAGAAAGTCCACCAAGTAAAAAGCTGAGCTGAGTTTCTTGCAGCTGGTGCTTCAAGGTTACTTTGAATCTTATCTGTTTTTAAGGTAATCAACAAAGCTTTCTTTAAGAATAGCAGGTTACAGTCTCAAATTTAGCCAGCAAATGTCATTCAGAGTTGGTTGAATCTTTTCAGTTTTCTTTTCCCCCTCTATTGTAAGGGGGAGAAAAAGAACCCAAATCTTCAATAATAGTTAGAGTAAAAATCAGAGAAGAAGAAAAAATAGAGAACATAAAGTTACAAATCTTATAATCCACCAGTTTTAAAAAAATAGAATTCCAATTAGGATCCCAGTATTTTTCCCAACGTTTTAAACTCCCAAGTGGTTGATAGCCGCTGTTTCTGGAGGGAGGGTTAAGATCCCCCTTCCCTCACCACAGGGGGGAAAGTACTTTAGCAGCTTATGCAGGTAATTAAGTAATTAGGATGTAAGAGAGGCAAATCTCATCCAATCCTTTCCACACTGCTTTGAAGTTGCCAGATGTTAATGTGACTTCGGCTGGTAGCAGCCGGTCCTTTTCTCCACCAGTTTGGAGGGAAAATGCCAGGTCTTCAGGAAAGTTGCTGCTCTTCTTTGATCCAACAAAAGCCCCTCCTTGCTGGTCACCTCTCCGGGGCGATTTTCGGCCCTTTTCAGGGCCCCCCAGCGATGCAAAACTGAACGGGGGAGAAAGAGCAGATCTCCCAACTGTCCATGGCAGCTGCGTGACGAAACCGGAAGTCCAAGTTATATAAGGACTTCAGATAGCCATTGTAGATTAAAGGATCTAAACTGCAATATGTTCTTTAAAATTGGTATAGATTTGAATTAGAAATTGAATGATTGATTGATCAAATTTTTATAAATGTATTTGCTGAACTGCTCAATGATGCTTTATTGCTATGCAAGAAAATATATCTTTTGCACACACATGTATCCCATTTTAAATGCTTGAACACACTAGAAGAAAGGATTGAGTTTGAGCTGTTACATGAAATAACTTTCCCATCTCCTTGTTTCATAGAACCTGAAGCCAGCCTCTGTATTTATTTTTGAACATTGTTTTTCACTTGTCTTGGCATTCATCTGCAAGTCAGGCTTGTATACTAATTTCAGAGAGAAGCACTTTCCCCGAGTGTGATATTTGGAAGAATAAATAGTTGTCAAACATAGTATAAATTTCAATTACACAAGTTAATTCCTGACTATGTGTAAGAATTCCAGAATAGAAACATTTTGCTGAGAATAACAAGCTATTGTAACTTTTGGCTTCTGTAGGTGCAAGGCATGACAACTCAACAGACATTGTTCAGCTATTCTTTTCTAAACATTTTTGTGGTAAGAAAAAGAATTGGGAGGGGGGGAGGACAGGAATTGGAAAGGTAGAACATGTCACTCCATTCTAACATCATGGTGCCTGGAAAAACTGAGTCCTTACAAAAATAGTGCTTCAACAAGTTCTATTGGCCAGAAAACGAGAAGCAAACCATGATTGATAGCAAGTTAAGAAGGGCTATGAATCAGAGTCTGGCAAAGCTTAAAGTGTGAGACTAAACAGGATAGTTCAGAATAGATTTTCATTTAACAAAGCTAGAGTGAACAATGCTTTTCTTTTGATTCTGGTTGATAATCTATCAGCCCCCCAACCAAATTTGTCCACTTCTAAAAATACTAAGGTAGGAGCATTTGGATTCTGACCTTCTATCTAGTTTTTATGATGAGCTAACTCTGATTAATGTAGTCACAGTTTTTGGAGGAAAGGCAGGTGCTAGATTAGCTGGCACAACAATTGATTTATTTTGTAGGAGAGAGAGAGAGAGAGAGAGAGAGAGAGAGAGAGAGAGGGAGGGAGGGAGGGAGGGAGGGAGGGAGGGAGGGAGAGAGAGAGGGGGGGAGTATTTTAGATCCTGTAGGAGATGACCAGGCTGAGCCTGAAGGAGGGGTCAAATGCATCATCAGTCATGATTCCCTGTGTGCTCACAAGAGCTCTAACTCCAGTCCACCTTGAATGCTTTCTTAATTCCCACTTATTTCCCTTATCCACTAGTAACTTAGATTCTCATAGAGAGTTTGCAATAAATCTTTATACTAATATGAACTGTCTGAATCTCCTGATTTTATCGGCACTTGACCGATCCTTTCCATCTTACAGGCAGAAGGTCTACCTCCACAGTTGCATACATTTTAATATTTCCAAAACAACATGACAACTGTACATCCTACTTGCATTGATCCATGATGCTATTGATGTCATTGTTTCTGTGATGACAGAAGTTCAAATAATTCTATCTTCAAACTCTCCTGGATGGTCCCTGAGGGTGACTTTGATAAATGTACCCTAAAAAAGTGCTTTATTGCTTTATTCTGGTAGCCTGAATGTGAATTGTGGAAGCAAAATGTGTTTGCTTTTCATTTCGCTAGGAGCTGGGTAGGGGCTTTTTTGGCCTACTTTTTTGAGCATCTTTTATGGCAATAATGTGGCATGTTTCATATAAACCTATATTTGAAAAACAATGCAATATATGATTTCCCCTAAAAGGGATTATTTTATTTACCTCAAGCTGTCTAATTTGCATCACCTGAGAACAGCACAGCTGTTGTATTCTTGTTTTGGGCTTGCCCTGAGCCTTTACAACCTGACTTGATTGTGCAGGAATTTGGGGGAAATGCATTGCCAAGATTTGCTTTCTTGTCCTTTTTGATTCTGTGATTCAATAATTGCTTTTGATTGATTGAAACATTGATTTGCAGCCATGGGCTTTAGCAAAATTAATCATTGTTTTTTAACTATTCCTTGAGTAATTACACTTGTCTGGTGCAACTAGCCAATATATCTAAACCCAGGATAAATAAAAAGCACTCCACCTTCAGATTTTGACCCGTTAGTTCAATTTTCTTAAATCTGAAAGCTTAGCATTGCATGCATTGGATTGGAACAGAAAAAAATATATCCCACAGGTGATTTCTAAGCATGCTTGCCTAGAAGATCTGTTGGGTGGTTTTGGTTATGGTTGCTACGATACCCATTCCTATCATTTTTTTACTGTAATAAGCCTCCTTCAAAGGTGTCAGAGATTGATAACATTAAAGGCACATCACCGTAGACATTGTCATCTGATGAAGCTTCCCACTCGTCATAAGAAAAAAGACGATTTCAGGAAAATTGAGTCTCTCTCCTAAGGCTGTTATATATTGGTGCAGAAAATTAAAAGAAGTAAGAGCTTTCTTTCTTTCTTTCTTTCTTTCTTTCTTTCTTTCTTTCTTTCTTTCTTTCTTTCTTTCTTTCTTTCTTTCTTTCTTTCTTTCTTTCCCTCCCTCTCCTCCCTCTCCTTCCTCCCTCTCCTTCCTTCCTTCCTTCCTTCCTTCCTTCCTTCCTTCCTTCCTTCCTTCCTTCCTTCCTTCCTTCCTTCCTTCCTTCCTTCCTTCCTTCCTGTATCTGCCATTGTATTTTTGAATCTGACCTTCTAACATAGCAACATTCATATATCTGTATTGATGCTCATAAGATCTTTTTTTAAAAAACAAATGCCCTACAGCCTTAGAGATGTTCTGTGCCCTTCCTTCTTTTATAGACATTGTGCAATTCCATGACTGATTTTACAGTAAGTTTGAGAAAGGCTGCTGTAGAGAATCAGACTGCATGACAACAGCCCTGAACATATTTCTTGGCTTATCCTTTTGAACAATGCCTTATTAGGCAGAAAACTCTTTTAAACTCTGTGGGGCTGACTTTTGAGTAAACATGCTTTCGATTCTGCTGTTAGGGCACATCCAGACAGAAGCTTTGTAGTGTACCAGAAGCAGCTTCAGATTATTGTTTTGGGAGAGGGGGTTCAGCAACTGAGCTGATTTATTTCTGACTCAGAGATATCATATCTATTTTTAAAAAAACAACAACAACCAAGTAAAACCCACCAACAATCTTTCTGATTGCAGCTTTGAGCTCTGCACTCTTCACTGGAGAAAACTCTTCATTACACATTGTCTTGGCTTCTGGGCTTCAGCTGACTGAGGTTGCATTAGGTTTCCAGATCTTTGAAGGGAAAAGAAGACTTGATAGTTTCACAAATCTTCCTTCGCAAATGCTCAGGGATGTGCGCCACTCTGTTTTTTTTTAATTTTAAAACTTATTTTGAGCTAGCCTCTTTGAACATGCTCGCAACTGCAATAGGACAGAGAAATGAAATGTCTATTTCCCTCACCTATGCTAAAAGAAACCACATTGCCTGCAAAGCTGCAGGTTACCCCTTTCCTATGCTCCCCCAGCAACAGTCTTCTGGATCACCATCATCAGTTCTAAGATATGTGGACTTCAACTTGAAGTGGAAATCCACACATCTTAAAGTTGCTGAGGTTGAGAAACACTGCCATAGATTCTGCAGATACTAGTAATTTCTCCCTCTTTTTGGTGGAGAGGAGATTTTAGATTCTGCAGGGCTATCTATTCTTCCCCACAGGCAATCTCTTAAGCATTTCTTCAGAGCATATCTCCTGTTCTCATCTAGTCCAACAATATGTAAATATACTGTAATTGTACTACTGAGGAAAAAAAAACAGAATTGTTGGAATTATATACTTTCCCTAGCACAAGGACTAAGAAGTTTTGTAAAGGTTTTATTAATTCTTTTTTGTACAATTCAGTAGTATTTATTCAACAAAAGTGTTGTCTGAGTTTATCATTCACTAATACAAATTTAATTCCTAATCCTTTATTCTTTTCTCCAGCCATTGATAAAATAAGTCCCAAGTTTGAAAGTATTCTGTTTTTTCTTTTTCTTTCAACCTCATAGTAAGTCTGTCCATTTCCACACATTCTAGTATTTTTTTAATTATTTCTTCCTCTGATGGTATTTCTTCATTTTTTCAATATTGTGCAAATATGATTTTTGCTGCTGTTATCACATGTAAAATCAAGAATATACTTTGTTTATCAATCTTTTCTGGCATTATACCTAGTAAAAAAAGTTCAGGTTTAAAATCTACATGCTTTCCCAACATCTTTTCTAGCCAAGTATGTATTTTTGTTCCGTACCTCTTTGCTTTAATACATGTCCACCATACATGAAAGTTTCCACCGTGAAAACTTGTAGATAAAAACATGGAACTTAAGAAGCATCAACAAAGGAAAGCTCAACTCAGTGAAAGATGAAATGACTACAAATTGATATTGTCAGACACTTTTAAGTAGACAGAGCCTCAGGTAAGGAGTATGTGATTGTCTTAGAACAGGGGTCCCCAACCCCCAGGCTGCAGCCCACTACTGGGCCTTGGACTATTCAGAATTGGGCTGCGCAAGTGACTGGCTGAAGCATACATGCGCACGTGCAGCTCAACTTGTGAAAGCAGCAGGCTGGCAGGCACTTGCACGCATGCATTGCCCCCCCCACTCGTAAAAGTTGAGCTGTGCATGCGTGCCCTGGCCTGCCACTCATGGAAGTTGAACTGTGTGTGTGTGCACACTGGACTGCCACTCACACAGCCCAGTTCCCCCTCCTCCCCCCAGCTGGTTGAGGACTGCTGCCTTAAAGGATTGGGGGAGGCCCCGGGAGAAGAAAACAAACTGGATGTCAAAACAAACTATGGAAATTGGCAATAGAGAGAGAAGAAGCCATAGCCAAGAAAGACAAAATCTCAGAAAGGAACTTAATGAAGAGTTTAGAAGAGATAAAAACAGTATTACAACTTTTGTAAAGACATTGAGAATAGAAACAAACATGGAAAAACAAGCAAAATCTTTTTAAAAATTCTGAATTCAGGAGGAAGTTCCAGTTTTGAATTGGTATGCCAAGGATGCCAATGAAAGATAGTAACCAATTCAAAGGAGATAAAAAGAAGATGAAATGAGTATACCGAAACACTATAGAGTAGAGTTGTCAGCATCCACAATATCTTAGAAGATATCCCTTCCTCCTTTTCAAGAACTTCTAATACTAGCAGTAATTCTAGCAATGCTAAGATTAGTACTGATGTTACCTAATTTGGATAATGAAATCTCTGCAAGAAAACTACTAAGCCCAGAGAGCACCAAGGACCCCTCACTTCTATGCTAGCAGGTGAAGCTAGATCAGCATTCTGGTAATACCATGTCATAAAAGAACAAGAACTGATGGAAAATCCACTAAAATATGGCAAGCAAAAGAATAATCAGTCAAAATTCTAACCAAGCTATGCCAGCAAATCAGGAGAATTTAGGAACAACCATCAACAGTAAAGGAACAAGCAGTCAAGAAATGTGTTGCAGCCTTGGAAAAGATATCCAAATGCCTTATATGTATAAAGAACAGCATCATGCAAGCCATGATATTTTCCATTTTCTGGAAGTGAAAATTGGACTTAAAAAAAACATGATAAGAAGAATATTGATACTTTTGAAATCTGGTATTGGAGAAAACTCCTAAGAATATTGTGGACAGCCAAGAAAACAAACTTAATGGTTCATTGCACAAATCAACCCAGAGTTCTCATTCAAAGCCCAAAGGATCAAGCTCAAATTATCTTACTTAGCAATATTATGTGAAGACCTTGTCTCTGCTGGAAGACTCTAATGCTGGGAAAGATAGAAGGAAAATGTAGACGAGGATGACCAGCAGCAAGGTGGATGAACTCAGTTACAGAGGTAATGCGTGCACCACTGGGAGATGTCAATCAAAATTTTAACTATGTGGTTGCTAGGAGCTGAAAGCAATTTTATGGCACATAATCAAAAAGCAGCAGTTGCAGACTCTGTAATCACTACTTTTTTTGTTTCTTAAGTTGTGTTTGTATCTTATTTGGCTTTGGACCCTATCTAAAATACACTGAATTGCAGTTGTCTTTTCAATCCAATATTCACAAATAAAATCTACCTGCATAAACAAAACACCTCAGAGTGACACTACTGAGAACAGAATGGGATATGTAGAATAGGGTATGCAGTAGATACAATTTATGTGGGGAGAAAGGCAAAATGACTGATATGCATAGAATAATGATAACTATTGTTTCAACTAAAATCATCTTAATTTTGCAGCATATTTACACACAATCCCTACCCTCATTAGACTGACATTTATTTTTTTTAAAAAGGTAACCCTGAGCCAGCAATGACCATCATTGCCATGCACAAAAGCCTTTTACATCAGCACAACAATTCATGGATTTTTAATATTTTTCTATAGAATAACCCCAAGAGTTCTGTTATATATAGAATTCCTTTAAAGAGAAAGATGTGAACGCAGTATTATGCCTTGGACTATGTTTTTGCACTATAATGTAGCTTGAAAACATGATACAGGTAATCTTTGACGTATGACCACAACTGAGCCCAAAATTTCTGTTGCTAAGTGAGACAGTTGTTAAGTGACTTTTGCCTAATTTTACAACCTTTGCTGTCAGAGTTGTGAAGTGAATCACTGCAGTTGTTAAGATGGTAACACAGGTGTGAAATGAATCTGGCTTCCCATTGACTTTGCTTGTCAGAAGGTTTCAAAAAGTGATCACATGACTACAAGACACTGCAACCATCATAAACATGAGTCAGTTGCCAAGTGTCTGAATTTTGATTGTGTGACCATGGGGATCTGGCAACAGTCATAAGTAGTGAAAAACAGTGATAAATGTCATTGTAACTTTGAACAGTCACTAAATGAATTCTTGTAAGTTGAGGACTACCTGTATTTGCATTTGAGTTCCTGTAAATGATTGTTGAAAAGATGGGAGCGAGTCAGTTGAAGTTTTCTCTTAGGAAAGGCAAGTCAGTCCAGATGTTGGGAGTTCTGAGAATAAGTGCCTTGAAGAGATCCCACTTTAATTAATTCACTATAAGTGAAATTGGAAAATTCCTCTTATAGTATCCATTATTATACACTGAACCATTTGTGTTATGAGCAGAATAGAGTAATATCTACACCCAAACCTACTGTGAGATGCTTTCTTTCATATTACATTGTGATTTTATCCTGCCTTTCCACTTCTAAGTAACCTCAAATTCTATTTTCATTTATACAATAGAGATACATTCTGAAAAATAACATGAAAACAAAACATAAACACAATGTAAGGACCTACTTCAATCCCACATCTTAAGAAAGCAGGAACTTTTATTAAAAGTAGTTGATAGCAGGCATAATACACAGGATCTGAGGGATTCCTTTGCAGATTGATATTTTAAAGTGTCCCCAAGCAAACCCCACCCCACAGTTCATCCGGACAGTTCAAATCAGCCAATTCCCAGGTGTTAAGTCCATCATGGGAAAGGGGCGATAACATCAGTCTGGCTCCGGTCATAGAGCGCTGTTCAAGCAGCTCTTCGCACCTCCTTTTGAGAATGGAGAAATAAGCCAGGCTCTGGAGGTTGTATTTCTTTCTCCCCCACTTTTCCTAGCTGACAGGTTAGGGAGAAGAAAGTTCAGAGAGAGATACAGTGCAGGAAGCAGATTGTTACATTGTAGCAGGCAGCGGACACAGAAGCAATAAACGAAGCAAAAGGTTACATTGTAGTGAATAGAGGAAGGGAAAGCAATAACCCCGCAGGCACATCGCCCTCCCCCTTGAGAGTATGGCAGAATCCAGGTGAAGGTGAGATTTGTTTTTAGGTCATAGGGGATAGATAGAAATGAAATAGGAATGGGTTCTGACATCATGTCCCCCTTAAAAATAGGAGAAATCCACCTGTAGAGAAAACAAAACAGGTATAGAGGTTAATCTGGTTTGTTGGATATTCTGTCTGAAACATCTTTAGCAGTTTAGGTGCTCTGACATGACGTTTATGGACCCACTCATTTTGTGAGGAGGGAAGGTGTTTCCATGCTAGGTATTGAGTTGCCCCACGATACTTCCTAGAATCTAGGATTTCTTTTATCTCGAAGTGTTGTTCTCCTTCAACCAGGATTGGAGATGGTGGGGGCATTTTTGGTCATAAGGGCGACTGTTCTCGTTTCAGCAAGCTGCAGCGAAAAATTGGGTGTACTTGCCTGAGGTTTTTGGATAGTTCTAATTCTACTGTTACTGGGTTTATGATTCTTTTAATTGGAAAAGGTCCTATATATTTTGGCCCAAGTTTTGTAGAGGGCTGTAGGGATTTTAGGTATTTTGTAGACAAATATACCATTTCTCCAACAGTGAATGGTATAGGTTCAACTTTTTTTTATCCGCTTGTACTTTGTATGCTTGCCTAGCTTCGTCTAAGGCTTTCCTAACTACTGGCCAGGTGTTTTGTAATTGTGATATCCATCCTTTCAGTGATGGGATTGCCGGTTCATTTGGGGTCAGTTCTGGCATAGGGTTAAAACTGGTGGCTACTTGAAAAGGAATGTAGCCTGTGCTGGAGTGGACTGCATTAGAAGTTGTAAGCAACTTCTTCAAAAGGGAGTAGGTCCATCCAATTCATTTGCTGGAAATTAATAAAGCACCTTAAGTATTGCTCAAGTACTGAGTTTAAATATTCCGTCTGTCTATTGCATTGAGGATGATGACTAGATGACAGTCCCTGAGTGATTCCTTTTTTTAAAAAATATTTTTATTGGTTTTTTAATTTTAACAGAAAAGAAAAAAGATACTCAAATCTAATCATAATGTTAAAATAAACAATCATCCATAAACACAACACAACATAAATACATATTTCAATACAACTCAACTGAAAATAATCATAGACCAGCTTTACCAAACAGTTGACATTGCTCAGAACCCCCATCACCACATCCCCCTAACCCTAACCTCCCCTCACTTACCAACTATCTACCTACTTCTCCCCCCCTTCTCTATCTCCATCCTACTAATCCACCAATCTATCCCTACCTTTCCCCCTTATCTACTTACATCCCTTCCTCTTTCCATCAGATGTGGTGCCCAGAGGCCACCCAAGCAACCCCTTAATAACAATAATTAACTATTCCACCCCAATTACAGTTGAGATAGCATAAAATATAAAATATAAACTTATAAATCCTCCCTAACCCCCCCCCCCCGGACTTCCCAGAGTGAATACAGGGTATGATAAAGGAAAACCCGCTACATCAAACAAAATTATAATATAATCCTAACAAGAATTTAAAAATATACTACATACAATCTCTACCTTACATTTCTCAATTCTAGTACATATCTAATCCCAAACAGATCACCTTGTTAAGAATAACAATTTTCATTTACATATCTAATCCATCAATCTAAGTCAAACTTTAAAACACTTCAATTCATTGAGAGGTTACATAGAATCACCAACAATTAAATTTAATATATATCTTCCAATAATCAACCTCTTTTAACATAAAGAATCATTTCAGACCCTTGATAATATATATCTTCCAATAATCAACCTCTTTTAACATAAACAATCATTTCAAACCCTTAATTATCAAATAAGAGAAAAAAAATCCATCCTTTTAGAAAAATAAACACGTAATATCAGTAAACCCCTCAATTCAAAAAGTATATTCTTAATCAATTTAATATAGCATCCATTAAACATCCTCTCTTCGTTTAAATCTTCCCTTCAACCTCCTTTCATACCTCTTACTCATAAACTTAGTATTATAATCAACCCATAAACTTAGATTGCCCTTAGTATCTTACATATAATTTAAATTTCAATTTTCAAGCGGTTTCTGGGCTTTCCCATCTATCAAATAAACCCCATAACAAATATACTAATTACACCATTTCTAGCTTGCATTCCTTCAACCATCAAATCACATAATACATATCCACCCATCTGTAATATCAACCCTTAAATCATTTCAGTCCATATACATTCTTCCATTACTCATCTTCTCTTACACTTTGTTCATAATCTTGAACCTTGAATCAATCCATACTTTTAACTTGTCCTTCAGTCGAATTCGGGGTTTTTTCCTTTGCCAGACAGATCTCGAAAACAGAGCCTCCCTTCCAAGTAATAAGTCTCTCTTTTTTCCTTGCAGTATTTTTTGAATCCATAGAAACCATCTTGACCTAGGCATTATTCCTCTATTTCTCTTAACCATAAAATTTCGTTGCAATAACATTTCAAATCTCTGTCTTTGTTTATCCTGATCTTCAAAACCATAATTAAGTTGCTTCTTAAACTTGATCAGTCTCTCATTTTTCCCAGTTAAATCCTCTTCTTGCTGCTTCCTATCTTGAAACAAATCCTCTTCCTCCCCAATACAATCAATCCATTTCCCTTTGTCCTCTTTATTCTGAATACTGTCCTCTTCTTGTATGGGTTGTTTTATAAAATACTCAACAGTCGATTGCAAATCACTTTCATTTGGAGGAGAGAATCTGGTTAATATTCCTGTAGCAAATTCTTTCAGTACTGTGTGCAATTCCTCTTTAAATCCTCTGATTCTGACAACAAACTGCATCTGGTGGAATTGTGTCATAATAGCCTGGTCCTGTACATCCTCAATCTGTGGCTCAACATTTTCCAATTTTTCTTCAACTCCAATAGTATAGTTCCATAATCCTTTAATGGCTTCAACAATATCTTCTCTCATCTCTAAATTACGAGCTTCTGACATAGCTTTAAAATCTTTTTTCTGTTCTGCCATCTTTTCTTCCAGCTTATCCTCCAGTTTATCCAACCTGTCATTAACTGAGGATAATGTAACATTCACTGAAGATAATGCAACAGTTAATGCAGTCTGTAGATCTTTCATTGTAAGCATTTCTGGAGGAGGCTGTATAGGCTCTTGAGATTCTAAAGGAGCAGATTGTAATTGTATAGTCATAGTTAAAAAAAAAGGAAAAAAGAAAAAAGAAAAAAAAGAAAGATTTTTAAAGTTGCCAATTCCTCCCTTCTCAATTTCTTTTAAAATCCAATTTGCGTTATAGTTTAGTAAATAATTCAAGTCTAAATAGTCTCTCAGGCATCACTTCCGAAAGAGAAGAGAAAATTCAGTTTCACTTTCCCGTAGATTCATCACTTTCACTTTCTTCACTTTCACTGAGTACAAAGAACAATCGCCATTTTGAAAGGATTATGTTGATTCAAAAAATTTATAAGTACAAAAACAGAAACAAAGTAGCAAAATACTTGCGATACTCAAAGGACTCCTGTATTCACTCCGTCTGTATAAAATCCTTATTATTCTCTCTTAAAGGCAGAGGCGGTCGCGACGTCTATTTCTGTCAACCGACAGAAGCGTCTCTGGGCAGGAGCATTTCAAGTGCCTAGGGAGCACACCTTCTCTGCCCCTGAAATTTTTTTTCAGGGACCTTAGAAGGGCTCAACCTTGCTCTTGAGGCTCTACACCTCTTCTTTGCCCAAAGAGGGGGTTTTCCACCGCAACAAACAGCTGATGAGCGCTGTTGTTAGCGGCTTTACAAACCCAGAGAACGGAGCCTCACAGTAGAGACTCCAGCGACGCCGGCGGAGCCACCGGAGCCTGAGTGATTCCTAGGAGGGATAAAAATTCCTTCCAAAGTTCTGGTGTAAATTGCACTCCCCTATCAGATATGATGCGTTGGGGTGCCCCATGCAGTCTGTAGATGTGCTGCACAAATAGTTTTGCTAAGGTTTTTGTGGTGGGAAACTATGGCAAGGGATAAAGTGCACTTGTTTGGAAAACAAGTCCGTAACCACCCAGATAACAGTGTTTTCATTGCTTTCTGGTAATTCCACTATAAAATCCATTATATTTCTTTCCTGGGGGCTGAGGGATTCGCCACTGGTTGTAACAGTCTGGGCGATTTCCCTTGCAACCTATTAGCAGCTGCACAAGTTAGGCAGCTGGCCATGTAATTTTCTATGTCCTTTTCATGGACAGCCACCAAAATTGACTTTTAATTAAATGTAATGTTTTTACAAATCCAAAATGCCCTGCTGATTTTGTATCATGGCATAGCTACATGAAAGTGACCCTCTGGGTGTTGGTATATATAACTTCTCCCCCACCCATGGCAGTCTGTCCTTCATTGTGCACACATGTCTATTTTTCTGGAACCATTCATCTGTTTCCAAAGTTTTCCGGAATTCAATTCCGGTTTGGTTACCCAGCTGTGGCTTTATTTTAGCTTGGGCTGTGGTGGTTACTGGTGCTGCTAGTTGTGGTTCAGGCATGAGTGGTTTAGAATTGGTGGCTCGCATGCTGCTATATTGGGGCATAAGAGACAGTGCATCTGCCAGGAAGTTCTTTCCCCCCCGGCAAGTGTTTGAGCATAAAACGGAATTGGTGAAAATGCTAGGACCAGCGGGCTTGCTTGGGAGTGAGTTTCCTTGGTGTTTTTAAGGATTCCAAATTTTTGTGGTCCGTCCAGACCTGAAAAGGGATTTTATTCCCTTCAAGGAAATGGCGCCACACAAGTAATGACCATCTCACAGCCTATGCCTCCTTTTTCCACAAAGCCCAGTGCTGTTCCAATTTGGTGAATTTCCTGGACGTGTACATGCACAGTTGCAATACCCCTTCGTCGTTTTCTTGTAATAGTATAGCCCACACTGCCACATCTCTTGCACCCGCCTCTATTACGAAAGGTTTATCCACATCTGGGTGCCTCCGTACGGGTTCCGCAGAAAAGAGTCTCTTTAACCTGTCGAACACTGCTTGGCATTCCATTGTCCATTTTAATGGCTGGCTGGGTTTCATTGAGAATTCTCCATTCGTGAGGGACAGGGCTTTTTGAGCAAATGAAGGGATGAACTGGCGGTAAAAGTTTGTGAAACCCAGGAAACTTTACAACTGCTTCCTTGTGGGAGGTGGTGCCCATTCTAGTACTGCCCTGACCTTCTCAGGGTCCATTTCAATGCCCTGTAGGGAGATGCGATAACCCAGGTAGTCTATTCTTTCCTCATGGAATTCATATTTTGATAATTTGGCATAAAGGTGGGCAGCTCACAGTTTCTTTAAAACCACTCTGACTAGATTGACACGCTCCTCCTTGGATTCGGTGAAGATAAGGATGTCGTCTAGATAAACCAGGACCCCCTTAAATAGGTGCTACCTTAGTACCTCATTGATTAATTGCATAAATACTGCAGGGGGCCCTTGTAATCCAAACGGCAAAACTTTGAATTGGTAGCATCCTATTGGGCAATTAAATGCGGTTTTTCATTCATCCCCTTCCTTAATCCTAACGCGGTAATACGCTTCCCTTAGGTCTAGTTTAGAGAAAATTCGTCCTTTCAAGAGGTGGGATAACATGTCCTTCATGAGGGGTAGGGGGTATAGCTTACTTTCACTGATTGTATTCAGGGCATGGTAATGCATGCACAAGCACAAAGCGCCACCCTTCTTCTCTCTAAAGAAGATCGGGGCGGCTACTTTAGGCTTGGCAGGTTCGATAAACCCCCATTCTAGGTTTTTATTTATGAATCTTTCCATTTCCTCCTTCTCCTTAGGGCTCATAGAGTATAGTCTGGGCTTCAGGAGTTTTGCCCTAGGCTTGAATTCAATGGCACAATTTGTGGGTCAGTGAGGGGGAAGCTCATCCGCTCGCTCCCCACTGAAAACTTCAGCAAGGTCTTGGTATTCCTCCAGTATTTCAGGTAGCCCGTTTTCCTCTCCCATAGATGCTTTCTCCGCTCCTGGGTTTGGTAGGGCTCCTGGGGGGGGTTACGTTTGCACGATTGCCCTTCGGGAAATTGAGTTCTGTCATCATCCAATTTACCCAGGGGTTCCATTTCTGGGGTCACAAATGCCTGGGGTCACTACAAACATGTCTTCCTCGTGGTTCCCCAGGGATAGGTGGACTGGTAAAGTGGCTAAGGTAGCTGGCACCCCCCCCCATATGGACCCCTCTAACTGGCTGAATGAGATTGGTTGTTTCAGCCTCCTCACTGGGTTGCCCAATTTCCCCACTAGCGATGGGCTAATGAGGCAGCGGGTGCAGCCAGACTCTATTAAGGCTATCACATTGACAGCTTCGGGCATGGAGGGGGCTAATATAGTCACTGTCTTGAGGATGGGTGTGATGGGTCCACTTACCAGAGGTTCACCTTCCGAGCTGTCAACCGAGGTGTCCACCACCCCTGCAGTGTAGGCCAGAGTTCCCTCCCCATGATTGGCAGGGAGGCCTCCACAGCCTCTGTCGCCCTCATGGCAGGTTCTTGTGGCTTGGCTGGGGACTTCCCTAATTTCTGGGTTGCACTGAGGGGCTTTAGAGTGGCATTCTATGGCATGATATCCCTCTCTCCCAAATTTGAAACAGCCTGTTGACTTCTTGGCCATAGCCAGTGGTTTCGCTGGCTCATGTGTCAGATCAGGAGGCGAACAGCCCTATGGTTTTCCTCTGTGGTGCCTCTTCAGTAGGTTGATCTCTGCTTCCTCTGCCAGGATGTACCATTCATCGAGTTGATGTGGGTTGCCATAAGGCAAGCAGGCATCATACAGGTCATAGTTTAGGCTGACTATGAAATGGCTAAGGAGGATATCTTCCAGCCAGTTTAGCTTGTTGGCGACGGCCCGGAATTCTTGTGTATATTCAGCTACCGGGTGTCTGCCCTGCCTCACTGTTTTGATTCTCTTGCGGGCTTTTCAATCATCCAGGGGGTCCTCGAATCGCCTTCTCAGGGAGGACATGAAGTGATTGAAGTTGTATAGCTCTGGAGCATTGGAATCATGCAGTCTGTGGCTGCCCCATCCAAAGCGGATTGCACGATACGGATACGGGTTTTGTCACTGGGGATGTCTCACCTGTAAGGACCCACCCCACTTTACATCTTAAGAAGACAGAACTCTTGGAATACCTCTTCTAACAGGCATCTTTATTAAGAGAAGATGGTTGCAGGCGTTCTAGACAGCATCTGAGGGGCCAATCCCTACCATTCAAGGTTTTAAGTGTTCCCAAGCAGCCCCCACCCCACCGTCCGTCCAGCGACAATCCCAGGCGTTACATTTCCACCCCCTTTTTCCTCACTGCCGATGGAAGGGAGACTTTAGAGAGGAGTAGATGAAAGTTGATGGCCCCATTGTTAGTCCTTTTGGTGATCCACATTCAATCCCCTTTGAAGATGTACTGAAGGAAGTGAGGGCCATAAAACCCCTTTGTTCACCCCCCTTCCCCTTCATCGTATGACAGAATCCAGAGAGGGCAGAAATGGGGTTTTCCATAGTCGATAACTAGAGATAAAATACAATTGGATTCTGACATCCTGCCCCCTTAAAAATAAGATAGATCCACCTGGAAAGAAAACAAAACAGGTATAAAAGTTAGTCTGGCTTGTTAGGATACTCTGTATGAAACTTCTTTAATAGCTTCGGGGCTCTGACATGACATTTATGGACCCACTCGTTTTGTGAGGCAGGGAGGTGTTTCCATGCTACTAGGTACTGAGTTGCCCCATGATATCTCCTAGAATCTAGGATTTCCTTTATCTCGAAGTGTTGTTCGCCCTCCACCATGACTGAGGTGGTAGAGGGGATTTTTGGCCGTAAGGGTGACTGAAGTTCTCTTTTCAGCAAACTGCAGTGAAAAATTGGGTGTATTTGCCTAAGATTTTGGGGTAATTCTAATTCTACTGTTACTGGGTTTATGATTCTTTTAATTGGAAAAGGCCCTATGTATTTTGGTCCAAGTTTTTTACAGGGTTGTAGGGATTTTAGGTATTTCGTAGATAAGTACACCATTTCTCCTATAATGAATGGTGTAGGCTCAACCCTTTTTTTATCGGCTTGTTTTTTGTATGCATGCCTGGCTTCATCTAGTGCTTTTCTAACTATTGGCTAGGTGTTTTGTAATTGTTGCATCCATTCTTTCAGTGATGGGATCACTAATTCATTTGTAATTGTTCCATCCATTCTTTCAGTGATGGGATCACTGGTTAGTTCTGGCATGGGGTTGAAACTTTGACCAGTAGCTATTTGAAAAGGAGTGTAACCTGTGCTGGAGTGGACTGCATTATTGTAGGCCACTTCTGCGAAGGGGAGTAGGTCCATCCAGTCAGACTGCTGGAAATTAATAAAGCATCTTACGTATTGCTCAAGTACTGAGTTGCAATGTTCTGATTGTCCATCTCCCTGTGGATGATGGCTAGATGTCAGTCCCTCAGTGGTCCCTAAGAGGGATAAAAATTCCTTCCAAAATGCAGATGTAAATTGCACTCCCCTATCAGAGATGATGCGTTGGGGTGCCCCATGCAATCTGTAAATATGCTGGATGAAAAGTTTCACTAAGGCTTTTGCGGTGGGAATCTTTTGGAATGGGATAAAGTGCACCTGTTTGGAAAACAAGTCTGTGACCGTCCATTGCTTTCTGATAATTCCACTATAATATCCATGGCTATTTCCCTCCAGGGGGCTGAGGGATTTGCCACTGTTTGTAACAGTCCGGGCGATTTCCCTTGCAACCTCTTTGCAGTTGCACACTTTGGGCAGCTGGCCATGTAACTTTCTATGTCCTTTTTTATGGACGGCCACCAAAATTGCCGTTTAATTAAGTGTAATGTTTTTACAAATCCAAAATGCCCTGCTGATTTTGTGTCATGGCAGAGCTGGATGAACGTGATTCTTTGGGTTGTATAACTTTTCCCCCACCCAAGCAGCCCGTCTTTCATTGTGCACACGTGTTTATTTTTCTGGAACCATTCATCTGTTTCCAAACTTTTCCGGAATTCAATTCCAGTTTGCCTGCCCAGCTGTGGTTTTAATTTAGCTTGGGCTCTGGTGGTTACTGGTGCTGCCAGTTGTGATTCTACCATCATCTGTTTAGAATCGGTGGCTCTCGTGCTGTTATATTGGGGCATGCGAGATAATGCATCTGCCAGGAAGTTCTTTCCCCCCGGCAAATGCTTGAGCGTGAAGTGGAATTGGTGAAAATGCTGGGACCAGCGGCCTTGCTTGGGGTTGAGCTTCCTGGGTGTTTTCAAGACTTCCAAATTTTTGTGGTCTGTCCACACCTGGAAAGGGATTTTATTGCCTTCAAGGAACTGACGCCATGTGAGTAGTGACCAACGTATCCTGTATGCCTCTTTCTCCCATACAGGCCAGCGCTGTTCCATTTCCGTGAGTTTCTTGGATGTATATGCACAGGGTTGCAATACCCCTTCATTGTTTTCTTGTAATAGTACAGCCCCCACTGCCACATCACTTGCATCCACCTGTATTACAAAGGGCTTATCCATGTCTGGGTGCCTCAGTACTGGTTCGGCAGAAAAACGTCTCTTTAATCTCTCAAACGCCACTTGGCACTCCATTGTCCAGGTTAGTGGCAGGCTAGGTTTTACTAAGGATGCTCCCTTCATTTTTAGTAAGTTCGTGAGAGGCAGGTCTATCTGGGCAAATGAGGGGATGAATTGGCAGTAAACATTTGCAAAGCCCAGGAAATTTTGCAGTTGCTATCTTGTGTGGGGTGTGCATTCTAATACTGCTCTGACAGTCTCTGGGTCCATTTCAATGTCCTGTGGGGATATGCAATAATCTAGGTAGTATATCCTTTCCAGGTGGAATTCACATTTCGAGAGTTTGGCATATAGGTGGGCAGCTCGCAGTTTCTTTAAAACTGCTCTGACTAGGTTGACATGTTCCTCTTTTGATTCAGTGAAGCTAAGAATGTCGTCTAAGTAAACCAGGACCCCTTTAAATAGGTGCTCCCTTAGAACATCATTGATTAATTGCATAAATACTGTGGGGGGCCCTTGTAATCCAAATGGCAAGACTTTGAATTGGTAGCACCCCATTGGGCAGTTAAATGCGATATTCCATTCATCTCCTTCCTTAATTCTCACGCGATAGTAAGCTTCCCTTAGATCTAGTTTGGTAAAAGATTTTTACCTTTCACACCTAGTTTTGAGAACAGAGAAATAAGCCAGGCTCTGGAGGTTGTATTTCTTTCTCCCCCCCCCCTTTTCTTAGCTGACAGGTTAGGGAGAAGAAAGTTCAGAGAGAGATACAGTGCAGGAAGCAAATTGTTACATTGTAGCGAATAGAGGAAGGCAAAGCAATAACCCTGCAGGCATATCCCCCCTCCCCCTTGGGAGTATGGCAGAACCCAGGGGAAGGTGAGATTAGTTTTTAGGTCAGAGGGGACAGATAGAAATGAATTATAAATGGGTTCTGACAATAGCCCTCCATAAACCCTTCATGTATTCCTCTGTTCTGTTGTAGATGATCAGACCACCTTCCATTCAAATGCATATCACATCTTGTCCTAGTTTTGCAATTTTAAAACACATCTATGGATTTCTCTGGAACAGATTATAATTTGGAATCCAAAAAGCTTCTGGCACTGATAATCAAAATGCATTCTGCCTTTCTCCTTTCCCTCAGTCTTTTTTCCTGTTAATATAAAATAGCAGTACCAGTTAGATTTATATACCGCTTCACATTGCTTTACAGTCCTCTCTAAGCAGTTTACAGAGTCAGCATATTGCCCCAAGCAATCTTGTTATGTATTGAATATATATAAAGTTGTGTTAATCCCTGCTAAAATGAAACTAACTTATCTCCAACTGCTTATGAAGCTAAAATGAAACTAACCTTTAGATGACCCTGACTGTTAACTCCAACTGTTTTGGAGGGAAACTTTGAACATTCATATTAGGGTGGGTTTTTCAAGTATTGTGATTGCTTAAGGCCCTGTGGGCTCAGAGTATAAATTACAGGCAATTGCCTGCAGTTCTCCAGTTCTAGTTTGAGTCAATGAATCAGGTTGTAACTATGCTGGTCTGCTTCTTGCCTACTGAAGCCCACTACACAATAAATCTGGTTCCACATTTTATGACCTCAGAAGGATGGAAGGCTGAGTACTTGAGCTGATGAGAATTGAATTGCCAAATTGCTGGCAGCCGGCAGTCAGCAGAATTAGCCTGCAGTACTGCATTATTATTATTATTATTATTATTATTATTATTATTATTATTATTATTATTATTATTTTATTATTTTTGTGATTTCTATACTGCCCCCCTCCCAAAGGACTCGGGGCGGTGTACAGCCCAATTAAAAAACATCAACATACAAAAAGTAAAATTATTAAAAATAGAGTAAATAATTTGGCCCAATCATTTAAAAACCCAATACATAATCTTAAAAACTCAATCCCCTAAAAACAATTATGGCCTTGTTGGTATCGGAGCTACTATCCCAGGCCGGCTTGTCGAAAAAGATGTGTTTTTAATTCTCGACGGAAGGAGCGCAATTCCGTCATCGTGCGGAGTTTGGGGGGGAGCTCGTTCCAAAGGGTTGGAGCTCCCACAGAGAAGGCTCTCCCCCTGGGGGTCGCCAGCCGACCTTGTCTGGCCGACGGCACCCTGAGGAGACCCACTCTGTGGGAGCGTACTGGATGGTGGGAGGTATTTGCTGGCAGAAGGCGGTCCTGTAGATATCCGGGTCCGATGCCATGGAGCGCTTTAAAGATGGTCACTAACACCTTGAAACGCACCCGGAAGGCCACCGGCAACCAGTGCAGCTCGCGCAGGAGCGGTGTTACATGGGAGCGCCATGACGCTCCGGTCACTACCCGCGCGGCCACATTCTGGGCCAGCTGAAGCCTCCGGGTGCACCTCAAGGGGAGCCCCATGTAGAGAGCATTACAGTAGTCCAGCCTGGAAGTGACGAAGGCATGAGTAACTGTGCATAGCGAGTCCCGGTCTAGGAAGGGACGCAACTGGCGCACCAGGCGAACCTGATAGAACATCCTCCCGGCCACGGCCGTCAGATGGTCCTCTAAAGACAGCCGTGAATCCAGGAGGACTTCCAAATTGCGAGCCCTTTCCGCGGGGGCCACTGTTTCGCCCCCAACGGACAACGAAGAAGTCAATTGACTAAACCGGGACGACGGTAGCCACAGCCACTCGGTCTTGGAAGGGTTGAGCTTGAGTCCGTTCTTCCCCATCCAGACCTGCATGGCCTCCAGGCACTGGGTCAGCACGGCAAGAGCATCGTTGGGGTGGTTCGGCGTGGAAATGTACAACTGAGTATCATCAGCGTACAGATGGTACTCCACACCAAAACCACGGATGATCTCACCCAGCGGGTTTACATAAATGTTGAACAGTAGGGGCGAGAGGACCGACCCCTGAGGTACCCCACATACGAGGGGTCTCGGGGTCGACCTCTGACCCCCTGTCAACACAGACTGCATCCGGCCGGAGAGGAAGGAGGAGAACCACCGCAAAAGAGTGCCCCCTATACCTAACCCCTCCAACCGTTGCAGCATGATACCATGATCGATGGTATCAAAAGCCGCCGAGAGGTCCAATAGCACCAGAGCAGAGGAACAACCTCTGTCCCGGGCCCGCCAGAGGTCATCCACCAACGCGACCAATGCTGTTTCCGTGCTGTAACCAGGTCTGAAGCCCGATTGGTGTGGATCCAGGTATAATGATTCCTCCAGGTGCCACAGGAACTGTTGGGCAACCACGCTCTCAACAACCTTCGCAAGAAAGCAAAGGTTGGAGACAGGACGATAATTTGATAAAACAGCTGGATCCAGGGTAGGCTTCTTAAGGAGGGGCCTCACTACCGCCTCTTTCAAGGTGGCAGGAAAGACACCCTCACTTAAAGAAGCATTAATAATTGCCTGGAACCAGCCTCGTACCACCTCCCGGGATGCCAACACCAACAAGGAGGGGCACGGGTCCAATAAACATGTGGTCGCCCTAAGTCCCCCCAGCAATCTGTCCACGTCCTCGGGAGTCACGGGGTCAAACTCATCCCAGGTAACAGTCTCAGGACCTGACTCCGCCTCTCCCACTGGACATACCCAGTTGAAGTCAAAGCCTTCCTGTATCTGAGCGATTTTATCATACAGATATTTTCCGAAATCCTCAGCTCTACCCTCTAAGGGGTCTCCTCTCACCTCCTGGTGGAGGAGGGAGCGGGTCACCCTAAACAGGGAGGGTGGGCGGTTATCTGATGACACGATAAGAGCAGTGAGGTAGGAACATTTCTCTGCTCTTATCGCCGCTAGGTAGGACCTAATATGGTATCTTACCAGTGTTCGGTCAGATTCGGCACGGCTCGACCTCCAACTGCTTTCTAGGCGTCTTTTCCGGCGTTTCATCTCTCTCAACCCCTCGTTATACCAAGGGGCCGATCGAGATCCACGCTGAATCAGAGGCCGCAAAGGCACAACTCGATCCAGAGCACCGGCAGTCTGTTGAGCAAATGAGAAAAATCCAGGCTGCAAAGAAAAGGGTTTTAAATCTGAGGTTGCATATTCTTTCATGCAAAATGACTTAGAGAATTCTGAAAGACTGACTTTTGAAAGAAGAATTTGTGACTTTGTGTGCATGAACGGAAATGGGAGTGTGAGAAAAGTAAGCTGCGATATGGAGAGACAGAGCTAAATTCTCAGTGGGACTGCAAAAATAGGGATTGCAATTGGGGTCAAACCTGGCAGGACTAATGTGAATTGTGGGGCACTGAAAACTGAATGTGAAGGGCAAAATCTAAGACTTCACAGCTGAAGGATTTTCCAAGCCACCCAGAGATGTACCGGTAATTGTTTAGAAGCCTACATAATGAGGGTAAACAAGTTGATTTACAAGCCACACCTCACCTCACATTTCCTTCAAGAAGCGAACTCTATTTTATTCTAGCAGTCATCATGATGATGCAATTTAAATGAGCTTAAAATGTAAAACAACACATGCTCAGAATATGTTTTTCAGTCAGGAGACATGAACTAAAATTTGTTTTGCATTCTTTGCTCTAAAGAGCTCAGGAATGTAGATGCAGTTAGGAAGCATGATGTTATGATTAGGGCAGTAAGAAGACCTGGAAAATTTTAATTATGTGCTTCATGGGCATTGAAAGAGGAAGGGGGGGTGAGGCCATTAAATCCAAAGTCTAAAATTATCTTTGTGCCCCACAGAAGATGAATGAAAAGCTTCAGTGTTCTGTTGCCCATATTTTTTATCAATTCAAACTGCAGAGAAAAACCTGAGCCGGTTTTATTCAACTGAAGGCTGAGAAATGGGGAATAAATGTTACAAAGGGAGAATGCTGGGATCCCAAACGGAGCTAGAATGCAAAAAGTATTTCTATTCCTGTCAGAAATTACATATATATCTTCATCCAATTGAAAAGGCTAAGATATCTGGGGAGAGAGAGACATTCATTTGCCTAATGCAGAGCTGTAGGTGTCTCTTGCTAGATGTAAAAAGTATAGCCAAGAGTTGCGCCATCCAAATCACTGACAGCATGTTTCTCAGCATTTAGGGAAGGAGGTGAATGACTGTGATTCAGATGGAGTAGAAAACCTCAAGATGCTGGGTTCAATCTCTGGCATATTGTGAAATGGATATAGTAGAAACCATTGTGGATGTTTCCATGTCTACCCTTTAAGTTTCTCTCTCTCTCTCTCTCTCTCTCTCTCTCTCTCTCTCTCTCTCTCTCTCTCTCTCTCTCTCTCTCTCCTCTCTCTCTCTCTCTCTCTCTCTCTCTCTCTCTCTCTCTCTCTCTCTCTCTCCCTCTCTCCTTCCCTCCCTCCCTTTCTTTCTTCCCTGCCCATCTCAACCTACTGACTCTAGATATAACTTCCTTTCTTTCTATGCAATAGTGGTTAAGGAGAATAAAAATGCAGCATTGTGTAACTCAGATATAGAGAGGGAAGACTTTACATAGTTATCAATGGCAAGCACATATTGGTTCCACACAAAGCATACTTAGAGTCACACTCATTGTGAGCATTAGTGTTTCATTAGGAGCTATGCCAGTAAGAGCTGATTATGTTAGAATCAAATCAAGTAATTGCTAAATTAACAGCAAGCAGAGAAAGAATTTCCTAAGTTGACAGCCCATGAGGAGGTTGCAGTTTTTTCTGGCCGCCGTTGAAATCAATTTATTTGTTGCATTATTCTTTAGACCCAGTTACAGGAAACTCTCTTTGACAAAAAATAAGAGATATTCTGAGTTAGGAGATGGTAATGGAAGCTTTGGGAGATGGAACATAACTTTCAAGCTTGAATCAGAACAGAAAAAAATGAAATCTCCCCACCTTTGTGCTACAATCTCTAACTCCTGCAAGTAGAGGAACAAAAGGCAGTCAGTGATGGATGCATGATATCAGTGGGTAAATGTCATGGTATGAAATACATTTGTGGGATAACCTCATAAAATAACTTGTTTTATTGTCTAGTTGGCTTAAAATGTTGACCCACCCCACTTTGCATCTTAAGAAGACAGAACTCTTGGAATATTTCTTCCAACAGGCATCCTTTATTAAGAGAAAATGGTTGCAGGCATTCTAGACAGGACCTGGGGTCCAAGCCCTATGGTTCAAGATTTTAAGGGGTCCCCAGCAGCCCCATCCCACCCCACCATCTTTCCAGCAACAATCCTAGGCGTTACATTTCCACCCCCTTTTTCCTCACTACCGATGGAAGGGAGACTTCAGAGAGGAATAGATGAAAGTTGATGGCCCCATTGTTAGTCCTTTTGGTGATCCACATTCAATCCCCTTTGAAGTTGTACTGAAGGAAGTGAGGGCCATAAAACCCCTTTGTTCACCCCCCTTCCCTTTCATCGTATGACAGAATCCAGAGAGGGCAGAAATGGGGTTTTCCATAGTCGATAACTAGAGATAAAATACAATTGGATTCTGACATCCTGCCCCCTTAAAAATAAGATAGATCCACCTGAAAGAAAACAAAACAGGTATACAAGTTAGTCAGGCTTGTTAGGATACTCTGTGTGAAACTTCTTTAATAGCTTTGGGGCTCTGACATGACGTTTATGGACCCACTCGTTTTGTCAGGTGGGGAGGTGTTTCCATGCAACTAGGTACTGAGTCGCTCCATGATATCTCCTAGAGTCTAGGATTTCCTTTATTTCAAAGTGTTGTTCACCCTCCACCAAGATTGGAGGTGGGGGGGGGATTTTTGTCCGTAACGATGACTGATGCTCTCTTTTCAGCAAGCTGCAATGAAAAATTGGGTGTATTTGCCTGAGATTTTTGGGTAATTCTAATTCTACTGTTACTGGGTTTATGATTCTTTTAATTGGAAAAGGCCCTATATATTTTGGTCCAAGTTTTTTACAGGGTTGTAGGGACTTTAGGTATTTTGTAGATAAGTACACCATTTCTCCTATAATTAATGGTGTAGGCTCAACCCCTTTTTTATCAGCTTGTGCTTTGTATACCTGTCTAGCTTTATCTAATGCTTTTCTAACTATTGGCAAGGTGTTTTGTAATTGTTCCATCCATTCTTTCAGTGATGGGATTGCCGGTTCGTTTGGGGTTAATTCTGGCATGGGGTTGAAACTTTGACCGGTGGCTATTTGAAAAGGAGTGTAACCTGTGCTGGAGTGGACTACATTATTGTAGGCAACTTCTGCAAAAGGGAGTAAGTCCGTCCAATTTGTTTGCTGAAAATTAATAAAGCATCTTAAATATTGCTCAAGTACTGAGTTCAATTTTTCAGAAAGGCCATTTCCTTCTGGGTGATGGCTAGATGTCAGTCCCTGAGTGGTCCCTAAGAGGGATAAAAATTCCTTCCAAAATGCAGACGTGAATTGCACCCCATCAGAGATGATGCGTTGGGGTGCCCCATGCAATCTGTAAATATGCTGGACGAAATGTTTTGCTAAGGCTTTTGCGGTGGGAATCTATTGGCAAGGGATAAAGTGCACCTGTTTGGAAAACAAGTCTGTGACCGTCCAGACAACAGTATTCCCATTGCTTTCTGCTAATTCCACTATAAAATCCATGGCTATTTCTCTCCAGGGGGCTGAGGGACTTGCAACTGTTTGTAACAGTCCGGGCGATTTCCCTTGCAATCTCTTTGCAGTTGCACATGTTTGGCAGCTGGCCATGTAACTTTCTATGTCCTTTTTTATGGACGGCCACCAAAATTGCCGTTTAATTAAGTGTA
This sequence comes from Bothrops alternatus, assembly GCA_034064705.1. Classification (NCBI taxonomy): domain Eukaryota; kingdom Metazoa; phylum Chordata; class Lepidosauria; order Squamata; family Viperidae; genus Bothrops; species Bothrops alternatus. Next base: position 4,353,355 of record JARGCV010000009.1, on the reverse strand, counting down.
ATGTTTTTACAAATCCAAAATGCCCTGCTGATTTTGTGTTGTGGCAAAGCTGCATGAATGTGACTCTTTGGGTTGTTGGTATATATAACTTTTCCCCCACCCAAGGCAGCCCGTCTCTCATTGTGCACACATTTTTGTTTTTCTGGAACCATTCATCTGTTTCCAAACTTTTCCGGAATTCAATTCCAGTTTGGCTGCCCAGCTGTGGTTTTAATTTAGTTTGGGCTCTGGTGGTTACTGGCGCTGCCAGTTGTGATTCTACCACCATCGGTTTAGAGTCGGTGGCTCTCATGCTGTTATATTGGGGCATGCGAGATAATGCATCTGCCAGGAAGTTCTTTCCCCCCGGCAAATGCTTGAGCGTGAAGTGGAATTGGTGAAAATGCTGGGACCAGCGGCCTTCCTTGGGGTTGAGCTTCCTGGGTGTTTTCAGGGCTTCCAAATTTTTGTGGTCAGTCCACACTTGGAAGCGGATTTTGTTGCCTTCAAGGAACTGACGCCATGTGAGTAGTGACCAACGTATCCTGTATGCCTCTTTCTCCCATATGGGCCAGCACTATTCAGTTTCCGTGAGTTTCTTGGATGTATATGCACAGGGTTGCAATACCCCTTTGTCGTTTTCTTGTAATAGTACATCCCCCACTGCCACATCACTTGCATCCACCTGTATTACAAAGGGCTTATCCATGTCTGGGTGCCTCAGTACTGGTTCGGCAGAAAAAAGTCTCTTTAATCTCTCAAACGCTGCTTGGCACTCCATTGTCCATGTTAGTGGCTGGCTAGGTTTTACTGAGGATGCTCCCTTCGTTGTTAGTAAGTTCATGAGGGCCAGGGGTAGCTGGGCAAATGAGGGGATGAATTGGCGGTAAAAGTTTGCGAAGCCCAGGAAACTTTGCAGTTGCTTTCTTGTGAGGGGTGGTGCCCATTCTAATACTGCTCTGACCTTCTCAGGGTCCATTTCAATGCCTTGTGGGGATATGCGATAACCTAGGTAGCCTATTCTTTCCTGGTGGAATTCGCATTTCGAGAGTTTGGCATATAGGTGGGCGGCTCGCAGTTTCTTTAAAATCGCTCTGACCAGGTTGACATGTTCCTCTTTTGATTCAGTGAAGATAAGAATGTCGTCTAAGTAAACCAGGACCCCCTTAAATAGGTGCTCCCTTAGAACGTCATTGATTAATTGCATAAATACTGCGGGGGGGCTTGTAATCCAAAAGGCAAGACTTTGAATTGATAGCACCCCATGGGGCAGTTAAATGCGGTCTTCCATTCATCCCATTTCTTAATTCTCACACGATAGTAAGCTTCACTTAGGTCTAGTTTAGAAAAAAAATTCCATTTCGAGAGGTGTGACATGTCCTTCATGAGGGGCAGGGGGTATAGGTTGCTTTCACTGATCGTATTCAGGGCCCTATAATCCACGCATAAGCATAAAGAGCCATCCTTCTTCTCTCTAAAGAGGACCGGGGCAGCTACTTTAGGCTTGGCTGGTTCAATGAACCGCCTTTCTAGGTTTTTCTTTATGAATCTTTCCATTTCCTCCTTCTCCTTTGGGCTCATGGAGTATAATCTGGGCCTCGGGAGTTTTGCCCCAGGCTTGAATTCAATGGCACAGTCCGTGGGTCGCTTGGTGGGGGGGAGCTCATCTGCCCTCTCCTCACTAAAAACTTCAGCAAGGTCTCTGTATTCATCTGGTATTTCTGGTAGTCCCTTTTCCTCTCCCATGGATGCTTTTTCTGTTCTTGATTCTGGTAGCCCCCCTTGGGGTTTTAAGTCCATAGGGTCCCCCTTTGGGAATTTGTTTTCTGCCATCCTCCAATTCACCCAGGGGTTCCATTTTTTTAACCATTCCATCCCTAGGATCATCGGGCATTCCATGCCTGGGGTCACCACAAACGTTATGTCTTCCTCATATTTGCCCAGGGAGAGATGTATTGGTAAGGCGGCTAGGGTAGCTGGCACCCCCCCTGCTATAGGCCCATCTAACTGGCAAAATGAGATTGGTTGTTCCAGTCTCCTTGATGGAATGCCCAGATTCCCCACTAGCGTCGGGCTAATGAGGCAGCGGGTGCAGCCAGAGTCTATTAAGGCTTTCACCTTCATGGCTTCGGGCATGGGGGGAATTAATATAGTCACTGTCTTGAGGATGGGTGCGATGCGTCCACTTACCAGGGGTTCGCCTTCCGAGTTGTCGTCTGAGGCATCCACCAGCCCTGCGGTGTAGGCTGGAGTTCTTTCCCCCTGATGAGCAGAGCTGGGGGATTCCACAGCTTCCATCATTCTCATGGCCGGTTCTTTTGGCTTAGCCGGAGACTTTTCAGATTTGCTTGCTGGTGATCTGTCTGGGTTGTGCTGGGGGACTTTTGAGTGGCATTCTACAGCCCGATGCCCTTCTCTCCCACACTTGAAACAGCCCATTTGCTTCTTGGCTGTAGCCGATGCTTTCACTGGTTCATGTGTCAACTCAGGCGATGAACGGCTCCCTTGTTTTCCTCGGCGGTGCTTCTTCAGTATGTCGATTTCTGCTTCCTCTGCCAAGACGTACCATTCCTCAAGTTGGTGTGGGTCCCCTCAGGGCAGGCAAGCATCATATAGGTCATAATTTAGTCCATCTTTGAAATGGCTAAGGAGGATGTTTTCCGGCCAGTTCAGTTTGCTGGCAATGGCCCGGAATTCTTGTGTATATTCGGCTTATTCGGCTACCGGGCGTTTGCCTTGCCTCATCGTTTTTATCCTTTCACGGGCTTTGTGATCAGCCAGGGGGTCCTCAAATCGCCTTCTCAGAGAGGACATGAAACGGTTGAACTCGTTGAGCTCTGGGGCATTGGAGTTGTGCAAGTTCACCACCCAATCTGCGGCTGGGCCGTCCAGGGCAGATTGCACGATCTGGATATGGGCTTTGTTGCTGGGGATGTGCCGCCCATATTCCTCCAAGTAGCTGAGGACTTGGGTTAGGAAAAACCCCAAGTGTGTCGGCTCCCCCTTGAATTTCACGTCCAGCGGCGGGAGTCTTTGAATGGATCGGTGCCTTTGTTGTCGGTGGTAGTGTCTTCCATCCAGATTGCCGTCTGCGGGTCAGTGGGGAGTGGGGACTACTGGATCAGCAGATGTCCCCAGGGCTGCAGGTTCCACTTCCCCCTCAGTGTCTCTCCCTTTGTGGCTCCAGGAGCTGGGGCAGCCATAGGGCTCAGAATTCTCCTCTCCTAGGGAGCTGAGAGTTCTCTTCATTAGGTCGATAGCTTTCTCTAGGATCGAGCCTGAGTACGGTGCCCAGCTCCTTTCGTCTTCACTTGCATGCAGGGATTTCTCCATCTCCTGCTTCCATTCTGGTTGGTTGGGCCCCCATCTCAGGGTCCCCTTTCTTGATGTTTTTTTCCATTCGCCTTTCTTTCCAATGCCCATTGATCACCGAGGTTTGTGGTCCCATGTCTCCATTACCTCTTCTCCTGAGGAATCTGACCTCTCAGATCCGGACATCTGGCAGGGTATCAGTTGGGGCAGCGGCTCCCTTTCTGGGGAGTTTTCTCCATTTCCTGCTCCGTCGTCTGACATGGTAATTTTTGCAAAGTCCCCCGGCAAGGTTCTCCCTTCCAGGTGGACTAATTCTGCAGGTCCTGTCTAATGTAAGGACACACCCCACTTTACATCTTAAGAAGACAGAACTCTTGGAATATTTCTTCCAACAGGCATCCTTTATTAAGGGAAAATGGTTGCAGGCATTCTAGACAGGACCTGGGGTCCAAGCCCTACGGTTCAAGATTTTAAGGGGTCCCCAGCAGCCCCACCCCACCCCACCATCTTTCCAGCAACAATCCTAGGCGTTACATTTCCACCCCCTTTTTCCTCACTGCCGGTGGAAGGGAGACTTCAGAGAGGAGTAGATGAAAGCTGATGGCCCCATTGTTAGTCCTTTTGGTGATCCACATTCAATCCCCTTTGAAGTTGTACTGAAGGAAGTGAGGGCCATAAAACCCCTTTGTTCACCCCCCTTCCCCTTCATCATATGACAGAATCCGGAAAGGGCAGAAATGGGGTTTTCCATAGTCGATAACTAGAGATAAAATACAATTGGATTCTGACACATAACTTTCAAGCTTGAATCAGAACAGAAAAAAATGAAATCTCCCCACCTTTGTGCTACAATCTCTAACTCCTGCAAGTAGAGGATCAAAAGGCAGTCAGTGATGCATGCATGGTATCTGGGTAAATGCCATGGTATGAAATACATTTGTGGGATGACCTCATAAAATAACTTGTTTTATTGTCTAGTTGGCTTAAAATGTTGAGCTAGATATTGAGTAATCTGTGCTCAAGCATGTTATGCAAACATAACTCTTATAACTTGGTTAGAGTTTTAGACTAAGAATCTGAGTCGCCCATCCAGTCACTCAACTTCAGAGGTGACTTTGTAGTAGTCACTAACTCTCAGCCTGACCAACTTCTGGTGGAAGAGAGGGTATTAAAAAATTACTCTGAGGACTATATAACACTATATAACTGCAAAAAGGTATATAACCAGGCCAACAGAGATCAGGGCAGGAACCGGAACAGGAATAAACACTGGTATTATATGCATTGATTAATTTTATTTGTACTTGTGTCCTTTGTGCAAATTTACATTAGGACTATCCATCCCTCATTTTCTGCCCTTAGTGCCATTACAGGAAAGAAATGTCCCCTTTGGGATGTTTAGATAACAAATCAAATCAGTTCTAGTGAGTACTGCTCATGAATATGGATGATGGGAGTTGTAGTCTGTACAATAACAAAGAAAGGGGGAAAATTGAAGTTTAGGAATATTTTGAAACTAGAGGGTGACAAAGTACTTCATGAAAGGACATAAGGGCAGCAAGAGAAAGAACGTGTACCTATTTCAATAGATCTTTAGCTAGCTATGGATCATACAGCTGAATTGTTGGTCTCAGGGGTTTCTTGAAATTAAACAAACAAAGATCAACCTCTTTATCTGCATCATTTTTTCCTTGTATCATTCCCCTCCCGCCTTTTCTGCTCCTTCTGTTTGTCTGATTTATTCATTCAAAGAAGATCAGTCTGCCAAGTCTAATAGCTGTGGCTGGCTCCTAATAACTTCCTTGAGTGAAATTGAAAAAAAAAAGTAAATTATTAATTTGACATTCACATGGAAACACAGTGTTTGCATGTAGAAAACTGACCATGGTAATGATGAATTATTTTTAATTAAACCATATCAATTAAAACTTGCAGAAAACCGAGTATTTCTAGTACTTTCTTGTATGCTGATATACAATAGTCCAAAGGGTTGCATAACAGAGAGAAAGAATGAATGTGTTTCTGTGTGTCTTTGTGTGTGTGTGTGTGTTGAGAGAGAGAGAGAGCTCTTCCTTCAGTTTTATTTATGCATAAATCATAGCCTTCGGTTATAGAGATTATTAAAATAACCTATTTCAACATTTGTTTTTTAAAAAAAATCATTTATTTCAGAAAGAGATTAAGCAGAAACTTAAATTGTGAGGTGGACCCAACTGGGTTTGTGATTCCCACCAATCTAATCAGTGGATATTATGTTGGATATGGGAAATGAAAGTTTACTTCTCCAGTCTTACTCTGGTAATATCTCTGTTAGGAAGCACCTGAACTACATTTCTTTCGATTCTTTTGAATTAGATGTAGGAGTCTAGTTCACACATAATCCTGAAATAATGATTTGCATATATGAATTGTTGGGTTAGCACACTGACTGATTATGTACCATGAAATTGATGTCTATGCTTATCAACCACATGGATAGATTTTCTCCAGGAAGATCTGTCACCAATCTTATCTTTTAAATCTTTCAATATTATATCCCTCACCACTGTAAATTATTCAATCCATCATGATGATTGTTGTCCACTTCTTTTTTTTCATCATTTCCAGAATTTTAGATATTTCGAGAGAGCTGTTTTCACATATGGAGTCTGAAGTAAGTTAATTTGAATTTTGTCATTTGTGCCTTGAGTGGATTCTGGGATGATTTGTTCAGTGATCAATTTGTCTCTTTGACTGTTTATTATATTCTCAGGTGTCTTTTCTAACACCAAAGTTCAAAAACAACCTATTTCTTATTCTGCTTTTTCACTCTTTCATTTCCATATATTACAGGAAAACCATTGCATGTACAATTCTGGTTGTCCCGTATATAAACACATCCTGGCATTTGAATATTTTTTCCCAAGCCTTCATTGCTACTTTTCCAAATACTAGTGTGTAGTGTATTTCTTGAATGCTAGTTCTTTTATTGTTGATAGTCATTCCTAAAATGCAGAAATTTATCGACTTCTTTAATGTCTTCATTGTCAACCTAAGGCAGGTTGCTGTATCTGCTGTCATTGGTTTCATCTTTTTTATATTTAATCTTTTCCCATTTTCTTCAATCTGGTCCTTGCTTTTCGTTGCTAGAGTTTCCAGATTATTTATATTAAAGTAGGTGCATCAAAGTAAGCATCATCAGCATAGTACAGGTAATTAATATTTCTTCCTTCAGTTTTAAAACACACTGCTTTTTTCCATTCCAGCATATACATTGAATAAATAAGGGTAGGGCTTTCCCAACTTGGAACCACTCTGTTTTGCCTAGTTCTGTCTGGATTGTGGTTTCCCGACCTGTGCATAGGTTTTTCATGAGGACAATGAGATGTTCTAGGATTCCTATTTTTATAAGCATCTTTCATAGCTTGAGATGATCAACACAATCAAAGATCTTTCTATGATCAATGAAGCACATAGGGTCTTTTTTAAACTTTAGCTTGTCTTATCTTGTTAGCAATTTCTACTGTTGGTTCTGACATCCAGTTTTGCTTTCTTCTGTTTCTTTATTTTGTTTTAAACAGCCAGTCTCTTTTCACATTCATTGTCAACAATGGTGCTTATCGCCTCTTGGTGCTTGCATCTTTCAAACAGAAATATTACCAAAGAAGAAAAAGCTGGAAAAGTAAATATTCATTTCCCATATTCAACATAGTATCCACTGATCAGATTGGTGGGAATCACTAACTCAATGAAATTGTTGATTTCATTCCACAGTTCCTTAAAAATAGGTTCACGACTTCAAAGGGATTCCTGATGTTCTTCTTGAAATTGGGGTGTATATATGGTCAAAAAATCATATCTTGGAAACTGGTTGGCCTTCTTCTGCTGTTTGAGCTTAACTTAGAGGCTGCATGTAAGTGTTTGTTCTACAGTCAGTCCCTGCCAAACAGCTCTTCTACTTTTGGTATAACAGTAAAATTGACTTCTTTGGACTCCATCTGGTGATTGCCATATATGTAGGCATTATTTTGGTTGTTTGAAGTCTGTTAGCAATGAATAAATAACTGGTTTGGCAGTTCTCCTGCTTCGTTTTGGTTCCCCTGGCCTACTTTCCAACTACATTTTATCATTTAATATTTCCAGCTATGGCATCCTAGCCTCCAACCATAAGCAGCACATTTTGTTTGCACAGTCTGTTGATTTCAAATCATAAAACTCATTAACCTCCACTTCTTCTGCATCACAATAAATGCAACATAAGCATATGAAAGCAATGCCATTCTTTTGTGTATTCCATTTGTTGGCAATTGACGAAGACACATGGTGAACAAACAAGCTCTTTATTACTCTTCTCCTGCAACCAAGCAAGCAGTAAAAGGCACGCAGGCCTTTTATAGGGCCCTGAACCCAGACAGTGTTAACCAATAGGAACTGGCTGTTTTCGCGCCTTGCTCATGTGCACAAGGCTGGCACTGACCAGTCTGGTCCCAGGCAGCTTTTGGTTTGCCTGGGACCATTTGCAACATTTCTGAGCCTGCTCACTACTCCAGCAGGCTCAGGACACAACACCCCTCCCCCCTAGATAAAACACACCTCAACTGGATGCACAGGTACATTGTTCAAAAGGGCAGGGAGAGTGAAGTTACACTGGCCTGCACACAGGCAAAATACTTTGACAAAAGGATTATTTAACTAAACAAAACACACCCAAAATCATAATAGTATATGACACTCTGTGCTGAGTGTTATCCAACATCCTGCTACAGACTAGCAAGGTTCCCTTCATATTGACAGAAACCTCACATAATCTCCCAGATGTTTGGGTGGGCACTTGGCCCGCTGTGACCGTCTCATGGCTGGTGAGTGTGCCTGGCCTACCTGCTCGCCTGCCAGGCTAGGCAGGCCAGGACTTTGATGCCCCAAATACCCAGGTGACCCACCCAGCTGCTGACTGGCTGGACCCACTGAGTCCAAGCCAGTGTACCTTGGAGGGGTGGAAGTCCCCGAATCCACAATGGACTCCTCTTGGGAACACTGTCCCTCAAACCCAAGGCCAGCAGTTGGAGTGGCCTGAGTGGCAGAAGTGTCCCGGTACTCCTTAGCCCCGTGCACGTGCCGGAGATGCCAGAGTCAGGAGCCGCCTCCATGGCAACCCCCTTTGCTACAGACTTCCCTTTCAGAGCAATAGCTGAACTGTGAGAGTGCCCCTGATGGAATTCCCTATCTGGGGCTGTGTTTGAATTGTGTGGATACCCCTGGTCAGCCTTCCTGTCTGAAGCACTATCTGAAGTATTTGGATTATGTGGATACCCCCGGTGCAACTCCCTGTCTGGAGCAATAACTGATGTGCGGGGTGACCCTCTTTCCGGGGAATTCCTGTTCAGCGCACTTGCTGAACCTTGGGATGACCCCCAAACAGCCTCAGCAGCCATCTCAGCAGCTTGTGAGACACTGTTAGGCCTGGGAACCTGTGGCCCAGAATGCATATTATGGTCCTTTCCCCCCCCCCAGAGCAGAGCCAGGAGCAAAAACATGGCTGTTAAGCCTCCAGCGCAGTTGATCTATGTGTCTGTGAAAAACACGTCCATCATCCAAGGCTACTTCATATGACAGCGGTCCAGAGACCTTGCATACCACTGCTGTGACCCAGAGATGTCCAGACCCATAGTTCCTTGCTCAGACCGGATTGCCCACCTGAAGTCTCCTAGGTGCCCGTGGTTGTGACACCTGTGAAGCCATCCGGTCAGGGTGCAACCTGTCCAGTTTGGTGATGAGGCGGCAACCCCAGCGGAATTCTGCTGGGCTCTTCCCCATGGCTGTGCAAGGTGTGGTGTGGTGTGCAAGAAGGAAATCTGCTAACCTGTGATGCCAGTTACCGTAAGTCAGTTTCTTGAGAGCATCTTTGGTAGTGCACACCATCCTCTCTGCTTGACCATTGGACGATGGGTGGAAGGGAGCAGAAGTCGCATGCCAGATCAAGTTGGCCTAAAGAAAAGCCTGGAACTCAGAAGACGTAAATTGGGGGCCATTATCTGAACCAGGACATCTGGAAGTCCATGTGAGGCAAAAAGTCCTCTCAACACCTGAATGGTCCTGGCAGTAGTAGTGGAGGAAACAGGAACAACCTCTAGCCACTTAGAATGGCTGTCAATGAGGAGAAGGAAGAATTGCCCCTGAAAGGGCCCAGTGTAATCTATATGTACCCGTGACCACAGGGTTTGAGTTTCCTCCCACCTATGTACTGGGGCCTGAGGCATTTCAGGCCTTGGCTGCTGGCACACTTGGCACCTGTGCACCTGTGCCTCGATGGCTTTATCGAGCCCAGGCCACCAGAGATGCTGTGCACAAGCGCTTTCATCCTTACTATACCTGGATGTCTCTCATGCAGAGAGAGCAAGATTCTAGACCTCAATGAGGCTGGGATGACTACCCTACTACCCCATAACAGGCACCCCTTGAAAGTGGAAAGTTCATGCTTCCTTTGCTAGAAGCTTTGAAACTCTGTATCTGGACACGTGTCAGGCCATCCTGACAACACCCATGTCAACACGCATGTGAGTGTGTGATCAATGGCAGTTTCTGTAGCCACGTCCCTCACATTGAGGGGAGATTCAGGCAACTCCTGAATGGAGATAATGTTAATAGCAGGAGCAGGATCTGCCTCTATTTGTTTGAAAGGTAATCTGCTGAGGCCATCTGCATGGCCCATCTCTTTTCCAGGTTTGTGAATGAATAATCATATGCTGACAGGAAAATAGACCATCTCAGCATACGTGGAGAAATAATGTGTGGTGTCTGTTTGTTAGTTGTAAACAAACCCAGCAGAGGCTTATGGTGTATAGACTGTGAAATGGCGGCCATATAAGAAATCATGGAATTTCTTTATGCCAGCCACTATGGCCAAGGCTTCTCTGTCAATCTGAGTGTAATTCCGCTCTGCAGATGACAGAGTCCTTGAATAATATGCTACAGGGACTTGTGTCCCATCAGCCTTCAGGTGGCTAAGTACTGCTCCCACCCCATAAGGAGATGCATCACATGCGATGCATAAAGGCAGTTGCTCATTGAAATGTGCTAATACAGCATTTGAAGAGAGCAAGGCCTTAACCTCATTGAAACTCCTTTCATGGACTTTCATCCACTGCCATGGAGCCTGCTTGTCTAAGAGCCAGTGTAATGGCTCTGCCACTGCAGCCTTGTGTGGGAGGAATGCATGATAGAAATTTAAGAGCCCTAAGAAAGCTTGCAGCTCACTCTTGGACTTGGGACTTGGAGCCTGCTAAATCGCTTGAAGCTTGGATTCAGCAGGGTGGATGCCTTGGGCATCAATCCTGAAGCCTAAGAAGTCAGTGGAAGTGACTCCTATTTTGCATTTGTCTTGAAGCAAGATAGCCCTTAAGGCCTGCTTTGTGGAAACAAAGCAAGACAGCCCTTAACCTTTTTGCTAAATTGTGAGATGACTCCCCAGCAATGAGGACGTCATCGAAGTAGGGACAGACCCCAGGAATACCCCAAAGTGTGCGTTCCATGACACTTTGGAATATGCCAGGGGCTACATTAACTCCAAATTGCAGTCTTTTAACCTTAAAGGCCCCCCTGTGTGTTACAATCGTCTGGGCCTCTGCAGTTGCCTCATCAACAGGTAGCTGTTGATAGGCCTGAGCCAAATCAAGTTTCGCAAAAAAACGCACCCCCCCTTGAGGGAGGCCAGAATGTGCTTACAACAGGCACTGGATATGTGTGCTGTTGCAAAGCTTTATTCAATGTGCACTTATAGTCTGCGCATATGTGGACTTCTCCATTAGCCTTTAAAGGCGTTACTATGGGCGTTTCCCATAGACTAGAGTCCACTGGTTCTAAGATGCCTTGCTGGAGCAATTTGTCCAGCTCTGCATCTATCTTGCTTTTGAGGGCAAAAGGCACCCTTCTAGGCTTGACCCTGATGGGCGTGATAGTTGGGTCTAAACGCAATGCAATGGGGAGCCCCTTATAGGATCCTAGCTCTGAACCAAACACATCAGCAAACTCCTTGCAGACTTCTGCAAGGTCCAATGTTTGCAAGTTGTGAAGCCCAGTCACTTGGATTCCAAGAGCCTCGAACCAATCGAGTCCAATAACACTCGTGCGTTCACCCCCAACTAGCACCACATCCAGGAAACCCTCAAAATCCTTACGCTGCACTTTGAGTGTGGCCTCCCCCTTCACACTGACTTTGGAATTCTGAAAGTCAGTGAGTATTAAATTTGATGGCCTGAGTTTAACTCGAAGGCCACTACTGCTGCAAATCCTTTTGAAGGTGTCAAGTGAATAGATTGATAGAGCGGACCCTGTGTCCAACTCCATCAATAAGGGAACCCCTTGCAACTTCACATCAATGCAAAGTTTTTTCTTAAGGGGCTTCTGTGTCCCTGTCCTCAGAATACTCCTGCGCAATGCACAGAAACCCACCCTGTGTTGGCTAGGGACCCTGGTACCTTTCTGAACAATTCTTCCTGAGGTTGGACCTTCTGGCGACCCAAACAGATGGAGGCAATGTAGCCTTGCCTGCCACATGCCCAGCAAATGGCAGAGCGGAATCTGCAGTCAGCTCGCTTGTGGCGTCCACCGCACCCGAAGCACTGAAGAGATGCTGGGGCCTTGTCTGGATGCCTCTTTGGCCTTCTTTCTGCTGGCTGGTGAAGTCTGTCCACCTCCTCTTCAGAATCCGTTTCTGAATCTTCTCGAGCGTCCTCTTGATGGACGGTCACGGTGGCTGGAGGGTTCCTGGTGAGCCACAAAGCCTTCACAGTGCCGCCTGCTGCTTCCTCAGCTGCAACCTCTCTTAAAGCATCTTGAAATGATACCTCTTCTTTTGCAAAGATCTTCTGTTGCAGTTCTCTACTTCGTAGGCCACACATGAAATGATCTCGCAGCCTCTCTTCCAGGTCCTTGAACTCACAAGCCCTGGCTGCTTGTCTTAAGGCAGCAATAAAGTCCGCAGCAGATTCACCCGGCTTCTGGTCTCTTTGCTCGAATGCATGCCTCCAAGCAATGACAGACAATTTAGGCTGGAAATGTTACTTCAGCATCTTCTCCAAGTCAGCGTACGTTACTGAGTTCAGAAGTGCAGGGGCCACCAGATTTTCTGCGATGTCAAAGGCTTCCTGCTCACAGGCACACAGAAGAGCTGCCGCCTTCAGGCCGTCTTCCCTGATTTGATTTACTCTAAAGTAGTTCTCCACTCTTGTTACGTATAAATTCCATCTCTCTGGGTGGGAGACATCAAAGTCAGTCAAGCGGCCAATTTTCGACATCGTAAACTTTTACGGCCTTTGCTAATTGCCTCCTCTGCAAGCTCCTCTGCAAGTTTTTTTGGGAAAGGGTCCTTTTGCCTGATGCTGTACTGGCAGGCTGAGTCGCGAATGCAGGACGCCGTCTTCCGTCTTCAACTTTCTCGGTGAGTCCTATTTGTTTCTTTTGCTTGCAGAGATCCCACCTTCGTCACCACTTTTGTGTATTCCATTCATTGTGTATTGTGTATTCCATTCATTGGCAATTGATGAAGATACATGGTGAACAAACAAGCTCTTTATTACTCTTCTCCTACAACCAAGCAAGCAGTAAAAGGCATGCAGGCCCTGAACCCAGACAGTGTTAACCAATAGGAAGTGGCTGTTTTCGCACCTTGCACATGTGCACAAGGCTGGCGCCGACCAGTCTGGTCCCAGGCAGCTTTTGGTTTGCCCGGGACCATTTGCAATGTTTCTGAGCCTGCTCACTACTCCAGCAGACTCAGGACACAACAATTCCATGTGTGACCTTCTAACTGAAAGTATCCAATTCTTGTCCATTTGAATTTGCAGATGCCTATTATATCAGCGTGTAATTGATTCATTCCATCTTTTATTGCGCTGGGTTTCCAATGCTCAGGCTTCTTACATTCCATGTTCCACTGTAATTCTGTCTTTGAAGCTTCAGATTTTCGTATCCTGTGTGGCAACATTAGCAGCCAGACCTCCCTAAGTCTTTAATCCAGCCATGCTTAAATAATGTTAATATTCCAAAGGATCCTCTGCTCTTCCTCAATAGCATGTTGAGTGCCATCTAAACAAAGGGGCCCACTATCTGTCAATCATTTCATATTGCATATTCACGTGGGGTTTTTTGAGTTCACATACAGGGGTAAGATTCTCATGCAGTATGGGATAATGCTTTTGCCATTATCAATAAAGTGATAATACACCTCCAGCCTCTTATTATGTTTCTGTTGCACAATACAGATACCTGGTTTCTTTAGCTAAGCAGTAGGGATGACTTTCATCCTTTGGATGATTCTGCTATTATCTCCTCTTGGAAATTACTCCCATTGTTGTTGTTTTTTGCTCTCTCTTCCAGAAATATCCTTGCTAGTACTTCACATAGCAATGACCATTTTTATTTATTTATAATTAGTGGTACGTATTGATGTTGCAGTGAATTTTATTGTTGCTTCTGATTTTTTCCAGATGAAATGAATTATCTTGACATCTGTTCTAGCCCAGCTTTAGATTTAGTTCTGAGATAGATGACAAGGTTTGTGAATGATGTTCCTGGAAGCCAGTGTCATATCTCACTTAAAATCCTTCTTGTTTGCTGGTGATTTCCTAGCCCATCTCAGGTGTTGACAATGGTGTACAAACCTAATACAATTTAGGCACAAATTATATTCTAGATTTGCACATTATATGAAATAACATTTATGGGTGCTGCCATCATACGTTTGTATCGATACCATGCTTGTATTGATACTAGGCCCCTCTATGGTAGAGCTTATATTATTGGAATAAACTGCTATTTCCTTTAATAAGTAAGTCCTCTTCTTTAAGGTTGTCTTCCTGGATATTTTTATGGCTCCTTTATAATTGTGTGGATAGAATGGGTGGCATGTACATTTTTTATGTGCACATGCCTATGTACATACATAGATGAAAGCTGTTGTTTAGGATTACTCAAGAATCAAATTACTGTCATACATCACAACTCCAAGTGTACAACTGTGGGCTTATACAACTTGTGGCTACATGCAGCCTTCAGCTGTTTAATTAATTAGTGTAAGTACATTTCCACTAATGGTGCTAATTGAGGTTTACAGCTTACTAATGGCTTCAGTATTCCTTCAGTTTATCTGCTGCATTCATATCTGTGGGTGATTAATAGCTCTGGTTTCTGCTGAAGCAATATAAATTGGTATTTGGCATTACAAGAGAAATAACAGTTTTATTGAGTTTTTTCTGTGCAAAGGAACACAGTCCTGCTTTACTAAAATGCATTTCTGCCCCCTTTTCTTTTGTTATAAGAAACCCTTTCATCATCATCATCATCATCATCATCATCATCATCATCATCATTACTACTACTACTACTACTACTACTACTACTACTACTACTACTACTACTACTACTACTACTACTACTACTATTGGAATGAGACACCAGATAATGAATGTTCATATTGGTCACAAATCTAGTATACATCTTATGTAATAATATGCAATAAAGAATATCCTGTCTGTCTGTCTGTCTGTCTGTCTGCCTGTCTGCCTACCTACCTACCTATCCATCCATATTTGGCTATCAGTCTCTTTCCACATCACATGTGGTGGAAGGCATCGCAACATATGTATTTATTCTCTAGAGTCTAGACAATGTATAAAATTCCCACATGAATATTGATCCAAGATATTCTGCTAAATACTTATATGGAATTTAGAATACCAATGACGTTTGCTTGCTTCCATTACAAAGCAGATTGGAGATAATTTTTTTTCAAAATATCTGTTTTCACAAAATGAAGCACCATTTTCATTACTGTATTTCTGTCCTTGCCTGCTTTTCAAGAAAATGTTTGAAAGAGACAGTCAGTTCTGACAGCTGAAGAATTGTTTGGCTTCAATATTTTCACTCTTACATTGAAAGATGATAGTTCAGTTATTTGAGTTAAGGCTTCACTGCACAAATAATGCAGTCTTAGTCCTTTGTAAAAGTTTGATTGTCTGGATTTTTTTTGTAACATAAAGTCCAACTTTCTTGATTTCTGAAATCCCAAATTAAGAATGCATAATGCAGCATACAGTAGTGGCCAAAATTGTGGAAACCTTTTGGGAAAAGTGTACAGTAGAAATGCCACCTTTGGTTAAGTTTCCACCAATTTTTCTCCTAATTTCTTTATAAATGTAGTCTTGTTCACTTAATAATACTATTTTACATTGCTTTCTGGGTAACCAGTCAACTCTTTGCACCATTACTTTAATTTTATTATGTTTTACAAGTTCACTAAATGAAAGGGGGAAAAAACCAACCAACTTCATAGCGATCACATAACACACTGACAAATGTCCTCTTCTCAGCTTCAATACATGACATCAATAACTGAATCCTACTGTGATCTGATTGCCTCATTGCCAAAACAAGATGACACGTGATTGGCTCTCTAAACACTCATGCTCATTGGCTACAATCAGATGAAGGAAAGCTACCTGATATCAAACTAAGTAAGTTGTGTTTCCTTTTTCTGGTTATTTGGGCATAACTTTTCATAGAATACAGTACAGATAATTGAACAAACTATGTTGCATTACATTCTTGATTAAATTATCTTTCTATTGATATATAATTTCATGGTACTACTTCCCCAAAAAAGTGGTGTTATTAGCCATCAAACCTCAAAAATACACTTTTCCCCAAAGGTTTCCACAATTTTGGCCACTACTGTATGTAAATGAACTTGAATATAGGTTCTCTGTATTAAATGCAGAGCATCTTGGAACAAAGCATCTGAACATGTATTTATAATATTTATTAGATTTCTATCCTGCCTTTCCTCTCTAATCATGAATTCTAGGCCTCAAGGCAGTGCGTTGTTCCTTCCCCCCCTATAATAACACTTTTAGATCATCTGGATTGCAAGTGGGATTAATCTAAAATCAGTTGGAGGAGGAGGAGGAGGAGGAGGAGGAATAGTAATCTGTGGAAAAAATCCTATAAGCCCTTCTGCTTTCTTGGGCAATCAAATTTAGGGGAAATGTCCAATACATTAAATAATTCACAATTTTGCTGCTCTTTCACGATACCTCAAATTAATTTGCCTAAGAGTAAGGTAAGGTCTGCTTTACTCCTTCAGTACATTTTATTATCTCCAAAGATCCCTTGGTACAAAGTTACATGACACAAATGCCAGGCAGCAAGCTAGGTTAGTTATATCCAAAGGCCCTTTGGGAGGCATTGCCAGCATAGGCAGAAATTGATTTTTGTGACATGAAACCAGACTAAGAAAAAAGGGAGCACAAGTGGATAACCTGTATCTTAGTTTACCCTACTTAATTCTGATGGTGTTTCTACCAGGGGAATAACAAGGTCTTTGCAATATTCTTAACAATCTAATTTTTTTGGTCTCATTTGGTAATAAAATCTGTTCTGTGTATTGAATAATGTAAAAATGCACCCAGCTCTCATTTTTTGTTGGAAATGGCGTTTTCCAGATTTCTAAAAGCTACCATTGCAAATTTGCCCACCCTATCTGATCTAAGAAGAGAGATCATAATACATTTATCTCAAATGAGTTGCTCAATATATTACTTGTAGTAAAGCATCCACATTTATGGGAAGATGATATTAAGAAATCTGTTAGATTAGCGACATAAAGTAATGCACTCAGCCAGTGTTGATTGTATTACTCCAAAACATTCTTTCTAAACTGTGTACAATTTTAAATTTTAAATTTTATTTTATTTTAAATACTGAATGATATTTCTGAATTTATAAAATTTATTACAGCATTGCTGCATATTAAAGGAAGAAGCAGGATTGGAGTTCATAATGAACATGCTCAGCTGATGCTACTTTCCTCATTCTCCAGCATGATGACTGAAGAATCCACCAATGAGTTATTTCATTCCTCTTGCCCAATCAGACTAAGTTGTCAAGTTGTCATGCCTCCTCATTATCCAGTACTTCCAGTTTCATCTTAGTCTTTCGCCCATGAGGACATGAGAACTGACTCTCTCTTCATTGGATTGCAGGTTGGACTAGATGATTCTAATCTATTGGTGGATTCTTCTGTAAAATAGGAGAATTAGCTGTTTGCTCCTTTCTGGGAGGTTTTGGGTCCTTTCTTTCCTTTTTTCCCTCTGTAGGGATAGAGCAGTACCACATTAAGGTGCTAAATAATTCCTCTTTTTCTCAGAAGCACTCAGCCTTTCCCCTTTCCCCCTTTCCTTGGGGCAGGGAGGGGGGGTATATTCCCAGATTCAGCAGACTGCTGGGTTTGGGTAATTGTTTTGAATTTCGTGTGAGGGCTCTCCGTTTCGTGTTCCTAGTGCGTGGCCATTCTGAAGCCGCGTGGCTTCTCCTTCGACTGGGCTCAACCGGTAGGAGACAATTGCGGACGCCATCTTGGCTCCATGGGCCTCCGCCTTATTTTGAGGGCTTCTCCGAGCTGATTAAGCCCTTTCAAGCGCTCGGAGGGCAGTGGCTTTGAAAGCCATTCCGTTCGCTCTTCATTTGAAATGGAACGGAGCCTTGTTAAGAGAAATGGAGGAGAAACGCGCTGTGCTGTAGGCGCGCTTTTACCGCATGGAATTGAGAAGCCTGTGATCTACTTTAGCTCAATTTACTCACTAACAGGCAATTAGCTCAGCATTTTGGTTTTTGGTTACCTTGCCTCGATAAACCACTACTACCCCTCCCCCTCCCTCTTCTTGATTCCTGGCGTCCGCCATTTTGCTGGCCTAAATTCCCCTGGGAAACGCCCAGCCTACCTGGGTACCATTTTATGATACATTAAAGGCACCTGGGCCCCCCAAAAATTTGTCTACTTATATTAACACTACCTCAGTGCTTCAGTTATATATCTAAATTTGAGGTATTGATTTATCTATATATATAATTTCATAGGCTGATTATTGGCTCCTCATAGATATTTCTCTCAATATGCCTTGATCTGCCTTTGTTTGTGAGATTTAGTTGCAGATTGGATACCTCATTTGAAGACGTCAATTTGAGTTGGAAACAATCACTGCTGAAGTGACGGTCTTTGGGCCCTGCTTGCCACACCTTGCCTGGTTCTAGCCTTTCTGCATCTAGTGGTTGCTTGCAGGATCCTGACCATTGCCACTAACGTGAGACACGTGTGACTTTGTCACCTCTTGATGTCAGGCCAAGCAGACGGATTGCCTTCAGCCTAGGTGACGAGCGCTCCAAGCATGCAGCGTGAGCCTGGTTTGCCAGTGAGCCAGCCAACACTGATCCACGTGGAGTCAGTCCCCTGCACGGGGTCTACTGGCATCTCTTGCAGAATGAGTCAGTCTCGGAGTCTCGTCTGGGACCAATCTCATAGCTATGGCAGAACCCACTGAGCCACAGCCTTTGGCAACTGGTGATATTGCAGTTCAAGTTGATCTGGTTCCTGAAGCACCCATAGGTAAGGCCAAGGCCAAATCTAAATATGGCAGAAAGGCTGGCATGGCAAGCGACAGGAAGGCCGACCGAATGCACAGAGCCCTGGAGAAGCAATTCTCTCGGGCTCAGCGATCCTCAGCAGAACATGGAGATATGCCCCTGGTCCATACACCGCCTGAGTCGGGAGCTCACCTTCCCTCTACTTCGGGAGCCTGGTCAGCGATTACTCTTCAGCAGGTCCAAGCTCAGACCTGTGATCAGGTAGGACCACCCTTGTTTGGGGAGGACATGGGGTTGCCCGGGCAGTCAACAGCGTCCGTGGCTACATTCACACCAACGGCTGCGGGTTGGGTTACAGCATCCGCCAGAGCCGTCCTCAGACCAGCTCCAGAACTGGATTTCACAGGCGGTGTTACAGGCCATGACATCAGCAGGTCAACAGTAATGTCTCCCACTCTGGGACCTTCCGCCATGCCAGCTATCTCCGTGCGACCTACGCTGGATCATTCAGGTATGATCTCCCCATCCCATTCCCCAGACTCTGAGTCTTCCTTTGTTTCAGACTATGACGATGGTGGGGACCGTTGGTCTGATTGTGAGGAACCTACTCACGATTCTCATCCCATGGCGGAGCTTTTCAATCCGTCTCTCTTTCCTTCCCTGTTACACAGGGCCTGCACAGCAGTTAAGATCAAATCTGATGCGGGCCCTGTCCCTCAGCCCTCCTCAGATCAGGACACTGATCCATTGTTTGCTGAACCGGTGTTTAAACACCTCCAGATTCCATGTCCCCCCTTGTTCCTAAAGAACATCCAGGGACAATGGGAATCCCTGGCAGCTCAGCCTTCTCAGGCGGCATCGGAATGGAAGATTGTGGATATGGCAAAGAACTTGTCAGATCTGCTGGAGGTGCCCAAAGTGGACGAATCATTGGCCCCGCTTTTCTCTACAGTGAGCCTCCCGGCAGATGTGTCTGACGCCCTTAAGGTGGAGGACAAAAAATCTGATCTTTCCTTGTGCAAGGTTCACCTGGCATCAGCATGGGCTGCAAAGGCGGCAACGGCCACCTCCTTCTTTGCCAGAATCTCTATTAACTGGCTCAGGCAATTACAGGATAGGGTTCCCTTGGAAGAGGTCAGGATCCATCAGGACCTAACTAAACTCATAGCCACATCTGAATACATGGCAGACGTTTCCCTTTACTCAGCCAAACACTCTGCCCATGCAATAGCTCAAAAACTGGAGAGCTGAGAGCAAACACAAGTGGCACACTGCCACTGCCCCTTTCACTGGCGGCAGACTATTTGGCGAGGCCTTGACGCCTTTTCTAATTGAAAATAAGCAGAAACAAAAGGTGATCTTTCACATTACCAGAAAATCAAACAGGTGTTTCCTTCCTTATAGTCGCCGCCAGTCCTTTCGGACCGGTTCCTCCACGGAACAGGGCCAGTTTTACCGGCCCTCAGCCCCCCAAGACAGAGCGCTCCTTTGATAGGCTGAGCTACAGGGACAAACCCAGGTACCAGCCCCAAAATAAGCCTTCCTTTCACGGCAGAGCGGGTCACCCCCTTCCGTCACGGTAAGTGACTCAGAAGGAGATCCTCCCATTGGCGGAAGAATGGCTCTCTTTGTCTGCCAATGGGAAAACACTACCTCGGATTCTTGGGTTCTAGCCACTATAAAACAAGGCTTGTCCCTGGAGTTCAAATCCACTCCTTCAAACCACTTTGTATCCTGTCCGACCATGAGAAACACCATAAAAAGAGGTCTCATGGAAGATGTCATTCGACACCTCCTCAGCATCAGGGCCATAGAGGAAGTCCCTCAGGATCAGGTGAGACTGGGATACTACTCCATCCTATTCGTAGTCCCAAAAGCTTCGGGGGGATGGAGAACAATCCTCGATCTCAAAGGACTGAACTTCCATCTTTAATACAGGAGGTTCAAGATGCAGACATTACACTCTATCCTGGGCAGTATCAGGAGAGGGGACTTCCTAACCTCAATAGACTTGAAGGAGGCATACCTTCACATCCCAATATGCCCGGAACATCGTAGGTATCTGCGGTTCTGCTATCTATTCTTCCAGTACATGGCACTGCCGTTCAGACTTTCCTTAGCCCCCAGGGTCTTTGCCAAGATCCTGGTGGTACTGGCGGCCCATTTGCGGCTAGTTCCCGTACGGGTCCAGTGTTATCTGGACGATATCCTGATACAGTCTCTGTCACCTTCATCTGCCCAGTTGGATTTGGCCCTCACACTCAGAATCCTTCAGGAACACGGATTCCTGATCAATTTCAAGAAGAGTCAGACGACTCCTTCAACCCGCCTGCTACATCTAGGCGCGGTGATAGACACGGACTCCTGTCACGTGTATTTGTCGGACGAGAGATGCAAGAGCATCAGAGATCTGGTGCTCAGGGTGCGCAGGAGCAGGAATGTGTCACTGGCCACACTGTCCCAGCTCTGGGGAAGCTGATTTCCTGTATAGCCATAGTGCCGTGGGCCCGACTACATTCGCGGGCCCTTCAATGGTTCATGCTCCCGTACCAGAGACAACATTCCAGTACGTCCAGCCAGTTGGTGCATGTCCCTCATCAGGTGTGGCTCTCCCTGGGCTGGTTGGTTTCCTCAGCCATTCGCAGGGGCACTCTATTCAAGGAGCCCAATCGCATCTGCATGACCACGGATGCGAGTCTCTTCGGTTGGAGAGCACACCTCCTAAACCAGATGGCTCAAGGTCGGTGGTCGCAGGCAGACCTGATGCACAATATGAATTGGCTGGAGCTCAGAGCGATACACTTAGCTCTACAACATTTCCACTCATTGATCAAGGGGCAACATGTGCTAGGCCTAATGGACAATGTGGCCGTGAAAGCCCACATGAACCGGCAAGGGGGCACCCGGTCCAAGTCCCTCATGAGAGAGGCTTGAACATTGAGCACCTGGGCAGAGAAATACCTGCTCTCCATCAAAGCCGAGCATATCTCGGGGGAGGCAAATCAGCAGGCGGATTTTCTCAGCAGGTCGACAGTGGACCACTCGGAGTGGATGTTACACCCAGATATCTTCGAGGAAATCTCAGTCCGGTTTGGTCGCCCGCTAGTGGACCTGTTCGCCTCACCGTGCAACACTCAGCTGCCCAGGTTCTTCTCTCGCTTCCTCTCTCGGGGAGCGGAGGGGGTGGATGCCCTATGTAGCAGGTGGCCACAAGGCCTTTTGTACGCCTTTCCCCCGTTGCCTCTACTTCCTGCAGTTATCCGAAAGATTCTGGAGGAACAGGCGGAAGTGATCTTCATCGCTTCCCATTGGCCAAGGAGAGCATGGTTTGCAGACCTGGTGAGTCTATCAGCCTCCACTCCTTGGAGGATTCCAGACAACAAGGTACGATTGACACAGGGGGCTCTTCTACACCCAGATCCCCAATGGCTTCAATTGCCCGCCTGGCACTTGAACGCCACATGCTGACCAGGGAGTCATATTCGGCGGAGGTGATCAATATGATCCAAGTGGCCAGGCGACCAGCGACTAAGCGCATCTACGACCACACGTGGAGGAATTTCTGTCGCTGGTACGACAAGCGTCACGTGAGTCTATCAAGGGTAACCATTCCCATTGTACTTGATTATTTAATGCAGGGTGTCAAGAAAGGGTTGGCGCCCAACACTATCTGCAGGCAGCTAGCGGCCCTTTCTTCAGTATTGTCCTGGGACTCCTCGGATTCCTTGTCCAGTCACCCTGCCATCCGGTCTTTCATCAAGGGAGTCACCAACAGCAGACCCCCAGTGGTTCATAGGTACTCTTCTTGGGACCTTCCCCGGGTTCTTCAAGCACTAACTTCAGACCCGTTTGAACCACTTAAGACTTGTTCATTACGACACCTTTCACTCAAGGTCTCCTTCCTGATTGCGGTTACTTCGGCCAGGCGCATTTCGGAACTGGCAGCCTTGTCGATCAGGAAGGACCTGTGCACCTTTCATGAGGACAGAGTTGTCCTCAGATTGGACCCTTCCTTTATTCCAAAGGTTAATACAGTATTCCATAGGGCACAGGAGGTCATTCTTCCGGATTTCTGTCCACACCCGTCACATGACCTGGAACGGCAGTGGCACTGCCTGGACGTGAGGAGAGCCTTACATTGTTATATCAAGCACACAACATCATTCTGTAAGTCGGAAGCCCTCTTTATCTCCTTTCAGCTTTCTTCGATGGGCCAAAAGGTGTCTGCTTCCACTATAGGCAGGTGGATCAGGGCCTGTATTGCTAGTGCTTACGTCTCTCTCGAATTGCCGGTTCCGGCTCATGTGACGGCTCACTCTACCCACAGTGCTGCCACGATTGCGGCGTGGGCTACCCAGGCGTCCATAGAGGACATTTGCAGGGCGGCGACATGGTCTTCTCCTTCGCCCTTTATTCGACACTACCGTTTGGACAAGTTTACGTCGGTCGATGCCGCCTTTGGTAGACGCATTTTGCAACAAGTGGTCACACCATCTGGGGAACTGGCCCCAACTCACCCCCGCCCTTAGGGACTCCGGTAACTTTGGTACATCCCATTGGTGGATTCTTCAGTCATCATGCTGGAGAAGGAGCGTTAGCTTACCTGAATGCCTTTTCTCAGCATGATGATGAAGAATCCACGTCCCCCCTTTACTTTAAAGGTCAGTTAGGGCCGAGTTGGACTCTTGTTCCTTTCTTATTTTCTTAAAACCTGCTTGAGAGTCATTACGTCGATCTGTCGTCATTGGCTACGCCGTCGATGAAACTGGGAGGTACCAGATAATGAGGTGGCGTGACAACTTAGTCTAATTGGGCAGGAGGACTGAAATAACCCATTGGTGGATTCTTCATCATCATGCTGAGAAAAGGCGTTCAGGTAAGCCAATGCTCCTTCTATCATTTTATCTTCTATCATTCTGCCAAGCATTTTTTTTTGTAATTACCTTTAGAATAACTTTACATATTTCTGTGATACTCTGTAATAGGTGTTTCCAAGTTATTTCCTCATTGTCTTTATTTATATCCATTTCCCATTCATTTTATTAAGAGATTACAGTGTTTTCTAATATGTTTTCTTTTTGTAATAGCAATTTTATTAAAAATTACAACTACAATGATAAAAAAACTAATACAAACTGGAAAAAAGAAAAAAAAACACAAAATACAAAAAATGGAGAAAGGAAAAATAACAATATACCAAAGGAAAAAAAGAAAAGAAATATATAAAAATGATTTCTCTCTTCATCACAAGTGTAAATTTTAGTAACTTATCACCTTCTCTTAAAATACAACAAATGATCTTTTCTTCTCATATCCCATCAGTTATCTATAAACCAATCCTTAAAAACCTCATCATGAGTCCTGATTGTCAAATGTCCATTAAGAATTACCAAAGATAACAACTCATCTATTTTAACTTTGATCAAACAAACCAGCTTTAAATTCTTTCCTTTAACTTTTAACAATATTGATCTTTAATTCCTTCAAATTATGTCCTAGAATACAATTACTTTCTTTTTTTTATTTGTTTCTTCTCACAGAATTCTTCAAAGCTTTAACAAATCTCTTTTGAAAATCCAATATAGAAAGATTACCCAGGTCACTTTCTTGGTTTGCTATTTGAATATCCCTTTTAATTATTAAGACATCAGCTGAAAAGCAGTTAACAAGCAATTCCTGAAATTGATTAGAAAAAAAACTGTATTTGAGCCCATTGTCCTTTTATACATAAACTGTGGTTTATGCAAGATGGTTATTTGCTTATCCCACAGATCTCAAAACTGAGCAGAGACAGCTGTTTTGTGATCTTTTCACAAGGAACAGCTGTCTGGAACACTTGTGGATGATCTCAAGTCCTTTCCTTGTCTGGAGAGGAATAATGAAGAGCCAATAAATTCCTGGCTCTTCGTTCTCCTCCAGTTGTCAGCCCTGTTTTTCTTCAGTGTGCCGTTTCTTCCCTGGGAGTCCCCTGTTTTTAATACATTTTCAAACAGGACTCAAGCTTTTTCTTTCTCAAGCCAGTCTTTCACTTTTTTTCTTTTGTGTCAATATTTTCTCCAAGATCCATTCTAGATACTGCCAAAAATGCCCCCTCCCATATTCAGAATCTCTTATCACACTTGTTTCTTCCCATTTTATTCATTAATTCATGCTCTTTACCATTTAATCCTGTTACTTTCCTAATCTTCCACATGCTGTGCCACTAACAGATCAATGCTGTCGTATAAATATTGCTGTTCAACCTGTGATTGTTTCGATAAATGATGGTTTTCAAATAATGCTGTTTAATAGGACAGGCAAAGAAGAAACAAGATATCAGCTTTAATCATATTTCGCCACATCTCTTATACCAGTGATGGCAAACCATTTAGAGACCAAGTGCTCAAACTGCAACTCAAAACTCACTTATGTATCGCTGGGTGCCGGGCGGGTGTGGCCCACTGGGTGGGCGTGGCTATGGTGGGTGTGGCCAGAGTGGGTGTGGATTACAGGCAATTAATATGTGTAGCGAAAATTGAGCCATGCATTAAAAAAAAAGAATGATACTTAATGCAGAAACTGGTAATCAGATCACAAAACCACATCCACTTTTTTGAGAGATGCCACATGATTTTTCCATTTGCCTACTGGATGCAAAACAGACATGGAGGACTAATGGCTTTTTGGACAATAAATCTGATGAGTAACTCACTGTAGAAGAAACCTATTACAAATAGTCCTCGACTTATAACAGTTCATATAGTGACCCTTCAAACTTACAACGGCACTGAAAATAACTTACCATTTTTCACACTTACAACCATTGCAGCATCCCAGGGTTACGTGATCAAAATTCAGACACTCATATTTATTACAGTTGCAGTGTCCCGGGATCATGGGATCCCCTTTTTTGACTTTCTGACAAGCAAAGTCAATGGGGAAGCCAGATTCACTTAACAACCAGGCTACTAACTTAACAACTGCAGTGATTCACTTAACAGCTGTGGCAAGAAAGGACATAAAATGGGGCAAAACTCACTTAATAGCTGTCTCACTTACCAACAGAGATTTTGGGCTCAACTGTGGTTGTAAATAGAGGACTACCTGTACAATTTTTTTTTACAAAAACTAGTTGCTCACTGATAACCAGAAGGCCTGATGAACCAGCCATACAAATGGCAGGTCTTCCTCCACCAAGTCCGATTGCTCTCCAGCTTTTCCCAACTTGGATTCTTCCTTCCAGATTTGCTCGGTAGAGAATTCTAGGACTCATCATCCAAGCTCATTTCTTATACTCTTATATTCTTCAAGTAATTATAAACTTTTGTGCTCAGTTTCTAGTGTTATAATATACACACATACGCACATATATGTATACCTATACATACACTTATGTACACCTATACATATACATGCATACATACTCTCTCTCTCTCTCTCTCTCTCTCTCTCTCTTTCTCTGTCTGTGTGTGTGTATGTGTATGTACATATCTGTCTGTCTCTGTGTGTATGTGTATGTATATATGTGTGTGTGTGCGCGCACATATCAGTGTGTCTTGACTAGGGTTCAGTTAGTCTAGGAAGGAAGAAAGGTTGTTTTGTGTGCCTTGTGTGATATTTATTACTTTGGCCTGAGGTGAAACTATCTGAATGCATATAAAATGTACAATGCATTGCACTGTGCTTCATATTCCAATGACATGGTATGTATACATGTTGTCAAAAATGTTATTGTCTTTAGAGAATGGGAAGAAGTAGGTGAAAATTACAAAAGCTACAGTAGTGTCTGATGAATGCAAAAGCACACATAAACATGCAGGCATTTTCTTTTGTTTTTGTTGTTGACAATACATGGTTTTTATATGTTGAAAAAATATGTGCAGTAAGGGCAGTTACCCATCAATCCTGGTAAACAGTGCTATGTGTCTTCCTGAATCTCCAATGTTTCCATGCAAGACAAAAATAAAGCATATGTGTGCTTGCTCATGCATGCACACACTTTGTGACAATAAGGTCTGAGCCTGCATAAATGGTTGACAACCTGTTGCTATTTGTGTACAAATACAAGTATGAAAAGGGAACTGATGAGGAATGAAATAGGATGAAAAGAACAGAGATGCAGAAAGGAAATTTGGTGATAGATGAAAAGAAGAGAGGGAGGAGAGTTGAGGAAAGAGGGATACATTTAAGGTAATGTGGCATTCACAAAAGAGGGAACGTTATGGAGATAATTTTGCGAATGCTATGGAGGTACAGCATGTTACAAGAATGGAAGAAGCCTATGTTGGGATAGAAAGAGTAAAAAAAAAAAGGATATACATACTCAATGCTTTTTATGTAAGAAAAAAGGTGACCGGAACTCAGTCAGCTCCCCCCCTCCGCCAGACCATTCCTTGATCAGCAACCTTTCATTCCCCTCCCGAGCCGAACTGCCATACTACAGCAGATGGGATGGGCAGGGTAGGCTCAATTCCCCCTCCGCTGCCGCTATGTGCCACTGTGCCACTTTCTTTAAGCTTCGCCCCGCAGATCACCTGCCCGGGCACAGCCGCCGCCTCCTTGTCCTCCGCCAATTCTCCCATGGTTTGCACCATAACTGGGCAGCACAAGCCTTCCCCGCCGCCTCCCTCCACCAGTCCTTTGTTGCCTGTCTCATGTAGAACACAGAACGGAGCAGCTCTGTGCAGGGATGCAGAACAGAGAACAGCACTTGCTTGCTGCCCTGCATTGCTTCGTGTCTTCCCTTCTCCCTTCTGGAAATAGCAGCCCCGTTTCCTGCTGCTTCTCCTCCCGGCGCAGCTCCTCCCTCTTCCCAAAAGCATTTCTTTGCTAACCTGCTTTCCAGCTTTGGCGTGTTTCTCTTCTGCTGCAGGGAAACGGAGTTTGTGGGACTAAAAAAAGTTCAGTCAGACCTTCCAACTCCTTGTGAGATCTTTTTTTTTCCACAAGAAGTTGGAAGGTCTGACTGAACTTTTTTTAGTTCTACAAACTCCGTTGAAAAAAGGTGCCGGAACGCCACCCCTTTTTCAGCAAATGGTACGGCCACTGTTTGGAAGCCCAGCACAACCAAGATGAGCGCTTTCCATGCTGATAGGCAAAAAAAAAAAAAAAAAAAAAAAAAAAGGTCCAACAAGGCCTCTGTTGTTTTCTTGCCGAAACAACGGCTCACAGCGATATCCAGCGGTACCAGGTCTAGCTCAACTTTACAGACGGGGCAACCTGAATCCATTTTGCGCTAAAATAATGGAAAGGCTGACTTGCTGGCCAGGCGGACATCGGGTTACAGCATTGCTTTCCACCTTCGTTCACGCACCCTCATGGAAATCCCCTGGCTTTCTGCCCTCCCCGACTTCGGGTGTGTGGGTGCAGTTGTTACAGCCCAGCCCTTAGCATCAGCTGTCCTTTGATCAGGAGGGGAAGCCACGAAGAAGCACCCTGCTGGGAGCATTAAATCAACCCAGCATCAGGCAGAGACAGGGCCATGTGCCTCGCTGCGTTGCCTTCCTTCGAATTGCCCACAGAAACCCCGCTTCCCAGGCCCCCTTCCCAGATCCTCCCAGTCCCGGCGGTTCTACCTTTCCCAGTTTCATTATCTCCGATGACCTCTGCGTACTGCCTGTGGCACACGTGATATAGGTTCGCCACCACGGCCTTATACCATAAACAGAACCAAAGCCAAATGTTCTCATTCTATTTCATGCAAGCAAAAATCTCTAATCTAGAGTTTAATTTGCAAGCAAAGACACCGTTGTTACTTCCATTTGCTAGAAGATACAAACAGTGCTTTGGGATACACTCAGGATGCTAGACACTATTCAGAACAATAAATCAACAATGTGCTGGCCTTTAGATCATGGACTGGAATGTTGTTGAAGCTTAGTTCTAAATATTGTTGAAGCTTAGTTCTTATTGGCCCTAGTTAGGCAGGCAGATTGAGCCAAGAGCATAATGAGATGTGTACTGCAACGGCATGAGGATGGGTACACTTTGCTCATCCCTGCCCAACAAATTTGGAGTGTCCAAAAACTGACAGAAAAGTTATACTGGTGGAAAAAAGATTGTGCAGATGCTATCTGAACATATAATAAAAATATGGTTATAAAAAGGAATAGGAGAAGAACTTGGGTTCTGTTTTCAGCACACACTGAAATTAAAAAACTCCATTATTTTTGAGGTGTAGCTTATTTGTAAAGGTGCTATATAGTTTAACGGCTGAGCATATAAATAAAAGTTTAATTAGGCATTTTAATTAATTTTATGAAGACAGTATTTTTAATATTTTCCCCAGATATATGCAAATGATCTAAGTTTTAAATGCTGCATGTCTTTTACTTATTGAATTATTGAAATGGTTCAGCGTTAGTTACAGAAAACTAAACACTAGAGGGCACAATTGTTCCTTGAGACTATATATTCCCCCCTCCCCTTGCATGAACCTAGACTCTGATGGGTGTGATGCATATTAAAGCTTTAAACCATTTAAGGAAACATAAAATGCTTTAAAAAGATAAGAAAGAATCTTGAATATGTTTTATAGAAAAAGTAAGAAAAAAAGAGGCCATCTGTTGATTAAATGGCTAGAGATACACACTGCATTGTTAATGCATTTGTAACGGAATACTGACATTTAAGAAAAAACAGTGCAGAATTTACAATTGTGTGTTTGAATGGCAGAAAGGAAATGTAAATCTTTGCTGAAGTTTAAACTATTCTTATGAAAGGAGATAAGACACTTAAAATCCTGCCCTTTCATGCTGTCAGTAATGTTGTCACTAATGGAATGCTTAATAGCTAAAATGAGATAGACCTGAGCACTCTTATTGTGCATTTTTCTGGAAATATCACTGGAGTTAGTACAACCAAAGAAATAAAGGAGACAAATATTATAGAAAGTTGAATTTGTATCTTTAAAGAGAACTAGCATATTTTATAATAAAATATGTAACTGTTTTGAACAAAGGCACCATAAATAACCTGCCTCCAGAAGTGGTGAATGCTCCAACACTGGAAATTTTTAAGAAGAGACTGGACAGCCATTTGTCTGAAATGGTATAGGGCAGCGGTTCTCAACCTGTGGGTCGCGACCCCATTTGGGGTCGAACAACCATTTCACGGGGATCGCCAAACACCACAGTCCGCCATTTTTTTTTGGTCGGCCACTTTTTTTTTGGTCCGCCATTTTTTATCCCCTTTGCAATGCGGGCCATTGCACCGCGCATGCGCGGTGCGCCCGTCACGCATGCACGGTGCGCCCGCCGCGCATGCGCGGTGCGGGCCGGGTTGAGCCCTGGAAAAGGTTGAGAACCGCTGGTATAGGGTTTCCTGCCTGAGCAAGGGGTTGGACTAGATGACCTCCAAGGTCCCTTCCAACTTTATTATTATTATTATTATAAATTTAATTTGGGAATCTTAAGCGAATTGAAGGTAATATGCAGTAATTCCATTCCTGGATTAAGACTAAGATTAGAAACAAAATTAGCTTTATTTTCTCAAGTTGTAACATTAAATGTAATTTTTGATTTCGTCACAGTAAAACATTTAAACTATAAGACTTTTTAATTTCTTTATAGTATAAAATACAAAAAATACCAAAACAAATAGTAGGAAAGATGGGGGGGAGGGAAGAGTGCAGAAAGAAGGGAAAAAGAAAGAAAAAGTGACTCCCTTTGGTGCGGTAAAATAAGATAGTAACATCAAACCTCGATTTTTTTACTTTTATATAATAATATATACATGTCATTTCTATATCAACAAATCTATCTAATTGGTAAAACCCAAAATCAGAGTATTGGGGTTTTTTTAGAAACAAAGGTAATTGTGTTTTCTTCTTTTATCAGAGCAATCAGTTTAGCCATCTCTGCTAATTCCATCAACTTTTTCAGCCATTCATCCATTGTAGGGATCGAAGTGTCCTTCCATTTTTGTGTCATAGTAAAACATTTAAGACACAAATATTATAGAACTAGTGCAGTGTTTTAAATTATGATACTTTAAAAGTTTTATTTGAAGAGGCGAGTAAATCCTTGGGGTTGAAACACTTATTTCAAAATTCATCCAGGTTCACCCAGGTTGAGGGAAAGGAGGTTCAGAAGAAGTGCTTGTGCTCCTTGTTATATGTGGGAGAGTTGATGTGGAAGAATGAAGGATCTTGATCCTGGGTCAGTCACTGTCTCTCAAACCAGCTCACCTCACAGGGTTGTTGCTGCGGAGAAAATAGAAAGAGGAAGGTATAATAATAATAATAACAACAAGTTGGAAGGGATCTTAGAGGTCATCTAGTCCAACCCCCCTGCTCAGGCAGAAAACCCTATACCATTTCGGACAAATGGCTGTCCAGTCTCTTCTTAAAAACTTCCAGTGTTGGAGCATTCACAGCTTCTGGAGGCAAGGTTGTTCCACTGATTAATTGTTCTGTCAGAAAATTTCTCCTTATTTCTAGGTTGCTTCTCTCCTTGGTTAGTTTCCATCCATTGCTTCTTGTCCTGCCTTCAGGCACTTTGGAGAATAGATTGACTCCCTCTTCTTTTTGGCAACTCCTGAGACATTGAAACACTGTGATCATGTCCCCCCTCGTCCTTCTCTTCGTTAAACTAGACATACCCAATTCCAGCAACCATTCCTTATATGTTTTAGCCTCTAGATCTCTAATCACCTTTGTTGCTCTTCTCTGTACTCTTTCTAGAGCAGGGGTATCAAACTCAATTTCATTGAGGGCCGCATCAGCATTGTGGTTGCCCTCGGGTGGCTGGGGGTGTGTGGCCAGGGTGGGTGCGGCCTACTGGGCGGGCATTGAGTGGGTGCGGCCTATTGGGTGGGCATGGCCAGCTCTACATCATTTGCGTCAAGGGGGCCTGTGGGGGCCTGGGCAGGAGTGGGACAGATCTGTGGGTCTCTGGCAGAAGGGGGTGGGACCACGGCAAGTTCCTCTCAGGCCATGTGGGGGGTCTGGATGGTGGTGCGGGCTGCCTGGAGCCCTGAGCAGCAGAGGTCAAACGCCCAGCCTGGCTCTCGAGCACCGCGGCACCAATCCCAGCCCCACTTCCCCAAGGGGGCGCCCAGCTGCACTTACCTCCTCCTCAAGGCTGCTGCTGCTGCTGTGCTTACTCTCCTTAGCCAGGTTGCTCATGATGGGTACAAGGGCAAAGTCAGAGGGAGGCCCATTCCCTCTCCATGGGAGGAGACCCGGATTTGTATCCAAAGCTTCCTTAGCAATAGGATGGGAAACCCCAGGATAGGCCAGGAGGAGGGGGCAAGGGGATGGTAAAAGGGCATCCGGACCGGACTAAGGCAGGACTTCCCTTAGACCCTCCTCTCCTTCTTTCCTTTCTTCCTTCCTAAGCACAGAGTGGTGAGAAAATATTTGAGATGAGGGAGGGAGAAAAACAGGCAAGAAATGCAGCCATGGCCAGGGCCAAGGCAGTGGGGGCCATTCCCACATGCTGGCTGTGGAATTCTGGAAGTTGAAGTCCACATGCCTTAAAATTGTCAAGGTTGAGAAACACTGCTTAGCAATAGTCAGAGAAAACTAATGCCTGCAGGTTCCTTCAAAATTTAAAGACATGCTTGGCTTATCTTCTGTTCTACACACTTCGTTTAGATGAATGTGTTGTATGCACCTGGAGGGTTTCCCTTTTTATTGTGAAATTCCATTATCCCTCTATTACCGATTGGTTAGGGAAGTGTTCCTTAAACTATTTTCTGTGCAACATAAGAGTTGTTCTACAAACAACCTAAAAAAGTTCTGTGAGCAGATTTCAAGAACAAATTTCATATTGAACAACTGGGGGGGGGAATCCCACTAGAAGACTTTGAGATGAAAGGTCACAAAGAATCTCATCTTTGAAGAGAAAAAAAGATTAAAGATCTGACTGTTTCCTGCTCATACCTGTATAAAAATGAATTTTGAGCTCTTACTACAAACAAAACCAAATAATGAAGATTTGTACACGTGTAAGGACCCACCCCACTTTACATCTTAAGAAGACAGAACTCTTGGAATATCTCTTCCAACAGGCATCTTTATTAAGAGAAGGTGGTTGCAGGTGTTCTAGACAGGATCTCAGGGGCCAACCCCTACCATTCAAGGTTTTAAGTGTTCCCAAGCAGTCCTCACCCCACCGTCCTTCCAGCGACAATCCCAGGCATTACATTTCCACCCCGTTTTCCTCATGGCCGGCAGAAGGGAGACTTCAGAGAGTAGTAGATGAAAGGTGATGGCCATATTGTTATGGTAAGTCCTCTTGGTGAGATCCACATTCAGTCCCTTTGAAGTTTTAATGAAGGAAGTGAGAGGCATAAAACCCTTTGCTCATCCCCCTTCCCCTTCGAAGTATGACAGAATCCAGAGAGGGCAGAAATGGGGTTTTCCATAGTCGATAACTAGAAATGAAATGTAATTGGATTCTGACAATACGTCTAGGGATTCCTAGTCCAAACATAGAATCAAGATCACATGGGATAGAATCAAGATCACATGAAGTGGGATAGAATCAAGTTCACGTGAAGTATTAATCCCACTTTACAATGCCTTGGCAAGGCCATACTTGGAATACTGCATCCAGTTTTGGTCACCACGATGTAAAAAAGATGTTGAGACTCTAGAAAGAGTACAGAGAAGAGCAACAAAGATGATTAGGGAACTGGACTAAAGCATATAAGGAACAGCTGCTGGAATTGGGTATTTATGTCTAGTTTAATGAAGAGAAGGACGAGGGGGGACATGATAGCAGTGTTCCAATATCTCAGGGACTGCCACAAAGAAGAGGGAGTCAAGCTATTTTCCAAAGCGCCTGAAGGCAGCACAAGAAGCAACAGATGGAAACTAATCAAGGAGAGAAGCAACCTAGAACTAAGGAGAAACTTCCTGACAGTTAGAACAATTAACCAGTGGAACAACCTGCCTCCAGAAGTGGTGAATGCTCCAACACTGGAAGTTTTTAAGAAGAGACTGGACAGCCATTTGTCTGAAATGGTATAGGGTTTCCTGCCTGAGCAGGCGGTTGTATTAGATGACATCCAAGGTCCCTTCCAACTTTACTATTATTATTATTATTATTATTATTATTATTATTAGTAGTAGTAGTAGTAGTAGTAGTCGTCGTTGTCGTCGTTGTAGTCATAGTCGTAGTCGTAGTCGTAGTAGTAGTAATATATGCCATCATGGAAGAGTCATATATCCTATTAAGTTTTAATGTACACCTCCTGGAGTTACCTCATATGAGATGAATGGCTGTATAAATTTTTAAAAAATAATAAAATTACAAAAAGATAGAATGAGTACAGTACTGTATTATTAAAAATGATTTACTTCAATATCTCCTCCCTTTCAAAGTTAAAAATGGTATTATGAGGTTTTTGAAGAATTTAAGAATCATTCAAGTTATCATGAAACTGAAAACTATTATGTTCATAATAGTTCTCCGGAATAGGGCGGCATAGAAATTAAATACTAATAATAATAATAATAATAATAATAATAATAATAATAATAATAATAATAATAATAATAATAATAATAATAATAATAATATTGCAAATTAGGTCTGTCACAATGTTGAGTTTTTATTCAGTTTACATAATGTTTTATAACCAAATTCCACACTAGTTTACTTTTGGCTATCCATTTTTTTTTATCAAAATTGTGAAATAATCTACTTAGCCAGGAACTGCTTCTACAAAAGCTGAATGCGCTTGGAAAAAGATGACTGAGAAAGAGACACTTTATATCAGCAGTCTCCAACCTTTGTGACTTAGCAGCTGCTTCTGGGAAAGGGAGGGGAACCACGCCATGCAAGTGGTGGGCTGGCGCACATTGCAGGGCAGCTCAACTCTCATGAGTGTGGACCAGTGCACACATATGCACACACAGTTGGATTGCAAGTTGAGTTCCGCATGCATGTGCATGTGCTCTGGCCCACCGCTCGCATGAGTCAAGCACAAATTGAGTGCTCCTGCCCATTGCTCATGTGACCCGGTTGCAAATAAGCCATGGCCCAGTAGTAGGCCACGATCCAGGGGTTGCTTTATATGACTTACGATGTATTCCAAAGTATAATAGAGTTGGAAGGGACCTTGGAGGCCTTCTAATCCAACTCTCTACTCAAGCAGGAGATCCTATACCATTTCAGACAAATGGTTGCCTACTCTCTTTTTAAGTAATTCCAGTGTTGGAGCACCCACAGCTTCTGGAGACAAGTCATTCCACTGATCAATCAGGAAATTTCTCCTAAGTTCTAGATTGATTCTCTCCTTGATTAGTTTCTATCCATTGCTTCTTTTCATGCCTTCAGGTGCTTTGGAGAATAAATGGATCTCATCTTCTTTGTGAGAGTCCCTTAGATACAGGAGCTGCTGGTTCTATACTACCATTCTCAGAAGTTTCCTGTAGAGTACCATTGTGGAGAAGGAAGCAGGGAAGTAGCAAGGAGTCTGAACCCTAATAAATTCAGCTTGCAAAAACATTGGAAAAGGCTTATGTGCAGCCATTTTGTGTCCTGTGGAGGAACTGGGTAAATTGAAGGGGCTTGGGCTACCCTTTAGAGATAATGGATTGAAAATGTAGGGAGACTACCTATGGCAAACAAATATACTATATATTGCAAATACGTTCATGTCTACAATAATTTATTTTTTTAGAATGTATTTTTATTCAACAATACTGAGAACAACTTATAAAATTTATAGAGCCACACCACAAAATTGTTCTTTATAAAACCTCATATGTGCATTGTGTCATACACGAGGGAAAAAAATAGCAAATTTCCAAACAAAATAGTTAAACTGGTTATGACTAAAGTCCAAATACATCAACAAAATATTTTTTGTGGTTAACACTTTAGAACATTCTTGCATCATAGATGTCCCATGACTTTGCCTCACTTAGCATTATCTTGCAATTAAAGAAAATCAGCCACAGAAATACATTTGACCCCCACTGGCAATAACCAAAGTATGTTTTCAGGAGATCGTGGTATGTTAGTGAAGTGTGATAGCAATAATTCTGGAAATACCAAATGAATATAGTGGTATCACAGTGAATACATCAGTGATGAAACCAAGAAACACCAAAGTCTGTTTGAAGCAAGGATAAGACCCGCTGTATTCGGGTTATCAATGAATAGCACTGTTCCAATATTTAAGAGGGGGGTCAAATTATTTTCCAAAGCATCAAAAGACAAGACAAGAAACAATGGTTGGAAACTAACCCAGGAGAGAAACAACCTAGAACTAAGAGCAATCAACAATGGAACAACTTGTCTTCAGAAGTTGTGGGTGCTCCATCACTGAAGGCTTTCAAAAAAGAGATTGGACAACCATTTGTCTGAAATGATATAGGGTCTCCTGCTAAAGCAGGGGATTGGACTAGAAGACCTCCGAGGTCCCTTCCAACTCTATTATTCTATGTTCTATAAAGATATCGAAAAAAGCGATTCCTTCAAGCAAAGCTAGGAACTGCCTTGTTACAGTAACAGCTACCTACTGTGTATGCCAG
This sequence comes from Bothrops alternatus, assembly GCA_034064705.1. NCBI lineage: Eukaryota > Metazoa > Chordata > Lepidosauria > Squamata > Viperidae > Bothrops > Bothrops alternatus. The sequence continues at coordinate 4,317,201 of JARGCV010000009.1, read as the reverse complement.
CAAAGCATTATCTGCAACTAAATGAGGTTATGCATAGATTGAGAAAGAATTGTTGGCATGGAAAGCTTCCATCAGTTTACATTTGGTCAGACAGCATAGATCCAAGTGGATCATAAACGCCTGGAAACTATTATGTGGAAACCACTGCAGAATGCCCCAAAGAGCCTTCAACATATGCAGATGAGATTACAACAGTTATGATGTGTGCAAATATCACCCAGTTCAACAACTCACACTGGCAGATACTTAAGCAGAACATTCCTAAGTCAAGTGAAAAAAAAGTTTTGTGCAGGAGGAAATATGAATATGCTGAAATATCCATAGCTTCTTGACAGTGTTTATAGGTTACAAAGAAGGCTACAACACAAGATGAAGTTTTATAAGTGGCAAGAAGTAACATCCTAGAAGATTGGCCTGGAATAAAGCATAAATTACCACTGAAAACTCAACCCCACTTCTCAGAAAAAGAACTTCAGAGAGTCCAAGGGGGGCATTTGATTCAGGAGTAAGTGAAGCCTTGGGTTACACTTAATGAAAAGGGCATATGTAGGCATTGAGTTGCATGACTGGTATGAATGCTCATCAACATGGTATGAATGCTCACCTGGAAGTATACAGGGAACTTATAATACTACTTTATAGTATAGCATAGTATGCAGTATTTTAATATCATTGGGGGACAAAAAGGAAAATGAGATTCTGTATTGATCCTGGGAAATGACAAGACTAGATCTGTTGTTTTATGGCAGCAGATAATCTATCTTCCCCCTGTAGTCTACTATTTTAATTTTTGTGAAATAGACTTAGTGATATATAGCTGATCTCAAACAGTTAAATGTAAACTTAAGTGTCACTGTGGCTGTAGTGATAAAAATTAAAGGCAATAGGATTTGACTTGTATACTGCTTCATAGCACTTTTCAGCACTCTCTAAGCAGTTTACAGGGTCAGCCTATTGCTCCCAACAATCTGGGTCCTCATTTTACTGACCTTGGAAGGGTGAAAGGCTGAGTCAACCATTAGCTGGTCAGACTTGAACTCCTGGCAGTAGGCAGGAGGCAGATACTGCAATACTGCATTCTAACCACCACGGCTCTTATATTATTGAACTACAAGCTACAATTTACCTTAGAAGGATTCAGGTTTTTCTGGGCACAGTGGGAATTTGAGCATAAAATTTGCTTTCCCTGCTATCTCCAGAGCATAGGGAAAAGTGGAAACAGTTGTCAAAATGTCCAAAACAACATTGGAGAAACAGATAAAAACTCTGTCTAATTCATAGCAAATCATCCTTGAGTATTAGGACATGTTTTCAGAGGGATTGGATTGGAGTTCTGCATAAGGTCTGATAGATCAATGGATCTAATTGCTACTGCCAGAAACCCACAATTGACAGGCTGAAATTTGAGCAAAGGAAAAAGCTGTGACAAGGTTCAGTCTTATGATAGGACAATGAAAAGCTTTCCAGACATAAAAGCAACTATGCTAGCATGCATACAACCTATAAGGAAAGATAGTGTAAGGTGATGAAGAAAGCAGAAGTCCAAAGTCAAGTGTCTATTGCAATTGGTTGAAGTGGTAACCTCAGAGGGGAGGTTCTAAGGTCAAATTATAAACAACTGCAAAGCAGTTATCTAACTGTTGATGAAGAAGGACTGGAAAGAGAGAATGATGGAGTAAAAACTCAGGGAAACCAATAAGGATGCTTCTGTAATTGACTCTTATCCTGTAGTGTGCCTTGAACCTCTAGCTCCACTTACCGAGAGACAGAAGTTTGTTGGTGTATTAACTTGATTTGATGCTGCCTGACTCCAAACAACAAATAAGCTTAATTCAACAATTAGTAGAGATCATCATTCCCAGGAATTAAATAACTTTCTATGCTGTATCACAGATTAGCATTTGGGATATCATATAACATAAATAAATGGTATTAATTTAAGGGAGTTGTATGTGGAAATATTGAAATTATACATTTCATTCATAGAGAAAAATATACAATAGCTATGTGTTTGTATATATGATTGTGTATTTGGGCAGACTGTGTAGTGCTTTGGATTTCAATTCCAGAGGGTACTTCAGTTTGGGGGAGAGCACAAACATAATACTGATCTGCAAAAAGCTGTATGTTTTTGCAGCTTCCTGACTGTTGTGGGAAAATGTGCAATTGCCCTAAAGATTTATAGACAACTGCAGACTTCCGGTTTCAGTTTGTGGTGTCGCTAGTCGAGCGGGGAGACTGCTCTCCTCGCCAACTAGTTTTCCCTCCGTCGGCGGACCCTTATGCGGGTCCAAAGTCGCCCTGGAGGCGACTTTCCTACGAGGAGGCAGCGATCTGGCAGCGGAGGAGCGGCGGCTCCTCCAGCTGTCCAGATGAAACTCCGAGGGCCGACGGAGAAGAGTAAAATGGCCGATCGCTCTGCCGCTAGAAGCCGCAAGTCAAAGAACAGCTAAGCTTCAGACCCACCGTGGTGAATCTGGGTGAGACCTTTTTTTTTTCCCTCTCTTTGTTCCCTTTTTTGTTTTGTCTTTTGCCTGTAAGAGCTGTGTTGGAAATATTTCCCTGGCTCGGAAAGGCAGCTTTTACTCGTTGGGGAAGAAAGGCGAACAAAGGAATAGAATAAAGCTTTTTTATACAAGTACGTTTTGGGGTATCGGAAAAAAAATTTTTTTTAGAACTTTATTATTAGTCTATGTTGTTTTTTTGAGTAAAGAAAAAAATGAAATGACTTTTGGGGGAAAAAGGAATTTTTAGCTTACTGAGGACACCTATTGGTTAAAAAGTGATATTGCAACTGGAGAGGAGATGATTTTTTTATATGAAAGTTAATTGGACGTTTGGATTTTCTTTTAAAATGGAGCTGCACTCACATTTAAACTGTAAACTTATTCTGGAAAAAATCTATGAGACTAAAGAGGAAATATGTGTTACAATGAAAGAGTTTACTACAGAACTAAGAGCCAGAATCAATTCTGCAAACTTTAAAACTGACTTTCAGATTGCACCTGATTCTTCTATCAAACAGACTATACAGGAAGAGGACTTAACTGAGAACAAAGAGAAATTGACTTTGCCTTATATGCAACTCAGTTATGGCGTTGAGAATCAGGAAAAGCAAAGACTGGGACTTGGAATTTTAAAGCAATGAGACTTTATGCTAAAAAAAATCAGAAGGCCAATTCAGAGGTCAAGATGGTTCTCACTGATTCAAAAGATACTACAAGCAAAGGAAGCTTTGCTATGGAAACCTACTTGGCATTTGAAAAAGCCTAGAATAAGACTTTAAAAAAATGAAAGTTAAAGTTTTGAGTAATGGATTAAAGGCAATCTAAAATTATGGACCGACTTAAGGACCAAGGTTATGAGTTAGATGTCAGAAAAATGGGATTAATGGAAGATATAAAATTTATCTATATGGAAATTACTGATGATCTATTTGTTTGATGATTAATGAATTGAAATATCTTAAAGTTTGATGTTATCTTGTTAGTTTAAAGTTGATTGATGATTGATGGTTTATATAGCTTTAGGATAGATTAACACTTTAGCCTAAAAAAAAGATATTGTGAGATAATGAATTAAAGGCAATTCAGATTTATGGATTTGATTTTAGGATTAAGATTATGAGTTACAAGTAAGAAAAAAGAGTGATTAATGAAATGTTTTTTTGTTGTTGTTTAGAACAATAGGGTCACTTGTAAGAAAATTATTATGTAATCTTGAATTAATCTAATACGATGATTTCTGCTTGATAAGATCGATGTTATTAGTTACGACAATTTAATTGGATATGAACTGAACTATGTTTAATGGATTGAAAAAAATTAAGATTTTATTTTTTTATTTTTTATTTTTTTACTTTTTATTCTATTTTTAAGTCTGTTAGCTAAAAGAGATTGATTAGTTGATAGATTAGATATATATAGGATAGACTAATACTTTATTCTAATTAAGGGATATTAGTGGAAGAAGAATTAAATAAAATGTATAATAAAAACTAAGGTACTAGAATATATTTGGAAGGAATACCCAAACTGATAGTGTTTATATTTAAAGTTAATTTGATTATGGTTGTATACATTTTTTAAAGTGTTAGAAACAGGTACAGGTTGACTAAATTTAAGCTAGATTGAACTATCTTAAATAAACTATGTTAGTTAAGGGGAAAGAGGGAATACTAGATTGATTGAATTATGTATAAATGTTTTGTTTTTGGATGATTGTTTACCCTAACTCCACGGTGTGCTTTGAGCACTTTGTTGTAAAAAATTTAAAAAACCAATAAAATTCTTGTAAAAAAAAGATTTATAGACAACTGCTGTGTTCATCCTCTGAAGTACCTTTTAGGAATTCAGTTCTGTGTCTGTATGTTTGTGTTTGTATATTTCTGTGTGTACATTTGATTTGGGTAAATATATAACAGGACATGTGTCAAATAAATGCAATGAAAGCTAATGTGGTTCAGGCAGTGGTGGGATTCAGCCGGTTCGCACCAGTTCAGCAGAACTGGTAGCTAATTTTTTGTTGCCCAGACTCAGAATGATGTTCCGGAAGTGGCATCCACACAAAGAACCGGTTGTTCATATATTTGAATCCCACCACTGGCTTCAGGGGTTGGGTTAGCATTGGGAAGATATAGGTTAAAGTCCCTCCTTAGTAATGGAAGCTATCTGGGTGATTTTAGACAGTAATTCTCTTTCAGCCCAACCAACTATGAATTATTATTTTGATGGAATGAAATTGGAACTTACATTAGGATATCTTGAATTCCTGAAGGAAAGGTGAAATATAAATCTAACAAATAAAACATGGATCAAAAAGAAAGGGTCAAAATGGGAACATACTGAATGAAGGAATGACTATGGGGATACACTGATTATTTCCCCAGGTCTCATAACCAGTAGCATGGGAACAAAATGAAAAGAATGGAAAGAGGAGGTGGAAATTAAGACGATCCATAGGATAAATGCTTATTTTCACTTTATTCTGATGTAATTTTGGAATGAAACATGTAGGGGCCTGTGAAAAATAAGCATGACATGTTTAAAGTTAGAAAAAGACTTCCCCGATATCTAATAGTGTCTAATTTCATTCCTATGTTTTATTTCATCCTTTTAATTAGTTTTCATTGCTCCTGATTTCTGCTTGGGCCAAATTAAGTCTTTTTCAGGATTGCTTCAGTTATTGTTCAAAGTCTGAATAAAACCTGTTATAATAGTTAAGGAGTTTTGCTGGCCTACTGTGCTTATGTTTCTTATGTCTCTGAATAAAGAAATCTAATGCATGACTTTGATCAGATTTACCTGTGTAAAATATCCTTGTCGAGATTGAATTGCTTAAAATCATTTCAAGATGATGCTATGTTTAGACTAAAAAAAGTCACAATTTGGCTTAATTATCTTCTATTTGGAAGTCAGAACTTGTCTCTAATAGCAAAAGATACCTGCAATCTGCATGAAAATTGTAGTGATATTCCTGGCTCAAGTCATTGCATTAACATTCATGTCATTCATCATGATTTTGAAATGAAAACTACAACATTCCTAATCCTCTAGTTTTGCCTTTTGCAGGCTGGTGTGCATGTGCAGATTTATGCTGTAATATTTTATGATCCAATAGTGTAGTCACTGATTGATAGGTCATGACATGTTTCAGCATTAGCATGTATGTCAATATCTGTTCATTTTAATAGGGTTGCAAGGAAGGAAATGAGATATAAAAGTACAAAGCACAAGTATGAATAAAGATTTTAAAGGCATCAGCTCCACACTATTGTGCTAAGAGAGTAAATGAATTGACAGCATGAAATGGTGATGTGATTGTGAATAAATCTTGGACCTATGTGAGGCACCCTGGGTATCAACCAAGGCAGAATGGATAATTAAAAAAAATGTCTTGCTTTCTAGTAATGTAAAATGCTTTGGCCTAAACCCTGTCTTATTAGGAAAAAAAGCCCAATCTTGAGAGATAAATTAATTATTATTTTGGCAAAGATTTATATAAGAGTTAATATAATTCTGTTAGGCTTCTTAAATCTGTAGAAAAGGTACTTGTGGCATAATCATGCTAAAGAACTGAAAAACAAGCCAGCCAATATATCACATTAATTTAAAAGAGGAAATGTTTAAGTGATATTTAACATTCCTGTCATAATTAGTAGGATTTGAAACTGCTTGGCTTTGACTGATATTCTTGCACATTTCACATTATACTTTAAACCAACATAAAATGGCCTTGTCTTAGAATACTTCTTTCCGATGCTTATTGTGCATCCTTGCAGATAATCTTAAAAATGCATTAAAAATAAATTACCAACTCCCTTATTCAGTTTCTTTTATTTGTGTGCTTTTATTTATCGATGCTAATGGATATCACCTAGACCAGGGGTAGGCAACCTTGGCTCTTTTATGACTCGTGGACTTCAACTCCCAGAATTCCTGAGCCAGCATAGCCAAGGTTGCCTACCCCTGACCTAGACTATGAGGAGGGAAGGAAAGTGCAACCCAATGATTAATTTTTAGTGTATCCAAAAAAAGACAAATGTGAAGGGCTAGAAAATATTCCAGGAGCTAGAGGATCTTACTAGTTGACCTTCTGATACATAGATGTTATATGAATGCCCAGCCACTAGCCCAGCTAGTGAATGCCCACCCACTAGCCCAGCCATCTGTGTGAAAGTGCTCTTGAAATTTCTCAAACATGAATTTTACCCACTGATTTGCCAAAATTACCATCCCTTCCTGCTGGAAAATTAGCCACTAATACGGAGAAGCAAGTGTTTCTTCTTTTACAGCAAAGCCCTTTGAGATTAATCAATTTGGAGGAGCAATGAAAAGATAACAATATTATTCTTTTTGTTATTATGACAATTGCTGTCATGGTAATGGAGGAAAGAATGTCAAAGAAAAGCAGAACTGACTATAATTTTATTTTTTTCATGCAATCATCTCTTGCTTTGGAATTACATGTCTGCCGTTGTTTTTTTTCCCCTTTGCTGTTCATACATTATTACTCTAATGAGATATAAAAAGCTAAGTTTATTACCAATTATAGTGCAGCACATCATTATTTTTAATCACTGTAGCAGGTGATTTTTCCCCCTCTACTGTTAGCATGGCTTTGGTCTCCCTCCTTCCCTCTAGCCCTATTAATTGTCAGCCATCTGTCTGTAACTTATCCAACTTTTCTTTGTAGTAGAACTACTAACTTGGGCAGGAAGTCAGGAACAATTCTACACTGATAGCCTGCCACCTTCTAAGCAAGTTTATCTAAATTTAGAAAAGACACAAGAGCCTACATATTGAAATTAATTTTAGTGCCCATTGCAAATTCATACTGGATAGGAATGAACAAATGGTGTAGTATTACATTCCTTTTAGTACATGAAAAATTTGCTACAGGGTCACGAGGACCGGAGCCATCCAAGGAAAGCTCCGGAACGGGGCTTACCTTTTTTTTTTCAAAAAAAATCAGACTGCCGAGAGAGGGAAGCACCGGAGAAGAGGGTGCTTCCGAAGAGGACCCTCGGCTCGCCCTGCCAGGGCGGAAATCGCCACCAAGGGACCCGTGAGGGCAGCGGACGGGGCCGAGGAGGCTGGTGGTGGCTGGCCGGCCGGCAGGCCTGAAGAGAGGCCGTGAGGCCGCGCAGCCGGAGGGAGCCAGCGGGAGCGGAGAGAAGACAGCGAAAAACGTCGGTGAGACCTGCGGAGGCTGCTGGGAGGGTCGGCCGAACCGGAGAAGACCCCCGGATGAGCCACAAGAGGAGAGGAAGACCGGGAGAGCGGAGGTGAGATCCGGGCGCGGAGAACGGAGGGAGAGATGGCCGGAGCTGCCGGACAGCGGGAGGCAGCCATTGGCGGTGGAGAACAGGCGGGAGCGAAGCCACAGAAGAGAGGGAAGCCATCAAGAGAAGCAAGGGCTGCTGGGGGGGACTGCTAACCTAAAGAAGGCCCCCAGATGAGCCGAAGACAGCGACAAGCACCGGGAGAGCAGCGGGGAGGTCTGGAGCGGCAGACTGAGGCGGAGACAAACAAACAGAGCTGAAAGTAAGCTGGCTGGAACAATAGAGGGGAGGAGAGAAGAATCAAGAAGGAAGAGGCAAGGAAGCAGATGGCGGGGGAAGACATAGGAAAAGAGTACCCTGATGGCAGAGAGACTGGTGAGTGATACCCCACGCGCTGTGCCCCAGACCCCCCAGAACGAGAGCCCCAGGGGTTCTGAAGAGGGCAAAATCTACCAGGGAGGAAGGTGGGAGTAAGAGGAAGATTGGAAAGCAACCTGGGCCGCGGCAAAGGGAAGACAGAGGGGACCTGTAAACACAAACAAGCAGAAGACAGCAGAAAGTGATCTGGGAAAGTAAAGCAAAGAAAGAGGGGCAAGAGGGAGCCCCCAAAAAAGTGCAAGGGGAAGAGACAGGTTGGCAGAGGTGAGAGAGGAGGAAGCCAAGGCAGAGGCACTGAACAGGCTCCCTGCACACAGAACTGCCTGAATATAGGCTCCTAGCCCTGCACTGCCTGAACCCTGAAGCCCCCCTCGAAAGGTTAGAGCATTGGATCACTACCAGAACACAGACTAAAGACCAATCTGGTCTAAGTTGAAAATCAACACAGTGCCAGGCCAACAGGAGGATAAGCTCAAGATGGCCTCCAAGCAGACCAAACAAACCAAACTGACACACACAAAGGGAGCTGCACCCTCCCCAGCTCAACTCTCTACTCTGCTAGGAAGCACCCCACCCATCACCACCCCCACCATCCAACTATAAGCCCTCAGACCCATCTGCCAACCCATGCCTGCCCAACAGCACACATGATGCAGGAATTAAAAGAGACGATAGAGACGCTGGTAATAAGGATGGATGGAATGGATAGAAAATTGGATGCAATGGGCACAAGGATGGAAAAAAGGTGCATAGAAGCAGAACAGAAGATGGAGGAAAGATACAAAGACATAAAACAGTTGCTGGCGGACAAAGGTAGAGACCTAGAGAGAAAGTGGGAAGAACAACGCAGAGCGATGGCCACAGACCTGGACCGAATGAAGGAGGCAATGCAAGCACACTACAAGAGAATAGAGGATGAAATGGAGAAGAACCTCCAGGAAATCAGGGAGAATACAGAAAAGAGGATGGAAGAAGTGGAGAACCACATAGAGGGACAGATAGCAGAGATGAAAGGAGTGGCCCAAGACCAGTCCACCATGATGCAATACTGGCAAATGGCGTCTGCAATCAGGTTTAGAGGGTGGAAAGAGACAACAAACGAAACCCAAGGGGGCCTGCTTGGAACCTTTGTAGGGGCCCTGGCAACATTTCTGGGTAAGAAAACCGGAGAGATTGCGTGGCAATTCGATAGAATCTATAGAGTTGGCGCATGGAAGTCAGCAAACAGGCATCAACCAAGAGACGTGGTCATCCACTTCGCAACACAGGGATTCCGGAACCTCATCTCCGTCACTTCCTACAATAAGAGATTCTACATAGAGGAGGAGGAGGTGAAGGTACTGAAAGAGATCCCCCGGCGATGCTGAGAGACAGAAAGGACTACAAATTCCTGGTCAACGAACTGAGACCACGCGCTCTGCAATATCGTTGGGAAACCCCAACAGGGATGTCACTTCTCTATAGAAATAAAAGATACTACTTGAACTCGGTCCAGAAAGCCAAATACTTCCTTGAAAAGGAACTGAAGTCGGACGATCCTCAACCCACTATGAGGGAAGACGCAGAAAGACCACTGGAACGCGGAAGGGATCGAGACCAATGAGCAAACCATTCAGAAGCACAGACCGGTGCAGTAGCAGAAGAAAGGAATGGACCACCTCGAGATACGATGGCACTGAGAAGAGAGGGAAACAAAAACAAGGAAACAGGGCAGTCTGCGGAGGGCAGGCTACTAAGAACCACTACCAAATGCACAGACCAGCAAGACAAGACCCTACTACACAACATGAGCACCAACCCGGATATCATGGGAACGAGACCAAAGAAGAAATCAGGAGAAAGAACAGAAGCGGTCTTGCAAGAGTATCCTGAAACCGATGATGACAACTAAATATCTGACTTGGAATGTTAACGGACTAAACTCCCCCCAGAAAAGGAGAAAAATATTCCACTACCTGAACCAAGCTAAAAGCGATATAATCTGCCTACAAGAAACACACATCAGAGCGGCAGACCAGAAATATCTAACCAACTACAAACTAGGCACGCACTTTGTGGCAGCGGCACCAGGAAAAAAAGAATGGAATTGTTATATATGTAAAGAAACATGTAATAGCTAAGCTAATAGAGTCAGACCCCCAAGGTAGATACCTGGCAATTGAAATAACACAAGATGACAAGAAGATTCTGGTGATGGGCATATATGCACCAAATCAGCAACAAGGCAAATTCTACAAAAGGATACACAAGAAGTTAACACAACTCAACTACAGATCTTGCATTATACTGGGCGACTGGAACGGGGTCATAGCGACTGCCCTGGACAAAAAAAGGACTGCACCTAACCTGCAAAAGCACTCCAAGTTGCCTAAATCCTTCTTTGACATGACGGAGGACCTCGAACTGATGGACGTTTGGAGGGAAAGGCACGGCAAAGAACAAGAATTCACTTTTTTCTCAGATAGACATCAATCATTCTCCAGAATTGACTATATATTAACATCTAGCGACTTGCTAGTTTGTCTAAACATGGTGAAAATCCTACCCAAAGTACTAACAGATCACAACCCTGTGAAGATGGAATTAAGACATGGCTTGAAACAGAGGAGATCCTGGAGAATTAATGAAAACCTGTTTCAACATGAAGAAAAGGTGGCTGAATGCAAAAATGCTATGAAGGAATTCTTCAACATAAATATGAACAACGAAACACCTATAGAAATGATTTGGGACACCAGCAAGGCGTATATGCGCGGGATTCTTATGAACATGAATAACAGACACCGTCGCAAACAAGAACAAAAAAGAAAAGAGTTAGAAGACGAGATAAGTAAGAAGGAGCGGCTATTAATAAAAAGACCAGAGGACAAAATCACCAAAGAAGGAATCAAGATTCTAAGAAAGCAATTTGACATGTTGATGGCAGACCAAGTTGCAAGGAATATACAATATGCAAAACATAAGACATTCTGCAATGCCAACAAACCGGGTCGATGGCTGGCTTATACCATAAGACAGAAGCAGAAATCCCACATAATTGAAAAGATAGAGTACAAAGGCAAGGAAGAATTTCGACAGGAAACCATCAAGAAAGCCTTTACAGAGTTCTACTCAAAACTATACGCCGAGGAGAAGACACAAGACAAAGAGATAGATAAGTTTCTACAAGACGAAAAGATACTGGCAATCACAGTTGCACAAAGAGATGCCCTGAATGCTTTAATCACAAAGGAGGAAATACACTCAGTGATCAAACAACTGAAAAAAGGAAAATCACCCGGGACGGATGGGATAACAGCGACCTACTACAAGCATCTCCAGGAGGAGATGTTAGAACCCCTCAGAAAGCTATTTATCAACATACAAGAAGGAGGCAAAGTCCCACCGTCCTGGAAAACAGCCTACATCTTGTTAATCCCCAAGGAGGGGAAGGATAACGCACAACCTGCAAACTACAGACCCATCTCACTACTAAACACAGACTACAAAATCTTCGCAAAAATTTTGGCCAATAGATTAATGACTGTACTACAAAAAACAATACACCCGGACCAAAGGGGATTTATACAAGGGCGCCAGATGAAAACCAACAGCTGTTGAACATAATAGAGTACTTGGAAAGGCACAACTTGGAAAGGCACAACCAGGTACCAGCCACCCTTATGTTTGTGGATGCGGAAAAAGCCTTCGACAGACTGAATTGGCCGTTTCTGACGAACTTGGTCTGGAAGATGAAAATGGGAGCACAGTTTCTCAACTCCATACTGGCAATTTACCAGAAACAAACAGGCCAGATCATCGTTAATGGAGACCTAACGGACTCATTCAACATAGAAAGAGGCACGAGACAGGGCTGCCTGCTGTCACCCCTGCTATTTGTCCTAACGCTGGAGATTCTACTGAACAAGATAAGAGCGGCAGAGGACATAAAGGGCATACAGATTAGACAACAAGATTACAGACTATGTGCCTTTGCAGACGACTTGCTGGTGACAGTGTCGCAACCAGTACAGTCAGCAAGGAGATTGATGGAGATAATGGAAGACTATGGTAGGGTGTCAGGCTTCAAAGTAAATATATCAAAAATGAAGATGCTAGTTAAAAATCTAGACAACAAAGCAAAACAGGACTTGGAAAGAATAACGGGTTGTGAAATAGTCAAGAAAGTTAAATACTTAGGAGTGGACATAGAAACAATGAACGCGAAATTATACAAGAATAACTATGAGGTGCTGTGGAACAAGATACAAGCAGATCTGGAAAGGTGGAAAACACTGCGACTGTCCCTGCTGGGCAGGATAGCAGCAATAAAAATGAACGTCTTACCAAAATTCCTATTTCTCTTTCAAATGTTACCCATAATCAAAAAGGATATGGACTTGGACAACTGGCAGAAGGGCATCAGCAGATTTATTTGGGATGGCAAGAAACCGAGGGTAAAACTAAAAATCATCCAGGACACGAGGAAGAGAGGGGGACTAAAAATGCCCAATCTAAAGCTATACTACTACGCAGCGACATTGGTGGCGTTGAGTGACTGGATCAATATGACGAACGAAAGAATACTGAATGTGGAAGGGCACGGTCTACTATTCGGCTGGCACGCATACTTGGTGTACGACAAAAAGGTGGACAAGAACTTCAAGGAGAACCCACTATGAACCCCGTTGTTGTGGGTATGGAGGAAATCTAAGCACCTTCTACATGACAAGATCCCCATCTGGACGATCCCCGGACACGCAATAGGGGACGTAAACATATCCCAAGAGCAGGGAGTAGTGCCCTACAGTAAACTGGTACTGGAAGAAGAAAATGGGTTCTCCTTAAAGCCACAAACAACACTAGCAGATGAAGGAATAGGAGGTACCTGGCTATCATACCTACAACTGCAGTCAAGGTGGCATAAAGACAAGAAGAAGGGCTTATCCCGGACTGATGAGACTTTAATTGAACAGATTAGAGAGCAGGGGATCATGCATATCAAACGAGTGTACAGTGTACTAATAGAAATTGACTCTGAAACGGTGCTAGTCAAGAACTGTATGGTAAAGTGGGAACAAGACTTTGGACATCCGATCGCGATGGAAACGTGGGAGGAAATCTGGGTGAGAAATGTAGAATTTACGAAAGCGCAACAGCTAAGAGAAAACTTCTACAAGATGTTCTACAGGTGGCATCTAGACCCGAAAAAACTATCATACATCTATCCAGACACCCAGCCCAAGTGCTGGAGGTGTGGCGATGGGGAGGCTACATACTTTCACGTTTGGTGGACATGCAGAAAAATCAAAGCCTTCTGGAGGAAGATATGGTGGACACTCCAAACTATATTCAAAAAGCGTATTGAATTTCTACCTCAGGTTTTTTTGTTAGGGATCATAAAAGATTGCACTACCTCAGAGACGAGCTTATTTCTGAACTTGATCACAGCAGCCAGATTGTTGGTGGGACAATACTGGAAGAATCCAGAAATACCACCTATGGAAGAATGGACTTTGAAAGTAATAAATTTGGCGGAAATGGCGAAAATATCGGCATATTTGAAAGATCGCTCAAATGAACAATATTTGACAGACTGGAAACAGTGGATAGACTATATACAAGAGAAACACCAATCAAATAAAATGTATTTGGCGTATAGTTGAAGCTCGACGTGAAGAGTGAAGAATGTTTACCAAACCAGACGTTTACAAAGACTAATACCTAATGTTGTATTTTATGTTATATGATGATTGCTTCTTAATATGATCTTATACTTAATGTTGTTTGCTTTAATACTGAAAAAGCGGATTGAATTTCTAACTCAGGTTATTGAATTTCTACCTCAGGATCTTTTGTTAGGGATTATAAAAGATTGCACTATTACTGAGACGAAGTTAATTCTGAAGTGCGAATGAACAATATGTGATAGACTAGATATAGTAGATAGACCATATATAAGAGAAACACCAATCAAATAAAATGTATCAGGTGTATAGTCGAGGTTTGACATGAGGAGTGAAGAATGTTTACCAAACCAGACATTTACAAAGACTAATACCTCATGCTGTATTTTCAGGTCTTATGAGGACAGCTTCTTAATATGATCCCAGGTTTAATGTTGATTGCTTTAATATTGGAAAAGCGTACTGAATTTCTACCTCAGGTTATTGAATTTCTACCTCAGGATCTTTTGCTAGGGATCATAAAAGATTGCACTACTACTGAGATGAATTTACTTCTGAAGCTCGAATGAACAGTATGTGATAGAGTAGAAACAGTAGTTAGAACATATATAAGAGGAATGTTTACTAAACCAGACGTTCACAAAGATTAATCCTTAGTGTTGTACTGCAGGTTATATGATGATTGCCTTCTAATATGATCTTATGTTTGATGTTGATTGTTTCAATAAAAGAATTTTTAAAAAAAAGAAAGTTAAATACCTGGGGATATACTTAACAGCAAGGTCTGCGACATTAAAAAAAGATAATTATTTTAAAATATTAAAACAAATAAAATAAGATTCGGAAAGATAGAAAAAAAATTTGCTACAATTCACTCTTATTCTCTATTCTTATTCCCTTTTTGTCTTTCTTCATTTTATATTTAAAGCAGAAAACTAGTATGCTTCTGGTGAGCATCTTACAGAGATATCAAAGGAAAAGCAACTGAAATTATGATATTAAAACCATTACAAATTTCCACAATGCTATGTCTGTCTGTCTGTCTATCATCTTCTATCATCTAATTAATTTGGAACTGCACATTAAGTGCACTGAAAACTGTTATAAAAATTGATTATGCTAGCCAAGGAATATAAAGGTTGAAATCTTACAGACACAACTACAGGGCACCATATAAGTTAAATTCTTGATTTCCTATTTATAGTTATTATTATCACAAGTTTATTTACTTTTCCTTAGCATCATGCTTTAAATGCGTAACTTAGAACTTCAGAGTGCCTCTTTCATAGCTGCCTACAAAGAGCTATTTCAGAAGTTCATTCTAGCAATAGAATGGTAAAAGGAGATCAAATGTATAAATGTCTTCAGAGAATATCATACAGTTTGAGTAGATTAAAATATGAACCTCTGTAGAGCATTAAGAGAACCAGAGTGTCAGAATCCAATTATATTTCATCTCTAGTTATTGACTATGGAAAACCCCATTTCTGCCGTCTCTGGATTCTGTCATACTACGAAGGGGAAGGGGGATGAGCAAAGGGGTTTTATGGCTCTCACTTCCTTCGGTACAACTTCAAAAGGATTGAATGTGGATATTACCAAAAGGACTAACCATAACAATAGGGCCCTCCTCTCTGAAGTCTCCCTTCCGCCGGCCGTGAGGAAAAAGGGGGTGGAAATGTAACGCCTGGGACTGTCGCTGGAAGGACGGTGGGGGGGGCTGCTTGGGACCACTTAAAACCTTGAATGGGAGGACTTGGGCCCCAGGTCCTGTCTAGAACGCCTGCAACTATCTTCTCTTAATAAAGATGCCTGTTGGAAGAAATATTCCAAGAGTTCTGTCTTCTTAAGATGCAAAGTGGGGTGAGTCCTTACACAGAGACACCATACTTTCAAAAGGCCAAATTGAATTCCTTCAATTAAAAAGTATAGTATGTACATGAAAATGTGAAAGAATAGGGGAAATTAGCATTTTTTTGTTGGGGGTGGTTAAACATAGCTTAATGTAAGTCAATGAATACACAGAAAATGTTTTAATAGAAATTACTTTCATAAAAGATGGTGTTCAAAATTATTTTTGCCTGTAAATGTTAGGAGAGTGAATTAGGATAGGAGGAGGAAGGTATTGTTGGATATGTTCACCGCCTTGACTTATTTGTAAAAATAATAAAGGCAGGATACAAATAAATAATTCATTTTTTAAATTTTGTATGCTTTTTATATATTGTGTGCAATTAGTTTGTGTGTATCTGTGTGTATGTGTTTTGTTATATAAGAATGACCATGGGAGACCAGGCCTAGAGATGCTGCCTAAAATACAGTTAGATAAGAGGCAGCAGAGTCTGCATCTTGAATATGGACAAGGCAAGAGGCTCAGAAGAGACCCTCTCTAATTTCTTGACCTGTAAAGGAGACAAGGGGAGAACTGTACTTTCAGATTTGCAAAACTCTGTTAATATAGCCTTACAATGAAATAGAATTATTTCATCTGGTTGTACTTCCTGTTTGGTTCATCTGGTAAGGCTGACAATATGTGTGTGTCATGTCCATGCACTTTTTTCAGAATGATTTGGAGAATTGCTTTGGATCCTAGATGAACAGTACAGCATCCTTTGAAGTCTTGGCCCTGCGTAGGCAAGCCTTCAATTCACCATGGTGGGTCCTTCACGATAGCCGAATTAATGAGACACATGACAAGCACATTTCTCTGGGTGAAGCAACTACTGACAAAAGGCTGCCTTCCCTTTTATTCCGTTACAATGGGCGGTTACACAATGCATCACATGGTTACAAACAGCCAATGACAATGTTATACTTCAGCCAATGACAAGGCTACACTGCAGGGCCACCCTGTGGCCAATGGATTCAAATCTTGGTACAACGTCCATCCACCTATTAGCCCCCCTTATTTCCTGTTCCTAGGCCACTATGGCCTTTGTCCTTTGTTCCAAAGCACATGGCTTGTTCCTCTGATGTGGCCAATGGATTCCACCTCTTGGCTCCGCCTCCATTTCCTGTTGCTCCAAAACAGCATGGTAAAGTCACATGGTACAGTCTCTTTGTCCCAAGCCTCATGCATCACAACATATTACAACAATCCTTTAAAAAAAAAGGTAAAAGTTTCCCCTGACCAAATGTGTCTCACTCTAAGGGGTAGTACTCATCTCCGTTTCTTAGCCGAGGAAACCAGCATTGTCTAAACATGCTTCCATAGTCATGTGGCTAGCATGATCCTTTATTACACATTAAATCAAACTCAATTTATTTTAAGCTTCTGAGTTCACCAGGAGCTAAAGTTGTTCTTCTAAGGCAGCGGTTCTCAACCTATGGGTCGCGACCCCATTTGGGGTCGAACAACCGTTTCGCAGGGGTCGCTGGACACCGCGGTCCGCCATTTTGTTTTTTGCTTTTTTTGGGTTTTTTTTCGTCGTGGGTGCGCCGCGCATGTGCGGATCGGCCCGTTGTGGTCCGCCATTTTGGTTTTTTTAATTTTTTTGTTTTTTTTGTCACGCGCGCCGCGCATACGCGGATTGGCCCATCGCGGTCCGCCATTTTTTAAAAATTTTTTTATTTTATTATTTTTTTTCGTCGTGCGCACGCCACGCATGTGTGGTTTGGGCCGTCGCGTGCGCCGCGCATGCGCGGATCGGACCGTCGCAGTCCGCCATTTTTTTGGGGGGATTTATTTTTTATTTTTATTTTTTGATTTTTTTTGTTCTAAGGAATCCACTTATTCAGCTTAAAGTAACTCTCTTTGAATGGTATGATCCTGAACTGAGGATCCTCTACAAGAATAAAGCTTACTGAAGGTCGATATGGCATTATATCAAGAAAGATCTAATACATTAGAATAAAGAATACAGAAAGATGAAGTGGAGAAATTTAAGTTGGTGGTTACACAAAAAACAAAAAAGGTGGGTTTGCCATGATAATACATATTTTCTTTTTGTTGCGCATGATAATAAATGCAAGGAGGCTGCTATTTTATTGTGATTATTAAATCTTTTCGAAAAAGATACAATTCCTTTAATTAATATTTATGGCCTCATTTCGATGTTTGTGACATAGGCCAGGACTGTCTAAGCCACCTTGTCTTTTTTAACCTATGAGTTTTGGATAATTGATGGGCATTTTAATGTAATGAGTCATTTCCTTAATTGACAATTGGAAAGAAGTCATTAGAACAAGAACAATTAAACAAAAACACTACTTTTTATTGTCTTCATTTGTTACTTATGCCTTCCAGATATTTTGAAGAAAGTGAAATGTGCCAAGTATTCAGTGAATAAACTGTTGATTTTTATTTGTTTGTTTGCAAGGGAGATCTAATTTAATCCCCTTTTTTCTTGGAGAGATTTTTACAGTCTGTTTTTTCTCATTTTTCCATTGTTTGATCTGAATTTGGAAAGTAAGTGCATGTAATTAGGCAGAACACTAAAATTAATTATCTCAATATGTGCAAGTAAAAAGTAAATAATAATTCTCTTTAAGAACAGATGTTGGTTTTTATTGATAAAATTGAATCTTCTATACCAAAATTAATATATTTAGCTGATGAATCTTGAATCTTTTCTAGGTGTAGTATTACACCTAGTATTAAAATTTGGTTTTGTGAAGTAGCTTCAAATGTCAGTTGGGGAAGAAGACTTTAAATTTCTAGATTTTTCTCATAAAGAGATCTTTTTCTGTCTCACATTAAGGGATGGCAAGCCTTGTCTTGAAAATTTAGTCCCTACTATCACAAATTGGCATATATATAAAACTTGATGACATGATAACAGTGTTCCAATATCTAAGGGGCTGCCACAAAGAAGAGTAGGTCATTCTATTCTCCAAAGCACCTGAGGACAGAACAAGAAGCAGTGGGTGGAAACTAATCAAGGAGAGAACCAATCTAAAACAAAGGAGAATTTCCTGATATGAGACAGTCAGTGGAACGACTTGCCTCCAAAAGATGTGGGTGCTCCATCACCATAGGTTTTAAAGAAGAGATTAGATAGCCATTTGTCTGAAATGGTATAGGGTCTCCTGCTTGAGCAGGGGTTGGACTAGAAGACCTCCAAGGTCCCTCCCAACTCTGTTATTCTGTTATATGACAAACTTTGGAATGAGAGGGTATTGAAATAAAATACCTTAACAAGTATGGAATTTTTCTATTTTCTGTATTATTTTGTATGGAAGGAAGTCAGGCAACTTCATTCCATCTGCAATTTGGCCTCTGTGATTATGCTGTTAAGGGGAAATTCAAACCAGAAAACAGCAAGCAATCTTTTTATTGGAGAATCTATAGACTGGGCTATAGACTGTAGGTAGTAATTATACTTTAAAAAAAGCTAGCTCATTTTAAGAAACAAAATAAAATTAGTAGGCAACAAATACTGATATTTAATATTTCTGATTGGTGTAGCCTTCATAGTTCCAGAGAAATAGGTGCAATGAAAATTGAGAGATTGCAGAAATTCTGCTTAAAAACTATAAAACAATGGCAAAAGAGTTTAGCTCTTCAGAATTAAAAGTCATTTGTTGGAAAGGCCAATGCTTAAGCCAGTGTTTGGATAGAAATGGCAAAGAATCTTTAAAAACCTATATGGTTCTGGGACTGGGTAGCTTGAAGACTTCCTGTCTGAAGTGAATCTGCCCAACCAATGAGGTTAGAGAGCAAAGCATCACTGGGGGTTTGCCCCTAAGGGAATTCAGCTAAATCTTCTCACTTGTCTCAAGCTATGTGTAAGGCCCCACTTCAACCCACATCTTAAGAAAGCAGAACTCTTGGAAACAATCTCTTCCAACAGGAACTTTTATTAAGAGTAGTTGATAGCAGGCATAATAGACAGGATCTGAGGGATTCCCTTACAGATCGATGCTTTAAAGTGTCCCTAAGCACCCACCCTACAGTTCTTCCGGGTGATTCAGACTGGCAAATTCCTAGGTGTTAAATCCAGGAAAGATAACATCAATCCGGCTCTGTTGTGCACAATCGTTCAACAGCTCTCCACACCTTATTTTGATGATGGAGAAATAAACCAGATCCCGGAGGTCTATATCTTTTCACCCCCCTTTTCCTAGCTGCCCGGTAAGGAGGAGAAGTTCAGAGACGGCATAGGATAAGAGGCAAATTGTTACATTGTAATGGTTAGCAGACATGAAGGCGAATAAACAAAAGGTTACTTTGTAGTGAATAGAGGAAGTGAAAGTAATAAACGCACATGCATATCCCCCTCCCCCTTGGAAGTATGGTAGGATCCAAGGAAAGGTAAGAGTTGGTTTTAGATCAGAGAAGATAGATAGAAAAGAAATATAACTGGATTCTGACATCGTGCCCCCCTTAAAAATAAGAGAGATCCACCTGTAGATACCTCCTAGAGTCTAGAATTTCTTTTATCTCAAAATGTTGTTCTCCTTCCACCATGATTGGAGATGGGGGGGATTTTTGGCCGTAAGGGTGACTGTTGTTCTCTTTTCAGCAAGCTGCAGTGAAAAATTGGGTGTATTTGCCTGAGATTTTTGGGTAATTCTAATTCTACTGTTACTGGGTTTATGATTCTTTTAATTGGACAAAGTCCTATATATTTTGGTCCACATTTTTTACAGGGTTGTAGGGTATTTTGTAGACAAATATACCATTTCTCCTACAATGAATGGTGTGGGTTCAACTCTTTTTTATCTGCTTGTGCTTTGTGCCTAGCTTCGTCTAAGTTCGAGCATTCTGATTGACCGTTTCCTTGAGGATGATGACTAGATGATAGTCCCTGAGTGGTTCCAAAGAGGGATAAAAATTCCTTCCAAAATGCTGACGTAAATTGTACTCCCCTATCAGATATGATGTGTTGGGGTGCCCCATGCAATCTGTAAATGTGCTGCACGAAACCTTTCGCTAAGGCTTTTGCAGTGGGAATCTTTTGGCAAGGGATAAAGTGCATCTGTTTGGAAAACAAGTCCGCAACCATCCAGATGACAGTGTTTCCATTGCTTTCTGGTAATTCCACTTTAACATCCATGGTTATTTCCCTCCAGGGGGCTGAGGGACTCACCACTGGTTGTAACAGTCCAGGCAATTTCCCTTGCAACCTCTTAGCAGTTGTGCACATTGGGGAGCTGGCCACGTAACTTTCTATGTCCTTTTTCATGGATGGCCACCAAAATTGCCTTTTTATTAAGTGGAATGTTTTTACAAATCCAAAATGCCCTGCTGATTTTGTGTCATGGCAAAGCTGCGTGAATGTGACCCTCTGGGTGGTTGGTATATATATCATTTCCCCCATCTATGGCAGTCCATCCTTGACTGTGCAGACGTGTCTATTTTTCTTGAACCATTCATCTGTTTCCAAAGCTTTCCGGAATTTGATTCCGGTTTGGCTACCCAGCTGTGGCTTGGACTCTGGTGGTTATTGGCACTGCCAATTCTGATTCCGCAATAAATGGTTTAGAATTGGTGGCTCATGTGTTGTTATATTGGGGCATGTGAGACAGTGCATCTGCCAAGAGGTTCTTCCAAACCGGCAAGTGCTTGAGAGTAAAATGGAATTGATGAAAGTGCTGGGACCAGTGGGCTTGCTTGGGGATGAGCATCCTAGGTATTTTCAAGGCTTCCAGGTTTTTGTGGTCTGTCCATAACTGAAAAGGGATTTTATTCCCTTCAAGGAACTGGCGCCATGTAAGGAATGACCAACGTATCCCGTATGCCTCTTTTTCCCACATGGGCCAGCGCTGTTCTGTTTCTGTGAGTTTCTTGGTTGTATACGCACATGGATGAAATACCCCTTCATTGTTTTCTTGTAATAGTACAGCCCCCACTGCCACACCACTTGTGTCCACCTGTATTACGAAGGGCTTATCCGTGTCAGGATGCCTCTGTATGGCTTTGGTAGAAAAAGTCTCTTTAATCTCTCAAATGCCGCTTGGCATTCCATTGTCCATTTTAGTGATTGGCTAGGTTTCACCGAGGATGCTCCCTTTGTTTTTAGTAAGTTTGTGAGGGGCAGGGCTATCTCGGCAAATGAGGGGGTGAATTGGCGGTAAAAGTTTGCGAAACCCAGGAAACTTTGCAGCTGCTTCCTTGTGCAAGGTGGTGTCCATTCTAGTCCTGCTCTGACCTTCTCTGGGTCCATTTCAATGTCCTGTGGGGATATGCAATAACCCAAGTAGTCTATTCTTTCCTGGTGGAATTCACATTTCAATAATTTGGCATATAGGTGGGCAACTCGCAGTTAATTTAAAACTACTCTGACTAGTTTGACATTTTCCTCTTTGGATTTGGTCAAGATAAGGATGTCATCTAAATAAACCAGGACCCCCTTAAATAGGTGCTCCCTTAGTACCTCATTAATTAATTGCATAAATACTGCGGAGGGTCCTTGTAGTTCAAACGGCAAAATGTTGAATTGGTAGCACCCCATTGGACAGTTAAATGCGGTTTTCCATTCATCCCCATTCTTAATTCTAATGTGGTAATATGCATCGCTTAGATCTAGTTTAGTGAAAATTCTTCCTTTCGAGAGGTGGAATAACATGTCCTTCATGAGGGGTAGGGGGTATAGGTTGCTTTCACTGATTGCATTCAATAGGCGGTAGTCCATGCACAAGCATAAAGTGCCATCCTTCTTTTCTCTAAGGAGGACCGGGGCTGCTACTTTGGGCTTGGCAGGTTCAATAAACCCCCTTTCTAGGTTTTTATTTATGAATCTTTCCATTTCCTCCTTCTCCTTAGGGCTCATAAAGTATAGTCTGGGCTTCAGGAGTTTTGCCCCAGGCTTGAATTCTATGGCATAATCCGTGGGTCAGTGAGGGGGGAGCTCATCCACCCTCTCCTCACTGAAAACCTCAGCAAGGTCTCAGTATTCCTCTGGTATTTTGGGTAGCCCCTTTTATTCTCCCATTGATGCTTTCTCCACTCTTAATTTTGGTAGGGCTCCTTAGAGCAGGGTTGGTTTCAAGGAATGACACTGATTTCATCAGACTGATCACTCAGACACATTATTTTCTTTTCCTCCACACACTGGGCATTAAAATGTTAGTAAGCAAATACATAAATAAATAAATAACTTGATGTTAGATTAAAAAAATACTTGATGTTCACCATTGATTTAGATGTAAACTTCAAATCTATCAGTCACTGTAGTAGGACAGGCTGAGCCTGGGGCTGAATCAAGAGAGGAATTAGCTTGGAATCATTATGTTCTCACAAAGAGTCTAAGTTCAGCCCCTCTTGAATTCTGTTAAATCTTAGCTAGCACCAGTGTAGTGCTGACCATAAGTTTATTAGATTCCTGTGTATAGGCACGCACAATAAATCAGTTTAATTGGAACTTATTGTGTGGTCCCAATTCTTCGTACCTGACAGATATTTTGTCTGGATATTTGGGATGAACAAATGCCTTAAAGTGGCAATCAGTGGCCCTTACTTCATATCAGGTTGCCCCTAGGTAGGCAAATGACTTCTCCAAAACACTGTGACTAAAAAGCCCTTTAGAAGCATTAGTGTAAGTAGTATTCTCCATACAGTCATAGATTTTGTATTAATTAGCCTCCTTTGAATTAACCTGAATTTGAGGTTCCCTAAGCCAAAGAAAATATGCACTTGTCAAGTTGCTGTGTAGCAGACAGTGTGTATTAGGGATTAGGCAATATCCTTTACAAAAAAGAGACAGTTAATCAGTGGCAATTGGTGACCTCATCTGATAGGAAGTAGTTTATCTTAAGACACAAACATATTTTTCTTTTTTATTATATATGCTCATTTCCAACAGCAATCTTAGCAATCATAATTTGTATATGAATTATAGATGAGATAAGCTTTCAGTATATATTTTTATACCCTGAGTTGTCTATTAGTTCCAAGACAAGGGTATGTGACGTTTTACAAATCTCATCATTCATGACCCTTTATGCATCTTATGCTGTTATTGATTGGAAAATAAGATTTTTCCATTTTTTTTTCTCTGAATTAGCATCCAGGAACCTATGCATCAGAAAATGTTTCCATGATATTTGAGTAAATCAGCATGTGATTATTCTGAAGAAGAAAAAAGTGACATTAGAATAGCACTCACCTTTTCTCCCCCCCCCCAGCAGTTTCTTGAGCTTGGTGAATTTTACTGAAAAATACTGTGACAGTTCAATGTGTGAACGTTTCATGTAGAGAGAGAAAGATACTACTGTCCATCAGTGGCAGAAAGGAATTATGAATATTATCTCTAATTCTTTATCTGTGACTTTTGTTTTTGAGAGAATGAAACAATTCAGCTGCAATTTATCAACCATTTATAACAGTGGTTCTCAACCTTTTTAATGCCGTGACCCCCAACCAGTTGTAAGTCGAGGACTACCTGTATTTCCCTGCCCGGGAGCGCTGTGCATGCGTGGTGCTGCCCCCTGCGCCGGCCGAGGCATTGCTGGCAAGGGGCAGCGACGGCACAGGGCGACCACCGCTGGGCCACCAGCTGGCCCATCCCAAGGGAGGTAAGGCACCCGCTGGGCCCCACGCGTGCCAGTAACCCTCCCTGAGCCCGCTGGCCTCCCACCTCCCACCCCTGGCCCTCTTTTACTTACATTTTTAGTAGTTGCTCAGCAGGGAGGGGTGAAAACTTCCAGACAGCTCGCCTTCGCTGCAGACAACTTGCAGCACTGTTTGCAGACTGGGACTTTTGGCAGGCTCAGCAGGGCAGAGACAGCCTGGACAATTCTTATTGGCTTTTGAAAGCCAATAGAATAAGAGGGAGTAGCACAGCTAAGGAAAGGGGGGGGAAATGGCGGACTGCGTTTGGCGACCCCCATGAAATGGTCATTCGACCCCAAATGGGGTCGCGACCCACAGGTTGAGAACCGCTGATTTATAAGCTGATAATTGCACAACTTTGTGTAGACTAGCAACTCCAAAGTCCTTGTATCTTTGCAGTATCCACAAATGTGTTATATATATAAATATTTATTAAAGCAATCAACATTAAACATAAGATCATATTAAGAAGCAATCATCATAGAACATAAAATACAACATTAGGTATTAGTCTTTGTAAACGTCTGGTCAATCCTCAACTATACGCCAGATACATTTTATTTGATTGGTGTTTCTCTTGTATATAGTCTATCCACTGTTTCCAGTCTATCATATATTGTTCATTTGAGCGATCCTTCAAATATGCCGATATTTTCGCCATTTCTGCCAAATGTATTACTTTCAAAGTCCAATCTTACCCAATCATTTATAAATATTGAACAGCAAAGAAGAATCCTAAAATATGCCACTCAACACTTATCTATAGAGATTCTGAGTCATCCAAGTCATGATTGTCCCTAAGATGCTTTTTTTAAAAAAATGTTAACTGGACTATCTTTGTTTTTCATTGGAGACGTTTAGCTCCTCATCCAAGAAGCTTCTTCAGTTCTGAAACCAGAACTGAAGAAGCTTCTTGGATGAGAAGTGAAACATCTGCAGGTAAAAACAAAGAAAGGCCAGTTGCCTTTTGAAAAAAAGCACCTTTGGGACCACTCAAGACTTCTTTCCAGTCTGACTGTCTCAATAAAAATATTGTTACCTGATGCTGTTAGAAAATCTAACTAACTGAGCCAGTCATTGGATGTATAGAATGTTATATATTTATTTTTAAAAACTGTACTTGTTTATATTTTTTCTTACTTTTTCTTTCTAATCAGTTCATGCAACTAAAAGAATAAATCTCAGAGAAAATTTTAGCCAAATCTACATTGGCTAATTTTCTTTGAAGGTATCAACAAACTGCTTTCTGATCCTTTGAAATAAATTGTGCAGCACTTGAAAAGCAAAACAACAGCAACCCCAAAACTATACTTGAATTCAATTTCATCTATTGTACCGCTAGTGGTATATCTAATTTGAAGTTATTCATTTGGAACTCTTTATAATCTATTTGTATCCTTATAATACTGTCATCAAAACTGCTCACCTGGCTCCTTCTTGTATTTGAAAATAATTCCCAATACAATTAGACATGCACAAAAAGTTTTTCATAGTTGTTGTGAAAATAGAAATACTCTGGCATTGTGAGAAGAGACTATTTCTATTTGCCTGTCCTTGATCCAAAATATGCATGTTTCTGTGTAAGATAAATCTGACATATGCATGTGTTCATTCACTTTTTAATTTGCTGAATTTATATTCACAATGTGTTGACAGTATAAGGAAAGTTTGTGCAAACTTTGGTTTTGAAAAAGCTGTGAATGGAAAAAAGATACAGATATTTCAAACAGATTTTGGATAAAGTACTTGGAGTAATTTCATAGATTAAAGCAAGTTATTCTGAGGTTACAGCCAACTCTGCATTACAGAGATTTACACAAAACAAGCATAACCTTCTGCAGCTTTTCTTTTCCTGCTACAAATGAAACCCATAAAATCTTCCCAAAACTTGTGCTTCATAATGCATTGACATCATAGCAATATTTCCACCAGGATTTACTTCACAGCTTCCTTGCTGAGAGCCTTTGGATGAATTATTGATTTCTGTCTTTAGGTCATCTTCTTTATTCTGTTGCATTTGAGGCAGTTAACAATGAAATCATATTATTTCCTATATGTAATAATAAAGATGCAAATCCAGAAAGACCCTAAAATCACAACAAAATGGAACTGACTTGGCACAGTAACACAACATGAGAAATCTTGGCTCAATCATAGAAAAGCAACCCAGTATTCAATTGCTATTATTTTATTAACATTTTATTTATTATTAAATTTATATGCAGCTCATCTCACTATAAGGCGATGGTTATGGCCATCACCTTAACTTTTTTTTGGCTTCCTCAGATACCCTTGCCTTTCCTCATTCATTCTCTTTTTGCTGTTTGCGTTGGAAGAACAGAGAGAAATATACTTAAGTGCTTTTTGTGTAACTGTAATTTATAAATAAGAGAGTTTAGTTAGTATGTAGATAAGGGATCCCTTAATTTTATAAATCAGGTACTTATTTCACAAATAGTTATTTTAATCAGTACAGTAATTAGGCTACATCATTGGCCAAGTGTGATTAGACACACAAGGAATTTGTCTCTGGTGCAAAAGT
The DNA here is from genome assembly GCA_034064705.1 of Bothrops alternatus. NCBI lineage: Eukaryota > Metazoa > Chordata > Lepidosauria > Squamata > Viperidae > Bothrops > Bothrops alternatus. Next base: position 4,290,337 of record JARGCV010000009.1, on the reverse strand, counting down.
TCTCAGTATACATGCAGAGCAACAGAGTAATAATAATTATAATAATGATTCCAAAAAGAGGGTTTAGTAAAGATGAGAAGGATAATAAAAATACTACAGCCATACAGTATGGGTACATACACTTAGACATAAGATAATACTATGAGAATTAGGTGTTCAGAAGAGTGATGGCACAAGGGAAAAAACTGTCTCTGTGTCTACTTGTTTTGGCAGACAATGCCCTATCGTGGGGTCCTGAAGAGAGGAGTTGAAACAGTTTATGTCCAGGATATAAGGGATCTTTAAATGTTTTCTTAGCCCTCCTTTTGACCTGTGCAATATACAGGGCTTCTTTGGAAGGCAGGCAGGTTGCAATAGTTTTTTCTGCAGTCCTAACTATCCATTGAAGTATGTATCTGTTTTGTTTGGTTGCTACGTCAAACCAAATAGAAATACAAATGACAGACCCAATAATTCCTCTGTAGAACTGTATCCACAGCTCCTGGGGCAGTCTGAATTTCCTGAGTTGTTGCAGGAAGAACATTCTTTGCTGTTCCTTTTTAATTACAGTTCTAATGTTAGGTGTTCATTTCAAATCCTGACAGATTATAGAACCCGAAAAAATTGAAGGATTCTACTGCTGATACTGTGCTGTCAAATATAGTAAGAGGTGGTAGAATAGAATGTCTTCTTCTAGTATCCACTACAGTTTTAAGCATGTTCAGCTCTAGATTGTTCCGGCTGCACCACAGGGCTGGTTGTTTAATCTCCTGTCTAAATGCAGACTCATCACTGTCTCAAATGAGACCAATGACTGTTGTATCATCTGCAAACTTTAGTATTTTAACAGAGGTTCCTTGAAGATGAAGTCATTGGTATATTATAGAGAGAGAAGAGCAATGGAGAGGGGCACTTGTGCTAATTGGCCAGATACTCAGTGTGATTTTCCCTAGCTTCACCTGTTGTTTTCTATCTGTCAAAAATTATTATTTAGTTTCATTTTGTCCTGGCCCTGCTTTTTTTGAAGGGTGGATTTTGGCAGCCATGTATATGCTTAAAACTATGACACAAGTCATATTATATGATTTTTGAGAAGAAAAAGTATTTTAAAAAAAGGTTCAAGGAGAGGAAACCTTCCCAAAATGGTTTCAGCTAAAATTGGCAATCTTAATTTGATAAAATGAAAAACAGGGACTTTTCACGGTTTTTTGAATGCACATCTCTGCCTGCTTTACTACTGGGGGGACCAAATTGAGGGTTATCTTCCTTTGGAGTAAATATGGCTTTCAGGAATGATAGATAAAAACACATTTATTGTGCATACACATAAACAAGAGCATGCAGGCTTGCTCTGGCATCCATATTCCTTGTGGAATACTTTTTATATTGTGAGGGATCCATTACAAAAGAAGTATTTTCTATAGGACAATGGGAAGAAAAGATATATGTTGTATGAAGGAGTCCTTAAGGACTGCAAGCCTACTGTGCAATAATTGTCCATTGAAGACCCCCTTTCTTCTCTATGGCTGTGGGGCTCTGGGCCTCCTAGGCTGCTATTGTAATTGCCAGAGAGACTGGAAAGGTCTTGTCCAGGTCTCTTGTCTTTTTTTATTTCTTACTTTTGTGGAGTGTGTCAGTCTTGTGGAAGATCAAATGCACATCTTGCACTCTATTTCTTTCTTCATTACAAACTAATTTTTTTTTCTTTTAAGACTTGGCATTAGTGGTTCTGAACTCATGGAAGAGGGAATGGCTTGCTTGTCTAGGTTCAACTGGGCTTAAGTAAGTACAATCCCCCTCTTATGATGGTCCTTTCCAAGCAGCCTGACTTCACCCCCACCCACCCCAGTTAAGCAAGCAAGATGTTTCACCATCCCAACTGCTTTGGAGCAATGCTGGTTGCTTGAGAGCAGGTGAGACCAGAGCAGCAGGAAGCTGGGAGAAGTAGGAACAACAGTAATCCACCCTAAAAGTGAATCCAGTAGGGACCTGCTTCACCAACTGCTGCCTAGGAAGGAACCACATTATTTTCTGCTTATATACCAAGACTGTCAACCTCTGTACAAAAGTGCATTTTCAAATCTGGGGGCTACAATTTTGAAATGATTGCATTTTTCTCCTATCACAAGGATGAGCAGGTTGTGTGGAAAGATACTATTAGAGATCTGGGGGGGGGAGAGTCATGTGGCAGATTGTTTAATACATGTCAGTGTAGTCCAGGGGAAGGGGAGACATTGGGGAAAAGAAACCTTCTGCCTTATTTAACTTACTGTAAAGGAAGCTAGGAAAATCCTGTTATACTGTAGTGTCTAAGAATCTGTATTTATCACAGGTTAGCATAAATCCTTATGGAAATTCACATTGTTTTTGCTTGATGTTACCAGCTATGTGAGGGTCTGATCACACGTTTATCTTTTTTTCTCCTCTTGGATGACTGAAAACTATCAGAGCATGATTTTGAGAAGAAAAAAACATTTAAAGGATAATAGTTAACCTGCTGGTCTTTTTTGCTGGTTCTCTAGCCAACAATTTTAAAATATTAAATAATAATAAAATAGATGCATACTACATGTCTTGGAGGCTGAATCGAGAGTTTTCTAATTTTTGTTATGAAATTTTTGGAGACGTCTTGTTCTTTCATGAAAATGCAGGATGTACCTAGCTCCTTTTTTTCTGTGCAGGAAAGGCCAATAAGACGAGATTAGATTTTTCCTCATAAAGCCTGCTCATGCAATGCATGTCCATTTTCTGTTTCCAACACAACTTTTTTCCCCCTTGAAAACTCCTCCACACAGAAAAAAAGTACTCATTAAGCTTCTTTATGAGGCATAGAGCAGTGCTATGAGCTTAAATACTACAAACCACTGATTTCTTCAGGGACTTTTATTTTCATTGCACAATCCCCCCTCTTCATATGTTCATGCCCATCCCAGCACACTAGTCTGCTGGGCATATGTGAGGTGGATGTGGGATTTTGACATAGGTTAGTTTTGAGAAACAGCCTAAAAACCAGCATGAAAAATACAGATAGTTCTCGACTTATAACCATTTGTTTAGTGACTGTTCAAAGTTACAGTGGCACTGAAATAAATGACTTATGACTAGTTCTCATACTTACAACTGTTGCAGCATCTCCAGGGTCATGTAATCAAAATCTGGGCACTTGGTAGCTGGCATGTATTGAAGACAGTTGCACTGAACCCAGGATCATAGGAGGACCATTTAAAACCTTTCCAGCCAGCTTCTGTCATGCAAAGTCAACGGGGGATTTGCTTAACGACCGCATGATTCACTTAACAGCTACAGTGATTCACTTAACACCTATGGCAGGTCATAAAATGGAACAAAACTCACTTATCAACTGCCTTGCGTAGCAACTGAAATTTGTAGGTCAGTTGTGGTCATAAGTTGAGAACTGTCTGTAAATACACAAAGCGCTTAGCAATATGATTGATGCAAACAGCTTGGCTGTATCTTTCCAGAAACCTGACACCCTCCCCAGTTGCACTATACTGTAAGTCCAATCAAATGCTATAAAAACTCATAAGCAGAAGTTGATGAATGACCGTCCTGTTGTTTGCAGGCACCGTAATATCTTTTCATAAAGCTTTCTATGTTAGCTGGTGAAGATCTTTCTGTGTGTCCTGAGGATTATATTTCTGCTCCAACTTTGAGGCCTGCATGATATGCATGTTCTAACTCTAAACCTAACCCTTGACTATCATTCATTTCTTTAATGTAACAGGAGAGTCATGTTATGATAGCCAAAAATTCAGAAAGACACTGTTTTAATACTAACACATTTTATTATACAGCATAAGTTTTATGAGGTGGCTTGAATCCATCCATTAAGCTACTCCATGTATCTAAGGCTTGGCTGGCTAAATCCTGTGTCTTATATTAAAATGCTTGAATATCTTAAAAGCTACTACTGGATTCTGAAATTTGGCATTTCCTCACTGTACCTGAGATAGCTAAATTTGTCAAGTGATCCCCTGAGAATATTTTGGCTCAAATCGATTTATTTATTTATAAAATATCTGCTCTTCATTATTACCATACTAACATCAAAGCATAATACAAAATAGCATTAAAAGCCATAGCATTATAACATCTTAAAACCAAGACAACAGGAACGAAGAAATGCATAGCAATATAGATTCAATTAAAAGCCTAGTGAACAAATTAAGATTATATCTGGTTCTGAAAACTTCTAAGGCTTAGTGACAACTTTAACCATATAATTTTCTCATGGTATTATATCTGCCATGACTCATGCAAGTTATCCCTTATTATTGTGGTTGAAAGCGGATCACATACGTTCGGTAGTCACTCATGTCATTTGATCATATGATTCTGTTTTTCTCTCTATCTATATATACAGTATATATATGAAATAAAACAGAGAATGTTGAATGGCCCTAAAAGCAGCTTTGTATTTTAATCATGTGGTGGGATTTGCAGTATTATAAATGCATATCAATGCCCAAGGCAGAAACATCCTGCAGAATCTGAAAGGTATATATAATATTGGTTGTGTCTTGCATGGAGTTATTTTTGCCTTTTGGCAAAAGGTATGTACTATATAAACTCTGTCACATTCTTTAATTAAGGTTTTCCCCTCTTTCTGTTGTTACAGCAGCCTTACTGTTGCTTCTCTCCAATATAAAATCTTGACTTGAAGGTGGGAATGAACATTGTCCAGGCCAAGCAAGATCCAGGTGCAGAATCCAAAGTCATACATGATTTGCTGGGAAGGGACAGTTGAAGTCTAAATGAGTCTGGATCTGATACTGAATAACAGCTGCACCTGTTTCTTCTGATTATATCAGGGAAGGTCTGTGCCCAAACTTAGCAAAATCGAGGCAAGTTAACTTGCAATCTTGCCACTGAGCTTCCACACTTGAGACCCAGAAACCTAAGAGCCAGTAGCCTTTTTCTGTGGCTATTGTTCACATCTCCCATCTCCGAGGGCTCAGCCTTCATCTTCCAAAAGCCATTTAAAATGGGAGAGCTTTCTCATTCTCACCCATATTCAAGCATCTTTCTCACACCCTTCTTTCTGTGGCCTTCTTTCCCCATTGCCACAGTAGCCCAACATGGTGTGTGTGTGTGTGTGTGTGTGTGTGTGTCTCATAATCAATTGTGATAGGGGACCTCTTCATCTCCCAAGTATTTTGAAGCTGATGGACTACTGACAACTGGTTCTCCCCATTCCCCCCCCCCCCAAGCTCTGTTAAATGAGCCTTTAGGTGGTTGGAGAAAGAAGAGTGGCAAACCTTTGGGGGTCTCTCCAGACAGCTTGGAACGGCCTAAGTAATGGAACCACCAGCACAGGCCACTTTTCACCCTGTGGTTGTAACCCTCTTAATCTCTCTTCTCCATCCTGCAGATAAAGCTTTACCTGCTTTAGGCAGGCTTAGAAAGTGTGTCAGTGCTGTGCCTCGCTCGGCAATGCTTAAGGAGAATGACGGGCTAGGCAGTTGATAGTCTCACAGAAATACTTTTTTTGGCAGGCACGCATTGCCTTCTCCTCAGCCTCTCCGGCACTAATGAGAGACGCGGCTCCTCTCCTGCCTGGGGAGGCAAAGCCTCTTATGTTGTAGACACAGCAACGTGCTGTGCTGGCGGATACGCACGTATGGGCGGCGTGGCGGATCCATTCTGGGCGCGTAAGTTCTGCCGTTAGCCCGGCAGGCTGTTCGGGGCAGTCCGAGACGCCGTGTTTTTTTTTCTATTGGGGGGGGTACCAAAATGGGAAGCCCGCCTCGGGCTGCGTAACTAAGGGGGAGACTCTCCGCCCCGCTAAAACCAATAGCTCGAAAACGTCTCCACTTCCACCCTCACCTCCCGCCGCCTACCCCAAGCACCCCCCCTTGCAAACGTGGCGTGCCATTTGGGCGGGAAATGCCTGGAACGCAATAAAGCCCACCCACTCACCTCCCGCTGGCAGGCTGGCTGATGGGGTGAGAGGAGAGGCGGAGAAGCAGGCGGGAGCCGAGCAGATAGTAGCCCTCCGAAGAAGGGGGCTGAGGGAAAAGTGCATGTGTTACGGCATGCTGCAGACGCCCCTCGCTCGCTCGTTTGCCTCGCTTCCCTCCTCCCGCCGTCTCCTCGGCTCTCTCTCTCGAGCTCTCTCTCCAGTCTAGCTTGACGCAGGCAGCAGCTCGCGATCGCAGCAGCTTTGCGAACCCGCCGTCGGTGAAGCCGGGCGCCTGTGGGGCGCCGCCGAACCAGGATGGTGGGGCTTCTCCTTTCCTTCGCCTAGCTCCGACGAAGCGAAGCGAACCGGCGGCAGCGGATTCTTTGCCAAGCCAGGCTGGAGGCGTGCGTTGAAGGGCGAACAGGATCTGCTGGCGGAGGTTGCGGCGGCGGCGGCAGCACCAGGTTGCTCGGAGCAGCGATTGGCAAAGTTGGCTTGAAGTGGGACAGGCGGCAGGCGGCGGCGGCGGCGGCGGCTACTCGGTGGGGCGGGGGGCAAAGTTGCGACGAGAGGAGCGGGGGGCGCAAACAGGAGCCCCAGGGAGGAGGAGGTGGTGGAGGTGGAGGTTGAGAATGGGGACGCTGCGGGATTTACAATATGCCTTGCAAGAAAAGATCGAGGAGCTTCGGCAGCGAGATGCGCTCATTGACGAGCTGGAGCTGGAACTGGATCAGAAGGACGAGCTGATCCAGAAGCTGCAGAACGAGCTGGACAAGTACCGCTCCGTGATCCGGCCCGCCACCCAACAGGCGCAGCAGCAAGGCTCCAGCACCTTGCAGGGCGAGCAGAGGACCAAGAGGCAGGCCATTTCCGCCGAGCCCACTGCTTTTGACATCCAGGACCTCAGCCATGTCACCCTGCCTTTCTACCCCAAGAGCCCACAGTAAGCCGTTGTGTCCGTGTGGCGTCCCTGTGGTGTGGTCTCGCTCTCTCCCCCTTGTATCTGTCTCTGTCGCCCGTGCTCTCCCTCCACTCGCCTGGTGGATCCGCCGCCTGCTTTCCATCGCTTCTCATCTCCAGAAATCGCTTCTCCCTTCCCGCCGCCCCACTTTGGCTCTCTCTCTCTCCCCCCCGCCCCCCCAAAAGCCCTAAACTCTTGGCATCTGGGCTGCAACCTTTCCAAAGCCACATACAGCCTTCAGCATTTCTCTGTGCTCTTGTCAGGTATCGAGGTACCTCGGCCCCTTCTGGGGGAGGAAAATTTCCCTAGAGTATGAAAATGCTCTCTCTGTTCCCCTCTTCCCAAATTGTCACAACAGCATCGTCAGACTGGCTCTACCAGCGTGGTATGTGTTTCTGTCTGGGTTTTTTTTTTTTTTTTTTTTTGGTGGTGGTTTCGGTTATGGCTTCTTGCCCTGAATATAACTGGGAACTGGCAGTTTGGAGGTAGAAATCAAATTTCCTAACCTGAAGATTTGGGTGTGTGTGTGGGGGGGGGGGGTTGGAGGGTTTCCATTCATTCCATCTGGGAGGTATTTATTTATTTATTTAAGGGCAGCCAAGACCCTGGCATCATCTTAAAGACCATCATGTTTCTTTGTTAGAGTAAGAGATAGGTAGGTTTTAAGATGCCTCAAGACTCTTTGCTATCTTTTTGTGCAAGAGAATCTGACACCTTTCTGGGCTGTTTCTGAGGAGTGCAACTCCTACACATCCAGGAGACAGGGTGGGAGAGAGCTGCCACCAAACTATGATTAAGTAGGATTAAACAGAAAGCAGATGTAAAAATGACACTATCTTTTTCCCTCAGTCACTTTCTCCTTTCCTTTTTAAATGAGAGTAGAACATAAAAGGCTTGTATACAGCCATTTCCTTTCAGCGCTTTGTTTCTTCCTGCACCTGAAAATACAGAAGTTTCTCCTTTCATTTCAGAGAAGAGTTTAGCTTTGCTTTAATCTCTCTCACCTTTTGAGTGGTTGTTTTTTTCTCCTTTTTTGGTTGAAAAAAGGCTTTGAATCACTTTATTCTTTCATTCAAAGCTTTGTCTGCTATTCCTTACTGGTCTCTTGGGGGGAGGCTGGGAAACAGCAGAAATGCCTAAGATCATGACTTAACGTTTCTCAAAGAAAAAAGTCAGATCTCTTTTGGCCTCACTTTCCTTCTAATCCTAGCTATGAAGAGAGGCTTGTTGTAATGATTTGATAATGAGGGGAAGACATGCTGCACACACTTTGTATTCCTCTATTACCACATCACGTGTACCACTTTAGCCTTACCACACCAAATGTGCACCGTGCCTATGCACAGTCTGAGCATCTCTAATGAGAAGGTGGGTTTTGTCTATGGTCTTCTGTACCCCAGGAGTAACCTTGGATTTATGCCGCCAATTTTGGCATTCCCTGCTCATAATTTAAGTTGTCCCTCTGGCATAGCATTGCCAGTGCAGGATTTCCTTTTGATTCCTCTCCTTTCTGTTCTACTCTTTCCTCAAATATTTGTTGAGCTTTTTAAGTGATGCCTGCCCTGTTTCACAGCTCATCAGGCCCAATTGGTGGAGTGAAGCTGACAGGGTCTTTGAAAAAGAAAGGCAGTCAGGGTGGGGGAAAGTGGCTGGTTGCTCTTTTTGATAACCAAGGCTTGAACATTCTAAGTCTCACTGTCTGATGTGACACATCTTTGCCTTAAAATATCGGGAGTAGTATCTTTACAGTGATAGTCAGATGCTGTGCATTTAATTGTCTTGAAAAGATACACACTTACTCAGAGGTGTTTACTCAGAAGATACACATTTACTCAGATTAAATTTCCCAAACTGAATGAGATCTATTTTGAATAAACATATTTGGAGCTTTCTAAACATTCTTTACAGAACTGTACTAGATCTGTTCTTAAATTATCCTGCATATTAATATATAATAGTTATATAATAACATACTTAACAACATGAGATGCTTCTTATTCATTATTCATTGATTTGGGGAATCTCAGAATTACCAAGCATTTGCTTATTTTGAGAAAAAGTTTGATCTAACATACCAAGTCATATATTTCAGTGTAATATGTGTGCCTTTATTCATAAAGGTGAACAGATGCCATCTTATGTTCAATGATATCCATCATTATTAGCAAAATGAATCTGCATCTAAACAGTAATAGTTGTGTTTCTACTGTTGTTGACTGATAAAGGATAAAATGTTATCCAGGCAGAAATCTAAACTAGAAGACTAGGAATTATATGTTGGTAAAGTGATCTTGAAACTTTCTTCTGACTTATTCTTGCATTTATGTTGCAATTAATTAGCTTACTTAAATACCCCTGGCTGGCCACCACTGAAATAGAATGGTTGATTAAACTAGACTTAGGAGAGAGTCCAGCAGGAATCTTTACGCTTAAATTGTACAGTTATAACAGTTTCACACTGAACCACAGAAAAGTATGCCAAACTCACATATGTGGCTCAAGCTCTTGGTGTTATAAATGTTTTTATCCAGGCTTAAGTTTGATTCATAAATCTAAAATTGAGCTCAGTTTTTGGCAATGATAAGGGCATTTGTAAAACGTTGGCACTGACTACAAAGAAAGTCAATTGTCAGCCCACTCCATCTTTGCTGTATTGCTGTTCAGCAAACTACTTGAATAATTTCTTTCGTTTGTTGCAAGTAATGCCAATCTGGGTACTTAGTGGGGCTATCAAACAATTGCTCTGCCACCTGGATAGCTGGCAGAGACATTGTTTTGAATTCACTCAGCACATTGAATGGTTTAGGCTCTGAGTCTGGAGGATATGATGAGGATAAAACCAAGGTAACATTATCAGAGAGGCTGAAAGAAACATTACATTTCATTTACCAGGATGCAGATTAAATCACTGAATTGTAAAGGTTCACACAGTTAATAAAAACAAAGATTTTTCTCACTTCGGTATTATGTTCCACTAAAAGTACAAAAGAACTACCGGTAACATTCTGTTAGAACAAATGCCCCAATTTACATTCCATTCTGCTGAGACGTGAAGTACTGTGAGATTACAACACTGTACATGCTTCATAATTGTAGCCAGGAATAACCAGGGCAAAAAACCTCAGGGAATGGAGAACAGATTTATTATCTTTCCCATCTTCTAAATGTCCTTAATATACATATTTTTAATGCATGACTAATGTCACAACTTTCCTTTCCTCAAGTGTTTGATAAAATGTTCTTATGGCTTTCCTGTGTCCTGTTGTGTTTCTGGTTTCTCTTAACTCCTTTTTTCTACAATAGTCATGACATTTAGGTAGATCCTCTGGCATTTGTTCTGAGGACTACAGAAAAAGAGGTCTATTATGCTGGATGGATACATCTCATTTGGCCACAAATTCCTTCTTCTGTGAGATTTTTTTAATTGGTAGTCCTACAACCTCTAGAAGATATCATATTTAGTTAAAAAAAGTTAAAAGGTAAAGGAATCCTTGTGGATTTTACTTGGCTAGTCATTGCTGACTATAGGGAGTGGTGTTCATTTCCATTTTGAGGCCATTGAGCTAGTGCTATCCAATGACATTTCCGTGGTCATGTGGCCAGCATATCACAAAGCGCTGTTACTTTCCCACTGAAATGGTACCTATTTATCTACTCACATTTGCATGCTTTCAAACTGCGAGGTTGACAGGAGGTGGGGCAAGAACAGAAGCTTGCCCCGTTTCAAACGGGTCTCAAACCTGGGTTACTGACTTTCCAGCCAACAAGTCCAGTGTCTTAACCGCTGAATCACTGCACTGTCCATCTTATATAGTAGGATGACTTTATTCTGTCTGAAAACTTATTTTCAGTCTCAAGCCATGACCATTCTCATAACTCATGGCTTGAACGTAGAACATCTTCATGCAAAAGTGGCTATATTAAATTTGTATTTGGAGAAGGGAAGAAGTTTTAAGCTACATCTTCTATTATATTTGACTCTTCTGTGGCATCATGTCGAATGTATGGATTGCTTTAGCATAATAATGGATCAAGTCATAAAATGTAAGGAAGAGCAAAGCTATTGTAACAATGTGTTTAGAAAGTGGGCAGAGAGAGAATGAGAAAGAGAAGTACTTTCCATCAAACTTTTTTGTGGGGTAATGTAGGCAGCATATCATGGTGTACAGCAGATAACGGGAAGATGGTGAATCAGTAGGAACTTTTTATATCAAGGGTAATGTCTAATAAATTTTGGAATTAGAAGAAAATTCAAGTGAGCGCCAATATCACACTCAATTTCAGGAGTCTGGAGATAACTACAAGTCCATTTTTTGGTTTTCCTCAAACATGTGTCTTGGCTTTCTGATCTCTCTCCTCCTTCTGGCTTGAATGCTTCAGAGAAAAGGGAATAGGGAAAAGTAGACATCTGCTTCAAAATCTTTTTCTATTGGTCTACTGATTTGCATTTTTGAAAAGGACATATTGGAAGGATTGTTGCAATAAATCGTGTTTTGAAGCTTTTTAAATAAATTTTATTAAAAAATATCTGTTTTTGTTTTACACTTGTTGTCTGAAGTGATCTGTGGGGAAAGTTAGGAGACATATGTCATTTTTCACAAGGCGCTAATTTCCTTTTATGACTCTTATAAACTGTCATGAATTTGATATGGTAAAGATGAAAAAGCAAGCATACTTAAAAAAAACACAATATACATGAAAACACAAAATTTTTAAGGATGTGAGGGAAACTGAAGATTTCCCCAGTGTAATGCCATCAGATACATTGGACCAGAATAACAATAACAATCACACCCACTGGCAGATGTAGGTGCCACAATCCAATTTATTTGAAAGCATCTCCAGGAAGAGGAAGGATATTCTAGAGGATACAATATATAGGTCAAGTTATGATTTCATTAACTTTCTTTAATTGACAATCCTCTTTTTCTGGTTCAATACTGAATAAATGTTCCATTTTGACACTAACATTTGCATTGGGATCATACACAATGATCACATTTCCATTTGGACTCTGCTTTTAGGGAGAGTTTTCTCTCTTACTGATGGTCACTTAAAACTATTAATATAGCAGAATTAGAGAGGAACCTCATTACAGCAAAGCTGCATAAATCTTTTTAAGTAAAGTTTTCCTTTTCTACAATGAGCTACTAACTGGAGAATAAAAGCACTTTGCCTCTTCCCTGAACTAAGGATTGTTTCACATTAGCTAGTTTTATTGTGTGGATTCAGTAAAACAGTTCCCACTTTTGCTGATTGAGGCAGATGATTGTTTTTTTTATGAACCCGTTAGATTGTTTGTTCTTTCCTGTGGAAGAATAATTTGCAAATGTTTGCTATAATACGATTTATAACAGGTAAACTTGTAATAGCAAAGCTGGCTATGTAGATATGTGAAAAGATTTTCCTCACTTGTTTCTCTTAAATGTATGTCAAAAATCAGGAATGCATTTAAAGCAAGAGTTCTCTTTTAACTATAGCTATTTTTTAAATAACTGTGCTATTTATAATTTGATTGCCATCCAGTCAGCTCTATTGAATTCAGTGGAATTTTCTTTTCAGTAGACATATACAGGACTGTTATTCAGAAGTAAATTCCACTCATTTCAGTGAAAATAAATAAATGAATGCCTAGGTATGCACACCATAAAAATGTCATTGAAATTTCCTCTGCAAATATTCAGTCATCAACAAACATAAATTGATTTTATTTCATCAAGTTGGTTTTATTTCTCATTTGAGATACTTTGCTGACATTTTCTTATAAAGCAGGACTTTTGCCTTCTAACTAAGCCTGAAATGCCAGACCTAAAAGAAAAGTGATTTAGAAATGCTGACCTACAGACTTCATACCAAATGTTGGCACAGACTTTAGACAGACATATATGAATGGAAGGTAAGATGAAATTGTTTAAATTGTATCTGCAAGATACAAAGATAATTTAATTATCTGACAGAAAGGTTAAATTGGCCAGATAGGTAAGATCTATAGTTTCTGACACTGTCAGTTGGTAGACATAGGAGTAGCGTAAGAGATCTTCTATGTGAATATGCAGCTATCTGCAGCATCTACTGGATTTGGACTTGACTGAAAAGACAAGAGAGAGCAGGAACTAAATGCCACACTACATGTTTCTTGTTAGACTAACACATTTAATACAAGAGAAGTGGCACCTTATTCCACAGACCCAGATAGTAAATTTCTGTATCTGCCTTTGCTAAGTTGCTGCATTAGTTATGAACTTATTTTCTGCTTCCAACATGATAGAACATTCCGTGAAGTCTGGCCCCTCAGATGACTCCCTATATAAATGACGCAATATGCCTTTAGTAATATTCCACAATTGGTATAATTTATTAGGGCTTTCTGATGCCTTCCAGTTATGTAGGCTGATGATTCTTATACTTACTAGCCATTATGGCTTTGATAATTGCCGTCAAACAGATAAGATTTCAGGGTACGGAAGGCTGATTTGTATAATTCAAAACCATCCTATATTGTGCAGAGTTCCAATCTCAATTCTACACAATTTAATTTATGATCTGTATTCAAATCTAATTATTAGACTTCCATTCTCTACAGCAAGACAGACAGTTCGGATCCTGCTGTTAAAGATTTAATGGAAAATGTAATTCATTATGTGGTACAAAGAGTAATAGTATTTGATTTTGTCACTTCAAAATCTGTTAGCTTAACAGTGTGTTTCCTGTTAAGGAATTCATTCATAAACAATTATTTAAAAAAAAGATTGATGAAACTAACATCATTAAGATAACTTCCAGATATTCTGACTCAGCTTAACACAGCAAAAGGCTTGAAGAGCTTTATGCTATAAATAAATAAATAAATAAGTAAATAAGTAAATAAATAAATAAATAAATAATAAAGAAACAAATAAAATGACAATCCAAGTGTAAACTGGCAGGCTCTTAACTTGAGACTCAGGTCTGTGCTTTCCAAATATTAATCGCCCATTCTCTGCATAGTTTACCGGGGAACTGTTTGAAGGTTTGTTATTGGGGCACGTTATTTTAGAATAGAATAGAGCTAGAAGGGACCTTGGAGGTCTTCTAGTCCAGCCCCCTGCTCAAGAAGGAAAACCTATACCATCTAAGACAAGTGACTGTCTAGCAATCTCAAGTGATGGAGCGCCCACGATTTCTGGAGGCAAGCTGTTCCACTGGTTAATTGTCCTCACTGTCAGGAAGTTTCTCCTTAATTCTAGGTTGCTTCTCTCTTTGATCAGTTTCCAACCATTATTTCTTGTCCTGCCCTCTGGTGCTTTGGTGAATAACCCCCTCTTCTTTACGGCAGCCCCTCAAATACTGGAATACTTTTTTTTATTGGAGAAGGGCTGACCTCTTTCCCCAGTAGAAACAGACAGGGGAAAGGAGCATCACTCTTTTTCTGACTGTTGTTTGCTCATAAGGCCTAGACATTTTTAAAAAAATCTTCCCTTGTCTGCTTAACAGTGGAGGGTCTCCACTGTATCCTAGCAACCAGAGGCTAAAACGCTGGTCTTTTCCCCACCTCTGTCTCTTTAGTTGCCTTGATTGTCTCAGTAAGGTGGCAGGGCTGGGGCTTTGGGTAAGTCGGCTGAGGATGAAGGGAGATCTCTTAACTTGGGATGAGAGGTCTCCTCAATATGGCAATTTCAGACTATGAGATGCAGTTGGGTCCTCCTAGTCCTTGCTCCTGCTATGGGCATCCTGTGTGATGAGGATTCAGCTACGTGTCAGATATTCAAACTGTGCAGCTTCTGATTCAGACTGCAGTGTAAGGGTGAACTGTCTCTTTGAATCTGCTTGCTTTCTCTTGCTCATCTCTGTCTCAAGCCAGATTATATAGTTTGGGGGATTTGCACCTGTATTGTGTAATGCTGTTTTACTTCATTGACATGTGTGTGAAGAGTAAGCAAACAGAGATGCTACTGGGTATTAAATCCTGTAATTTATGGGTCAGACAGGATTAGCCTTGAAAAGAACATGATGAATACTGTAATTGTATAATTTCAGCTCACTTAAATTATAGGTAGTCCTTTACAGTATCTCATGTAGACTTACAACCACAATTGGGACCGGAACTTTGATTACTAAGCAAAATGGTGGTTAAGTGAGTCAAGCCTGATTTTATGACCTTTTTTGCTGCAGTCATTAAGTGAATCACACAGTCATTAAGTACATCTGGCCTCTCCCATTTGACTTTGTCTCCTGGGAAGGTGGTAAATAGTAATTATATGACCACAAAAATGCTGCAACATTTGTAAGTGCTAGGTCTGCTCATATAGTGATTTCTTTTTCAATGACTGTCTTAATTTTGAATAGTCATTAAATGAATGGTTGTAAGCCAAAGACTATCTGTATATCTTAAATGCAAGTAATTTAAGGTTTTGGGTGGGGAAGATTCAACTTCCTTCAGCTATGGAAGTTCAGTCATAAGTCAGTCATAACTTTGAGCCAGTCATTATATTCTTTACAGAGTTATTTATGGGGGGGGGAATGGAAAGAGAAACTGCTCCATGGGTCTCTTCAAACTTCTGGTAGGATATAAATCTAACGAATGATGATAATAATTAAACATAATTTGTTTGTCCTGCTTGCATGCTAAACGTATTCAGTTAGCTATTTATATTTTATATTTAAACAATTTATATATCAGTGACTTTGGATGATGTACAAAGATTAAAATCACCATTACAACTCATAGGACATTTTGGTTAAAATACTATTACTACTTCCATTTCTGTAGTGAAAGGATCTGCTAGTGACATCACAGTTGCCCAGTTAGAGACTTCTTTCGTGTCACCATGAAGTTGCCCACCTAAATGGCACCCATTTATCTACTTGCAGTCACCCATTTCCGAACTGCTAGGTCTGCAGGAGCCAGAGCATATGATTGGAGCTCACCCCACCCTGTGGCAGCAACAGGGTCTCGAATGCGAGCCTGCTGATTATCAGCCCAGGGTTCTAACATCATGAACTATCGCACTCCTTAATTGGTTAGATAAATTGATTAAAATGACAACATTCCAAACAAAAAGTCACAAAAAGCAGCCTTGCTTAATACCTAGGGAAACAACATTATGACAGGGTTGAGGCCATTGGCATCTCTGGAGAGATGCTGTTATGCAGGGCAGGCAAAACCACAGAGGAAGGTCCAACAAAATGACATTGCTTGATGCAAGGGACCTGGAATGTACTCTCCTGCCAGACTTGGTGCAGCATGCAGAAATAAGGGAGGACAAGCGGTCCCTCCAATAGACTGGTCCTACGCCATGTAGGGCTTTGTTACCTGGAAATAAGCACTGGTATACATTTCTTAAAGTAGCATATAAAAAGGGTGGTCATGGAGTGTTCTCTTGGCTGGAGGAGTTAGCTTTTGCTCTGAGGTCCCATTCTGGTTGGGAGGATTGCAGAGAATCTGCTTGGTGTTTTTACCCCAAATTTTTCTCTCATCCAAGTTTATTTTTAGTATTTGAGTGCAAAGAAAACAAGGTAGTTGAGTTCAGAACCTCTAGTTCTGTGTTGCTTTGTCCCTTTCTTTTATGAATAGCTCACACGTTTATTTACCTATGAACTGGGTAGGCCTGCATTTAAAGATTGACATTGGTAATTAGTTTCTTGGTTCATTTCAAAGCCCTTTCTTGATGTGGCAGCATTAGAAGTGGCTAGACAATATTTTTATGTTAAACTAATGGTAGTAGGGTGAAATATACTTCTTTTTTCCCCTCTTACCTCCTGCATTTACTTTTTACTCTTTACTAATTATTCTTTTTCAGAACTCTGCATAATGCTGCTTACTTTGAAAGGGAATCATGAGATGTGTAATTATGGGTGTAAAAATCTAAGAATCCATAATAAGCCTCCTCCGTGGCATGGAAACCCTGTCCTTTCTTTCCACAAATGTAATATTCAAAGCTAGTTGTGCAAATTGTGTGGCTATGTTGACAGTCTCATCACTCCTCTCCATGACTAGCAATTATGAAAAAGATGCTCAGATACAAAGATATATACTGCAAAGTTAAAAGAACACTGGAAATATTATGCACTGTGAAGTTAAAAGAACACTGGAAATATTTCTCAGGCTTTTAGAAATCTCCATGGTCTATTGCTTTCAATAGTAGTAAACTGTATTTTACTATTTCAGACTCACGGTGATGGCCATACAGTTTGTACTACTATGCTAAAAAATAAAAAAGTGCACTTAAAAAGCAGATGCCAGGAATAAATGTTCTACTCTGATTTTATCTCCAATGCCCATTTTTCTCAGATGTAATGGTAATATTTATTCACACAATTTTCATTTACTTTCTGTGACAGCTCAGACAAGCTTTGTGAGCTCAGTATAAATTAAGCCTTTGTGGATAATGATATGAAGATAAATATCTTGAAATTCCTGCCAGGAATGATACACGGTGTGCTATAATATTAAAAGGACCATCGTCTCCAATGTTTTAGGTATTGGCTTTTAAGGAGACCATCTTAAAGCTATTAAGTATCTTTAGCTTCAGAACCTGGTACCATTTTGACAGGCACTTAAGATGTTGGATACAATACTCTCCTCCATAAACACTATCCATAATAGAGTTAGGTCTGCCTCAAACATAAACACATCCTTCCGAATTTGGTGTTGCACTTGTAAATTAACTACAATGCAGAGCATTGAACTGTAGGTGAGGTCAATGATTGTTACAGCACTTTTTAAAAGCATGTAATATTTCACCCACAAATACAAGTCAGTTGGGATTGCAATGAACTTATAGACTTTTAGGCATGAAGCAGTCCTGCACAATGTTTATTCTCCTTCACAAATAGGTTGTCCTATCTTTCCTGCAACACATCAATAGCAACCTATTTCTTCCAGTTATGACATTATTCCATGCTTTTTAATTGCCCTTTAATTCTTTTTGCTGTAATCTTACTGGTTATAAGAACTTACAAATCTGCTAAGCCAGCCCTTTATGAAGAAATGATACAGTTACAATTGCTATTCTGTCTCTCCTGACTCTACTTTTTCCTGCATTTTCAATTTGTTATTTCCACACATTTTTTGCCCTTTTAAGGCAAACAGCTTGATCAGCACTAGGCCTTGATTTTAAACAGACCATTTAAAAGGCTATGTATGGCTTGGGTTCTTTTTAAGAGTCTCTTTTTATTTCCTCAGTTCCTCCGTCACAAACATCTGGTGTTGTGTGAAGTTATTGAATTGGGAGTTATTGCTTGAATTACTACGGGTAGTCAGTGGGAAAGACTAGAGCTTTAGAGTAGATATTAAAATGGATCCCTATCATTTGCAATTCTTCTATAATGTATCTGCACAATTCCTCAGCAACAATGATTGAGTCTTCATTGACATATTGCAATACATTTTGGGGAGAAACCCTATCAGTTGATGTGTCAAGGGTTGGTATAGTCCAATGAAATACTCTCTGTCTAACTATTTTTTTTATTTTGACTGACGAAGTTACCTGGATGAGTAACAAAACCTCTGAGATTAACAAACTTTGGTCCAGTTGCCATGATTTTAACCTTTTTTAGCTATTCCACAAAAGAGCATAAGTTGCAGAATGAGACCAAACAATGAAGTGCCTTGTAGCATCTTGAAAGTCAACATGTCTGTTACAACATAAGCTGTTATAAACTATAGAATTCTTCAATGAATATATAAAGACAGATTATTGGTCTGTATCTTTGCAATGTGGTTTGGTATGGCTAATCATCCATTTTACTTCAAAAGTAATAAAGCCAAGAACTGTGAGAAAAACATGTTTGAGGGTGTTGTAGTTCATTGGCGATGCCTTTGAATAGTTTCACTTGGGATCTAATTCTATTCTTTGCTAGTCTTCTTTCTATTCATATCTATTCATCTTCCCAGGTAACCAGATTAGTTTTTTACACTCTTCTACTGTAAATTTAACAACAATGATAGAAATACCGGTAGAATGATTGTGGCAAAAGAAAGCAAAGGTAGCCCCAACAGTACTAGACACCTCAGGTGCAATTCCAAAACAATTGGAGCACCATTTGAACACCATCAGCATTGACAAATTTGCCAACAGTCCATTGCAAAAGGCAGCTTTACTCAGAATAGCTTCCATTCTCCAGCATGGTGGATGTAGAATCCACTTGATTGGGTTATTTCAGCCTTCCTGCTCAGAGAGACTAAGTCAGAGCTTTAGTCACGCCTCCCTTTGGGTGTGTCTTCCCAGTTTTGACTTAGTCTTAGGCTCAGTAGCACACAGGTTTATTGACTCTATAGGATTTTTTCCTTTAATTTGTTCAATTTGGCTTTTTTCTAAAATTTACTAAATTCCTAAATTCCTAGACTGTTGTTGGGTTTTGGCTGATCTCAAAAGGACTTTGTCCTTCTTTGTATTAGAGCCTCTTGGGCTCCGGCAGGGCTCTTTTTCCCTCCTTTGAGGCCTTGGGCCTCCCTAGAAGCAGGACCCTCGGGTCGTTTCTTACCCGCTTTTGCAGCTCCCGGGAACGGTGAGCTGCTTTAATCGGCCGGGCGCATTACGATCCCAGGACAGGCGCCAGGAGGCTCAAGCGTCGGATCACCACGGACTTCCCTGTTCTCCGAAACGCAAGTTCCAGGATGGGGGGGAAGCGGGGAGCCCTAGCCTTCGCGGTTGCCGCGTTTCTCCTTCTTCGCTTGTCTCCTTCGTTTTAGGAGATACGAAGAGTCGCGGACGCCATTTTGACCATGTGGTCGTCAGGCGGTCACCATTGCAGACTCCCTTACCGGCCACCATTTTGGTTTGAGAGTCGTCAGGCCAGCTAGGCCACTCTTTAGGAGCATTGTTGCCTTGACCTGTGTTGGCAGGTCCGAGCAGGGGGAATACTTGCTTGATTGTTTTTCAGCAGTTTGTGAGGTTTTAGGCGGACGCCATTTTAACCTCTAGGCCGGAGTTACAGTGGTTGTCTGGGGGCTGCGTTGGCAGGCCTGAACGGAGGCAAATTATATATTTAGTCAGGGGATTTTACTGTTTCCTTTAAAAAAAATAATATTAATAAGAGTTTGTCATACATAATACAGGGCTCGATATTGCTTACAGGCCCACGGCCCTGTTTTTAGAGTGAGGGGTTGTTTTCCTTTGACTGCCTGTTATTGATAGTAGTGGCCTTTAGCCACCAGGCCTAATCAGACAGGACTACAGGCCTGTTTGACTGCTCTGCCTTTGCATCTCCTGTTCAGTGTGAGGAACGGTTGCGTTCCATCTCTGACTGTTTTGATCTGCGTCCTTGGATTCCCCCTTTTTCCTAGGTATCCTTGGCAGGCTCTACCTAGTGTCAATGGCAGACAGTTCCTCGCCCCAGGCAACAAAAGCCTCTGGTGCACTCCCTGCGCAGTCAAAGCACAGATCTAGTGATTTGGAAGCAGGGGGGAAGAAAAAGGCCAAAACCAAGCATTTGTCTACTAAAGAGACTTCCAAAACAGCCGAGCAAGAGGCCTCGAGGAGGCACCAGGCACTGGAGAGGGAATTCTCCAAAGCACAGTGGCTCCTATCCAGTGGGGCCGAACCGGTTCCCCCCCACTGGATACCTCTATCCTGGAGCCACTTTTTGCGCCTGTGCAAGAAGCCACTTGGATTAGTCCTCTGGGGGCAACCGAACAGGCAGGTCCCTCTCACTCCTCCCCCTCCTCAATACATCCGAGCCCCGAAGTTGTCTATGCTCCAGCGGTGATTGGGGCTACTGCCAGGGACCAGAGGGACATGTGGTCTCAGAGCCAATTTCAGGCATTCATGCACCATGCCTTTGTTTAGTTTATGTCCTCCAGGGGTTTGCAGGTTCCTTCCCAACATTTACCTCCCCCCCAAGTCCCTCTTCTCTGCTGGGACAGACCACGGCGCCGGGTTCAGATGTCTCCGAATCTTCCTCTCAAATAGGAGAGGGGGAGTCCGTGGATTTGGCCGTAGCTGACACTCCCATGTCAGAGGATGAGGAGGCATCACCAGAACAGGCATCTACCTCGGGTCTCTTTGATCCATCCCTCTTCAAATCCCTTCTTTTGAAGGCCTGTACTACTACTAACCTGACTTCAGTTCAGGAGGAAAAGCCTTCTACCTCCGCAGATCAAGAGTCCAATCCTTTATTTGCGGTGAAGGTGGTGGACCTGAAACAGATTCCTTGCCCATTTGTTTTTCGGGATGCAGTTGAGTCCCAGTGGTCATCCCTGGCCACCACCCTGAAAGAAAGCAGTATGGAAAAGAAACTGTACAATGTGTCTCCTTCATTTGCTTCCATTCTGGAGGTTCCGACTGTTGATTCCCCATTAATTTCCTTGTTTTCTACTTCCGCCGTCACAGGCGACATGGCAGAGGCTCTGAAGGCGGAGGACAAGAAGTTTGAGTTCTTCAGAAAAGCTCATCAGGCCTCGGGGCTGGCCATAAAGGCTGCAATGTCCGCTTCATTCTTCGTCAGAGCGGGCATCATGTGGCTCTGAGACCTTCAGGCCCTTGTCCCACCAGATCAGGTCAGAGTACACCAGACTCTTGTCAAACTGGTGGCAGCATCACACTACATGGCTGACGCCTCTCTCCATTAGGCCAAGTGCTCGGCCAGATCTATTGCTGCCACAGTAGCCTCTCGTAGGCTACTGTGGTTGAAGCAGTGGAGGACTGATCTCAAAGCCAAATGGCGCCTCTCCTCAGCCAAGTTTGGCCCTATTCTCGATCCACATGTGGTCGAGGGTAAGGACAAGTGCAAGGTTCTGGTACATCCCTCCAAGAAGTCTGACAGGCGACCACAGCGGGAGTCCCACAGGCAGCCCTTTCATCCCTCTAGTTCTTGGGAGTGGTAACAGCCCTTTTGGGCAGGACAGTCCTGGGATTGGCCCAGAGGCTCACGGTCCTTTCCTCAGAGACAGGATCAGCAACAGGACCACTTGAATACCGGAGCCAGGGGTCAGTCACAGGCCAAACGTCCTTTCAGAGGTCCTGGTGGCCATCCCTACAGGCATTCCAAGTGACACCACAGGGGACTTTCCAATAGGGGGCGCCTGGAACAGTTCTACCAGGTCTGGGAGCAGACCACCACCGCCTCTTGGGTCAGAGACACCATCAGACGGGGTCTGGTGCTCGAGTTTCAAACCCTCCCACACGATCGCTTCCTACAGTGCCCAGTATCACGGAACCCCTCAAAAGCACGATTGGTCACTACCGCCATCAAGCACCTTCTGGAAAAAAGGGCCATAGAGGCAGTCCCAGGGGATCAGGTTGGAACAGGTTTCTACTCCATCCTGTTTGTGGTCCCCAAGGCATCAGGAGGATGGAGGGTGATACTGGACTTAAAAGGTCTAAACCGGTTCCTAGTATACAGAAGGTTCAAGATGCAGACCCTAAAGTAAATACTGGCCGGTATCAGGAAGGGAGATTTTCTCTCCTCCATAGACCTTACAGAGGCCTACCTCCACATCCCAATCTCCCAGGAGCACCGCAGGTTCCTGCGCTTCTGTTACGCACACCTGTTACGCACACCGGCATTACCAATACAGGGCCCTCCCGTTTGGTCTGTCTTCGGCCCCAAGGGTTTTCACGAAGGTCTTAGCGGTATTGGCAGCCCACTTTTGGATGATACCAGTGTGCGTACAGTCCAGGTCTCTCCAGTCAGCAAAGTTAGATCTGTCGACCACCATTCCGATCCTTCAGGATCACGGCTTTTCGGTAAATTTCAGGAAAAGCCACACAATCCCCACAAAACGGATCCTCCATCTAGGAGCCCTGATAGAGTCTGACCTTTGCAGGGTCTATCTCTCCCAGGAGCAATGGCTGAGTATCTGGAAATTAGTATCCCAGGTTCGGGGAGCGAGGACAGTTCCTCTGGTCCAGCTGTCCCAGCTCCTGGGGAAGATGGTATCTTGCATGGGAATAGTCCCGTGGGCAAGATTACATTCAAGGAACCTTCAGTGGTTCCTTATCCCCTTCCAGAAGCGGAACCTCAGCACCTCCGCCAGGAAGGTCCAGGTTCCACCCCACATACTCTCTTCCCTACAGTGATCCTGGAGCAGACGGAAGTAATATTGGTTGCTCCATATTGGCCGCGATGACCGTGGTTTGCAGACCTAGTGGATCTGTCCCTGTCTCCTCCGTGGAGGCTTCCTCCAGACCGAGTAGCTCTCAGCCAGGGGGAGCTCCAACACCCAGACCCTCAGTGGCTTCAATTAGTCGCTTGGCACTTGAGCGGGAGAGTCTAGCTAAGCAGGCCTATTCCTCGGGGGTGATCTCTATGATTCAGGCCTCTAGACATCCTTCGACTAACCGGATCTATGACGCCATGTGGAGAAACTTCTGCCAGTGGTGTGTCTCACACAAATTGGACCCTCTTTCGGTTACAGTCCCTAATATTTTAGATTACCTGCTGGAGGGCATTTCCAAGGGCTTGTCCACTAACACCATCCATAGGCAGGTTGTGGCCTTGTCCACGGTTCTTACCTGTGACAATTTGGATCCGCTCTCACACCATCCAGCTATCTCCACTTTTCTTAAAGGGGCGGCCAATTCTGGTCCTCCCACAGTACATAGATACCCATCTTGGAATTTACCTACTGTGTTGCAGGCCTTGACCTCTGCTCCCTTCGAGCCTCTCCAGTCTTGCTCCCTGTATTTTCTCTCCTTGAAGGTTGCCTTTTTAGTTGCAATCACTTTGGCCAGGAGGATCTCAGAATTGGCCGCCCTCTCAGTCAGGGATGATCTCTGCACCTTCCATGAGGACAGGTGGTCCTTAGATTAGATCCCTCCTTTATTCCCAAAGTGAACACCGGGTTTCACAGGTCATTGGACCTAATTTTGCCCAGTTTCTGTCCAAGTCCTTCTCACCGTCTGGAACGACAGTGGCACAAGCTAGATGTGCGCAGGGCTCTGCGCCTTTACATCAAGCGTATTTCGGCCTTTCGTAAGTCGGAGGCTTTGTTTGTGTCCTTTCAGCCATCCACCATAGGTAGGAAGGTCTCTTCTTCCACCATTGGCAGATGGATTAGGGCTTGCATTGCTAGGGCCTACGCATCCCAGTCACTTCCGGTCCCGGCTCGTATCACGGCTCACTCCACGCGCAGCGCAGCAACCTCTGCGGCCTGGTCTACCCAGGCTTCTGTGGAGGAGATTTGCAGGGCGGCATCTTGGTCGTCTCCTTCATCTTTTATTACGCACTATAAGATCGATAGGTTTGCCGCGGCGGATGCTGCATTTGGCAGACGGGTTCTTCAGCAGGTTGTTTCCTCTAGGGAGACACCAGCCTAGACCTTCCCTCCCTTAGGGACATGGGGGGCTTTGGTATGTCCCAGTCAAGTGGATTCTACATCCACATGCTGGAGAAGGGGCGTTGTCTTACCTGAACGCCTTTTCTCAGCATGGTGGTGTAGAATCCACACCCTCCCTCGGATAGGTTTTTAGGCTTGTGTACTGTCATTTTATTGTATTTTGGAGTCATTGCGTCAGACTTTGTCAGGATCCTTCGCCTCGTCAAAACTGGGAAGACACACCCAAAGGGAGGCGTGACTAAAGCTCTGACTTAGTCTCTCTGAGCAGGAAGGCTGAAATAACCCAATCAAGTGGATTCTATACCACCATGCTGAGAAAAGGCGTTCGGGTAAGACAACGCCCCTTCCATGACTGTAACACCATAAAAAATGCACATCTGCCTATCCCAGGTCCTTGGAAAGAACTTGATAGAAATGCCAAATCCAATCTGAACATCTGGCTGACTGTGCGATGAACCACAAAACAAGAAATGGAATTGAAAAAACAAAAAAAGTTTTTGCTAGTTTTTATCAAAGGATGTCCTACCCCAGTGATGGCGAACCTTTTAGAGATTGAATGCCCAAACTGCAACCCAAAACCCACTTATGCATTGTCAAGTGCCAGGTGGTGTGGCCCATTGGCTGGGTATGGCCAATTGGGTGGGTGTGGCCAATTGGGTGGGCGTGACCAGTTGGGTGGGCGTGGCTGTGGTGGTAACAGCAGACTGGGTGGGACTAAAAAGTTCAATCAATCAATTCCAACTTCGCAAGATCTCTTTTTTCCCGCAAGAAGTTGAAACTGACTGATTGAACCTTTATTTTATTTTATTTTTTTTGCATATGGCGGAGGCCTAAAGCGAAAAGGTTTTATAAAACCCAGCTGAAGGCCTAGGACTGGGGCGACGGCGTGCGTGCCCACAGAGAGGGCTCTGAGTGCCGCCTCTGGCACCCGTGCCATAGGTTCACCACCACTGTCCTACCCATTTCTATTTTATAGTAAATATATTTATATTTGGCTTTAATTGAATGAAAATTTGTTTCTGGTTAAGCATTATATCATGATTCAAATGCTGGTCTACTGTTCTGGTTAAATATTTAAGCCAGGATTTTATAGTTAGTTTGCATGGTTGCCTGGGTTATATATAATACTATCTAATGATTTTCTCACTGTCTATTGTATATAACAGGACTGTGCAATAGGTGAATTAGCTATGTGTTGTAATCTGCTGAGCACTTGAAAAATCTCCCCTGTTTTAAATAGCTCCAGGAAGTCAATTTAAACAGGTCCACCAGGAGGGGGGATGACATTTTGTTTAATAAAATACAAGTTATTCAGATTTTTAACAATTTTATTAGCAGCTAAATGCCAGTGAGGTCAAAGTCTCTGTGTTGAGGAACAATTATAATCATTTATTGCAGGTAAATGGTAGTAGTTAATCTTTCCAGCATATTTGAATGATATTATAGAAAGTACTGAAAGCTCAGAAGCTTTCTTTTTCTTCTTCTTGAGCTGGTATTTATGGCATAGCCCTCTCTAGCCTCTCTCTCAGGCTAAGCCTGACAGAATTGCTCTATTACTCTTTAATACAATTTTTTAATATAAAGTTTTTATTGAATACACAAAAAGGATTAAAAACAATGAACATGGTAAATTGTCTTCGACTGACATCTCAGTCCATATTGTACATTAATTGCATATAACTTATCTATATACAAACTATACATTTCTAATCTCTATTTTAACTTATCTCTTTATTTGTTACCTCTATTTTTTCCCCTCCATCTATAAAATTTATTCCATATCAAATAAAATTCTGTGTCTTCCTGGTTTTTTAATCTTTTAGTTAATCTATCTAGTTCTGCGCAAAACATAATTTTCTTTATTAGTTCTTCCTCACTCGGTGTTTCCACTGCTTTCCATTTTTGAGCAAATAGTATCCTTGCCGCCATAGCCACGTGAATAATTAAATATGTGTCCTCTTTATTTACATTTTTCTCTAATATTCCTAATAGTAATGCCTCAGGTTTGTATAGAATGTTTTGGCTAGTCATTTCTATTACCCATTCCCAGACCATACGCCAATACACCTGTGCTTCTCTACATGTCCACCATATATGAAAAAAGGTACCCTTTTCTTTTTTACATTTCCAACATGTAGAAGAATATCCTTTATACATTTTGGCTAATCTGGCCGGAGGGAGATGCCATCTGTAAATCATCTTATACAAGTTTTCTTTATATGATGTCGCCAATGTGATTTTGTTATTTCGCTCCCATACTTGCTGCCATTGATCCATATTTATATTATATCCTAAATTGACAAAGAAGAGATGATTGCTGGAATGGACAAGACATACAGGGTGCAGACAAACTATGGGAGATGACATAACCTTCCCAGAGAGGTCGATGTAAAGTTTATAAAAAAGAAAACTAGAGATGATTTATTATATAGAACACGTGATGAACAGTTAGAATATGGAGGGAAACAAATTATTGTATTAAAACAGATACCAAAAAGGATGAGAGACCTCTGAAAGAACTACCTCTTTCTGACGTCCAGGTTACATCAAAGCAATGTAAAGTTTAGATGGTTAACACCAGAGGGGCTTATTGTGACTTGGCAAGAGAAAAGGTTTAGATTGGATACAGTAGAGAAAGCAGAAGACTTTTATAGGCAATATTGTGCTTCAGAGGAAGACTTGAGGGATCTCGGAGAAGAAAGAGTTGTGGTTGAAAAAAGAAGAGATATTGAGGGAATGTTGGAGAAAAGAGGGACAGAGCAAAGCATGGAGGAAGTGAGAGGGGAAAGAGGCCAAGATAGGCTTGAACAACAGGGGAGAAGCTTAGAAGAGGCGAAGGAAATAAGAATTACTAGAAGCACAAAGACATGACAAAAACAGGACAATGGGAGAGGAGTATAAGATTTGGTCAACAAATATTAAGAGGGTTGAACACTGCAGTAAAGCGTAGGAAAGTTTTTAGTAAGCTTATTAAATTAAATGCAGACATTATCGCCTTACAGGAGGTTCATATAAAAAATGATCAAGGATATCTATTAGAACAACCTAAATTAGGTAGGTTATTTTTTTCACTAGACAAAAAAAAAAGAGGAGTAGCTCTGTATGTTAAGCAGAAGATAATTTCAAAACAAATCTATAATGACAAAGAGGGAAGAGTCTTTTTTTTTGAAAATATTTTTATTAGTTTTTTTATAATTATAAACAAAAAATCAAATTAAATACAACTCAACTTAATACAATCATTTTCAACTTTCTCTCACACAAAACAACATACATACTTTTAAAAACTTACATAAAATAGAATAACTATGAATGTTGCTCGGCAGCACCCCCTCCACCACATCCCCCTCTTCCTGCCTCCCTACTTCCCTCCCCCTCCCTCTTTCCCTCCCTCACTCTCCACCCTCCTCTCCAACAACCTACCTACTTCCCTTCACTCCTTCACTCCTCACTCTCCACCCCTTCCAGATGTGGTCCAGAGGTACTGCCCGAGCAACTCCTCTTATATCAGTAAATATATCATCCTTATATATTGGAAGTATTACAGTTGAGTGCATTATAATACATTATTACGCCCCCCCAACCCACCCACCCCGACTTCCCAAAGTGAATACAGGGTAAAACAAAAGAAAACCCTCTAAGTTAAACTAAGTTATGATATAAATCCTAATAAAAATTTAACTATATGATAAATACAATTTCTTAGATTGATATTTCCCTTGAATATAATCAATCCATTTTTTCCAGTCCAACATATATTTTTCATTTGAATGATCTTTCAAATATGCAGGTACTTTAGCCATTTCCGCCAAATTTATGACTTTCAAAATCCATTCCTCGATAGATAGTAATTCTGCCTTCTTCCAGTATTGTCCAACCAACAATCTCGCTGCTGTAATCAAGTTCAAAATTAAGTTCGTCTCTATGGTGGTGCAATCCTTTATAATACCTAATAAAAACAACTGTGGTGAAAATTCAATATGTTTTTTCAAAATATTTTGACGTATCCACCATATTTTTATCCAAAAAGCCTTGATTTTTCTACAAGTCCACCATACATGAAAATAAGTGGCGTCCATACAATCACATCTCCAGCAATTAGGTTTTAAATTAGGGTACATACATGATAATTTCTTCGGATCCAAATGCCATCTATAAAACATTTTATAAAAGTTTTCTCTTAAATGTTGCGCTTGTGTAAATTTTACATTTTTCACCCAGATCCTCTCCCAAGTTTCCATCATAATTGGTTGTCCGACATTTTGTCCCCACTTTATCATACAGTCCTTAACTAATTCAGTCTCAGAATCAATTTCTATCAATACATTATACAATCTTTTAATATGCATTGGCCTTTGGTCTCTAATTTGTTTAATTAAATTTACATCTATTTGAGATAAACCCATGTTCAAATCTTTTTTCCATCTAGTCTGCAATTGTAAGTATTGAAACCAGGTAAGGATTATTCCTTCCTCTCTGAAAATATTCAAGGACTTCAATAATAAAAGATTCCCTTCTTTAATCAGGAGTTTCTTTCTCATAAGACACCACATCTTGTAATTGTGCTCTATTTATATTCTCTATTGCGTGTCTGGGAACCGTCCAGACAGGAATCTTATCATTTAATTTATACTGATATTTTTTCCAAACACGCAGCAGAGAAAGAGGGAAGAGTCTTGATAGTTGAGGCTAAGCTGAATAAAAAAAATATAAATGTTGTAATATATGCCCCAAATGGAGCACAAGTATCCTTCTTTAAAAAAACCTTCATAATAAGCTGAGTGATATAGAGGGAGATGGTTTCTGTATAATTGGAAATTTTAATGCGATTGCAGAGAAAACAAAAGACCATAAAGGCACAGAGGCAAGGAAAGGAAACAACAAAAAAAACCTCTTCCCAAAACCTTTTTTGAGATGTGTACAGATCTTAGCTTACATGATGTTTGGAGGGAGAGGAATTGTGATAAGCGGGAATACACATACTTTTCTAATAGACATAGATCATGGACCAGGATAGACATGCTATGGTTCTCAAAAGAATTGGCCTCAGAAATTCAAGAAATTGATATCGAACTTAGCCTTTGGGCAGACCATAATCTGATAAGTTTTCGCTTGAAAGGACCAGATTGCAACGCCTTGGTCTCTTCAGCCTTGAAAGACGGCGTTTAAGGGGTGACTTGATCGAAGTGTATAAAATCATGCATGGGATAGAAAAGGTGGATAGAGAAAAATTCTTTTCTCTATCACACAATACCAGGACAAGGGGGCACTCCCTAAAGCTCATAGCTAAGAAAGTGAGGACAAATAAAGGGAAATATTTCTTCACCCAGAGGGTTGTTGATTTATGGAATTCACTTCCTGAAGGGGTCGTGACAGCTGTCAGCCTTGACAGCTTCAAGGCAGGGCTAGATAGATTCATGGATGCCAAGTGTATCGGTGGTTATTAAAACGGATGTCCATGTGCTGCCTCTATGTTGGTTGAGGCAGGCAGGATTCCCTTGGGTACCATTTGTTGGGGGTCAAGGGAAAGGGAGGGTTTTGCCTTCTCTTTCTGCTCAATTGGTGGGCCACTGTACAATTGGTGGGCCACTGTGTGACACAGAATGCTGGACTCGATGAGCTTTGGCCTGATTCAGCATGGCTCTTCTTATGTTCTTATGTTCTTATGACAAAGGAGCAGGCCAAAATGGACTTTCCAAAGAGCGATTCTGAAAGAAAAAGAATTTAAGGAAAGAATGGAGAAAGAGATGCACCTTTTCTTTCAAGTGAATGACCATGAGGACACATCCTTGCAGAACATCTGGGACACGGCAAAAGCATATATGAGGGATGTAACAATTTCGTACATGGCTAAGGGAAACAAAGAGAAAAAACAACATAGGACAAGGCTGAGGAAGAATACAAACAGGCTGAAATACAATTTCAGAGAGACCCTGAAAACAAAGGATTAAAAAACAAAATGGATTTAATTAAACATAAACTATATATAGAGGATTCGGAAAAGTTAGCATAAAAATTACAAGCAGCTAAGCAAAATAACTTTGAATACGCGAATAAACCGGGTAGATGGCTAGCATATAAATTAAGAAGGCAGAAAGAGAAGCAACAAATTATTAATTTGGAAGATGAGAAAGGAGAGATTCAGGGGGAGGAGACTATACAAAGGGGAATTGCCCAAAGATACTATGAAAAACTATATAAGAAATGTGGGAATAAATGCAGAAAGGATAATAGAATACTTAGAGAAGGCAAACATACCAAAGATTCCTGAGGAAACTAAATTTATGTTAAATGAGGAAATAAGAATGGCTGAAATAATTAGGGCTATAAACAAACAAAAGATCAATAAGGCGACTGGCCCAGATGGAATACCAGCAGAATTATATAAAGAACAACGAAGTGCATTCAATCAATACCTACTAGAAGTCTTCAACGACGTATTAACCGATGCTAAAATACCTAAGTCTTGGTCAGAGGCAAATATAATATTGATCCCAAAAGAAGAAGCAGAAAAAACACGGATACAAAATTATAGACCTATATCATTATTGAATTCTGACTATAAAAATTTTGCCTCAATAATGGCGGAGAGATTCAAAAAGTATCTAATTGATTTCATACATTCAGATCAAAATGGGTTTTTACCAAACAGACAGACTAAGCAGAATATAAGAACAATCTTAGACACTCTCGAATTTTATGAATCGCATAGTGATCGTCAAGTGGCACTTCTGTTCCTTGATGCACAGAAGGCTTTTGACAATGTCAATTGGCAATTTATGTTTCAACAGCTAAAATTAATGGAGGTTGGGGAAAAATTTTTAAATGTGATAACTGCAATATATTCCGAACAAAAGGCTCAGATTATAATAAATGGAGAGGCCACTGATAAATTCAACATACAGAAAGGTACAAGACAAGGATGTCCTCTCTCGCCATTGTTATTTTATTTATACATTGGAAATTCTTGCTAGAGTAGTAAGACAAAAAGAGCAGATTAAAGGACTTAAGATTAAGAAAGAAACATACAAACTTCAAGCTTATGCAGATGATTTAGTATTTATATTAGAAGACCCAGAACAATCAGGGCATAAACTATTCGAAAGATTGGAAGAGTATGGGGATCTGGCAGGTTGGAAAATAAATAGAAACAAAACAAAGATTATAACAAAAAACATGACTAATATACAAATAGGAAACCTCGAGGCAAAATTAGGCATACAAGTAGTTTCCAAATTAAATATCTAGGGATAATTATTTCAGCACGCTGCTCATCAATTAAAGAAGACAATTATGGCAAATTGATAAAGAATATAAAAGTAGATTCAAACCATTGGAAAAATTTGCATCTTTCATTACTTGGGAGAATTGCTGCTGTGAAAATGAACATCTTACCTAAAATTATATTCCTGTTTCAGAATATCCCAATCCAATTAGACAAGAAATTTTTCAAGGAGCTGAATAAATTAACCTTAGAATTTGTATGGTCCGGTAAGAAGGCAAGAATAAAATTAAAAGCTTTACAGGATGCCAAAGAAAGGAGAGGTTTAGGTTTCCCAGATTGGGAGCTATATTACCAAGCAGTGGCCCTAACATGGATTAGAGACCGGATAACCTTAGAAAATAAAAGATATTTACATTTAGAGGGTTCTGATCTCCAGCAGGGCTGGCACCCTCACATATGGATGGGGCAAAGTAGAAACCACCAATATTTTTTAAGACATAAGGTTCGGCAAGAATTAATAAAAAACTGGAATATAGTTAAATCTCGATATTACACAAAGATTCTGGCTTGGCTATCGCCATTGGAGGCAGTCACATATCCCAATTTGTATAGGAAAGATAAGGCTATTATATACAAAGACATTCTGACAGAAGAAGGTTATTTAAAACAAAAACAAGAGCTAAAACAACAAGGAATAGACATGGAGTGGTGGTCTTATCTTCAGATACAAGCAAGATACATGAAGGATAAGCAAGAATAGACAAGATATGGGGTTAGACAAGATACTGCTAGGCCCAGATAAAAAACAAATAAAGAATATTTATAAACACCTGTTGGAACATAAACTATATGAGGAGCAGGTTAAAGAAACAATGGTGAAGTGGGCAATAGATTTACTCTTTAATACAATTGATGGTTTACAGTAACTCTTGAACTGCTACATTGTGGATTTCCTTTGCCCTCCAAGTAGAACTGCAAGGCAAAATGAAAACACAATTCTGTGTTTTCGGTTTTACAGTTCTAGTTTGCAAGTCATATTCAATCCTTTTCACTATAATCATACAGAAGTGAAAATAAGTTGCTCATGCCATTACTATTGTTTATTTTCAAAGTTTTATTTCTTTTTAGGCATACTTAATATTTATGTACATGTATTCCTTGATTTACGACCAGTTGCTTAAAAACCATTTACCAATAGCCAATAACTCAAAAAGCTACTACTATTTCACCAGCCCAACTGTCACATGATCATATTTGGCTTGGCTCCTGGCTCGCATTGATGACCTGTTGCAGCAGCCTTCGACCACATGATCATGTTTTGAATTGGTTTTTTCCCCGTTTTCTGCCCCCCCCCAAAAAATTCTCATTGGAAAAGATGGATTTGGACTTACAGTCATGCGATTTGCTTAACCACCATAATGACTTGCTTAATGACCAATGTAAAAATGGTACAAATAGTCCTTGATTTACGATCACAGTTGAAACCAAAATTTCCATGGCTAAGCAAGGCAGTTGTTGAGTTGATTTTTACCCCAATTCATGACCTGTTTTGCCACAGTTGTTAAGAGAATCACTGCAGTTGTTAAGTGAATCGTGCAGACCTTAAGCAAATCTGGCTTCCTCATTGACTTTACCAGAAGCCAGCTGGGAAGGTTTACAGATGGTGATCACATGACCCTGAGACAGGGCAACTGTCAAAAATGCATGCCAGTTGCCAAGCGCCTGAATTTTGATCACATGACCATGGGCATGCTGCAACGGTTGTGTAAAAACTGGTCATGTCACTTTTTCAGTGCTGTTGTATGTTCAAACCACCATTAAACAAATGGCTGTAAGTTGAGGACTACCTGTAATTGAATCAGGTCATGTGGTGCCTCAACTTACAACTGCAATGACTTACAAGCAAAATTCTTTGCTCAACTGTGGTCATATATCTAGGACTACCTTATATGTGCATATAGGTAGTCCTCGACTTAATGACCATAACTGAGTCCAAAATTTTTATTGTTAAGTGAGACATTTGTTAAGTTAATGTTGGTCCATTTCATGACCTTTATTCCACAGTTGTTAAGTATTTCACTGCAGTTGTTACATTAGTAACAGGGTTATGAAGCGAATCTGGGACACTGCAACCATCATCAATACGAGTCAGTTGCCAAGCATCTGAATTTTGATCACATGACTGTGGGGATGCTGCAATGGTCTTAAGTGTGAACAAGGATCCTCACTTTTTTCAGTGCCGTTGTAACTTCAAATGGACTTTCAATCTGTTGAAAGTCAAGGACTACCTATATATATGTACCTCTACCAAAACCTGTCTTAATGGATGATATAATACTCTTAGATGCAAAAGTTACATACCTGTAGTGTTCTCCTTCCAACTTTAAACTTTGTCTTCAGACTCTGCCATAGCATACAAGGTTTTGCCGGTATTATTATTATTGTTAGATAAGGAAGAAGGACTAATTGAAAAGTGATTTCATACTAGATTGCCCCAGATCCTAAATTTGCATCAAAAGAAGGAGAGAAGAAGCTTATACCAGAGGTCCCCAACATTTTGGGCACCAGAGACTGGTTCCGTGGAGAGAGTTTTTTCCGCAGACAATGGAAGATATGTATTAAATAGACTAAGAATGTACTTGTTGAAGGGATGGGTATATTGACATGAAAATTATTAATTTTAATAAGAAGACTTGTTTGTTTGATGTCCAATGGACTGATCTGAAAAGAAGTGAAATTTAAAATTTGTAAAATGTAGTTGGCTTATAGTTAAACTTGGACATACGGAGTGAAGGTCTACAAATTTAAAATGATTGTATTAAGTTGAATGGCTTTAACTTGAACTTTTTGTTTGTTTACATGTACAAACAGATATCTAATAATAAAAAAATTATTTTAAAAAAAATTGTATGCTGCTTGCATCCCGCAGATGGGGCTTTGCTTGTTTGTGCAGCCCGTTTGCTGGCATGCTGTGGCCCGGTACTGTTCCACAGACTGGGGGACACCTGGCTTATACTATTTAAGAGCTGTGGTGACACAGTGGTTACAATGCAATATTCCAGGCTACTTCTGCTGACTGCCAGCTGCCAGCAGTTCGGCAGTTCGATTCTCACCAGCTCAGAGTTAATTCACCCTTCCATCCTTCC
The DNA here is from genome assembly GCA_034064705.1 of Bothrops alternatus. Taxonomy (NCBI): domain Eukaryota; kingdom Metazoa; phylum Chordata; class Lepidosauria; order Squamata; family Viperidae; genus Bothrops; species Bothrops alternatus. Next base: position 4,255,843 of record JARGCV010000009.1, on the reverse strand, counting down.
AAGGTCGGTAAAATGAGAATCCAGATTGTTGGGGGCAATATGCTGACTCTGTAAACTGCTTAGAAAGGCCTATAAAGCACTGTGAAGCGGTATATAAGTCTAAGTGCTATTGCTATTATTGCAAATTTGTTTATCTATTTGGATTTAGAAGCTTCCAAACTCCCATATGACTCTGCAAGACTTGCATTTTAAAAATTAGAAACAGTAAATTGGAAAGAAAAAAGAACGTGTACATCCAGAAAAGTAAACCCAGCATATTAGAAGAAAAAAATGATAGAGCTTGATAACATTTTAACTTCCAACTTGGGAGGAAAGTCAGTTTTTCAAAGATTTTTGAAAGAGCTCCATGGTAGGAGGGCATAAACATGGTAGAGGTTGGGGCAAGGCTTTTCCAGAGGCAGGTGCTATGATGGAAAATTACTTCCTAGAAGGGTGTAGATTACTTTGCTTTTTTTGAGGTTGTCCACTTTTCCCAATGTTTCTGGAAGAGCAGAAACAATTAGGGATAGCTAGCCTTTCAGAAAAACAGATCTTGTAACATGAAGGATTTTATAGATGATAATCAACACATTATATCAGACATGTCAAACTCGCGACATCACGTGACGTCGTGTGACGTATCGGGACAGTTTTGCCATTGCTGGCAATGGGGTGGGTGTGGCTTCAACGTGATGCATCTGGCCCGCGGGCTGGCAGTTTGACACCCCTGCATTATATTATAGCTTGCCAGGAGCCCTGGTGGTGCAGTGGTTAGATTGCAGTATTGCAGGCAAACTCTGCCTGCAGCTTGGAGTTCTATCCTGATGGGCTCAAGGTTGACTCAACCTTGCTTTCCTTCCTAGGTCAGTAAAATCAGGACCCAGATTGTTGAGAAAAATATGCTGATCCAGATGCTGTAAAGCATTATGGGGTCATATATAAGCCTACGTGCTATTGCTGTTACTCTATAGCTCTTGAAGCATTCATTGATAACACATGGGTGCCATGTCCAGCACTGCCTGAGCTGTATTGCAGATCAGCTGTAGCTTCCGAGTGATCTTCAAGGGCAATCCTATGAAGACCATATAGCAATAGTAGGCTACTTGTGAGGTGACTAGGGTATGAGTAAATATTTTATGAGCTTCCCACAATAGTGAGTGCAACTGGCATCGCAGGTAGATCGTCTGACCTATTCTCTAAATAGGAGCTGTGAGATAATGATCTCTTACTCAGAAGCCTTTATTTTGTTGACTTCTTTCCTCTGGTGAAGTTAAGACAACATACATAGTTCTCTTTCTTTCTACAACAACCCACTAGCTGTGAGATAGTGGGCTGTGTGTCAACAGTGAAGTTCATGGCTTTGTAGAGATTGAAATCTGGGTCTCTCCATCCTCTCCATCATTCTAACCTCAACAGAATAACAGACCTGAAAAGGACCTTGGAGGTCTTCTAATCCAATTCTCTGCTCAAGCAAGAGACCCTATACCATTTCAGATAAATGGTGGTCCAATCTTTTCTTAAAAACCTCCAATGTTGGAGCACCCATAACTTTTAGAGGCAAGCTGCTCCACTGATTAATTGTTCTAACTGTCAGGAAATTTATCCTTAGTTCTAGGTTGGTTCTCTCAACAGAGGGATAGAATCAAGATCACGTGAAGTATTAATACCACTTTACAATGCCTTGGTAAGGCCACACTTGGAATACTGCATCCAGTTTTGGTCACCACAATGTAAAAAAGATGCTGAAACTCTAGAAAGAGTACAGAGAAGAGCAACAAAGCTGATTAGGGGATTGGAGGCTAAAACATATAAGGAACAGTTGCTGGAATTGGGTATGTCTAGTTTAATGAAGAGAAGGACAAGGGGGGACATGATAGCAGTGTTATTATTATTATTATTATTTATTAAACTTATATGCCGCCCTTCTCCCAAGACTCAGGGCGGCTCACAACAACAATACAAGTATAAAAAACATAACATAAAATCAATTAAAATTACTAATTTACAGTATAAAAACTAAGTAATTTATTTCGCTCACACAACACACAATCACAGTCAAAGGCCCAGGGGCAGAGTGCAGCTCAGATGCCCCAAACCTGTCTGCATAAATGTGTCTTCAACAGTTTTTGGAAAGCTAGGAGGGAGGAAGCCGTACGGACCTCTGAGGGAAGCTGGTTCCAGAGGGCTGGGGCAGCAACGGAGAAGGCCCTAGCCCTAGGCCCCGCCAGATGACATTGTCTAACAGACGGGACCCGTAGGAGGCCAACCCTATGTGCCCTAACCGGTCGCTGGGATTCATGAGGCAGAAGACGGTCCTGCAAGTATCCTGGCCCATTGCCATAAAGGGCTTTATAGGTCATAACCAACACTTTGAATTGTGTTTGGAGACCAATTGGTAGCCAGTGCAGCTCACGGAGGGCTGGGGTGATATGAGCATGTCTTGGGAGACCCAAGACGGCTCGCGCAGCCGCATTCTGGACTACTTGCAGTCTCCGGACATTCTTCAAAGGTTTCCCCATGTAGAGAGCATTACAGTAGTCGAATCTCGAGGTGACAAGGGCATGGGTGACTGTGAGGAGTGACTCCCGGTCCAAATAGGGCCGCAACTGACACACCAGGCGAACCTGGGCGAATGCCCCCCTCGCTACGGCTGAAAGATGGTGTTCTAAACTTAGCTGTGGATCGAGGAGGACACCCAAGTTGCGAACCCTCTCCAAGGGGGGACAAACCTTCTCCTCCCAGGGTGATGGACGGACAGTTGGAATTGTCCTTGGGAGGCAGAACCCATAGCCACTCTGTCTTGTCGGGATTGACTCTGAGCCTGTTGGCACCCATCCAGACCTCAACAGCCTCCAGGCACCGGTTCATCACTTCCACTGCTTCGCTGTAATGACGCGGGGTAGAGATATAAAGCTGAGTATCATCAGCATATTGATGATAACTCACCCCGTGTCGACGGATGATCTCACCCAACGGCTTCATGTAGATGTTAAAAAGCAGAGGTGAGAGAACAGACCCCTGAGGGACTCCACACGGAAGAGGCCTCGGAGCCGATCTCTGACCTCCTGCAAACACCGACTGCGACTGGCCAGAGAGGTAGGAGGTGAACCACCATAGAACAGTGCCCTGCACTCCAAGCCCCTCCAACCGGCGCAGAAGGATACCATGGTCGATGGTATCGAATGCCGCTGAGAGATCAAGAAGCACCAGGATACTGGAGTAGCCTCTATCCCGGGCCCGCCAGAGATCATCGGTCAGCGCGACCAAAGCAGTTTCCGTGCTGTAACCGGACCTGAACCCAGACTGCTGAGGGCCCAGATAATCAGTTTCATTCAAGGACTGTTGGAGTGCCACCACCTTCTCAACAACCTTCCCTAAAAAGGGAAGGTTGGAGACTGGACGATAATTATTTAAAACTGCCGGGTCCAGGGAAGGCTTCTTGAGGGGGCGCACAAGTGCCTCCTTTAAGGGAGCCGGAAAGGACCCCTCAGTGAAGCATTAACAACAGCCTGGACCCAGCTCCGTGTCACCGCCCTGCTAGCCGAGACCAGCCAGGAGGGGCACGGGTCTAGTAAACAGGTGGCAGAACTCACAGCTCCAATGGCCTTGTCCACGTCATCAGGAGTTACCAGGTCAAACTCCTCCCATTCAACAGGACTAAGATGGGCCTCTGTCATCTCGACTGACTCATTGTCAGCCCACACTGTATTCCAATTGGAGTCCAAGTCAGCCTGGATCTGAGCGACCTTGTCTGCGAAAAAGATGTTAAATTCTTTGGCATTGCCCTGCAAAGTTTCCTCCCTCCTCCCCGTATCAAGGAGAGAGCGAGTCACCCTAAACAGGGCAGCCAGATGAGATTCCGCAGACGCGATCAATGCGGAAAGATACTGAGATCTTCCCGTAGTGATCGCTTCCAAATAGGTCTTAATATAAGCTCTCAATTTGGTTCGATCAGATTCGGATCTGCTTTCCCTCCATTGCTTCTCTAAACGTCTCTTCTGGCGCTTCATCCCCCTGAGCTCCTCGGTGAACCAAGGAGATCTCCTGGGTCTGCTACCACAGAGAGGTCGCAACGGCGCAATCCGGTCTAGAGCCCCCGTAGTGGCCGTATTCCAGGCCATCACTAGGGACTCCACCAAACTGTGTACGAGCGAATCCGGCAATTCCCCAAGCGCCCTTTGAAAGCCAATAGGGTCCATCAGGCGTCTAGGGCGGAACCATTTAATCGGTTCTGGCTCCCTGCGAGAGAGGATTGGTGTCGTAAACTCAAGCCGCAGCAGAAAATGATCTGTCCATGACATGGGCAACACTTCTAAGCCCCTTAATTTCAGATCATACCTCAACTGTTCCGAGAGAAAAACCAGGTCAGGTGTGTGTCCCCCTCATGGGTTGGGCCCTCGATTACTTGTGTCAGGTCCATGGTTGCCATGGAGGCCATGAACTCCCACGCCAACCGAGAGGACTCACCGAGTGACGGCACATTGAAGTCCCCCAAGACAATAAGTCTGGGGAACTCAACCGCCAACCCGGCTACCTCCTCGAGTAGCGTGGGCAGGGCTGTAGAAACGCAGCTGGGAGGCAGGTATGTAAGCAACAGACCCACCTGTACACCTAGGTCTAACCTCATAAGGAGGGACTCACAACCTGATATCTCGGTAGCAGCGAGTCTGCGCAGCCCGAGTATCTCCTTAGCTATAATCGCCACTCCTCCACCCCTTCCCTGTGGTCGCGGCTGATGCCATACCTGAAACCCAGCTGGGCACATCTCAGAGAGGGGAACTCCTCCCTCTGGGGTCAGCCAGGTCTCAGTCACACATGCCAGGTCGGCCTCCTCCTCTAGAATCAAGTCCCGGATGAGGAGAGCTTTATTTACCATCGACCTGGCATTGAGCAGCAGCAGCCTGAGTCCAGGGTCTGGATTTCGCTCATTACCAGTATCCCGGGAGAGGTTCAAGGGGCCGGAACAAGAGATCGCTTTCAGGCAGCGAGGCCTTGTTCCCCGAGAGCGGCCTACCCCAGGCCTCCCGTCATATCTGCCTCTTCCCCATAAGACCGGTATAGACTGGCCCTCTGATCCCTCAGAGCAAGGCTCCTCCACTTCACTAGCTTCCGCAAATGCAGACAGGTCGGCCCTTCCATTTATCATAAATCTACAATCCCTCCAATCCACACAACCACCCATCCATTCAACCCGATTCACTCCACAATCAATCAATCCCCCCACATCATTCATAACATCCAGAAAAAAATTAAAACAGTATTAAACACATTGAATTATTTAAAATTTAAACAGATAAAATTTTTTAAAAAGCAATTAAAAAGCATAGTAGTAAAAAACAGGTATGCCAGATGTTAATCCTGCCACAATAATTATAGCTATGCCTGTATTAGTCCCTCCTAAGGTAAAACCTGTGGTAGGGTTTGAGCTAAAAAGTCCAGAACCAAAACCGACAGGAAGAGTAATTGTACAAACAGTAGTTGTGGAACCCAACGTCCCAAAGTTAAGGCCTTCAAATAAGTTCAACGTAATGAAGGCAGCGATGGAAAGGCCTCACCCGCAGGTCTTACAGTTTAGTGGGAGGCACCCAGCTGACGGAGCAGGCCCGTTAGCCACGATAACTGGGGCTTCTGACGGGCGTCTTTCTTCCCTTTCCTTCTTCCTTTCTCCGTTACTTCTTGGTCCGGGCGGGGGGGATCTCTCAGGCGGCTGTGAGGGTCCTGCATTCTTCCAGTCACTCCCCACTCTCTCAGATGGCAAACCTCACAAGCCTGCGACGGCCAACCTTACAAGCCTGCGACGGCCGAAGCTTCACCGCTGCTCCTCCTGCGTTCCAGTAATCTGGGGTTGGTGTCGGCGAAGGCTTCCTCCAAACTTCCCTCAGCTCTGGTCGCCGGGAGGAGGAGAGGAGCACCATCAGCATCGAAGCTGGCTTGTTCTGCAAGGGCCCTCCCCGCAAGGGGAGGGAGGGAGGCCCGGCAGCCTAGGAAGCCTCTGCCGGAGCCGCTGGGCCGAGGAGCTATGTTTGCAGGGATCACGTTACCGACTCGCCTCTGCAGTCTGCTCCCCTCGCCGCCCCTTTTCCTGCTGCTCCGAAAAGAATATCTCAGGGGCTGCCCCAAAGAAGAGGGAGTCAAGCTATTCTCCAAAGGCAGGACAAGAAGCAACGAGTGGAAACTAACCAAAGAGAGAAGCAACCTAGAACTAAGGAGAAACCTCCTGACAGTTAGAACAATTAACCAATGGAACAACCTGCCTCTAAAAGCGGCGAATGCTCCAATACTGGAAGTTTTTAAGAAGAGACTGGACAGCCATTTGTCCAAAATGGTGTAGGGTTTCCTGCCTGAGCAGGGAGTTGGACTTGATGACCTCCAAGGTCCCTTCCAACTTTATTATTAATTCTAATTCTAATTCTCTCATTAATTAGTTTCCATCCATTGCTTCTTGTTCTGCCTTCAGGTGCTTTGGAGAATAGTTTGACCCCCTCTTCTTTGTGGCAGCACCTTAGATATTGGAATATTGCTATCACATCACCCTTAGTCCTTTTCATTAGACTAGACATACCAAATTCCTGCAAACGTTCTTCATGTGTTTTAGCCTCCAGTCCTCTAATCCTTTTGTTGCTCTTCTCTGCACTTCTTTTAGAGTGTCAACATCTTTTTGTATGATGGTGACCAAAACTCGATGCAATATTCCAAGTATATTCTTACCAAAGTATTATAAAATTATAACACTTCATGTAATCTTGATTCTATCTCTCTGTACCATTGTTGGGTTTACAAACAGCTTATTTTACATATATGATTTCCCCAGCTCATTAGATTCAATTCTCTTAACCAACTCCCTTTCAATTTGTAAAACTTACAATTACTTGACAGATGAGAATCTGCCTAGAAACAGTGGCTAATAATTGCTTTAGTTTAGGGAAATATGAAAGTTTGTGTGTCCAAATCTCTTTCTGAGAGACCCAGGGCTTTTCTCCTGCTTCTGTGTTCTGCTATGTTTGTAAAAAGCTTTCCATCCAAATCAAAAGATAAGAACTCTTTTAGAAACCAAATCACAAGGGTAGAAGACATCTGAGAATTGCAGCTTGGATGGGAGAGTTAGCCAACCCTGACATTCCCATCTGCTGTAACCTTCCTCCTAAACTTGCTGTAGCAATTTGGCTTTTAATTTTTTTAAGCTTCCCTTATGCAGATTGAAGGCTTGTTTTAAAGCCTAATAATTAGGCATAGGAGCTATCTATATGTGTGTATTAGGAATGGGAATAGAAATGCATGTGTGTATGAATAAATGGATGAATACAAGCTTGTGAATGAGTGCATTACATAAGAAAATGTACATACACAGAAAAGAAGAGGGAAGATGGCTCCATTCATTATATCTTTGATTTTATTTTGGCTCTACATTTCCTCAAAATTGGCATTTGTTCTCTGGAAACTAACAAATAAATAAAGAACCCCTCCTACTTTAGAGATACAACTAACTTCTAACTCCCTTTTACGACCCTATAATTCCTTAAGAGTTGGGCAGCTGGATGGAGCTGAGTGTTTACTGGCTGGATACTCTGCCTGATGTCATGCAGAGTTCACAGCAGGTATTTTTTCTTTGGGCCTAGGAGAGAAACATCTGCCACTGCCTAGGATTGAATTCCCAACCTTCCAGGTGGCACCACTAAGCCACCATACCACTCATACAGCTAATTTCTAATGGTGTTTGTAATCCTATTGTTTTATCCTAAATTTCACTGAGTACTAACTGTGGAATCCAAATGAAATATAGCTGTTCTTTCTTAAAAAGAGAAGCAAAAATTTCCAATTTCATTGTGACTGCCTTGAAGGAGAAGGAAGAATCCAATTTGTGGCTCATTTACACTTGAATCTCACAGGGTAATATTCTAGTTTATTGTTAAGTGCTAACACAGTCACCCTAGACATGAATTTTCTCCAGCATGGTGGATGTAGAATCCACTGGATTGGGTTATTTCAGCCTTCCTGCTCAGAGAGACTAAGAAAGAACTTTGGCCACGGCTTCCCCTGGGTGTGTCTCCCAGTTTTTTTTTTAGTCTCGAGCTCAGAGCAGACACCTTTTTGCTGGCTCCGTTAGAACTCTTTAAATTGATCCTTTTAATTTGGCCTTTTTTTCCTTTTTTCCAAATCACTAAATTATTAGGACTCATTAGAATAGGTCGGCTCTAGATATAGGGATTTTCCCGGACCAGAGCCTCAAGCCCCCGGCTCCAGCAGGGCTCGATCCTCCCTCCCCAGGGACCTAGCAGGCCCATCGAGTCGGGCTTACTGGCCCCGACGATCTGGACAGCAGGCATGAGGACCTGCGAATCTCTCCGGCAGGCGAGCGGCACAGTGGACGCCGGCGGGAACGAACCGGATCCAGACGGGGCTCCGTCATCGGGGGATCGCGGGCCGGCGTCCCACCAGCAAACTGCAAGTGCCCAGTTGGGGGGGAGGGCGGCGGGAGTGAGGCTTCGCTCCGGACCACTCCCTACGCCCCGGACTTTGCCTCGGCGAAGGGGGGGGAGGGCTCTCTCACCTTAGGAGAGGGTCTAGGAAAGGCGTGGTCACCATTTTGCGGCCGCATGGTAGTCGTTCCCGCCATTTGATTTCCGCCGGCGGAAATCCCTCCTGTCTTGGCCTGGGGTGCCAGGTCCGTACAGGGACAGCCTTCCGACGTGATTCCCAGTGTCCAGAGGCTTACCGGTGGGCACCCCACCCTTCCGGACAGGGCGACGTCTCCTGCCGACATGGCCGGGCCCTAGGCCTCCCTTTGGGACAGCAAGGCGCAGGGAGATCCCCGGACCTAGGGGGCCCATCCTTTAGCCCGATTGCCTGGTCGTGAGCAAATCGCTCCCCTTTCCCATCTGGTGGAGGAGGCAGTAACCCGTGGGCCCTGGTCCCCTAGGCCCTGGCAGGAGTGAAGGCTTTAACAGGCCGCCTGCTATTCCTAGCCGTGGCCTTTAGGCACTAGGCCTACCGGACAGGATTACAGCCTGCCCGACTGCTCTGCCTTATTGTCTGTAGTCACTGTGAGGGGCGGCTGCACTCTGACCTGACTACCGTTCTACGGCCTCAATCCCAAAATTCTTTTCCCACTAGCCACCCTCTTGCAGGCTTGGTTAGTGGCAATGGCAGACAGTTCCTCGCTGATGGCTTCCTTGGTCTCAGATGCTCCCCCTGCACAATCAAAGCACAGATCCACAGACTTGGATACAGGGGGTAAGAAAAAAACTAAGACGAAGCACCTTACTTCCAAGCAGACCTCTAAGTCAGCCGAGCGAGAGGCCTCGAGGAGGCACCAGGCATTGGAGAGGGAATTCTCGGAGCCACCCCAGGCACCTGTGCAGAATGCCACCTGGATTGCCACTCCTCTGGGGGAAACCGAACAGGCAGGTCCCTCTCACTCCTCCCCTCCTCCCCAGCTGGGTCCCCAAGTGGTTCTTGCTCCAGCGGTGGTTGGGGCTACCCTTGGAGGCCAGGGGCCCGCATGGTCCCAGGTCCAGTTCCAGGCCTTTATGCAGCATGCCTTCACACAATTCATGTCCTCACCGAGGATCATGCAGGTTCCCCCTCAGGTCCCACTCCCTCCCACTGATCCTCCCTCCCTGCAGGACTGCACCTCAGCACCGGGATCAGTCATCTCGGAATCCTCATCCCAGGTGGGAGAGGGGGAGTCCGAGGACTCGGACATAGCGGATACCCCCATGTCAGACGAGGAGGAGGCAGAACCCGATCAGGCCTCTGCCTCCTGCCTCTTTGACCATTCAACTTTCACACCTCTACTGTCAAAGGCGTGCGACACCACCAGCTTAACTTCCGTTCAGGAGGAAAAACCCTCCACCTCAACAGATAAGGAATCCAACCCATTATTCAAGGTGAAGGTAGTAGAACACAAGCAGATTCTCTGCCCCTTTGTGTTCCGGGATGCGGTGGAGGTCCAGTGGGCCTCTTTGTCCACGATTCCCAGAGAGAGCACCCTGGAAATGAAATTATATAACGTGGCTCCGTCTTTTGCTTCCCTGCTAGACGTCCCTACGGTGGATTCCCCTCTAACTTCCCTCTTCTCAAATTCTGCTGCCTCAGGGGACATGGAGGAGTTCCTGACAGCGGAAGACAAAAAATTCGAGTTCGCACACAGAAGACCACACCAGGCTTCCGGTCAGGCCATCAAAGCAGCTACGTCAGCCTCCTTCTTTGCCAGGGTGTCCATCATGTGGCTCCGGGAGCTCCAGGCCTCGGTTCCCCCTGAGCAGGTCAGAGTGCACCAGACACTCGTCAAGCTGGTAGGGGCCTCACAGTATATGGCTGACACCTCCCTCCACTCAGCCAAGTGCTCGGCCCGGTCAATAGGCGCCACGGTGGCCTCCCGCAGGCTCCTGTGGCTAAAACACTGGAGAGCGGACTTAAGGGCAAAGTGGCGCCTCTCCATGGCCAGGTACATAGGCAAGGATCTGTTTGGCTCCGCCCTTGATCCACATGTGGTCGAGGGTAGGGACAAACGCAAAGTCATTGCTCACCCTTCCAAAAAGTCGAACAGGCAGCAGCAGCCGGACTCCCGCAGACAGGCCCCACGTCCCTCGGGCTCTTGGGAGTGGTGGCAGCCCTTTCGGCCAGGGCAGTCCTGGGAGTGGCCCAGAGGTTCCCGTTCCTTCCCCCAGAGGCAGGACCGACAGCAGGACCGCCAAAATCCAGGATCCAGGGGTCAGACGCAGGCAAAATGTCCCTTCAGGGGGTCGGGGGGCCGCCCTTTCCGGCGAGCCAAGTGACTTCCTCGGAGAGGCCCCAATTGGGGGGTGCCTAGAGCGTTTTTATCAGGTCTGAGAGCAGACCACCACCGACTCCTTGGTCAGAGACACCGTCAGGCGGGGCCTGGCACTCAAGTTCGAGGCGATCCCGCACAATCGCTTCCTCCAGTGCCCGGTCTTGCGAAACCCCTCAAAGGCACGGCTGGTATCCACCGCCATCAAACACCTCCTGGACATCAGGGCCATAGAGCCCGTACCGGGGGACCAGGTTGGGACAGGTTTTTACTCCATCCTGTTCGTGGTCCCCAAGGCATCAGGAGGGTGGAGGGAGATCCTGGACCTAAAGGGGCTGAACCGGTTCCTAGTGTACCGACGGTTCAAAATGCAGACCCTAAGGTCCATACTGGCCGGCATCAGAAAGGGGGATCTACTCTCCTCCATAGACCTCACAGAGGCCTACCTCCACATTCCAATCTCCCAGGACCACCGCAGGTTCCTGCGCTTCTGCTACGCGCGCCGGCATTATCAGTACCGGGCCCTCCCGTTCGGCCTTTCTTCGGCCCCAAGGGTCTTCACGAAGGTACTAGCGGTCTTGGCCGCCCATCTTCGGATGATGCCGGTGCACGTGCAGTGCTACCTGGACGACATCCTTGTCCAGTCCAGGTCCTTTCGGTCAGCGCAAGCAGACCTGCTGACCACCATCCAGGTACTCCAGTCCCACGGCTTCTCAGTGAACTTCGGGAAAAGCCACACTTTCCCCTCAAAGCGACTCCTCCACCTGGGGGCTCTGATAGACTCAGAACGGTGCAGGGTCTACCTATCCCAGGAGCGATGGCTGAGCATCCGGAAACTGATATCCCAGATCCGGGGCACGAGGAGGGTCCCGCTGGTGCAGTTGTCCCAGCTCCTGGGAAAGATGGTATCTTGCATGGGGATAGTCCCGTGGGCGAGACTCCACTCGAGGACCCTCCAGTGGTTTCTCCTTCCCTTTTAGAAACAAAACCTCAGCGCCTCTCCCCAGAAAGTCCAGGTTCCACCTCACGTCCTCGCATCCCTCCAGTGGTGGGCTTCCACAGCCATGTCCAAAGGGACTGTATTCAAGGAACCCTCCAGGGTAGTCCTGACCACAGATGCCAGTCTGTTCGGCTGGGGTGCTCACCTCCAAACCCAATTGGCCCAGGGGCATTGGTCCAGAGCGGACCTCGAACAAAACATAAACTGGGTAGAGCTAAGGACCATCCATCTGGCTCTCCTCCACTTCTCTCCCCTAGTGTCAGGCAAGCATGTTCTAGTCCTGACGGACAACGTGGCGGCCAAAGCCCACGTCAACAAGCAGGGGGGGCACACATTCCTGGGCCCTCCTCCAGGAGGCCAGGGAGCTGGGGCTCTGGGCAGAGACCTACCTGAGGTTGATAAGGGCAGAACACATTTCGGGGGAGGCAAACTGACAGGCAGACTCGCTGAGCAGGGTGACCGTGGACCACGCAGAGTGGCGGCTGGACACCAGAATATTCGAATTGATAGCGATCAGGTTCGGCAGGCCAGGCCTGGATCTCTTTGCCTCCCCGGCCAACGCCCAACTCCCCAGGTTCTTCACCAGGTTCCCAACCAGAGGGGCCGAGCGGACGGACACACTGCGGTGCAGGTGGCCCGAGGGGCTGCTGTATGCCTTCCCTCCCCTCCCCCTGATCCAGGCCACCATCCGCAAGCTGCTACTGGAGCGAGCGGAAGTAATCTTGGTTGCGCCATATTGGCCTCGGCGCCCGTGGTTTGCAGACCTAGTGGATCTGTCCCTGTCTCCACCATGGAGGCTCCCGCCGAACCAAGTGGCCCTCTCTCAGGGGGAGCTCCGCCACCCAGACCCTCAGTGGCTGCAATTAGCCGCCTGGCACTTGAGCGGGAGTGTCTTAACTAAGCAAGCCTACTCCCTAGAGGCGATCTCTATGATTCAAGCCTGTAGACGCCCTTCAACAAACAGGATCTACGATGCAACCTGGCAAAATTTCTGCCAGTGGTGCTCCCCACGGGGGTTGGATCCCCTCTCAGTAATTGTCCCAAACATCCTAGACTATCTGCTAGACAGCATTTCCAAGGGGTTGTCCACCAACACCATCCACAGACAGGTGGCGGCCTTATCCATGGTCCTCACCTGCGACAATTGGGGTCCCTTTTCTCACCACCCAGCAATCTCTGCCTTCCTCAAGGGAGCGGCAAACTCCGGTCCACCCACGGTGCATAGATACCCGTCCTGGGACCTGCCTACAGTATTACAGGCCTTAAGGGCGGCTCCCTTCGAGCCCCTGCAATCATGCTCTTTACACTTCCTCTCCTTGAAGGTGGCCTTCTTAATAGCCATTACCTCAGCCAGAAGGATTTCGGAGCTGGCCGCTCTGTCAGTTCGGGAGGACCTGTGTATCTTCCACCAAGACAGAGTGGTTCTTAGACTAGACCCCTCATTCATCCCCAAGGTTAACACCAGTTTTCACAGATCTTTGGATCTCGTACTACCCAGCTTCTGCCCTACTCCGATCCGTAGACTAGAACGCCAGTGGCACAAACTGGACGTGCGCAGGGCCCTGTGCATTTACATAAAGCACACCGGGTCCTTCCGCAAATCGGAGGCCTTGTTTGTCTCCTTCCAGCCATCAGTCATGGGCCGCAAGGTATCTTCCGCCACCATTGGCAGGTGGATCAGGGCTTGCATTGCTAGGACGTACGTCTCGCAGTCGCTTCCCGTCCTATCACGTATCACAGCTCACTCCACACGTAGCGCAGCAACCTCCGCGGCCTGGTCTACCCAGGCCTCTGTAGAGGAGATTTGTAGGGCAGCGTCCTGGTCGTCCCCGTCCTCATTCATTACCCATTACAAGATTGACAGGTTTGCTGCGGCGGACGCCGCGTTTGCAGACGGGTCCTACAACAGGTGGTTAATGACCATGTTATTTGGTTACCAGACATCTGAATATAGCCCAAATGTTACATTTTTACCAGAGGCTAAATGTCAGGAAGAATGCGATATTGATGTATGTATGTATGTATGTATGTATGTATGTATGTATGTATGTTGTTATAAAAGAGTCTGCAAATTATGGAAATCCTTAAAACCCTTAGGAGTGAATTACATAACATGGTTGAGACATTTTGATCTTTGATCCCAAATATTCAAAAACTTTTAGGAAATGAAATAAATTTAACAAAAAAGTGTTTTGTCACTTGTGGCATGTGGCAACATAAAAACCCCAAAGTGATAAATCTAAAACCGCAACAAATATTACCTTGCATCCATCCAATTATTTTCATATTATGGTATCAGAAAATAGAGTAAGTTCAGCAAAATTGCAACAGTGAGGTTATCACTGTTAAGAAACAAATATGCCAAATATAGAAAACTTTCAATAATGCCTTCTACAGAAGACAAGTGGTTGAAATGTGGGAATATGCTTGAGATAACAAAAGCGCTGACTGGTTTAGTATTGTTTGGCAACCAGTTGTGGATTCTGATATTCAGAAAAATGTTATCCTGAATTTAAATTATATATTTTATGGAAGACTGCCGTTTACGGAATACTAGGTTACTTGGCTGTATTTATTAGTTTATGAATGTATAATGCATTTTAAGGAAGGAAGGAAGGAAGGAAGGAAGGAAGGAAGGAAGGAAGGAAGGAAGGAAGGAAGGAAGGAAGGAAGGAAGGAAGGAAGGATTCCCATAGTTTCTACCAGTTAGATGCAACATAGAAAAAGTGGCATTTATAATGAGTGTTGTGTCCTGAGCCTGCAAAAGCAGGCTCAGGATGTTGCATTGGTCCCGGGCATTCCAAAAGCTGCTCGAGACCAGACAGAGCAGCACCAGCCTTGTGCACATGTGCAAGGCGCGAAAATGCTCTGTTCCTATTGGCTGACATTGTCTGGGTTTCTGGCCATATAAAAAGGCCTGCGTGCCTTTTGCTTTTGCTTGGTTGTTGTAGAAAGAGAATAAAGTGTTTGTTCAGCATTGCCATGTGTCTTCATCATTCGCACGCGAACGAAGTACACAACACTGGCGACGAAGGTGGAATCCTTTGCAAGCTGGAACAAAAGATTTGAGGACTTACCCAGGAAGTCCTGAAAAGGGGAAGACGGCATCTGAATCAGCGTCACAGCCTGCCAGTACAGTGTTGCTGGAAATTGAGCTTGGCTAAATGACCCTTTCCCCAACAGCAGCTTGTAGAGGAAGCGAGTGGTGAAGGTTATAAAGTTTACGATATCGAAGATTGGCCGATTGACTGATTTCAATGTCTCCCACTCAGAGAGATGGAATTCCTACGTAGTATGGGTGGAGAATTACTTCCGAGTAAATCAGATTAGAGAAGATGGCCTGAAGGCAGCAACTCTTTTGTGTGCCTGTGGACAAGAAGCTTTTGACATCGCAGAAAATCTCATGGCCCCTGCACCTCTGGAGTCAGTAACATATGCTGACTTGAAGAAAATGTTGAAGGAACATTTCCAGCCAAAGTTATCTGTCATTGCTTGGAGGCATGCATTTGAGCAGAGAGACCAGAGACCGGGTGAATCTGCTGCAGACTTTATTGCGGCCTTAAGGCAAGCAGCCAGACCTTGTGAGTTCAAGGATCTGGAAGAGAGGCTGCGAGATTGTTTTGTCTGTAACTTGAGGAGCAGAGACTTACAACAAAAGATTTTTGCAAAAGAAGATGTCTCCTTCCAAGATGCGTTGCGAGAGGTGGCAGCTGAGGAAGCAGCAGGCGGGGCTGTGAAGACCTTGCGCCTTGCCAGGAATCCTCCAGACACAGTTACATTCCATCAAGAGGACGCTCAAGAAGGATCAGAAGAGGATCCTGCAGAGGAGGTCGACAGACTTCACCAACCAGCTGAGAGGAGGCAGAAGGGATGTCCGGTCAAGGCCCCAGCATCTCTTCAATGCTTCGGGTGCATAGGACGCCACAAGCGAGCTGACTGCAGGTTTCGCTCCACCATTTGCAGGGCGTGTGGCAGGCAGGGCCACATTGCATCCATCTGTTTGGGTCACCAGAAGGTTCAACCTCAGGAAGAATTGCTTCAGAAAGGTACCAGGGTCCCCAGCCAAAGCAGGGTGGGTTTCTGTGCATCGTGTAGGAGCATTCTAAGAACAGGGACACACAAGTCCCTTAAGAAGAAACTTTCCATTAACGTAAGGTTGCAAGGGGTTCCCTTACTGATGGAGTTGGACACTGGGTCCGCTCTTTCCATTATTTTAATGTAGTACCTTTAAAAGGATTTGCAGCAGTAGTGGCCTTCGAGTTAAACTCAGGCCATCGAATCTAATACTGATTTTCAAAATTCTATGGTGTGTGTTAAGGGGGAGACCACCCTTAGAGTACAATATAAGGATTTTGAAGGTTCCCTAGATGTGGTTGTTGGGGGTGAACATACGAGTCTTATTGGACTCTATTGGTTCGAGGCTCTGGGAATCCAGGTAACTGGGCTGCACAGCTTGCAAACGCTGGGCCTTGCAAAGGTTTGCAAGGAGTTTGCAGATGTGTTTAGTTCAGAGCTAGGATCCTACAAGGGGCCTCCCATTTCGCTATGGTTAGACCCAACCATCACGGGTTAAGCCTAGGAGGGTACCTTTTGCCCTCAAAGGTAAGATTGATGCTGAGCTGGACAAATTGCTCCAGCAGGGCATTCCCAAGTCCACGGGAAACCCCCATAGTAACACCTCTAAAGGCTAATGGGGACATACGTATATGTGCAGACTATAAATGCACACTGAATAAGGCGCTGCAACAGCACGCTTATCCAGTGCCTGTGGTAAGTCATATTCTGGCCTCCCTCAAGGGGGGGCACATTTTTGCAAAGCTTGACCTGGCACAGGCCTATCAACAGCTACCTGTTGATGAGGCAGCTGCAGAGGCCCAGACTATTGTAACTCACAGGGGGGTCTTCAAGGTCAAGAGACTGCAATTTGGGGTAAATGTAGCCCCTGGCATATTCCAAAGTATCATGGAGAACACACTTCGAGGTATTCCTGGGGTCTGTCCCTACTTCGATGACATCCTCATTGCTGGGGAGTCATGTCAAAATTTAGCAGAAAGATTAAGGGCTGTCTTGCTTCATTTTCGAAAAGCAGGCCTTAAACTAAAGAAGGATAAATGTAAGATAGGAGTCACTTCTACTGACGTCTTAGGATTCAGGATTGATGCTCAAGGCATTCACCCTGCTGAAACTAAATTGCAAGCTATCCAGTAGGCCCCAAGCCCTAAGTCTAAGAGTGCATTTCTCCCACATAAAGCTGTAGTGGCAGAGCCATTACACAGGCTCTTAGACAAGCAGGTTCCTTGGCAGTGGACTAAAGTCCATGACAAGAGCTTCAATGAGGTTAAGGCCTTGCTCACTTCTAATGCTGTTTTAGCGCATTTCAATAAGCAACTACCTGTTTGCATCACATGCGATGCATCTCCTTATGGGGTGGTAGCTTTACTGAGCCATCTGAAGGCTGATGGGACACAGGTCCCTGTGGCCTATTATTCAAGGACTCTGTTGTCCTCTGCAGAGCAGAATTAGAGAAGCCTTGGCCATAATGGCTGGCATTAAGAAATTTCATGATTTCTTATATGGCAGCCAGTTCATGGTCTATACTGACCATAAGCCTCTGCTGGGTTTGTTTACCACTAACAAACAGACCCCACATATCATTTCTCGTATGCTGAGATGGTCCATTTTCCTGTCAGCATATGACTATACATTAGTTCACAAACCAGGAAAAGAAATGGGTCATGCAGATGGCCTGAACAGATTACCCCTGAACCAATTAGAGCCAGATCCTGCTCCAGCCATTAATATTCTTTCCATTCAGGAGTTGCCTGAGTCTCCCCTCAATGTAGGGACGTGGCTGCAGAAACTGCCACTGATCACATGCTTACACGCGTTCTGACATGGATGCTGTCAGGATGGCCTGACAAGTGCCCAGATACTGAGTTCCAAAGCTTCTGGCACAAGAAGCATGAGTTTTCCACTTTCAAGGGTTGCCTGTTATGGGGTAGCAGGGTAGTGATCTCAGCCTCATTGAGGTCTAGAATCTTGATCTCTCTGCATGAGGGACATCCTGGTATAGTCAGGATGAAAGCGCTTGCGCGCAGCCATCTTTGGTTGCCTGGGTTCGATAAAGCCATCGAAGCCCAGGTGCACGGGTGCCAAGTGTGCCAACAGTCTTGGCCTGAAATGCCTCAGGCCCCAGTACATAGGTGGGAGGAAACTCAAACCCCATGGTGTAGGGTGCATATAGATTATGCTGGGCCCTTTCAGGGGCAATTCTTCCTGACTGTTGTTGATAGCCATTCCAAATGGCTAGAGGTTGTTCCTGTTTCCTCCACTACTACTGCCAGGAGCATCCAGGTGTTGAGAGGAATTTTTGCATCACACGGTCTTCCAGATGTCCTGGTTTCAGATAATGGCCCTCAATTTACATCTTCTGAGTTCCAGGCTTTTCTTCAGGCCAACCTGATCTAGCATGCACCATCGGCTCCCTTCCATCCATCCTCCAATGGAATGGCAGAGAGAATGGTGCGCACCACCAAAGATGCCCTCAAGAAACTGACTTATGTAATTGGCATCACAGGTTAGCAGATTTCCTTCTTGCACACCGCACCACACCATGCACAGCCACAGGGAAGAGCCCTACTGAACTCTGCTGGGGTTGCCGCCTCATCACAAAGCTGGACAGGCTGCACCCTGACTGGGTGGCTTCACAGGTGTCACAATGACGGGCACCTAGGAGACTCCAGGTGGGCGATCCGGTTTGGGCAAGAAACTATGGGCCTGGACATCTCTGGGTCACAGCTGTGGTCTGCAAGGTCTCGGGGCCGTTGTCATACGAAGTTGCCTTGGTTGACAGCTGCATTCTTCGCAGACACATAGACCAACTGCGTTGGAGACTGGACTCGCACCCTTCTGCTCTGAGGGGCGGGAGGACCATAATATGCATTCTGGGTCACAGTTTCCCAGGACTAACAGGCCCTCACTAGCTGCTACTGAGGCTGTTTGGGATTCATCCCAAGGTTCCGCAAGTGCTCCTAACAGGAATTCACTGGATAGGGGATCATCCCACACATCCATAATTACTCCAGACGGAGTCACACCGGGGGTATCCACAGTATTCACATATGTCGGATAGTGCTCCAGACAGGGAGACTGACCGGGGGTATCCACACAAATCACAAGTAGCAAGAGAAAAGGAATTCCATCAGGGGTGTTTGCCTAATTCCGCAATTGCTCCCAAAAGGAGGTCTCCAGCAAAGGTGGTTGTAGGCGATTCCTGACTCTGGCACCTCGGGCACGTGCTTTGGGGCCACAGAGTACTGGGGCACTTCCGCTACCCAGGCCTCTCCATCTGCTAGCCTTGAGCTCGAGGGACAGTGTTCCCAAGAGGGGTCCATTGTGGACTCGGGGACTTCCACCCCTCCAAGGTATGCTGGCTTGGACTTAGAGGGTCCAGCCAGCCAGCAGCTGGGCAGGTCAACCGGGTATTTTGGGCAGCAAAGTCCTGGCCTGCCTAGCCTGGTAGGTGAGCAGGTAGGCCAGGCACCCTCACCAGGGTCACCTGGGGATTTAGGGCAGCAACACCCTGGCCTGCCTATCCTGGTAGGTGAGCAGGTGGGCCAGGCAATCTCTCTGGGTCTTAGAAGGTTGCAGCGGGTCAAGTGCCCACCCAAACATCTGAGAGACTTTGTGAAGTTGCTGTCCAATCATGAGGGACCTGCTCATGAGGCCTCTGAATAACGGAAACAACACATGGGTCGATTATTTTGTATTATTATTTTTATTTCGGATACATTTATTGTATTAATCAATATTGTAGAAGGTTTGCCTGAGGACAGACTCAAGTATTCCACACTCCTAGCATTTGAATAATGCAACTGTATCCCACTCTTCCCAATGCATGATGTACATGAATGTACGCAGAGTATATTCCATCTAGGGGGGAGGGGTGTTTTGTCCTGAGCCTGCAAAAGCAGGCTCGGGACGTTGCATTGGTCCCGGGCATTCCAAAAGCTGCCCGGGACCAGACAGAGCGGCGTCAGCCTTGTGTGCATGCGCAAGGTGCGAAAACGCTCTGTTCCTATTGGTTGACATTGTCCGGGTTTCTGGCCATATAAAAAGGCCTGCGTGCCTTTTGCTTTTGCTTGGTTGTTGTAGAAGGAGAATAAAGTGTTTGTTCAGCATTGCCATGTGTCTTCATCATTCGCACGCGAACGAAGTACACAATGAGTACCTGAAAATTTTCCAGCATTGACACTATCTGGAAAATGGGAATGTGATGAGAGAGGCAGTAGGCAGGGTCTATATTTCTGTGTAGTACCTGCTAGGTCACAACTCACTAGTTAGTTAATGAAATTACTTAGCCTGTTTGCAGGAAGAGACTATTTCTCCCTTTTGTCAAAAACATCCTTTTTTCTCATGCTCTTTTCTTTTTCTTTTGGCATGCAGTCCTTTGCCATGAATGCTGCTTCCTGGCTGATAGCTTATAAAACAGACAAATATCCTGTTTGTTATTTCTGTACCCATGGTGGCTTGATATCTTGGCCCATTCTCTGCCAACCAGCTGGATATCAGTGATTCAGAGCAGTTTCAGCGCAAAAAGGGAGGAGAATAAAGCTTCTTCCTTTTTCTAGCAGTCCTGGTATGGAAATGGATCTGTGTGGTAAAGAGAGAAAGGTATGAATGGATAGTAGTGTGTGTAACCTGTGTAGGTCTCTTCCTGAAAAATAAAATCAAGGGAAAAGTGGCTGGTAAGTATCCCTCACAAAGTTCTTCTAGTGAAGATTCTCTGCTCTCTTTGCACAGGCATGTGAGATGAATGGATATAGAAGCCATTGTCTTTTCTTTCCCTGTGCTGTCTGGCTTCTATTCTAATCCACTTCAGTTTCTGTCCTTCTGAAAATATTTTTCCTGACATTATAAAAAGCTGGTGTTTAATCAAACAACTCTAAGCACTGACTGGGGAGAGCAGGACAAAAGACATTCACATGTTTATAAAAGACAAGTTGGCAGCAAGGCAATTATCTGCTATATATTTGGAAAGATGTCCCACTTGATTCAGTTGGACTTATTCCTGGGTGAGTGAGGACAGATTTATAGTGCAGACTGTTAGCTTTTGGAAGCGAGATCTATAATATATGCTGATGTTTGTTTCGGAAAAAAAATTAAGTGCGAAAATTAATGCATGAGAGATGCATTAGCTGTCTATTCTTTTAATCTTCCTTGGATTGAGTTTTGCTACTACCATTTATAATATAGAAAAAAATTTTTCAACAGCATACTTAAATGGCTTCTTTAAGCATCACACGTAATTCCTTTTTCTTCTTTTTCCTATGGGAAAATATATCTTTTAAAAATGTTTTGCTTCGTGTTGGACCACAGCTGTATTGCTTCTTGACCTTTTCGTTAAGATCAAATGTAGCATGCATTTTGAAAACTGCACATTTTGTCCCTGTGGAAATCACCAGCTCTGATGGGAATATATATTTTATGTCAACAGAATAAAGAAATAATGGATTTCTTTTATACTGGATCCTCTCCCAGAGTTCAGTGCTGGGGGATATAGGATTTGACCTACTTATTTAAGCATGCACTTCCATATATGCTTGGGTGTGTGTGTCATTAGCATACACACATACTTTGCAAGAGGCTGCAGCACTAGAGGAAAAAATGGCATCAAAGAACAGAGACCCAATTTATATGTCACAAAGTTTTTATTCTTTTGGGAGAATGCTTAACAAATCAGACAAAATGCCAGAGTAAGTCTAGAGGCATTTTTAAAGCATAAGGTACAGTCCAAGAAGCAGTTCAGAAATTTTAACATATATGTCATGGTCAAAAGGAGTCCTCCAGCTAGTTTAAAGGTAGAAGCTAACTTTTCTTTTCTTTATGATTCTGATTCGAACCAAAGTAAATTTTATTGGTGCTTCTCAGTTTGGTGAAAACAATGATCGTGATTAGTTGAACATGTTAGGGAACATTTCAGGCTCTAAATGATGGTAGAAGGAGGCAGGAACAGACCCTTGATATCCAGATAAAGTCCTTTCCCCTGCTTTCTCCTTGACTTGAAAGGCTTGTGAACTTCAGATATAACTAGTATGATTCTCTTCAGTCTCTCCCTCAGTAATATGATTGGTGAGTGTTAGAGGTTCTGCTCCCACATACCACCAACATTGTTATCAACTAGGTATAAGCACCTATGGATTACTCATTGCTAATCTCCTGCCTTTGAACCACCTTTTCAGTTGCACCTAGATGTTGTTAAACAAAGGATACCACACTCTTCCATGGTCTTTTACTGCAATTCTCTTCCCCAGGAATAAGCATCCTTGGGTGGCATAGCTGTCAAATCTTTGGCAACCCCATCTCCCTAAAAGCAGGATCTTTCTAGAGATTATTCATATACTGTATCTCTCTCTCTCTCTCTCTCTCTCTCTCTCTCTCTCTCTCTCTCTCTCTCTCTCTCTCTCTCTCTCTCTCTCTCTCTCTCTCTCTCTCTCTCTCTGTCTATCTATCTATCTATCTATCTATCTATCTATCTATCTATCTATCTATCTATCTATCTATCTATTAAAATGTGATCAAGTTTCAAAAATCACAGCCACCAGTTTGTTTCTCCTCCTTAGAATTCAGTTTATTTCTTAAGTTGTATCAATCTCTTCATAGCTCTGGATAAAGACACTGTTACTTAACCAATAATGAAGGAATGTCCAGTTAGTTAGAATGTGAATCTTTCTCCAGTTCTAAAGATGCTATTATAATAACTCAAGTAAGGAATGTTCTATCCTGTAAAACAAATTGGTCTAAATAGTGTGAAGGCATCAGTTGTGCCTTATTCAATAAATCATGAACCACCTTTTCAGTTGCACCTAGATGTTGTTAAACAAAGGATACCACACTCTTGCATGGTCTTTTACTGCAATTCTCTTCCCCAGGAATAAGCATCCTTGGGTGGCATAGCTGTCAAATCTTTGGCAACCCCATCTCCCTAAAAGCAGGATCTTTCTAGAGATTATTCATATACTGTATCTATCTATCTATCTATCTATCTATCTATCTATCTATCTATCTATCTATCTATCTATCTATCTATCTCTGTCTGTCTGTCTGTCTGTCTGTCTGTCTGTCTGTCTGTCTATCTATCTATCTATCTATCTATCTATCTATCTATCTATCTATCTATCTATCTATTAAAATGTGATCAAGTTTCAAAAATCACAGCCACCAGTTTGTTTCTCCTCCTTAGAATTCAGTTTATTTCTTAAGTTGTATCAATCTCTTCATAGCTCTGGGTAAAGACACTGTTACTTAACCAATAATGAAGGAATGTCCAGTTAGTTAGAATGTGAATCTTTCTCCAGTTCTAAAGATGCTATTATAATAACTCAAGTAAGGAATGTTCTATCCTGTAAAACAAATTGGTCTAAATAGTGTGAAGGCATCAGTTGTGCCTTATTCAATAAATCATGGGTAGAAAATTTCCCTTAGTACAATGGATTGGCCCACATTACATGTAAAGAAAGACAACTGTTCAGGAAAAGGAACTCTCTATTTCTCAACATATTTAATATATCATTTTAATTATAGCTAGTCCACATAACCTTTTGCAACTTGCTGTCTCAAATGTATGGGATCTGTTGTGTAAGGTCTTGCCTCAGCTTACACTCCCAAGAAAGCAGAACTCTTGAAATTGGCATCATTTCAAAAGGAACTTTTATTGAGAGGTAGTGAAAGCAAAAAAGCAAGCTGTTATGGTTCCGGCTAATGAAACACCACCTACATTAATTGGATCATCTCAAGGGTTATCATCTGCTTTTCATCCAGCCACCTCTGTGTACTGTGCAATAACCTCTGTGTACTGTGCAAGCTGGCTGCTATTGCTGGGGATGGAGTGCACCAAGCAGTCGCAAATGAGGCAGTTGGACAGCTTCCTCCAAATCACGCTGCTCAACACCTCGGCCAAACCGGGCCAGGTGTTGCTTTCCTCCTCCTCTTCCTTGCAAGGGGCAAGCGGGGTGTCCAGCAGGTGTTGGTGGAGGACTTTGAACACCAATTTGAGCTTCGCAAACACTTCCAAGGGGGGCAGGTGGCCAAGACTGGAGCCCACTGACTCAAATTTGAGTGTGATGCCATCAGGCTGATCTTCCATCAACAGCCGTAAGGAGGGACAACAGATCAAAGGCTTGAAAATGTGCTTCAGCAGTAACTGTCCAAAATGCTTGAACTTCACATCCAGTTCTCCCAGAATGGCAAAAGCCTGCAGAACCGTTGAAACTCCTGGGTCTGTGGCAACAGACAGTATCTTTCCCCTGTGTTGACACAAGCAAGATCTGAATGTTTCCCGTGCAAACTGTTAAATTAAAACCCTAGTCTTCAAACCCCTCCCAACTGCCTAGTCCATAATCCACAGGTGTGAAGTTGTTGTGGGAACTGGAAGGTGAAAGAGTGATAAAGCGCTGTTCCCAGGCATTGCATCTTCTTCCCAGCAAAGTAGAGATAAGGCACATGGCCCCAGATACATTCTTCCCCCCTTTCACACCCAAAGAGATACATGAAAGATTAAAAGAACAAAGCAGAGGGAACACACCCCAGAGCCCATAACTTCCCCCCTCCCAAAAGAACACTCCTCCCCCCTCCCAACTGAATGGCAGTGTCCCAGGAATATTTCCCAGGGCCTGACATGCCGCCCCCTTAAGAAAAGGGAAGTTCACCTGGAGAAATAGAAAATAATAAAATGGGGAGAGAAAGAGAAGTCACAGGTTAGTCAGATTTATCTGGGTAACTTGCATGGAAACGTTCGAGTAACCTAGGGGCTCTAACATGCTTCTTGTGAATGCATTAATTTTGGGATGCTGGGTGGTCTTTCCAGGCCACCAAATATCGGGTGGCTCCATGATGTTTATGTAAGTCTAGGATTTCCTTAATTTCAAATTGATGTTCACCCTCTATCATAATGGGTTGTGGTGCTGGGGCTATCACTGGCCATAAAGGTGAGATTATTTCAGGTTTTAACAGACTGTAATGGAATACAGGGTGGATTTGCCTTAAAGCCTTGGGAGTTCCAAATCCAATGTAACTAGATTTATGATGTGTTTGATGGGGAAAGATCCCACGAAATTTGGGCAACTTTTTGGAGGGTTGTAGGGATTGCAGGAACCTAGTGGACAGGTATACTCTATTCCCAATGTGGAATGGTTTAGGTTCCATTCTCTTTTTATCTGCCTTAGCCTCATAGGTTGCTCTAGCCTGACAACAGGCCAAGTATTTTGCAGCTGATTCATCCATTCCTTAAGAGAAGGGATTGTGGGTTTGTTAGTTGACAGTTTAGGCATTGGGTTGAACTCTTGTCCTGTGGCCACTTGAAAAGGAGTGAACCCAGTGCTAGAGTGAACAGCACTGTTATAGGCCACTTCAGCAAATGACAGGAGGTCAGTCCAATTGTCCTGCTGGTAGTTGATGAAGCATCGCAAGTACTGTTCCAGTACCGAGTTCGTTCTACCCCCCCCATTCATTTGAGAATGATGACTTGAACTCAGGCCTTGGTCCGTTCCCAGGTCCAAAAATGGCCTCCAGAACTTAGAAGTAAATTGGACCCCTCTGTCTGAAATTAGGGGATGTGAGGCCCCCATGTAGGTGGTAGACATAGTGGAAGAATAATTTTGCTAGAATCTTTGCTGTTGGGATCTCTGGACAAGGAATGAAATGGACCTGCTTTGAAAACAGGTCACTCACCATCCAAATAACGGTGTTTCTACGCTTTCTGGCAATTCTATGATAAAGTCCATAGAAATCTCTATGGAGATTTGAAGGATTTGCGACCAGCTACTGCTGCACATGTAGGGCAGCTGGTCACATTGCTCTTGATGTCCTTTTTAATAGAAGGCCACCAAAATTGTATCTTTAACAAATGCAGGGTGTTTACAAACCCAAAGTGCCCTGCAACCTGTGAGTTGTGGCAGGTCTGTGTAGTCTTTAGTCTCTAGCTGGCTGGGATATATAACTTCCCTCCTACACATGCCAGCCCCTCCTACATGGAGTGAAGATTTTTATGACTAAGAAACCATTCATCCTTTTCCAGGACTTGCTTAAAAGCCAGGGTGATAGTGTTGTCTAATGGTGAGGTGCCTTTTGAGTGTGCCCTCGCGGTTACTGGGGCTGCTAGTTGCTGCACTGGGAGTAGAGGTTTGACTATCTCAGCTTTTAGACTGTTGTATTGTGTCAGCCTAGAAAGGGTGTCTGCCAGAAAATTTCTCCTCCCTGGTAAATAATAGAGGGTAAAGTTGAAGCACTGGAAGTGTTGGGCCCACCATGCCTACTTGGGGGACAGTTTTCTTGGGGTTTTCAAAGCTTCTAAGTTTTTGTGGTGAGTTCAAACTTGGGAAGGGATTTTGCTTCCTTTTAGAAAATGCCTGCAGGTAAGAAGGGCCCACAATCTGTGGGTTGGTGAGGAGGGAGTTCGTCTGAGCCCCTTTCACTGAATCATGGTATTTCTTAGTATGCCTCTCAACAACTCACTCTTTGAGGCCACCCCCACTTCTCAGTTTGACTCTCCTTTTTGTTTGTTATGGTTACTAGATGGTGCTTTCTGTTCATTTGGGAACCTTAATCACTCGTCTTGCCAGTTCACCTGCAGGTTCCATTTTTTTTTAGCCATGCCAGTCCTAGGAGAAGGGGTCATTCCATGCCAAAGTGCCATTATAAAGATTAAAGTCTCTGAGTGGCTCCCCATGGTTAAGCCCGGGAATTCAGTGGCAAAAGTGGTTGGAACACCCACAGCAGTGGACCCGTCTAGTTGGCAGAATGCAATTGGGTTCTTTAATCTCCTTAGATGGATCCCCAATTTTCCAACTAGGGTGGGGCTTATAAAGGATCTGGTGCACCCTGAGTCTAGTAGGGCCTTTAGGGTAACTTTTGTCCCCATGCCTGGGATTAACAGTTCTATGGGCATGGTTACTGGCATGATCGACCCACTTACCAGGGGGCGGTCATTATAGTCACTGTCTGACATCCCCGTCCCTTTCTCTGGTGAGGTCGGGGTTCCACCTCCCAATTTTGGGGAGGGACAGAACTTTACGACCTCAGTGCTCTTCAGGACTGTGTCCTTGAGGCATTGGAAAGGCTCAGTCAGTTCCCCCCCCCCCCGATGGTCGATTTGCCTTCTTTGTGGGGTTTTTTTGAGTACCACTCCATAGCCTGGTGGCCTTCTTTGCCACATTTGAAGCAGGCAGTTGAATGCAGTGGCACTATCAGGGGTCTCGCTGCCTCCCTTTTTCTCTCTGGCGGGGATTGTCTCCACACTCTGCCTGAGCAGTAATGGTTCCGGGCTTGGTCAATCTCCGTTTCTTTGCCCAAGATGAAGGTGGACAGGGGCTCCCTGGGCGATGCAGGCATAGTACAGGTTGTTGTTAAATCCATCTTTAAAATAGCTCACCAGGATGTCTTTTGGCGAGTTGAGGCGGTATCCAGGTCTCTAAATTCCTCCGTATATATGGCTACTGGGCTGCAATCTTGCCTCACCATCTTTAGGCAGTCTCACATTTTCTGATCTGCCAGGGAGTCTTCAAATTGCCATCTCACCACTCCCATGAAGTGGTTGAAGTTCCAAAGCTTTAGCACATTGGCATTGTGTAGTCCATATCCAGCCAATCCATAGGTGTGAAGTTGTTATGGGAACTGGAAGGTGAAAGAGCGATAAAATGCTGTTCCAGGCATTGCATCTTCTTGTGAAGTAGTGATAAGGCAGATGGCCTCAGGCACATTCCTCTCCCCTTTCACACCCAAAGAGATACATCAAAGAACAAAGCAGAGGAAACACATCCCAGAGCCCACAACTTCGCCTCTTCGAACAGAGCAAAGCCTCTCCACTCCCAACTGAATGGCAGTGTCCCGGGAATGTTTCCCGGGGCCTGATGAAAACTGTTAGCACATAAAAAGCACCAGTTTTTGCACCATCCTGCAATATGACCTTTTCCCTAGCTTGAAAGCTTTTCTATAAGGATAGAGAAATGAAAATATATAATTTATCCTGACTTACTCATTTTTTGGACTACATACAAGTGCTATTATATGAGATTCTGAACTTGTTTTGTTTTTGAAGGCTAATGCACGAGCTTAATGGATCAAAATATACTACATCCTTTAGCTTTATAGGTGTGCAGACAAATCATTCTTTTGGTCACAGCTTTTCAAGTTTTGAATTTAGCAAAAAGCACTGACATTTTTTACTTCCTCTTTTAAGTTTTAATGTTATGCTGCGGAAAACAATATTCTGATTCTGACATAGTAATGAGTATTAGCAATAAATTGTAATGTTGAGGGTCATTATTATCATTATCATCATTGTAACTGTTTGGCTGCATCTTGGATGAAATCTGAAATACCAAGAATGGAGAGCCGTGAATGTAAGGCATAGCTCAAAGAAGATTGGAAGAGGAGAGCCAAAGAAAAAGCAGATAGTATCCTCAAAAATCGCTCCACTTCACTTGCTATAAATAAAACACTCTGTTCTGCCAAGCTGTGTACACCCACACATTGTAGCAGGCTAACAGATGAAACTAAAACAGCCCTAACTATATCTGTGTCACACATCTGAGAATGCTAGATGCACATGCAAAGCAGGTTAGCTTATGTTCAGGCTGCAACCACTTGTGTGCAGTGTATATCTACATTAAGTTTAAGCTTTGAGGAAAATGTGGGGAAATACTTTTAGCTTTTGTAAATGAGGAATAATTAGAATTTGAATATTCTCATTTCCTTGGCTTCCCTTTGCAGTTCAGTTGGTATCTCTACTGGGTAGTAGCAGGATATGCTGGTGGCATCAACATATGTGGTATCTCTGGCAATAATTAAACTAAAATGTCAATTTTAATATCTAAAAGTAGCAAAATTAATTTGATCTGGCTTTTTCCCAACTAATACATGATTGTGTTTTTGAAACCAACTAGCATACACAGATTAGAACTATTGGGGAAAGGCTACAACTGAAAATGAATTGGCTGTCACAATTGTTAAAAATAAAATTAACTGTTTTCCTAGTATAGGGAGGCAACTTGGTTATTTTTAATTAAATAATGATATGTAGAAACATTTGGTAACATCTAACCATCTTGAAAGAAGATGGTATGAATTCTTGAAATTCCTAAGCTGGTATAAGGAGTAATTTGTACTGTAACACAAAACTTGGAAAAATACTTCTTTCTGCTGGAATATTATATATGTATATTGTTGCAGCATGCCAATTGCTCCTTAGGTCTTAAAAGGAAGATAAGTTGATTCTTGTTTTCTTGTCACTGGTCAGACAGTTTTTCATATCGCTAAAACACATCAAATATGTGATGCACAAAGTTGAATGCAGTCACAACAATGACCGTTGCTGTTTTATGAGAGTTTTATATAGAAAAAAGACCTAGATGTCTTGCCTCTGTCAGCAAAAAAAAAAAAAGTATTCTGTTATGTCCTGGGCCTGCTGAGTGACTCAGCAGGTGCAGGGAGCTGCAGAGAGGCCCGGGCAGACCACATGGATGCCCGGGACCAGACAGGCTGTCTCCAGCCTATTGCGCATGCGCAAGGCGGGAGAATCTGTTGCATTGATTGGCTGACACTGTCCCTGCAAAGGGGTATAAGAGGAATCCACGCCATTTTGTATTTGGTTCTGTTGTGATCTGAATAAAGAGAAGACTGTTGTTACTCCTGCCTCGTCTCAATGCCTTTACATCAAAAACAGAACATTGGCTATGAAGGTGGGATGTGCTGCAAGGGAAACATCAAAAAGAAGATAGGCTGACTCACCATGGAAGGCTTGAAGAGCAGGGAAGTTCGGCGTCCAGAAAGTGCGACTCTGTGTTCTATCCCAGCCTATAGCCGTCCTTGTTAAATGCACAAGGACCAAACCCCTGTTGAGAAAATAGGCTGGAGACTCAAAACAAAACAAACCCCTTTTAATATGGGTAACCAACCTGCCAAATAGTCCAGAAACAAAAGCAGCAAAACACAATCCAAATGGAGGAAATTGTCCACATGAAACACGATGCAAACAGAAAAGTAGTCACCGGCAATACTAACAGAACACGATCCCATGAAGTACTTTGCAATGGTTTCCTTCAGCAACCAGCACCGTCCACACTTTCCCTTTTTATACAGCAGTCCCAAGGCGTTGCCTCTCAGTGCCTTCTCCTCTTCCCCTGGAGTTGTCGTATTGACTGCTGCTGATTGGCTCTCGCTAATTGCCGGCATCTACGAGCATCAATCATCATGTCCATCAGGTGTGAGTCCTCCAAGTCTGACTCATTCTCCCCACACAGCTGAGCTTCATCAGGAACATGACTGGAGGGCCCAGGCTCTTCATCAAACCGTGAGTCTTGTAATTCATGAGAGCCTTCCTCTGACCCTGATGGCCCTTCAAATGTCTCCTCCACCTCCTCCTCAGATTCCCCAGACTCAGCTGTTGGGAACACAGGCTGGCACGGAATCACGACACTCTGCCTGCCAGTATGAGAACGCTGGAGGGGAGCTCGGCAAAAGGGACCCCTTCTCAAGCCTTGCAGCACAAGACGTTGACGAGGCCGCTGGGAAGTAACAATGTCCATGCTAGGCCATCTGTCAGAATTCAACACAGCTCATCCGGAACATTGGAGTTCTTACTTGGCCCGAGCAGAGAACTACTTTCGGGTAAACCAAGTTTGGGAGGATGGTCTTAAAGCTGCTACGCTACTGTGTGTCTGTGGGCAAGAGACTTTCAACATTGCTGAGAATCTGGTCACCCTGGCACCACTTGAATCCATTGCTTATGCTGAGCTGAAGAAGATGTTGCAAGAACACTTTGAACTGAAGCTTTCAGTGATTGCATGGCGACACGCATTCGAGCAGAGGGACCAGAGGCCTGGTGAGTCTGCTGCGGACTTTATTGCTGCGTTACGACAAACAGCTAGGCCATGCGAATTCAAGGACCTGGAAGAGACATGCTTGGCATTATTAGGAAGGGAATCGAAAATAAGTCAGCAAGTGTTGTATTGCCTCTGTACAAATCGATGGTGAGACCACACTTGGAGTACTGTGTACAGTTCTGGTCACCGCACCTCAAGAAGGATATAATGGAACTGGAAAAGGTGCAAAAAAGGGCAACAAGAATGATCAAGGAAATGGAGCGCCTCCCTTATGAAACCAGATTGCAACGCCTTGGTCTCTTCAGCCTTGAAAGACGGCGTTTAAGGGGTGACTTGATCGAAGTGTATAAAATCATGCATGGGATAGAAAAGGTGGATAGAGAAAAATTCTTTTCTCTATCACACAATACCAGGACAAGGGGGCACTCCCTAAAGCTCATAGCTAAGAAAGTGAGGACAAATAAAGGGAAATATTTCTTCACCCAGAGGGTCGTTGATTTATGGAATTCACTTCCTGAAGGGGTCGTGACAGCTGTCAGCCTTGACAGCTTCAAGGCAGGGCTAGATAGATTCATGGATGCAAAGTGTATTGGTGGTTATTAAAACGGATGTCCATGTGCCGCCTCTATGTTGGTTGAGGCAGGCAGGATTCCCTTGGGTACCATTTGTTGGGGGTCAAGGGAAAGGGAGGGTTTTGCCTTCTCTTTCTGCTCAAGATCCCCATGTACAAATGGTGGGCCACTGTGTGACACAGAATGCTGGACTCGATGGGCTTTGGCCTGATTCAGCATGGCTCTTCTTATGTTCTTATGTTCTTAGACACTCCAGGATTATTTAGTTTGTGGACTGAGAAGTTGTGAGCTGCAACAGAAGATCTTCGCAAAGGAAGACATCTCTTTCCAAGATGCTTTGAGAGAAATTTCAGACGAACAAGCTGTGGGCAGAGCTGTGAAGGCTTTGCAGCTCGCCAAGAACCCTCCAACTCCGATCACCGTCCATCAAGAGGTCGCTCGAGAAGTATTCGAACAGGATCCTGAGATGGAGATTGACTGATTGTAGCAGCCAGCGGAGAGAAGGCCTCAACAGCACAAAGACAAGGGAACTGCATTCCCTCGGTGTTTCAGATGTGGAGGATGCCACAAGCGCTCCGATTGCTGTTTCCGCTCCACCATTTGCCGGGCATGTGGCAGGCAAGGCCACATAGTCGCCATTTGTTTGGATTGCCAGAAAGACCGGTCTTCAGAAAGGTACCAGGGTCCCCAGCCAGAACAAGATGGGCTTTTGCGCGTCCCGCAGAAGCATTTTTAAAACGGCCCCATAGGCCGCTAAGGAAGAAACTTCACATTGACATTAAGTTGCAGGGGGTTCCCCTTTCGATGGAGTTGGACGCAGGGTCTGCTCTATCGATCATATCTCAGGATACTTTCAAGAAGATTTGCTGTAGAAGCAGCCTATGAGTTAAACTCACGCCGTCAAATTTAATTCTTACTGACTTCCAGAATTCCCGAGTCAGCGTGAAGGGGGAGGCCATGCTCAAAATGCAGCGTAGGAACTTCAAAGGATTGTTAGATGTGGTTGGGGGTGACAGCACGAGTCTTATTGGACTCGATTGATTCGAGGCCCTTGGAATCCAAGTGACTGGATTGCACAGTTTGCAAACGACAGGCCTTGCAGGAGTTTGCAGGGAGTTTGCTGATGTCGAGCTTGGCTCGTAGAAGGGCCTCCCATTGCTTTGCATTTAGACCCATCCGTCGCCCCCATTAGGATTAAGCCTCGTTGGGTGCCCTTCGCGTTGAAGAATAAGATTAATGCAGAGCTGGACAAGCTGCTTAAGCAGGGTATTCTTGAACCCATGGACAGTAGTCCATGGGAAACCCCCATAGTTATGCCACTGAAGGCCAATGGAGATGTCCGCATTTGTGCAGACTATAAGTGTACACTTAACAAAGCATTGCAGCAGCACTCAGTGGTGCTCACCAGTGGTGAGCCACATTCTGGCATCCCTCAAAGGGGGCCGTGTCTTTGCCAAGCTTGACTTGGCTCAGGCCTATCAACAACTACCAGTTGATGCAGCAACGGCAGAGGTCCAAACAATTTTAATGCACCGAGGAGCGTTTAAGGTTAAGAGGCTGCAGTTCGGGGTTAACGTAGCTCCTGGCATTTTCCAAAGCATGATGGAGCAAATATTCCACAATATTCCAGGAGTTTGCCCTTACTTTGATGATGTCCTCATCACTTTTCAGAATCATCTGAAAATCTGGCTGACAGGCTTAGGGCCGTCTTGCTGCATTTCCGCCAAGTGGGGCTGAAGCTAAAGCAAGACGAATGTAAAATTGGAGTCACTTCCACAGAGTTTCTGGAGTTCTGTATTGATGCTGAAGGCATCCATCCTGCTGAATCCAAGCTTAAAGCAATTCAGCAGGCCCCAAGTCCCAAGTCCAAAAGTGAACTTCAGGCTTTTCTGGGACTGTTAAACTTTTACCATTCATTCCTCCCTCACAAGGCTGCAGTGGCAGAGCCGTTACACCGGCTCTTGGATAAACAGGCTCCATGGCAATGGATGAAAGGAGTTTTGCAGAGGTCAAGGCCTTGCTATCTTCAAATGCAGTTCTAGCATATTTCAGTGAGCAATTGCCAGTGTGCATAGCCTGTGATGCATTCCCTTATGAGATTGGGGCTGTGTTAAGTCACTTAAAGGCTGATGGGACACAAGTCCCTGTAGCCTACTATTCTAGGACTCTCTCATCTGCTGAGCGTAATTACACACAGATTGACAGAGAAGCCTTGGCCAAAGTTCCATGACTTTTTATATGGCTGCCAATTCACGGTCTTTACAGACCATAAGCCACTGCTGGGGTTGTTTACAACAAACAAGCAAACCCCAAACATAATCTCTCCTAGAATGCTGAGATGGTCAATTTTCCTTTCTGCATATGACTACACTCTGGTTCACAAACTAGGCAAAGAAATGGGCCATGCAGATGGCCTCAGTAGATTACCTCTACAGCTAGTGGAGTCAGATCCTGCTCCAGCTCACCACATACTTTCCATTCATGATTTGCCTGAGTCTCCCCTCAATGTTAGGGATGTGGCTGCAGAAACAGCCACTGATCACACGCTAACATGCGTGCTGACATGGGTGCTGTCAGGGTGACCCGACACGTGTCCTGGCACAGAGTTCCAGAGTTTCTGGAAGAGGAAGCATGAGCTATCCACCTTCAGGGGTTGTGTCCTACGGGGTAGTAGGGTAGTGATCCCAACCTCATTGAGGACTAGAGTCTTGCTCTCTCTGCATGAGGGACATCCGGGTATAGTCCAGATGAAGGTGCTTGCGTGCAGCCATCTTTGGTGGCCTGGGCTTGATAAAGAAATTGAGGCCCAGGTCCATGGGTGTACTTTTGCCAACAGTCTAGGCCTGAAATGCCTTAGGCTCCTGTGGGAGGTGACACATGCCCCTTGGTCGAGGGTTCATATCGACTACACTGGCCCCTTTCAGGGGCAATTCTTCCTTCTCCTCGTGGACAGCCATTCCAAGTGGCTAGAGGTCGTTCCAGTCTCCTCCACTACTACTGCCAGGACCATCCAGGTGTTGAGAGGGATCTTCGCCTCTCATGGGCTTCCAGATGTCTTTGTCTCTGACAATGGACCCCAATTCACTTCTTCTGAGTTTCAGGCTTTTCTACAGGCCAACATGATCCATCATGCCACATCAGCACCGTTTCATCCTTCATCCAATGGCCAAGCTGAGCGTATGGTGCGCACAACCAAAGATGCTTTAAAGAGGATCACTCATGGCAGTTGGCATCACAGGTTAGCGGATTTTCTTCTTTGCCACTGCACCACACCTTGCACAGCTACTGGCAAGAGCCCAGCTGAACTCTGCTGGGGTTGCAGCCTGGACAGGTTGCACCCAGACCGGGTGGCTTCACAGTTGTCACAGCCGCGGGCACCTAAGAGACTTCAGGTGGGTGATCTGGTCTGGGCAAGGAACTATGGACCTGGACATCTCTGGGTGACAGCTGTGGTCTGCAAAGTCACTGGGCCACTGTCTTACGAAGTGGCCTTGGAAGATGGTTGTGTGCTGCATCACCACATCGAACAACTGCGCTGGAGGCTTCCCAGCCACCCTTCCACTCTCAGGGGGGAGGAGGACCACGATTACAATCATGGACCACAGTCTCTCAGCGAAAGTGAAACTTCACATGCACCAGTAGGGGGTTTTGCCAATGAGGCGGCTCCTGACTCTGGCACTGAGTCCATGGGACATTGCTTGCAACCAGCTTTTCAGGCCATTCCATCTGCTGGTCTTGGGCTCACGGGACAGTGTTCCCAAGAGGGGTCCATTGTTTACTTGGGGAATTCCACCCCACCAAGGAACTCTGCTCTGGGTTTAAAGGATCCGTCCAGTCAGCACAATGGAGGGTCGCCTGAATCTAGGGGGCATCAAAGTCCTGGTCTGCCGGGCCTGGCAGGCGAGCTTGCAGGCCAGGCAGTCACAAATGCTCCAAGGAGGTCAGAGTGAGCGAGAGGTCCACCCAAGCACTTACAGGACTATGTAAGCCTCCTGTCAGTAGGTGGGCAGGCTTAAGGGTACTTAGAACTAAGAATGTACTCGAACAAATATTGATTTATAGTAATGCAAAATAGTAAGTATTACTGTGTTATGGTTGAAGGATTTACGAGGTATTAGATTTGTAGTATTGTAAAATATTAAGTACTATGTTTTGAAATAAGAGGGGAGGGATGTTATGTCCTGGGCCTGCTGAGTGACTCAGCAGGTGCAGGGACCAGACATGCTGTCTCCAGCCTGGGACCAGACAGGCTGTCTCCAGCCTATTGCGCATGCGCAAGGCGGGAGAATCCGTTGCATTGATTGGCTGACACTGTCCCTGCAAAAGGATATAAGAGGAATCCGCGCTATTTTATATTTGGTTCTGTTGTGATCTGAATAAAGACTGTTGTTACTCCTGCCTCGTCTCAATGCCTTTACATCGAAAAAAGAACATATTCTGTCCTGCATTATAGATTCTGCAATAATCAAAGAGGCTAGACTAGATAACCTCCAGGTACATTGCACTGTAGGATTCCATGAAATAGTTGTCAGGCATTAGGCCCAGATTCCATACAGAATAACAGAATAACAGAGCTGGAATCCCAGAGGTATTTTTTTCAAAAGGCAACTGGACTTTCTTTTCTCTTGAAGTTGTTTCACTTCTCATTCAAGAAGGTTCTCCAATTCTTTAGAACTGAAGAAACTTCTTGGATGAGAAGCAAAACATCTTCAAAGAAAAACAAAGTCCAGTTGCCTTTTGAAAAAAGCACCTTTGGGACAACCATGACCTGGATGGCTGAGAATCTCCACAGACAACAGAGTTGGAAGGGACCTTGGAGGTCTTCTAGTCCAACCCCTACACAAACAGGAAATCCTATACCATTCCAGACAAGTGGCTGTCCAGTCTCTTCTTAAAAGCCTTCAGTGATGGAGCACTTTAACAAAGCCTTTGTTAAATACTTTGTTATTCCTTTACTCTTGTTAGTCTTATTCCTTTTTGTGTGTGTGATTTTGTTTCTTTTAAACAGGAAGGGCAAGAGATGCCTGTATTCCTGTTATTAAAGTAATAAAATGGAACTTTTTCAGGCATAGCTTCCCCTCATCCCTAAGCATTTTATCAGTTGATGCAATGTGAGTTTATCCTGTAAATTTACTCTCAGCTCCTCTATGTTTAGAAGTCAATTCAGCATTCACCAATCTGTCCATTGAAGCAAGCGCATGGTGGATAGCTACAGGCTTCTAGAAAAAATATGCAGCCAAAACCCTACTTCTACTGAATGAGCTGTAACTGCAAAAACATTATCTGTTTTTTTCCCATACTCAGCAGAATGTTGGACTGGCATGTAGCTAATAGTGATTTTCTAATCCGGATCTTTCCAGCTATGCAGTATTTTCTAAAGATACGAGCACTAATAAGCAAAATCAGTACAAACAAATCAGTGCTGATGATTGTTTGAGGCAGAAAATTGTGCACAAAATGCATCTTCTAAAATTTTGCAGAATTGCATGAATTCAGACATTGACGTAGTCATTGCTTTTTTTTGATAAATTCTATTATACATAGAGAACCAGTATGGTGTAACATTTAGGGCATCAGGCTAAAGGAAGACCATGAGTTCTAGTCCCATCTATGGCATGAAGCCACCTGGATATGTTCGAGTCAGTCACTCTTTCTCAATCCTAGGAATAAGGCATTTTTAAACATCTTGCCAAGTTAACAGCTAGGACTAATTCAGGCAATTGCCAAGAGTTGAGAGTGAACTGAAAGCACACACACAAACAGAGTCACATAAATATCATATAGTAAGTGATTTCTCACTATATCAGATTAATAGATTTATTCTGTCTATTAGGATACACAAGTAAATGCTAGACTGCACCAGTTGCCCTGACTCTACCTCAGATAGGGAATACAGGGTCATAAAAAGGGAAGACTTTTTAAAATTAGGATGCACAATAAGTGGTTAATTTGTAAAAACAAAATTACTGTGGCTCAAAGAAAATTGAAATCTAATCCGCAACTATGGAAACTGGTTACAAGTAATCTTAGATGTGTGAGAACAGGAGTGTAGTGAAGGAGGTGGTGCATTTAAAACGCAATGATAATTTTACATAACGCTCAATCCTTACAGCATCTCCTTTATCCACAAGCATGTCTTACTCCTTCCTTGAACAGCCTTCAAGATCTAGATTCTTCAATATGCTTGAAGGACTCCTGTATTTTATTGTTTGGACTTTTGTTGAAATCCATATTTTGAAAAGTAATGCTGAAGCAATGTTATGTTTGTTGTGTTTTAATATTGTTTTGTGTTTTTAATATGTTGGTTTAAAATATTAGAGTTAGAGTTCTTTGTAAACCGTTTTCAGTACTTTTCATCTGAAGGAAACATGTAAATATTTAAAATAAATAAAAAAATAGAACATTTTTCCCTTTGATGTTTGACAAACAAATTGACAGTGTGTTAAGGGATGTAGAGTTTTATCTTTTTTAAGTTACAGCCTACTCTCCTGTTCCTAATCAAATCAAGTCAAATCAGGGTTGCTCACAACTCTAAAAATATGAGATATCGTATATAGTGGTGAAGAGAAAGTAACCAAAAATAAAAGCAAATTGGCAAAGGACACCAGAAATAATGATGAAAAAAAAAAAAGGATCCATCATCAATTTAAACTTGTTGAAGGTAATGACTGACCATCTCTGTAGTGGTATCAAGAAGACTCCACCAGGAGCTTGATTGAAAAAGTATTTTACCTTTTATAAACAAACAGATTGAAATCCAAAAAGCCTATATGAATAAAATCATCTTTACTGATGAAAAATCAACAAGAAACTAGAGATACCCCTTGATTTGTGACTGTTCATTTAGCGACTGTTTGAAGTTACCACTGACTCTTCAAACCAGAGTTCTAAAGTTCTGAGGGACACCTCCCCTCCCTTATGTGGGGGTCACGGGACCACATTTTGGCTGCTCAGCAACCAGCCTGAATACATGGCCATTTGCAGCATTCTGAGATCACATGGCTACTGTTTTCAACATTTTTGCCAAACCCTGTCATCTGGTTCCAATAGGGTTTTAGCCTGATGGTTCTTGCACCATAGGATTCTAGGCCAGGGGTCCGAAACCCCCGGTCCATGGACCAGTACTGGGCCTCAGCATGGCAG